>JAFIRS010000534.1:0-660830 GCA_018342105.1 Gonioctena quinquepunctata
GAAAAACGAAACCATGGCTTCCTATACAAACTTTCAACCCCCGTGGAACCCCTTTTGGGAATAAATTCCCAATAACCTTGAAATACGTATTTCTTCATTTGGAAAGAAGAACACGAACACCCATTTTGATGACTTTAACTTCAAAACTACCGGAACCGCCATATAAATTATCACCCCCATTTTATTTATTTATTTATTTATAAATACACTGTTCTACAGGATGAATTTCATCTACAGAACAGAAATGTAGGCAGGAATAGATTGACATCATAATATTAAATGAAAACATAATTCTGCGAAATCATACATACATACATATTATTGATATTCAGTTATTTGAAAAATTCGGATTTGATAAGAATTACTGAACAGAAAAAATCGAATTAAACGGTTTTCTTCACATAAAGGATTCAATATAAAATTGAACCAGAAAATGGTAGATCTCAGGTGAAAAACAACTACTTTCCTGGCAAATACCACGCAGAACATTTGCCAGGAAAGTAGTTGTTTTTACCGAATCCTCTGATTCAATATATGAATCCTATGAAGAAACCTAATCGATTTCTATTCATTCCACTTCACATGGCACTTTTCTTTCAATTACTGAACAGTTAAATATATTTATCTGAGAGCATTTTGAGTTGTGGTTCGATAGCATATTATGTACTGGTGAAAACTTAAGAATGTGCTGTTGAGAGATGAAATGTATTGTTGACTCAACATGCAGTTCTTGGAATATGAAAATCTATTTTACCCCTTTGGGGGTTGATTTTTCGGAAACACAGAAACACATATCCCCTTATTTGTAACCTCAAGTATAAATTTCAATAACCATAATTCAAAAACTATCTTTACTCCTATACAAATTTGACAACCCCCATTTTAGACCCTTAATAGTTGAATTTTCAAAAGCCCTGAGACAAGTGTATGTTTATTTTGAAAGGAAAGCCCAAATACCAGTTGGTGCAGGAGTGCTCTCCGTTTATATATGTGTTCAGTCTGTTATTCGGTGCTACATATTGTGATTTTCATACAATTTATGGGATGAGTTGTGAGTAATCAATCAATAAGATACATTTTCAAAGTTGGCTATTCAAATTATTTTTATGAATGTTGTCAACGTAATGAAATTTACGACCGTCGCGAATCGCCAAGCATCACCTGCTCTGGGTTTTTCACAAAAACTTGATCAGACAAATTGTGTTGGATTTTACGCCGAGTTTTTGGAAAACCCCTGGTTTTTATGGTGTTGCCCAGACTGTCATAAAATCCGAAATAAGTACGAGGCATACATCAAAACTACGTTCGATTCCAAATTGAATCAAATAACAGGATATTTGATGACTTGATAAATAATATTTCGGAGGAAGCTAGAGATTTTTTTCCCAAAATTACCGTTTATCATAAGATTATGGAAGATATTTCCACGTATTCGAATATTGCTAAATCAAAATCAATTGTTATTGTCAAAATGAGAGACATCGAGCAGACCACTCAAAATCTGAGCTAGATATCATGAAAAACATTGACTCTGTTAATTTGAATCTGAAAGTATTGCAGGTGAAGCAGATCAAAGATGGTGGAATTTTGATCAGCTGCAATAACTCAGAAGGTGCGGAGAATTCCAAGAAAGTTGCTACTGAAAAACTTCCTCCAAACTACAAATTTTACAAGGTTTATATTGTTGGGCTCATGGAGAACTATTCTGCTGACGATGTGATGAAATATTCGAAAGAACAGAATGATATATTCTCTACTGAATCTCATGTGGAATCATGTGCCACAAATAAAGATCCAAACATTTTTTAAGCACTTGCCGAACTAGATGATGCTACATATGGTCTGGTGATGAGCTGAGAAAACCTTTTCGTTGATTATGAAACATATTATCTTTGTACCGTTTATTATGCGACATATATAAGAATATGTAAAAGTGCAGTGGTTTCAACCATGGTCAGTCAAATTGTACAAAAAATATTCCACCATTTGGATATCTGTACTACCTCTGTACCAATGCTAAACCAACCGAGACTGATCATGCTTATAGGAAGCCGAAAAATATCCAATTTCTAAGAAAAAAATTAACTACCTAAAATCCTCTGGTTTTGTCATTGAATAGCAACCACAGTAGGACAACATATTCCTCAGTTTTTCGGCATTCAATACAAATAGTAACTTGAAGTATTTTCACCAAAATGTTAGGGGTCTACGATGCAAAACGCATCTTCTTTATAATAACATTGCTCAAAATGTGTTAGACATAATTTGCCCCAGTGTAACTTGGCTGTTATCTGACATTTTGAATTCCCAAAAAACCAAAAACCAGTTTATGGTTTATACACGGAACTTCTCACAACCCCAACAAGAAGGAATGGCCGTAAACTCAAAGTTTCACACATATCCTATGGACCACAATTTTATAACTGAATCTTTCCCCACTATTGACATTGTTGGTACTGAAACTGTTTTCCATGATTTTACCACCTACATTATAACTTTGGATATATCTCCGAATATATCTATTGTTTCATATTACGGTCTTTTGAAACTATTAGTAGTCTGCAATGTCTACTAAATGATGACAGTAACCTGATTGTAGCTGGAGACATCCCTGAATATGTTGTAAATGCTGTTACCATCATGAATTTTTCAGGACTGGTTCAATATAATGAGGTATTGAACGCCAACAATAGAATCTTCAGGCTATTATGTAGTAAATATTTAAATAATGTACAAGAATCATCATTTACACTCGTTCCTATTGATGTGCATCATCCTTCGCTGGTATTTTCTATCACCTTTAGTCTGAAACCCTACACTTTCAAAATTAATACAACGAAATCTCTCAACTTCAGAAAAGCCTATTTTGCCCAATTGTATGACATGCTTTTAATACGAATTTGATATTTTTGGAAGAAAATAATAACGTGAATATAGCTTGTGATAAGTTCTACAACCTATAGATTGATGTTTTCACAGAATGCGTTTCCAAAACAACTGGCAAATAATCTTCCTACTCTTCTTGGTTCAACGGCGATATAATCAGAAAATTGAGAGCATGGGACATATATTTGCGCAACAATTAATATCGAATTTTTCGAATTGCACAAACATACTCGAGGGGATATAAAAAAATATATCGCCATAGCACACTCCAATTATATTCGAACAGCTGAGAAACATCTAAGAGAGGATCCTTCTGAATGTTGGACTCATCACACAATTAGGAGCAGCTCAGCTATTCCCGATTCTCCAGACTATAAAAACAGTAGTCTGTCCGATTCTCAATGTATAGTCGATGCTTTTGCCACCTTCTTTGAATCTGATTCCATCAAATCATCTGATCATCTACAATGAGAATTCAATAATAATATTAACACACTTCCATTCCTAAAATAACCAGAGATGATGTGCTGAAGTCTTTTGAAAAATAGAACCAAAAATGTCAATGGGACCTGATGGGATTCCATCATTTCTCCTCAAAGACTGTGCTGTCATTTTCACTAAATCTATATCCATCATTCAATCTAGCACGGACAACACTTTGTTTTCTGGATGTCTGGAAATAAGGTAGAATATGGCATGCCTTCGAAAACAGCGACAAAAATTTGACTGGAAAGTATAGACCCATCGTTATAATATGCAACTACAATAAACTCTTCGAAATAGTATTATATATACACATGTGTCAACATGGATTTTTTACGGGTCCTTCGACAAGTAACCTTACATGCATCATTCATTATATGAAGCTTTGGATGTTTTCACAGATTGATGTCATTTATTCAGATTTTTCGAAGGCTTTCGACAGGCTTGACCATGGCATTCTTCTGAAAAAACTCATTTCGGTTGGTTTGAATGACAACTTTATACTTTTTTCGGAGCCTTATCTAACCGAAAGAGGTTTGAGAGTTCAATACCGCGATTGTAAATCTGTCGAAATAATTGCTACCTCAAGGATCTGTATTAATTTATAAATGCTCAGATTCGGAAATTCATTTATCTGCAGATGACTTTTTCGTCAGGTGTCCTGTCCAAATGACTGCAGGTGCCTAAAAGGAAATATCCGAAAATTGAATGTATGGTGTGAAGCGAACTTACTTTCCCTCAACATAAAAAAGCAGGAATATTCAGTGAGTGGGTTTAAGGTGACAAAAAACCCACTCACTGAATATTCCTATACAATACATGGAAACATTGCAGAATTCAAGGATCGGGTCTTCATCTGTAACGAAAAATTCACATTCACTCCTCACGTGAATACCATTGTCTCAAATGGCTTTAAGATTCTTGGTTTCATAATCAGAAATTCCAAATGATTCTCTGATATCAACACTCATTTACTCCTTTTCAATTTGATTGTGAGATCAAGGTATGAGATTTGCTGCGTCGTGTGGAATAGTTGTTACACATACACATTGTATAATCAGATATATTCGTAAATAATAAATACATGAATAAATTATTTTTGCACAAGGTTATATTCTCCAATATTGATTTTCCTCACTCACTTGCCCATATGTTTCCAGGCTTCCTGTAAGTAATAGTACTACATTTCATCTCCGTTTCCCTCAAACAAATGTACTAAATGCCAAGAGTGCTCGGAACCCATTCCTGGTTGACTAGCTCCTGCGTTTTTTGAACGAATTTGTGCTACTTTCTTTTTCTCTCTCTCGCTTTCTCTCAAAAATGCGATTTCATAACCGAATTGGCGTTAAAAGCTGCAAGTGTTTGGTTTTGAATAAGAGAATACGAAAATTCGTTATCAAAATATATTTTTCCAAATAATAAAATTATATTTAAGAGTTAAAATTAATTTGTTACTGAAGTCATAGACTGAACAAAATTAATTCCATTCTTTGTCTAATCTGGTTTTGCCACAGATCCTTGATTAACTCCAACAAACTTCAGGATCAGATTATCACGTTCTCGTCGTTATATTTCCTGACCAGATTGTTTCATCATATTATAGAATAAACTATTTGTATTTGCCAAGAGAGCACTTGGAGTATCAAATTCCACAACTTCTCCATCATCAACGACCAATATCTAAAAAAAAAAAAATCCATTAGGTATATCGGGTGGATTGAAAACGTTTGTATAAATATTGTTTTGTAAACATGAAAAATATATCATTAGAGTATTAACGGTCGTTAGGGAATGATGCCGGACGATAACAAAAAATTTCTCCAATTATAATGTAACAAGGTTGCAGTTGAAGCATAGAATATAATTTTAATGGTGTTTTTGAATATTTCTTTCATTACACACGTCAAGTTTGGAACATGTTTGTAGTTAAAATAACATATAGGGTTATTGTGAACATAACAAATAAAAAATAAAACATATATACATACACAGCAAATTATGGTTTACACAACAGATTATCGTTTAAAATATGTTTGAGTAAGGTGTAAAATATCTTCTCATGGTAATATTGTGAACATAAAAATTCAAATCAACATATATGCACACATAACAAATTATGTTTAAAATGGGCTTTAGGTCGAAAGATGGGTATTTTCATTTATCGTGGTGTTTACGGAATATTATATTCTGTTAGATTCAAAAATTCATCTACCGAGTAAAAGCTATGTTCCAATAGGAGGTGTTTGATAGCTTGTTTGGATTCGTGGTAGCTGAGTTTTTAGAACGATTCAGGCACTTTATTGTATATATTTGAATTGATTGAATTTTTTAATGATGTTTCGAGACGAAGTCTGGGATTGATGAGCTGAAAGCTAGTTCTGGTGGGATATTTATGCAGATCTTCGTGTTTGGTATGGCAATGAATATGTTTGTGTATTTCAATCAAACAGAAATATACATAAAGTGCAGGAAGTGTTAGAATTTCTAATATCCTGAATAAGGGTTTGCACGAGTCTCTGTAATCTGCTTTGGCAATAACCCGGACTGCTTTCCTTTGCTGAATGATAACACGATTTGCATGGATAGAGTTACCCCATAAAATTACGCCATAACTTGAGTGAGAGTGGAATAGAGAAAAGTTTGACATTCTCAGGACTTCTTCGTCCACAGTGTTTCGCAGCCGTCTAAGGACGAAGGTTTGACTTGCCAACTTTTTGCATAGTAAACCAATGTGTTCATCCCATTTGAGTTTGCTGTCTAGGGTGATGCCCAACAGCTCAACTGGTACGTCTGAGGCAAAGTGGGTGTTGGAAGAAATATAGATGCAGGGTGACCCAGGGGTGCGTGCCAGCTCCAAAACATTTTTTTTATCCAAGTTATCGACTTGTTTTTTTCAACGATAGGTCCAACAATCAGGCACATTCTACAAATATTTCTATTTATATACAGGATGTCCCAAAATAAGATACCAAACAAATTTTTTTTAAATGACGACCCTCCATTTTTGTTATATTTTTTGATTCGCTACTGAATTGTCGATATAACGCACCCGGGGTTTTTGGACTTGCGTCGTGCATAGACACACTTCAGAATCATTCAAAATAACTCAACCATCTTTTTCCAGTCGATTCCTTAGATAGTGGCGCATCTTTTGAGATGCAGGCGAACTGGAAGTCGATGTTCCATCGCCTGCTACAATTTTTGAAAATGGTTAATTGAAAATGATGGCACTAACTCGACTTTTTCAAATGCAACACTCTATATTTTATTGCATTATTCCATGGAATTTTCCAAGAGTTTTTTGTCGATTCAAAGTTTGGAGGGTTTACTTTGTAAATGTAAAAGATATGTTGATGATTCTTTCGAAAAAGAAATTGAATCGAGTTAGCCGTTGTTGTGAAATTTAACAAATTCATACCATACTGGAAAAAATATGTGTCAACAAAATGAAATTGTGATAGAAACAGGAGTACATCACAAAGGAAACATTTTTAGTAATATTTGCAAGAACAGGAAAGGATGATTAACAGAAAATAATGTAAATATTTGCCCAAATAGGTCACCATCATGTTTTACAAGGAGAGATCCCATTAAGTAGCCACCGAGGTCACCAGACTTAACGCCACCTGATTTTTTCTATGGGGTAACCTCAAAACAGTTGTTTATAAAACTCAACCTATGTCACTTGGGGAATTGCGGAAAATAATTACTCAGGCATTTCGCGCTATTACCTGAACAACATTAGCCAAAGTTCGTGCAGAATTTGAAAATAGGCTGTATTATTGTTTACAAAACAACGGAAACCACTTCGAACATTCAGTTCATTGACATGTTTAACAAATTTGTAGTTCACCAAAAACTTCATTACATTTTCCTTTTAAGGTATGTTTCACATTTATTGATTCGCCCAGTACAATTATTATTTATACCATTGGATAGCATTTTCATAGGCTTTCCAATGAAGTATTACAAGCAAGGGTTTGCTATTTAAACTTTTTTAGTTGGGGTAGGTGGGGCCTAGGGGTTGAAAGGGAGTGAGTTCTCTTTCAAGTCATTTCAGTTCTCCCTTCCTATCCTACAAACGGTTTTGAGCATTTTTTGATATCATCTTTTGTATGTGCTATATAGCCTATTGTAAGTTTTCAAATTGTCACACTCTATATGCAGTGAAAAAAAATCAATATAACAATGACGCAGCCTATCGAAATCTACGGATCTAATGGTACAGCTTCTCTATTATTTTGTCGAAAAATAATTGGTAATTTTTTTCTGAACGAAAAGTGAACAAAATAATGAAACATAACAGTTACTCACCCTGTCAGAATCTGCAACAGTATTCAATCGATGTGCGATAGTAAGCACAGTACAATGATCAAAACTTTTTCTTATTGTGGATTGGAGCAATCGGCAAGTTTCTGGATCCATGCTTGCTGTCGCTTCATCTAGAATAACAATTTTCTTTCTGCTGACGAGAGCTCTCGCCATGCACAGCAGTTGTTTTTGTCCGGAACTATAATTTGAACCATTTTCTGTAATCGCTTCCTGTAAACTGGAAAATAGGTTTTTCAGATGTGCTTTCTCGATTGCTTTCCAGATTTCTTCATCAGAAAATGTACCGTTTGGGTCGATATTTGAACGTATGGTACCTGAAACAGACATCGACTTTAATATTTTTAATTTTATTCAAATCGAATAGGTTCCATGACCTATTATAATTTCAACCAGTTTTCCTGTTCATCTGCATTGATTCTCTCGAAATTTTAGACTAGAAAACTAAAACGAAGACACTTTCGATATTGTTAGGAATTTCAGATTGTGCTGATACGCCAATGATGTGCATAGGAAATTACAGGGTAATTGAGCCCACGCGCTGTTTTTGCTTTGTTTAATAATAGCAGAGGCGTAGAACCAAACCATGAATGAATGTCAATATTTCTCTAATAGCTACGGAAAATGTTTCTGCAAGACTTATAATTTCAAGAAAAATATATATTTCCAAAATTGTTGTACAAGTACTTCAAAAACGAAATTGAAATCGCACAGATATTATAAATAATTAAAAAAAATTATTTGAGTGTTCATTAATGTATACAGGATGATTCATAAGTACTTTGACAAACTTCAGAATGTGATTCCTCACAACATTCTTAAATGAATTGTTCAAATAAATATATGTCCGGAAACGCTTTGTTTCCAAGATACAGGGTGTTGAAGTTTTATTTTTATTTGAATGAATTGTTGGGACTACTTCAGAATGTACCATTATAAATTCGTATCCGCATGTGGTTTATGCATGATGGGGCTCCGGGTCATTTTGGCGTTGTAGCCAGGGAATTCCTCAACACTGTCCATCCAAATCGATGGATCGGTAGGGGTGTAGAAGAACCTAACCAGGCGTGGGCACCAAGGTCCCCAGATCCAAACCCGCTAGATTTTTTTTTGGGACATTTTAAGTCACTGGTTTATAAAACTCCAGTAGTGAACGGGGAAGTTCTAAGAAACCGAATAGTAGACGCCTGTGAAACAATAAGAAACACACCAATAATTTTTGAGCGGGTACGAGTTTCAATGACTAGAAGAATGAATGCCTATATCTTCGCTGAAGGTGGACACTTTGAACAATCTATTTGAATACAATTTAGTTTCCTTTACATATTTAAAATTTCTTGAAATAAAATGTTGATATTTCTTGCAAATTTCATCAAAACAATTACAGGTTGTGCACCCTCGATACAGAAATAACTATTTCAAACGAGTAAAAATAAATAGAATAGGTGGCGCCCCCTACAAAAAACCAAAACTACTTACTTGAACGTCAAATTCATTTCCTAAGCAATGTTGTGAAAATTGCAAATTAATGGTAATAACTTCAACACGCATCGATTATCAAATAATGGACTTGAAATATTTAAGTCCAAATATCTAGAAAACGGTTGCTTATAGCGACTTGTAACCATAGTAGCTTTCTTACGTAGATATGAAATAGAAAACGTTTTTTCTTCGAAAAATGTGCTAGTGGTACGCTCAAAAAAGTTATAAATGTTCAAAGGAGAAAAAGACGTGTAGGTAGCACCCCCTACGAGTAGGAGTAATAATAACATCAGGTTCGAATTTGACACAATGATGATCAACATTTCCTAACAGCGGGTAAAAAATTTTCAATTACAGATTCATTGCATTCTACAAATAAGTGATCAATACATGTACTTGACATACCCTGTTGCCTTGTAGGTTCATCAATAACCGAAATGAAACCATATTCATTTTGGTATTTAAATGTTCATTTACGATATCATCATTTGTTAAAAGGAATCTCCAATGAATACCTCATAAATCCTTGCTGAATTTTCAGTTTGTTTATACATATATTTGAGTGAATAGGATCGTATAACAATATTCAATAGGAAACAATTATTTCCCACACTATGCCAAGGTTGGTTAATTTTTTTTTCTAAAAAAATGTTGGCAGTTTTTTAATAGATGACTTCACATCTGATTCAATGAACAATCTGGTTCGTATTTTTAAGACATCAAATTAAGGGATAATTTGATTTTTCAAATACAGATTCTTCCTTTCTCACTAGATTCGAAAAAATAAATGAGATTTACACTTCTATCCTGTTTTCACTATTGTAGTTTCATGTTCAATATGAAACAACTCATGCATTTTCACCATATACAAAAACATAATCCATAGAAAAACATGTTGACATGTTGAGTCTGTTTACTCATGGAATGATTATATTTCAATATTTATCAAAGTATCTTCTGCATATTCATTCATGAGCTGATATCAAATTCAATGAGATTCATTTTCTCTAAACATGATGTAGCTACTCAGAAGATTATGGAATAATATAAATGATCACATCAGAAGAAGGAATTCCAGCAAACAAAAGTTACTCAATTTATTAAGTAATTTCCATCACACTGGGTTTACAAAACCACGACACGTCTTTCGCTATACAATTACTTCTTCGGGTGGAGATCAGAGTAACTTAACAGTCACGATGTATCATGTTGAATAATCAAGGCAGGTAGTAGTGGGTATATAAATGTAATGAAGATTATCAAGAATATTAAGGTTAAACCGATGGATAGTACAACAGTATGGGGATCAAGTAGAATGAGGATTATATTTATTTATTTTTAATTTGGTATATTGTTACAAGAAGTTGTACAAATTAGAATATGAGAAGTCCTTGAAATACTTGAAACTGAAAAAAGATAAAAAATAGACACAAAAATATGAATCTAAAGAGAAAACACATAATCAAGTGCATAACTCTTGAAATACTCCAACGAGTCAGTGAAAACATCAAGTTTTGAAGCATTAGCACCTCTCAATATTCTTGACATTGGACTATGGAATCCATAATTAGTAAGATGTGAGTACTCAACAAAAACAGTTTTATTATCCCCTGTTACTCTCGTTTGGCTCTCAGATTAACTGAGTAGAATTCTGGAGAATTTAATTGGCCTGACAGTGATTTGAATAGAAATATTAGATCAGCTTGAGTCCACCTGTTTTCCAGTGTGGTTAGGTGTAGTATGGAACGAATATAATAATAATTAAATTATATACATTTATCGTATCATTGAAGATTAAGACATTTTTATATGAAATCTGTATTAAAAATTATTATAGCTATCAATATAACGAGATTATTATGCGATTTATAATAGTCGAGGACATTGCTAGGTGACGAGGCGACAGCCGAGTCACCCGCAATGTCCGAGACGGTGTTAAATCGCTAATAATCGAGTTACATTCAAAGCTTTATCGTATCATTGACAACGGCGATGCGAAAATAAATGCAACAAGGTTTTATGTCATTTCATTTTGGCATTTCGAAAAGTCATCATTAAAATCATGCAAGATTTTGATATTCCTGACGATATATTAGCTGCAGCCAACACTATAAGGTTGAACTTGCTTCCGGACAAATCTAAAATCCATTATGAAAAAGAATATCGGCAGTTTTGTATCTCTCTGATGATCGTGGACGCTAAAGGCGAAGGGGTATCCATCAAATTTGAAAACTGTCAAAATATTGTTTCACATGTTCATGAAAACTAGTTCTAATATTATTTGGTATCTAACGTATTATGCTTTCGTAACTAACGTATTAAATTATGGTAACTAATGTATTATGGGTAACTAAGGTTTTATGTAGGTTTTGGTACGTTCATGATGTTAATAATTATTAATAAAGATTTCATATAAAAATGTCTTGATCTTCAATGATACGATAAACATCATAAACGTACCAAAACCTACATAGAACCTTAGTTACTCATAATACATTAGTTACCATAATTTAATACGTTAGTTACGAAAGTATAATACGTTAGATACCAAATAATATTAGAACTAGTTTTCATGAACATGTAAAACAATATTTTGACAGTTTTCAAATTTGATGGATACACCTTGCCTTTAGCGTCCACGATCATCGAAGTTACAAACTGCCGATATTCTTTCTCATAATGGATTTTAGATTTGTCCGGAAGCAAGTTCAACCTAATAGCAAATATATCGTCAGGAATATCAAAATCTTGCATGATTTTAATGATGACTTTTGGAAATGCCAAAATGAAATGACATAAAACTTTGTTGCTTTTATTTTCGCATCGCCGTGTCAATGATACGATAAAGCTTTGAATGTAACTCGATTATTAGCGATTTAACACCGTCTCGGACATTGCGGGTGACTCGGCTGTCGCCTCGTCACCTAGCAATATCCTCGACTATTATAAATCGCATAATAATCTCGTTATATTAATAGCTATTATTGACCATTCCAACAAAAAACAAGAGAAAACAAAATATGTATATCATAAAGAAGTTAAGTAACAAAGTAAGTAACAGAATTTGTATATGTGGTGAAAGGCCAGAAGGCGCGTGATCAGTACGGTACTGGTCTTCCTCAAGCGTCTGTAGTATACATACAGGGTGTCCCTGGACTTCCTCTTTTCCTCTTCGGGAATAGGGTCAAAATATCACCAGTACTTCATATAACTTTTGTTCCTGAAAGCCTCCGTTACCAAGTTACGGGCCCTCAAAGAAAAATGTTTTTCTTTGATAAATTTCGAAGTGAATATTCAAAATCCTCTAAATTTTGGTGGTGGACTAAACAAATGAATTCCTCCGATGAGTTTTCATGCATGAGTCAGTTGTTTTGCTACAAAGTCAGGAACGGACTACCCCCGATGGTCCACACCCCGAAACTTTGAAATGACTGGGATTTGTCAATATATTTTAACAAAACAAGGTTACCTGGACAATTTCCTGGATAAAAGTAATCGTGTGGAAAATTGATCGAAGCAACGATTTTTGATAAAAATGCATTTTTGTTCGACGACATCCAACCTGAGATGTCAACCGTTATTCGAAAAGATCAATTTCTAATGAACATAGAAATGATAGGTACAATGTTCATAACAAATTTTTTTTTTTTTAATAGAACAAAGTCGCATCCACCACTGGTTATTAGCGACGGAACGTTTCATATGAAATTACATGTAACAATAAGAGGAGTAACAAAAAATTATACATTTACAGATTATTGAGTAAGCCTATGTCTTTCAGATAGTCCATCAGGTTGTTTGTTTAACAGGATGGTCCTTAAATTAATGACATGTCATTTGGGATTTTGTGTGTTAGACGATTCACGCAAAATCTTGGACAGTCCACTAGAAAATATTTCACACTCAGTTGCACATTGCAGTCTTCGCATATTGGCATGGCACTATGTTTTAACAAGTATTCATGTGTAAGTCTTGTGTGTCCTAGACGAAGGCGGTTCATTATCACTTGCGTGGATATATTGATTGAAATAGGTACTATCGGATTAATGTTTGGTTTGATCGTACGTAGTTTATTTTGGGATGTATTCCACTCACTTTGCCACTTATCGAGTAAACACTTTTTGAAGTATGTTTTGACATCCGATGAGATACACTGTGTGTTTTTTTCGGCATTATCGCCATTTACTGCTTGACGCGCACTTTTGTCTGCTTCTTCATTTCCCGGGATACCAACATGAGAGGGAATCCAGATGAATTCTATAGTTTTTCCGCTTCTCATTGCTAGGTCCAGTTGTGTTTTGATGGTTTGACCCAGAGGATGTTTCGTGAACACGCTCTGAATAGTTTGGATGGAGCTCAGGGAATCCGTCAGGATAACAAATTTTTGGTTGTCTGTGCTATCACTATTTACATATTTGAGTGCTTGAAGTATTGCATATAACTCTGCCGTATGTATACTGCTAAGAGGGGAGAGTTTGTATTGTTTTATATGTGACGACACTACTGCGCATCCTACTCCTTCGATTGATTTGGAAGCATCTGTGAAAATCTTCCTGAAACTATGTGAGTGGTGGTCAGGATGTTGTTGAGCGAGTTTTTAATAACGTTAGGATTTGTGTTGGACTTATCGTAAATTGTGAGACTTCTGTTGCAGGACGGAATCTTCACTGACCATGGAGGTGGGTGGTCGACGATATCGGGGTAAATGTCCTGGAATCTAATGTTTGAGTTTTCTATCATCATTCGAATTCTTTCATAGAAGGGTCTATTGAAGAGAGGTTTGGTCCTGTAATGTGTCAGGTATCTGGTCGTAAATGTGTTTTCGTATGACGATTTCCTTTCATCAGCGGCTACTGTAGCGGCATGCGATAAGCTTAATATCTGTCTCCTGATTTGGAGGGAGGGTTCTCCGGCTTCACTGTATAGGCTTTGTACAGGTGTTATTCTATACGCGCCTAGTGCTTATCTGATTGCATTGTTGTGGATGATGTCTAGTGATTTCAGATTTGACTTACAAGCTGAAGAGTATGCAATCGAGCCAAAATCGAGTTTTGATCCCACCAGACTTCTATATAGGAGTAGAAGTGTTGACTGATCAGATCCCCTGTTCTCATTTGCTAATGTTTTCAGTAAGTTTAGTCTCTTATTACATGATCTGTATAACAAATTTTTATCACGTTTACCTTACAAAACTCATGGTGTAAATAATCACTCGCAAGCCTCAAGAGCAAACAGAAATGCAAAATCCACCACAAAAACTGCTCGATATGGCCCCCGTCTCTCTCAATGCATTTTCTTAGTCGGCCAACACCCTTTCTGCACTAGAAATAGCATGCCAGGGTCGTTTCGTATGGCTTGACAATGTAATGTAATTCTATTCAAAAAGGCATCTCTGGTGTGAATAGGTGTAGCGAAGACAAGGCTTTTTAGATGCCCCCACAGGAAGAAATCCAATGGTAATAAATCCGGAGACCGCGGTGGCCATGAATATGGCCCACTTCTACCAATCCATCCATTGGAAAAATCTGGTTCAGATGGTCCCGCACATTCAGACTAAAATGAGGAGAAGCATGCATAAACCACATGTTCCAAAAGTCCATTCAAATCATTCTGAATGAATCCAAATAACGTTCTCCATTCAATCAGTCATGTAGAACGGATGGTCCTATAAGATGGTTTCCTATGATACCGGCCCAAACATTTACGTTGAATTTCCGTTGGTGTTTGGTTTGCAATATCCCATGGGGATTTTCTTTGGCCCATATGTGGGGATTATGAGAATTGATTACTCCATCTCTACTAAAAACTGCTTCATCAGTGGATAAAACTCGAGTAATAAAATTCATATCCCCTCTTTGCTTATCCAGGAACCAATTGGCATATTCCAGTCGTGCTGGAAAACCTTCGGGTGTCATGGCATGTACCTTCTGGATGTGATATGGGTGGAGCAGTTGTTCCCTAATCATTCTATGAATAGTGGACTTGGATGTATGGAACTGTTCTGATAGGTTTCTGATGCTCATTGAAGGATCATCAGCGACAGCTTCCAAAATATTTTCCTCCAATACAACGGTATGCACAGCCCTAGCAGCGCCCTCACCACCTCGTTTTGGCAAAACTGAACCTACAATAATATCGAAATGAAACAACAGGTTCCAATTGATTATCCATTAGACATACCTGTCTCCCTCAAGTTGCGATCGATACTCTTGCCGGTAATGTTCGATTGGGAAAATGTTCGGCATACAGACGACGGGCTTCTACAGGATTACCAAATACTCGTCCATACAATGCATGCATATCTGCATATTCGTTGAATGAGAACTGTTCGGCCATATCAAAACACTTCAAACTGTCCTATTGGAATATTGACAATACAATGACAACGCACCACTCAACAAAACAAAATCGCATTCCAGTTGTCATTTTTTATCCACACTAACTTTATTTCTTTGTACAAGGTGTTTTTGTCAACATCTGTGGAAGAAATGGAACATAAATTTAATCACCGGATATTTTTCACCTGTTCATGTGCAGCCGTTTTTGTAGTTTATTCGTTTGCTTTTTATTAGTTATGTCTTTCGATGTGCGTTTTTTCAGCTGAATTTATCTTCGGGTTAAAGATTTCCTCCCATGAAATTATACTTATCAGTGAAACTCCTCAACATTTAAGCTGTGAATACGAATTTGAACATCCAAATGTTAAGTTTCATGAGATTCAGATAACACAACACGAAACGTGCTTATTCCACGCGTACATACAAAATATGGACTGAGTTCGATATTTCATAGTGGAATAGCTTGTAAGTTCGAAAACACCACGAATCTACATAACTTGATATTTCATTTGAAAAAATATCTACATTGTGAATGACACTTTCAACTAGGTACTGTACTTTTTGTTAACGACTTTATTTTAGCATATTCTGTATTATCCCTGTTATAAATGTTGTTGAATCAACGTTAGCATTAGTATTTCTACTGTGAACATTTTTCATTTCAAATAATGGTGGGCATCGGGTTTGATGTCGTCTAGTGAAACTGCATTTTTATTAAGAATCGTTGCTCCGATCGACTTTCCACACGAGTATTTTTATTTAGAAAATTGTCTACGTAACCTTATTTCGTTGAAAACTATTGGAAAATTATCTGTCATTTCAAAGTTTTGGGGTGTGGACCATCGGGGGTAGTCCGTTCCTGACTTTGTAGCAAAACAACTGACTCGTGCATGAAAGCTCATCGAAGGAATTCATCTGTTTAGTCAATCACCAAAATTTAGATGATTTTGAATATTCACTTTGAAAGTTATCAAAGAAAAACATTTTTCATTTTGTAACTTTGAGGGCCCGTAACTTGGTAACGAAGGCTTTCAGGAACAAAAGTTATATGAAGTACTGATGATATTTTGACCCCATCTAGGCATTCCCGAGCAGAAAAGAGGAAGTCTAGGGACACCCTGTATATTAGTGATAATTTGTGAGAAAATGATAAGATTTCATATTAATTTATAAGCGAAATAAAAAAAAGACACATTAAGTGAAAGTAATCTGATGGACAGGTCGAATTAGGTTTCATATCCCTGAGAACTGGTCAGTGAAAAAATAATCAAATAGTCGGTTTTTGAAACTAGTTAATGATAGGGCTTTGATATTTTCTGGTTGTACATTATATTCCTTGGCAATGCGGTTCGAGAATCATTTTTCATACTGTCGGGTACGGTGTTTAGGTATGGACAGCAGTTATGTATGTCTGTCCGAAACGTTATCTTTGCATTCAAGTATACAGGAGTACGATGTTTTATTATTTTATGGAATAAGGTTTGTGGAGCTTTCTCAGATTGGTCATATTCAACCAACGGATATCTGGTGGGATATCCTGTCAAATTTTCTTATGTCTTATATCAACCTCAGACACCATATATACAGTGCGGTTTTTTATAGCCTCCTCCCCCCCTGTTACATTTTGAACGGTTCAGCGTAGAATAATGAAAAAAAAAAGCATTTTATGTTATCACCGATACTACTTTTTGAAATGAAAGACATTGTGATTGCCCGATACATGGCGCGGGGGGCACATCAAATTCAAAATTTTCAATTGCACGGGGGGTCATCTGGCCCATCGTTGGAAAAATAATTCAATTCTCTCTCCAGACATCTAGTTTTTTTTTCATTTCGTTGATATGTTACTTTGCGGCTTTTTATGCCCCCCCCCCTTCCTTATAACTTTTTGAACGGTTCGAAGTAGAACAATGAAAAAAGGAGGTATTGTACCGATACTACTTTTTAAAATAGAAGACATTGTGATTGCCTGATAGATGACGCGGGGAAGCACATCAACTTCAATAGCATGGGGGGTCATGTGACACATCGTTGAAAAGGATAGTGCAATTTACTTTCCAATCATCTAATTGTTTTTATCATTTCGTTGATTTGTTTTTTCACAAAGTGCATTTGAAATGTCAAGCATAAGTGCGGCTTTTTATAATCCCCACCCCCCTGTTAACCTTTGAATGGTTTGACAATGATAAAAAAGGTATTGAATGATATCACTGTTGCTACTTTTTGAAATGAAAGACATCGTGATTGATGGTTCATCAACTTGAAAATAGCATGGGAGTTTATGTGGCTCATCGTTGGAAAGACAATTCAATTTCCTTTCCAACCATCTTTTTTTTAATTTCGTTCATACGTTTTTTCACAATATGCATTTGGGAATTACCAAACTTCCGTCTCCTCTGAAATTTATTTTCGGCCAGCACCACTGGCCCTATGAACAGTGCCAGTTCTGTTGAATTCTTCAACCAGTTTCCTCAAATACTTTCGAATTAGGTAATTCTTCATTATATATTCTCTCTCTCTCTCTCTCTCTCTCTCTCTCTCTGCTGCATGGTAGTTCCCACGGGCCTTACCAAAAATGTAGATTGCTTCAGTTTTCTCTTCGATAGGACGTACACGAACCATGATAATGTTTCAAATTCAAGATAATACTAGTAGAAATAGAATGAATTTTTTTTCCAAATGCAAATGTGATAATATAAGGAGCAGGTGAGTAATGATATAATCATTGTTACATTAGAAATTCTCAAACATCGACAAAATAATCCAATTTCATAATGGGCATTTCTAGGTTACTGCTCGATTATCAGTCCACTAAATCCTATAAATGATACCCTTTATAATTATGGTCATTGAAAATAAATGAGTTAGGTATTATTTGGGTATAATCTCTTGAAAACGCTATGAAGCGAAACACATGTCGTAGTATTTTAAACCCAGGTTAGTGAAAATCATTTAGTGAATTGAGTGTCTTTTGTTTACTTCAATATGGATTTTCCTCATCTATCAGTCGCATCAATTAAAACATTGGATTACTGTATGGATTAAAAATTTCTACCTAATTGAGCTTTGAAACGAGTTCGATAATGAAAAATGAATCAAGTAATAAATCTTCCTCTATTGACCGTATTCAGTGTACTCATCGCAATTGTGATTCCGTAGAACAACCATGGTTGAAACTATAATTGAATTACCTTTTCAACGGTGTGCAACTCGACCTCTATGCCTTTCGAAATTTTCAAGTGGGTATGCCTCCAGCGCCCTCTGTCGAGTAATTGTAATGTTTTTTCTCTCAAAAAGTAGGATCGGTAATACCATTCAAAATATTTGTTGTCCCATTGTTCCATATGGAACCGTTCAAGAGTTATCGAGATAAGGGTACCATACTATTTATTTAGAAAGTTATTTATTTAGAAAGTGGTATTCTCAACTTATTCCATATTGTAATATTTATTATACTAGGTGCACTCGTTCATTTCTACAAAAATCGGATTCCTTCTATAATCACCAATATTGTGGATCCAGCCAACATTTCCAACATCACCAAAATATTTCATGTGACTCTACTGTCGTGTTATTTTTTTTTTCTTTTTTTCTTTTTTCTTTTCCTTATATATAATTTTCATTTCTCTTGGGCAATTGCCCTCTGGTGGTTAAGTAGAATAGCTTTAAGCTAGACTTCGCCATCAGTTTCATTAAATTGTAATGTTTTCTTTTTTTCTATTGACAATAAAGACGTTTATTATTATTATTATTATTCAGATCTTCACTTATGCTTGACATTTCAAATGCACATTGTGAAGAAACAAATCAACGGAATGATAATAACAATCAGATGGTTGGAAAGAAGAACTATCTTTTCAATGATTTGCCACATGACCCCCCATGCTATTTAAAATTTTGAAGTTGATCTGCCGCCCTCCCCCCGTGTCATCGCCATCTATTGGGCAATCACAATGTGTTTCATTTCAAAAAGTAGATTCGGTGATATCATACAATCTTATTTTGTACCATTTTTGCTACGTCGAACCGTTCAAAAGTTATAAGGGGGGACCATAATAAGCCATTTAATCAACATCGAAGAACTCGAAATGATTTCAGATTACATGCAACCCCTATACTCATTCGAAAAACCATTCGAAACACGAATTGATGAATCTGGATGGGCCCCGAGTATAGAATCACAATCAACTGCGGACATAGTCTGGTATACAGACGGTTCAAAGAAAGTTGAAGGAACGGGAGCAGGAATACATGGGGTAAGGCCAAGAAGGGATTACATAATACCACTTGGTAAATGCTCCACGATATTCCAAGTTGAAACACATGCTATCATGGTATGCATTCAGAAGAATCTAGAAAGTGGTTATAGGAAAAAACACATCTACATTCTATCTGACTGTCAAAGTGCTATCAAAGCACTCAACTCTACACAGATAAAGTCCAAACTGGTCTGGGACTGCCTCCAGAACCTCATCGAGCTGGCAAACACAACAAGGTCACCTTGATGTGGGTGCCAGGTCATAGAGGCATTGAAGGCAACGTCAAAGCGGACCAGCTAGCTAGACAAGCATCTGAAACGCTATTCACAGGGCCAGAACCTGCACACGGGATTAGCAAAAACCGATGCAGGACCCTGATCGACGAGTGGATAAAAAGAAGACACCAACAATATTGGGATCAAACTGTCGGGCAAATACACAGCAAAGTCATGGTAGGGCATCCAAACCGGACCCTGACGGCTGACCTTCTGAACCTGAACAGAACGAAGGCTCGTATAACAATAGGTCTGTTGACTGGACACTGCGGCCTAAGAAAACACCCAAACACCATGGGAGTACGCAGGGAAACCGTGGAGTGTAGGCTGTGTGATGAAGAGGAGGAAACAGCCTCTCATATCATCTTCGACTGTGACGCCCTAAGTAGTAGGCGACACAGAACCTTTGGAGAGATCAGCCCGGAAACAGGCATGAATCCGAAGAACCTTATCAACAGGCTTCTTAACCTAATTAAAGGCACAAACAAAATGAGGAACCACTGACGACAGAGTGATACAATAGACCCCAGCTGGTCGCAGTGTCAAGGGAAGCTAAGTGCCAACCCTGTCTCTGGCTCGTCAGCCTCAAACCAACCAACCAACCAACCATAATAAGCCGCAGTCACATATCAACGAAATGAAAAAAAAAAATGCTTGGAAAGAGAATTTGATTATATTTTCAACGATGTGCCACATGACCGCCCATGCTTTTTAAAATTTTGAAGTTGATGTGCCCCCCGCGCCATTTATCGGGCAATCACAATGTCTTTTATTTCAAAAAGTATTGTCGGTGATATCATACGATACTTTTTTTTTTCATTGTTCTACGTCGAACCGTTCAAAAGTTAACAGGGGGGGACTATTGAAAGCCGCACTGTATAATCAGAGTAATTAGCATATACGGGTACAAGTATTCGCATAAAGTGTTTTTTATTTTACTATGAGCGAGTGTCGGTTGAGATATAGTAGTTTTAATTTGGCATATGAATATTAGATACATGATTACTGAATTTCAGCCTATTATCAATTATGATGTATAAGTTTTTTATTTTTTCGTTTGTTGGCGGTATTTCATTTACTATTTTTACATTGAAGTACTCGGGTGGCACAAATCCAAAATATATAACTGAAATTTGGATATATTGATCATTAAGTGATGATTTTGTGAGAGCGTTACGATGGCCCAGTTTCACCAAAAGCTTTAATCTCGATTTAGCTCTTAAGTAGGTCAGTCACGATTAATGTAATGTAGCGTTTCACCACACTCTAAAGCGCGATTGAATCGACTAATCGCGATTTAGCACAAATCGTCCATTTTAGGAGGATTATATCTTCAACTTGAGATTAATGTGACATTTCGTTAAAATGGCATTTCGACGGGTGTATGATCTTGCCTTTGAAGATGATAGTGATGATAAATTTGTGGTTCGTCATCCTTGATAGATCCGATGACAAGATCATTTCCAATATTTGCACAATGCAGGTTTTGAGAAAAGATTCCGACTTTCAAAAGAAGCAGCACTTCAAATACTGGGATCAATTGGGGAACAAAGAGAATTTGCAAACGAAAAGTGAGTTTTATCTTTTCATTTTGAATTGGTTACTGATATTGTTCATCAATACTTTACAAGGTTTGTGTCCGGCCTGAAGATTATTGAAAATGTTATGGCATTCCTATAATAGCAAAGCAAATGCTAATATGTTTATTCAAGGCTGGTAGGCTAGAGCGACAACGCAGGGAAATTGGAAGGGTCATAGTGGAAGAACATTAAAAAGAGATTGTGGAAGATCCACGTCCAGCAGTGAGGCAGGATCAATAGCAGTTAATAAGAGGCCATTTTTCAAATAATTATTTTTTTTGGGTTCATGGTCAAGAACTGTAAAAAATATAAAAAATTCTCAAGTAATAATAATAACGTTTATTATTACCAAGAAAATCTGTTTATAGATTGAAATTATAAATTCGTGCAAAGATAATTTATTAATATTTTGAATGAAATATAATTTGTGAAAGAATTAAATTTGTTAATGAAAAGAAACAAGTTGATAAAATTACTCATATAGATTTTTTTTCAGTATGTGTGGTTCTGTGAAATGAGATTCAAATAATAAAAGCTGCTGATGTACAGAATTGACTTCAATTGTATAACAAAACGTTCAAAAATTAAATATAAATCTTTTTCACATACATATAGGTGAAAGTCATCAGAGAAAACTATTAAGTTACAATCAAAAATTAAATAAAAAGTCCTTTATTTTATATTCATAAACTTAAATTATTAATGTGGTTCGCTAACATATAGATAAAAGTGAAGAGATCTGAAATCAGTCATTGTTATTCAAAAAGTGAATAAATATAGGGTTCCTCTTTTTCTTTAACTTCTGCAAGTTTCCATCGACATTTCGAGGCACATCACTCGACATTTTAGGCAAAATCAAATTTATATACACCGGTTCACATGACAAACTGTCAAACTTGGTTATGTTATGAATGAATGACACCTGATATGTGACTGACGACAATAGCGCCAAGGGTGGTCATCCCTGCTAATACGACACAGAATACTATATAACTTTTTGTTCACAATGTTGCCAAGTGGTTTGACGATTTAATCACGATTTGTTTAATCGCGATCATCTTCGGACGGGTTGTTGTATGGTGAAACAGAACACACTGTTGAGCCTGCTTGACTAACAAGCGGAGTTTAATCAATCTGAGATCAAGACCTGTTTGGTGAAACTGGGCCATAGACCAAAAACCTTAATCTCGATTTAGCTCTGAAGGGGGCCTCAGCTCACGATTAATGTAATGTGAGTTTCACCACACTCCAAATCGTCCATTTTAGGAGGATTATAACTTTAAGTTGAGATTATTGTGACATTTCATCAAAATGACATTTCGATGAGCGTATGACCTTGCCTTCGAAGACGATAGTGATGGTGAATTTGTCGCTCGACGTCCTTGATGGATCCGGGATATAGATGATTTCCAAAATTTAGCAAATGCAGATTTTGAGAGTAGATTCAGACTTTTTGTGCTCATGTTCACACCAGATATATAACTCCTCACGAATATCTTACCTGAAAATAGTATCGGATCCTGGGGGATAATAGCAAGGCTTGATCTCAAAAGTTCCAAAGAGATCGTTTTGATATCCACACCATCTATACATATGTTTCCTTCGATCTGATACAACCTGAATAAGGTTGATATTATTGAGGTTTTACCTGCCCCAGTTCTACCAACTATTCCTATTTTCTCCCGCTGCTCAGTAACAAAACTGATATCCTTCAGCACCCGCTGCTTCTTCACGCCATAAGCTAATGACACCTTTTTGAATTCGATGACTCCGTTGTTTGGCCAATCTTCTTTGAATTGGCCCATTTGTTTGTTCTCGGTTTTGATGTCGGTATATTCGAGGACTCTTTCTATAGACGTCATGTTGTTTTCCAATTCGGAGTACTGTCTGAAAGCCCATTGTAGTAATCCTGAAAGGCCCATCGCTAGGGCTAGGACCATACCAACACTTCCAGCTTCAAAATCTGAAAAAAAACAATTGTTAAAAAAACATATGAATTTGTTTTATAAAAGCCTATCTGGGAATTTCCAATCTAAAAATTCGATCATTTTTCTACATATACAGGGTCCTGCAACAGTGGCACGGTGTTCCATATCTCTATTTAGGAAACAGATAGGAATCTATATTTCTATAATATTTATTACCTTATTGCCCCAGCTCGATAAAATAAAAAAATTGTCGGTCACACAGGGTGTTAATTTTTTTCTGGGCGGATCCCAAATGTTTTTTTCAAATTGCAACCTATATTTTTCATCGCTTTTTCGGTTTCTACATGGAAAATAAAGATACTTCATGTCTATCTACACTCGAAAATATTGACGGTTTTCGAGATTTCTAGCATGACAGGTTTTTTTTTCCAATATTCGTCACTCAGAATATTTGAAATTATAAAGTTGTGCCAAGTCCAAACGATATATCTGAAACCGACCTGTGATATACAGGGTATAAAACAGCTTGCCACATATTGTAAATAAAAATTTGCAGAATCTTCCTTATTTTAAACGGAACACCCTGTATGTTATCGATCCATAAGAAGCGCCAACAAAGCCTCTACAAATGTCATCAAGTATTCACTATGGTTGAGTTTACTAGTTTTACTTAAAACAGCTATTTTTTTCGCTATAATCGCAATGAACAACTTTTTTCAAAGCAAAATATAATAATAATAGATTATACAAAGGATATCTTGTTTCAATTATGTACATTATGAAGTGTCCTATATAATATCCCATATAATTATTTCTATTTCATCGCCACAATATCAATGATTTTTTTACTGAGAAATCCATATTTGACGGCAGTGATCGAGGTTATGTTATGTTTGTAACACATTTATTACCTGTTGCTAGATAAACAAGTTGTGAATTACACCACAAAATGTACGTTCTTGAATATTTACAATAATTTCAATGATCTCGAAATTTGTGCCATATTCTTTCGGTCTAAAACAACCTTTCAGCGAACAAAATATTCATTGGAAATCAAGTAGTCTGGCAAATGACAGATCAAAATATTCGCCTTCAAATAAGTATTGAAATCTTTAGTGAATCGTGAAGTTGAACTTTCGATATAATTTCATCAGAATGTTGTTTCCAAAAAGTGATTTGATTGATATGATTTTCATATTAAGTGAATCAGACAGAAATTGTTTATTGGCAAGTAGAATTTATTCTCAACGGTATCCAGATAGAAGGCATCCAGATGAAAGATCTTTCCGAAAGATCCTGACACGATTTGTTGAAACTGGATGTATCAATTATTCTAAACATGAGCGCATCGAGCCAGATACTGATGAAGATAATGAATTGCAAGTTCTTCTTGCTATCGAAGAAGATCCTTGTAGGAGTCAACGACAAATTGGTGAAATAGGTGGATATAAGTGAGAGATCAGTACAACGAATTTTGAAGAAACATCGCTTTCATCCATATCACGTTCAATTACATCAAGTACAACATTTTAGTAGGTTGAATCGACATTCCATAAAAATGATTTGGGAATCGACATAATAACCATTATTATTCGACAGAAAATCCCCACTTATTGGGACAGGTGGATTATCAACACAGGTGGTCGATAAAAGTCTGGGGAGGCATCATTGGAGGATATGTAATTGGTCCATACTTTTTTGAGGGAAATCTGAATGGAACAATGTATCTCATATTCTTACGAAATGATTAACCAGGTTTGTTAGAAGATATTCCTCTTGACCTTTGCAATAGAATGTGGTTACAACATGATGGCGCTTCTGCTCACTATTCGGCAGGAGTGAGAGATCATTTAAATGAAGTATTTCCCAAAAAATTGATGGGACGGAATTTAACAGATTTAACAAAACTGGATTTTTTCTTATGAAGATACATAAAAAATATGGTTTTCGTTGAGCCACCAAATTCTTCCGACAATATGCGACTTACAATAACGAATGCTCTTTCGCAGCATTACACAGCTTCTTGCGCAGGATCTTTCAAACATAGACTTCACCTCTGCATTCAAGAAAATGGAAGACATTTGAAATATTTATAAAGTTTCATTATCAACCTTCATTAAACTTTCCCTTTTAAGTTTGCCAGTTAACAATTTAAATATCTAGCTCTGACTTTAATTCATGAAAATACACCATAACATGAAAAAAAAATTATTTGTAATAATCATAATGTTTTTTCATTTATTCATGTTTGGTTTGATATTGCACAATTTATGTGTAAGATTCTGCATCCAATGAAAAAAAATTCTGTTTAGAAAAATGTGATACATACATTATTTCATAAAAAAATATTTGTTTGTACACTTGTAATGTACATAATTGAAACAAGATTCTTTCTTCTTATCAGTCGTCAAATGGATTTTGCTTTGAAAAAGTCGTTCATTCAGATTATAGCGAAGAAATATGAATACTTGCCATTTTTCGAAAAAAAGAGCTGTTTTAAGAAAAACTAGTAAACTTAACCATAGGGAATACTTGATGACATTTGCAGAGCTTTGTTGGCGCTTTTCGAGATGAATATTAAAAGGAAAAATGAAACGTCTACTATAAATTATCCAAAATTTCATCTATATTGCAGTATTTTCACTGGATCTAGGTCAAAGTAGCGAATTGAAAGACAGATAGAGTCAGATACCCCAGGTTGCTATATTGAAGAATAATGGAATTAAAAATCATTCATTGAAACATTTGATTATTTTTTCATCAATTCATTCAGAATAAAATTCACAGTGATAGAATATATTGAACGTCCATGGCGATCTGTTCTGATTCAATAAATATTCAATAATTTGGATAAATATTTGGACATTCTTCTGGTAACTCATAATTCTGTTCTGGAATTATAAACGACCCATTCTGTTAGAAATATACTAAGTTCTGATGTTGAGATGATGCAACCCAGCTCAATTTTAGACGGTGATTTTCCGAAAAATATATAGTGGAGAATGGAGAGCAACCAGTACCCAATCACGCTAAATGAATGTCTGGAACTAGACTGGGAATTAAAAAAATGTCGGACGGAATTTCAGACAGAATAAATAAATATAGAATCCTTATTCAACTGCTCTGAAACAATTATTGCCCGAAATATATAGTTTCTCACATATTCCCAAGTACCTCTTCAGAATTTGAAAAAGTTTTAAATTTTATTGGAGGTAACTTAATATGAAGGAACATGTATATATATATATATATATATATATATATATATGAAAGAGAGTAATATCGAGGGGACTGTTAAAAACAAAGTGGAAGGAATTTAATGGACATAGCCCTCATGGAGAAGTGTTAACCGTAGACACGTGTTGTTCATCCTTGCACTTCTCCACCGTACTGATGAGGGCCGAGAGCCCGAAACACGTGTCTACGGTTAACACTTCTCCATGAGGGCTATGTCCATTAAATTCCTTCCACTTTGTATATATATATATATATATATATATATATATATACAAGCTGATTCTATGTGGGGTTGCAGTCAAGTATGGGGCTGATTAGGAAAACTCTTTGGTATCCGTCAAGCTTTCGGCAATCTTTATTGCCTTCCTCAGGACGACTACAATTATATGGATTAAATTATGAAATTATATATTATTTGTCTACTTACTAACGTGAGATTGATGTAATATTAGCACATTAAATGAACAGAAATTCATGAAAGATGAAATAAATTTTGACAATGACAACTTCTTTTTTAATCAGTTCAAAATCAAGGCGGAAAATTTTGATCACAGGGCGATATATCTTTTCTGTTATTCATTTCTAGCAAATTAGTATAGATTTGCGTAAGATTGTTCAAATCAGTTCTTTTATTCATTGATTCCTTATCATTTTTTATGTGAACCATCTCTAGAAATATTCTCTTGTTTTCATTGGTCTCGTTATCTAGAATTTCCGTATTATCATAGTCCATCCAATGATCTCTTTCATTTACATGTTCAGAAAGAGCACATGAATTAACATTACGTTTACAGTCGCTCTTATGGGATATGAAACGACTGTTAAGGGTTCTTGATGTTTGACCGACATATGTTTTAGAACAGTCTCTACACGGTATTCTATAAACAACATTAGATTTTTGTTTATTTTGAATCGAACTTTTCACTTTTGTGTGTAATTTTGATATGGTTTTAACATTTTTCTTCGCGATTTTCCATTTTCATTTTTCAATACATTTGTTAGTTTTGGAGTGAGTTCTTATCATATCCAAGAACTCACTCCAAAACTAACAAATGTATTAAAAAATGAAAATGTGAAAATCGCGAAGAAAAATGTTAGAACCATATCAAAATTACACACAAAAATGAAAAGTTCGATTCAAAATAAACAAAATCTAATGTTGTTTATAGAATACCGTGTAGAGACTGTTCTGAAACATATGTCGGTCAAACATCAAGAACCTAACAGTCTATCATATCCCATAAAGCGACTGTAAACGTATGTTAATTCATTGTCTTTCTGAACATGTAAATGGAAGAGATCATCGGATGACTATGATAATACGAAATTCTAGATAACGAACAATGAAACAAAAGAATATTTCTAGAGATGATTCACATAAATGATGAAATCAATGAATAAAGAACTGATTTGAACATCTTACGCAAATCTATACTTATTTGCTAGAAATGAATAACAGAAAAATATATCGCCCTGTGATCAAAATTTCCGCCTTGATTGAACTGATTAAAAGAAGTTGTCATTGTCAAAATTTATTTCATTTCATGAATTTCTTTCATAATGTGCTAATTTTCATCAATCTCACGTTAGTAATGACAAATAATATATAGTTTCATAATGTAATCCATACAATGTAGTCGTCCTGAAAGGCAATAAAGATTGCCGAAAGCGTGACGGATACCAAAAAGATTTCCTGATCAGCCATACTTGACTGCAACCCCATATAGAATCAGCTTGTATACAATATGCCAGTCACTAATTCACCACTATATATATATATATATATATATATATATATATATATATATATATGAAAATGCTGGATTCAGTTTTCTGTTGATAACTTCTTCGTAATATGGAAATGTGAGCAGATCCGTAATTTATAAGTTGTAGATTCTGTGCATTGGTGATTCAAACTCCATTTTCTAGGCTAACTATGAATCGAAACAAATACCTGCATTGACGACAAGTTTTAGCACTACTGCTCCAACAAAAGAAGCAGCAAATAAATCCACAGTGAAAGCAAATGCCCTGGTTGCGCATATCATCATGTAATATGCTGACGTATAAAGATCCTGGTGCCTGTCGAATTCCTGGATTAGCAGTGACTCTTTTTGATGTGCTTTTGCTATAATCAGCCCTTCCAAAGACGCGTTCAGGTACCCTATCATTGGACTCCTAGCTGTAAAGAAATATAAGTTAAACCTTTATGTTGTTTATGATAGAGGGTCCAAAAAAAAAAGAACGGGAACCGTATGCTGACTGAACGCTGCTCTTAATTCAGTGGATTACTCACTTGCCGAGTCTAGTCTCTTCATGTTTCTTCCAATTTTTATATAGATTCTTCTCATGATAAACATCTTTACTAGAAGGATCGCTGCTGGAAACAGCAACATAACATCCACAGTAGCCATCAAAACTATCACTCCTATAAGACTCAGCGAATGCTGGAATCAAATTGGGATGTGGAATAATATTTCTATATGAATGAAATGCGTTAGAATTATATTGGGCTTGCAGTCAAATAGATTCTTCTACATGCTCTTTGGACCAATCAGTAAGAAACCTACTAGATAGTTAACCTTTTCCTTCAAAAGCTTGAGCCAATCGATTGGATTGAGCATTGATGATAGGTCCAAAGTAGAAACCCTTTGACGCTTGAGCCAATAAAAATTGATTCATTGATGGAAGTTTGAGTTTGGTCCTCAGCAAGAACGTTGAGTGTAGGAGGTTTCTCAATGTATACTCCAGTTATTGGACCAACGTGGCATCCTTTTCTTCCAAACTAGCATACGCGCACACTGAAATGATTTGAGATAGCGAGTTTATCAGCCCGCTGATAGATAGAAGTTGCCCAAAGGGGTAGTAAATTGGAACCATCTCTATTTTGAGCCAATAAAAAATCAAAACTCTCTTGATCCATTCCGAGGAAGTTTCTGTAGTCTCCTGGTTCCGTTTCGCAGAGAACGTTGGGTGAATGTTGATGAGTGAAAAGGTTTCTCAATGTATACCATTATTTGGACCAACGTGGTTTTCTCTATTTCTATTTTTTCTGTTTGAGAGCAACCAGTGGCAAGGCAAGAAAGACAAATGTGTATTTGAAAACCATTGGTTCGATGGTACGTATGACCATACCTATTCACGACAATATAGACAATTCACGATATAGTAGCTACACTCCACTTTTCGAGTCGGAAAATCCACAACTAATTAGAAATTGAAACAAGTTACCGTAAAAAAATCATTCTATTGATTTTTGGAGACTATAATATATTTTCGCCATTTTTGGGTGATATAACGCCAATAGAAGTTAAAATAATGTTAGCTTTGTTGAAGGGTAAATGAATATGAAGTTATTTCATGATAAGTAAAGTATACTTTTTGGGTGACGATTATTGGAAAATATTTTAGGTAGACATTGACACCAAATTCAAAAGTAGCTGAAACAATTCCAAATCTTTAAAAAATATAAGCAAAATCTTATTCGATTCGGAATGCAATTCTGAGCAATTGCTGACGAAGAAGAATTTTTTATTTTTTGTTGAACAAACATTGATCAAAAAATGAATTTTAAATTTTTTTATTTTTTTCAATTTATTTTAAATAAAACATTAGTTGAATTTTTCGAATCCTTCACACTTCTCGTCAAAATCTCAAAAAAAAATTAATATAGTTAATTCAAAAGTAGTTGTTTTTTATTCACAACTAACTGTTCAATCTGGATTTTCAAATTACAGATCTTTCTTCAATACATTGAAATCTGTTATGAACAAATTCCGATTTTCATTATATATTTTTTAACGAAGTGAAAAAAAAATATATATTTTTAAGATTTTTCTGAACTACGGTATAATTTTTATAGAAATACTTGAAATGACAGACAATTAATGATTTCACATGAAACTGTATATTTGAGTATTTGTTAACAAATATGTGATTAAACACTGCTAGAATACATGATGAAGTTGACATTATTCAAATAAACCCATGTATTTCATGAAGAATTGATGTTGATCACTGAAACTAACATTTTTTGAATAATTCAAATACAAGCCTACAAAATCGCCTGGAAGTACAAAAGGGCTAACTTCCATAGTTTAAAAGATATAAGCACTGTAAGAAGTAGACAACGGAATTTTCTATGAACAAATGCATATAAACAGGAAACCATGACAGATACAGACTTGTTGAAAAGTTTCTTTGAGAGATCGACTAATGTCTTCTATCTTTAATGGCTCAAAAGTTACAGCGATTTATTACTTGAAAAATCAAGTGGCCGCCGCAACTTTTATAAACCGTCATTTTAGAAAAATCTATAAAAAATTAAAAAAAAAAATTTGTATCATATGTTATTTTTGTTATTTTAGTAGTTTCGGAAAAAATAGAATGAATTTGGAATTTGTTCAGAACAAATTGTTTACTTATAAAAAAATAAAATTTTATATTTTATTAAAAAAAATGGTTTACTGATTATTAAATAACTGAAGAAAAAACGATTACAAACAATAAGATTTTGTTTGAGTATTTTTGTTTTTAATTCATTATATTATCTGGACAACAAAATGCCAAAAACATTTTTTCAAATAATAAACTAATTTGTTCATAACAATTTATAAAAAAGTCCTAAACATTTATTTTCGAATGTTATTGAATGTCTTGTTTGATGCAAAAATAGAATAGCAAAACATATAATTAAAAAAAATAAAAAAATAAGTTTTTCATATTTGTTAAAAAAATTATAATAAATGAAATAAACAACTTTTAAAAACTTTCATAACTGGATCCTGTCAAGTATATAGAAATAAAAAGGGCTCCAAAAAGCGACATTTTTTTAGAGCTGTTAGTTGAACCTTTATGCAGTTTTTTATGAAAACCAAGGTCCGAAAAATAATGACTAATTTACAAATGCCTAACTTGTTGAAAAATAACCTTTTTGACGTTTAGAGTGTTAGATGTTCACAAAAAATAACTTCATTTATCGTGGATTTTTCAATTCACAGAAAAATATTTCTAGTCAATATTCAATTGAGAATGTTTCCCTTTTCAACATGGAAATTGAGTTCCGAAAAATTTTTAATTGGAAATTTCTTCCTCTTTTAAAATCTTCTGTTCGATTCCCGCTATCGCTTATAGCTTTTGAGTTATTCCCAATAAACTGTTTTTTGTTATGAAAATTGCAATTTTCTTCAGCAAAAAAAAAATTTTTCTCAGAATTGCATCCCGAATCAAATGATTATTGGTCATATTTTTTGGAGACTTGGAACTATTTTCTCAGGAAACTCACTTCCCGTCCAGACTATATTGGAACTTCAGTTAATTAATACAATACTGGAAACGTGAAATCAGAATTTTTGTCATGAAGTGAATTTTGTTTTTTGTTCCATCGACATAAAAAAAAGGTACCAATATGATGACAGTATTCACATATTCAATGTTGTTATTTTTTTAATTTCAAATTTCAATTTTGAATTAGTGAGAATCACAGCCTTTTCCCCAGCAGTGATTCCAGATTTCAACTCATATTACATAAAATTCCTTGAAAAGTGAAATATTTCACGAAACCTAATCAAAGGGTTTTCTTTCAACCTTTTTGGAACAAGGAAGAATCAATTTGAGTACAATTAAACCTTAATAAAATTTGAAATTGCAAATTATACCCACTCTGGAAACTTCGTAAATACTTATTGGTAACATTTCATCCATTGTATTCAAATCTTTCGAAAATCTGTTGACTATATTTCCCAAGTAATGTGTATCGAAAAAAGTCATGTACGAATTCACAACAGAATTAGACATGGACTTGTGAAGATTCCTTGAGGCCCTCAGCGAAGAACTTATCAACAAATATACCCTTAAAAACGTAAGGAATGATACTCCTAGAAGGGCGACAGAATAGATATTTAAATAATAATGTCGTTGGTCGTTTGTTTCATCATATTCTGAGGATTCGGTTAGGTTATTCACGATCAGTGACGACAGTTTTGGTTCAGTGTTTACCCTAGAACAAAAAATTATCAACCACGTACACTTTTTATGCTTGACTGGGACTCACCATTTACTGAACAATTTATCTGAAAACGATTGTGCTACTTGGCACAAAATAAAAACAGTGAATATAGGCACTAGCACCAGAACTCCACCAGCGAATTTGAAATACCTGAAGTATACTTTGAAGCTGACTTTGCCTGGAAGTTTCTTCTCGTGGTACAAGTCGATAGGATCCTCTCCTAATAGTTTTTTATTTTCACCCAACTCATCATAATTAATATCATCACCATCGTCATTGCTCTCTTCATAATAGTTCAAATCCTCGTCGTCCATAAAATAGGTTATTCTCTTGTCCAGAGATTCTTTCTGCTCCTCCAGGGATAAACTACTACCATTCTCTATGAACAAAGTGTTAGCTCCATACACTTGTTTGATATGGTTGACGTTGTTCGTTACCAATATAACGATTTTGTGTTTCAAGAACTCCCTTACACACTTTCTGAAGATATGTGAGTTGACACGATTATCGAGAGCGCAGAAACAGTCGTCAAGTAAATATATATCACTGTTTCTATAAACGGCCCTAGCCAAGCTTATCCTTGCTTGTTGGCCTTTGCTGAGGTTCACCCCCTTATCTCCCACTATGGTTTGATCTCCATTTCCGAAGACGGAAAGATCTTGCTGCAACGCACAAACCCTCAAAACTTCGTTGTATCTTTTTTCATCGAATTCCTGCCCAAAGAGAATGTTCTGTTGGATGGTCGATGGAAATAGCCAAGGATCTTGGGGAGCGTATGAAATACTTCCACTCAGCGATATTTGACCACTTTCGAGGGGATATTCACCAAGTATGGTTTTTAAAACAGATGTTTTTCCACAACCAACATTTCCAGTAATTAGGAAACAATCCTTTTTCTACAGACAGGGATACATCTTTGAGGATTTTGGCATCTTTCACTGCTACAGAAACGTGATCAAGATAAACTTTTGGCTGAGTCGTTACTTTTGCTTCTTGTTTGGTTTCTTCTGCACCAAGGAACTCGTCCAACCTCTTTAGAGATGCGATGACTTCAGAACCTTGGGCTATACCATAGGGGATGGAGATCGTTATGTAAGACTTGAGCCTTTCGAAGAGAGTTTGTATGAAGGACACTGTTTCAGCATCCGCTAAGTGGCCAGTCCAAACGTAGATCATGATGAGAAGAAAGAATGACAGGTTCGAGGCGAGAGACGCCAAGATGAGTACGATACATTTGAGGTAGTAAACTGGAACTAGATTTCTCAATTCTCCCCTGAAAATTAATTGTGATTGAATGTGATTCAATAATATCATGACGATTGGAGAATAGTATATCAGAGTGAGTACCATCCTTGTGAATAATATTAAACTTTCCACGAAATGTAGCATGCGCGTTTTCTCTTCTCATCAAATAATCACATTCATCTGTGATCATGTATTTTACAACCAAGAATTCATTGATTTGTTTGGAAATATGAACAGGATGTTCATAATCAGATGTGGAATCATCTGCGACTGAAAGATAAACTTTAGTCACTATCTTCCATCGTTCAAAATAACCTCTTGTGGGGTATTCATGTTGAAAAATGAATCATTCTCAATTGAATTGAAAAATCCACGATGAAAATGAAGTTATTTTTTGTTAATGTCTAACAGAAAACAACTACTTTTCCGGCTAAAGCCACGCTGGAAATTGAACTACATCTGATAGATATTCTGAAAGGACCCCAACTCAAAAAAAAACAGAAATTAAAATTTGCATTTTCATTCAGATAGTTATTTGATTTTCTATTCGTCTTAATTGATTACGCCTATTGGCTGCTCGGTCGTTTACGTCACAAAGAACGCCAATATTAGTAGTTTCAAAATTGGCTGATTTTCAAAAACTGCTGTAATTGAAATTTGACTCAAAATATGTTTTCTGGGTATTTTCATATATGCGTTATGTATTTTAAAGCATATTTGAAGCGATAATAACTTCTCGTATCCTCGCCTATTTTTTTTAATATCTGAATGATCCCACAATGTTTTCCCAAATACTTGGTTTCTCACAGATAGCAGTTTCTCCATAAGAATATGGAGAAGAATAAGGTCCAGGAGTATTTTTCCTTGTCGCTGTCTGTATGAAGCGCAGCCCCCGTAACGATCAGGCCTGCCAACCGCACATGACCAGCTTTTCTGGTGCGTTGAAGCCCTTGGTTCACAAAGCCTTCGGGACAAAAATGATGGGATGAACACATTGTGATATATCCAAAGTGGCTGTTTGGGATTCAAGATCGTCTGCAGATCCTCCTAAGATTCCAAAGGGACGTTCTCGCTTTGTTCATATTTTCCTCCAGATGAGAGTCCCAAGTGAGTTTTGAATCTTAGAATATTCCTGAATATCCAATCGTATCATCTTGCTCAGCATTGTAGTCCATAGCTTTTTCCTTCCCACCCGAACTATGACGGTTTGTGAGGGTTGATGGACATTTGTTTCCTTTTGTACCATCTGCAAACTATCTTCAGGTAATCTTGAATATTTGACATTACGCCTTTCAATTTACTTCCAACGATGATAACCAGATCATCTACATAGCTAGGAAAATCCAGACCCTGCGATTCCATGTCTCCCAACAGAAAATCCAGCTGGAGTGTCCATGAAACAGGACATGCATATGACTCCTTCCTCTGGATAACCTCTGATAGCTCTGAATCTGATTCTAAATATGTTCTGGATCCAGATGCATAATAATAACTGATTTCCTGCATGAATTCTGGTAGGGTGTTATTGAATGCTCTTAATGGTTGATCTTTCCCAGGTTGGTAGGCGTATTGTTGAGAATTTACCTCACTCTTCTTAGTGTGGTCAATATGAAGGTTATGAGGAACAATGAAAAAAAGCAGATGGGTAGGGAGTTGTCTACGTGTGCTGCCTTCTGTCAACCTTTGCCGTCAAGCATCCTGTTGGTAGGCAGCCACACATCAGACCTCACACCGAAAAGTCTTACCAGCAGAGGTAGCAGAAATTCCAGTCCGCTCTGTAGCAGAGCATGAGAAATGCTTATTTTCCTGGTGACTTGCACGGAGAGGATTGGTTTGGTTCACGATACGGCGAATAGGAATACCAGTCTTCTTTCTTTGGTGGATGGATGGTGGATGAAGTGAGATGGGATGGCGGTCCTCCAAAGTCCAACTGCCAGTGATTCTGTATAGGATCTTCAAAGTTTGCTTTATTGAGTTCGCAATGGAGTCAGCAGCCTTCTTGTCGTCTTATAGGGCTGACCTCCTGTAAGGAAACTCTTATGGTTTGTAGTGTTGGCAGGTACACGATTTCTTTGTTGTTATTCGTTAGAGCCATACTATATGTATCCCATTAGTTTCACGCTTCTCCATGGTCAATGGTGGTATTATCATGAAAATGGTAGTATAATTATGAAAATGATAGTATAATTATGAAAAATTATTCCAAAGCTTGGATAAATAAAATGAAATTATTTCGAAATTGAATCCAAAAATCACTATGTGAGAATAATCAATACTAGAATTACCCAGTAATTAGACGGATGGGAAAGATAACTCAACCTTTTGAAAACAAAAAAGTATCAGCAAAAAATATCAATATTGGAACCGGGGAAGAATTTAGCGCTTGCTGCTTATAGTAAATCCCATAAAAATCCCATCGAAAGTAAAATACTTCTTGAATGACCAGACTGTATTGTCGTTTCTACCTTTAGAATGACAATGGAGGAGATAACTTAACGATTTGCTTTCACCTGTGTACAAAAAATGAACCTTTCGAAAAAAGTCACTCCTCGTGTTCACATCAGAGTAAATATACCCCACAAGGTGAAGTTATTTCCAATGTGGGATAATTTTCATTGTAGTTGAAATATTTGGCATATTACCTTCACTCTTACTCTCACTTTCAATACTTTTGGTAATTGATGAAGGTTGTATTTTTCTGTTATTACTTTCGATCCCTCGATGACGAGTGTTTATTGGATTACAATTTTCATTTTCGAAACATTTCATATAGTATTGAAGCTTCACTAATAGTGCTAGTACTTTTGCTGATTCAGTTAATCCACTACTAACACAAGAAATTGTTGAAGCCTCCCTTGGTAATGTAAGTAATTCTTCTTATATGAATATTGATTTCATTGATTTGTTTGAAATCATGAACATGGTGTTCATACAATCAGATGTGGAATGTTGAAAAGGAAAACATTCAGATTGAATATCTTCAGGGAACAATTGCTATATGAGGAGTTCTTCATCGTCTACTCCTGTCGGAAATCTTTCGAAATAAAGTAGAGAAATGAGTTCATTGCTACAATGCATATGGCCATAATTAAAATTGAATTCCAAATTGAGAAATCAAATGATGAAAGTTATTGCCTTTCGAATATTTTTCGGGTTTACATGGAGGAATATCAAATCGCGTTGAAGGAAAACTGGGGGATTAACATTTCAATATAATATAAGTAGTTTTCGGAAAGAACATACTTTCTCAATTCGGTGATTTTTTTTCCAAATATAGCTTCCCAAGTGTACATTTTGATGATTTTTATAGCTGATAAAATTTCTGTGGTCATCTGAATCCTCTCGTCTGTCTTTTTCGCAGACTCAATCCTCATTTGGCTTATCTTCTTAGCGACATAGACTGAAAATTAAATATGTTTTCTGAATGTTACAAAAACAAGCCAAATCAGTTGAAATTCTATGTTATCATAACGTCAACAAAAAAGGTACTTTATGTTCTGCAATATCTGAAAAATAAATTACTGAAGTATACTCACACTGCAAGGGCACAGTCAAAATGTAAAATCCAAGACTGGCGACAACCGAAATGCCAATCCTTTGGTAGATCAAATACCCAATTATACCAGTTTGTATCACACCAATCCACATGTCATTGACAAAAGTCAAAGCATTTTCGAAAGCGAACACGTCTTTGGTGATGAGAGTAACTGAAAACAAAAACATCGTGGGTAGTATATGCCATATACTTGGGTAGTTCACTTTTCTTTCCGTTCCGGACACCATTTGTGGTTCAAGCTGCACATACTAGTATATGAACAAATTATACATGGCTTGAGACCATTGAAATTGTCCACCTATATTTACTAGAGAATTAGGATATTTATGGTATCATATAAAATAATTTTGAATGCTGATGAGGAAGTATTCACGAGTAGCTGCCAAGGTAAATATGGGAAACACATTCTCATGGAGAATTATATAAGTACAGACAAAGTCTGGAAAAATTTATTTTGTATCCTTTCACCTTGACCGTCCAACTTCTCTGAATTATATTGTTGCGAAAACCCTACGCCACTGCCTTTTCATCATTTGCCCTCTGATGATGAAAAACGAGGTTACAGAAAGATAGAAGACGGAAGCTCCGAAAATTAATCTGACTTGACCAAAACTTTTTATATCCATTTTCATGTGTACAATGAAACAGAAACACTCACCTATCTTTCCGGTTGTCATAGTTGAAAAAGAGCCAGGAGTCAGCCTGAGTGCTTTCCTGTAGACCAATCCTGCTACAGCTGTCCTCACCTTGATTCCTATTTCGTTAACGAATTGCTCGTAGTTGTGATTGTATACAGTGGTGAGGAAGTTAAGACCAATCAACATGGCGGCATATTGGTAGAGGTCGATTTTGGAAATGGTTTCTTGTTTCGGTTGGAAGTATGCTACTAGTCTACTTATGACAATAGGCTGGATGAATCTGGAATAATTCTATAAATGAAAGTTTGCATTTGGAATAGTTGAAACCTGCCCATTATGCTCGAGCAGTTATTTATTTATTACTGGTTCAAGAACGATTCCTTATTTATTCGAATATTACATAATATCTTCTGGGAAAAACTACGCATGCATAATATTTTATCACTATATTCCAACTACAAGCATATTTGAACCAAATTCACGCGTTTGTGATATCACAACACCTGATGAATCAACCTGCTACAAAAAAAAGCGCTGAACACACAAAAGATGTCGCAATTAGTAGCTTTCTTTTCGGAGCTTCGTGCACCCGAGCTGTACCGTGTTTGCATTTATTTCGAAGAATTCTAGAATCTTAATAATTGATAAATATTCATTCCGATATTTGGTGATCGGTGAAATGAAATCTATAAAATTCCAGACAATATACCTACTAGGGTCTGAATTTCACTCATACCTGATAGGACCCGATCAGAATCGTCTTTGCTGTCTGAAATATCATACATATTTTTTCGTAATCATTAACTTGTAACTCTCTTTTTTCAGTCACACCATTCATTTTATTTTGTAAGTGATGCTACCAGAGATTATAACATAAGTTGTTGCAATATGTGAATGCTAGTCAAACATAGACATTAAACATGAACCAAGTTCTTGGTAGGTGCAAGAGAGGACAGGGAAGGTTTTTGGTGTTGCTCAGGGGCTTCAAGCACGACCCAAAAATAACGGGTCGGTGTCGGTGTTTCGTGCCCCGGTGCAGCTCCGGTGCTGCATACATATAGTCTAAGATCCCGATATACAACGACCTTCACCGAGATGTTTATTTGATGGAACGTATTTTATATTTAATTTGATATTTCAATGAATATATTGCATATGGGTTGCCTAACAAATTTCAGTCCAGGATATGATTAATTATTATTGAAAAAAATTTTTTTTTCAAACATTTCACCGGTTTGATTATTAGACAAATTCTATACCAATCGAAAGTATGAAGCCCATAGAATATGCAAACGTTAGGTTGCCTATTTTTTTCCGGTCACAACTCTCGTGTAGCCAGGTATAAACAGCTAAATCGATACTAGCATTTTGCACCGGTCTGATTACTGAATTAAAATTAAATGAAAATAAAGATTATTTCATTATGAACACGGTGGTATAGGATTGCCTGCAAAAAATCAGTCCCGAATTCTGGTTGTCGAATTTTGAAACGTGAAATATACAGAAGTTTTTTTTTAATTGTTGTTTTTTATTTTGTCTTCCAATAATAAAGATACAATTTGCAAGATTAGTATTATATATGTATTACTATAACCTTCTTTTTTATTAAAGATATATATATATACTTTAGTGTCACATAAAATAAATACACACATAAATAATTAATTGATTGAGAAAAAAATTAAATAACTATTTCTCTATTTTAATAATAAACTACTTCAAAATGATGCACAGCATATACGAGTCTATCGCTATACTTTTAATTTTCAAGAACAAATAGCATACACACTCTCTTTAAATGGACGGACTATGCTATGCTGTGTCCTCTTCTTTCGCATGGGATGGTTGGTTGGGACCTCTCAGTCGCACATATTCACTCACAGCAATATTTCACTTTTCAAAATTCGACAACCGGAATTCGGGACTGATTTTTCGCAGGCAACCCTATACCACCGTGTTCATAATGGAATAATCTTCATTTTCATTCGATTTCAATTCAATAATCACACCGGTGCAAAATGCTAGTATCGATTTACCTGTTCATACCTGGCTACCCGAGAGTTGTGACCGGAAAAGAATAGGCAACCTACGTTTGCATATTCTATGGGCTTCATACTTTCGATTGATATAGAATTTGTTCAATAATAAACCGGGAAATGTTTAAAAAAAAAAATAATTATTAGTTATTCATATCCTGGACTGAAATTTGTTAGGCAACCCATATGCAATATATTTATTGACATATTAAATTAAATATAAAATACGTTTCATAAAATGAAACATCTCGGTGAAGGTCGTTTTATATCGGGATCCTATACTAATATGGAAGCTGTGATTTATGGTTAAGCGTACTACACAACTAGATGGAGCTTAGACATCTATTGGCTAATTACCACAGATTTCAAGCAATAAATTAAATACCTCAGTGAAATCTACGTTACATACATGTTTCTAACACTAGGTTGAATGGGTTAAAGGTCAAATAATTAAAAAAAACATGTGTTCACGTCTATTAGTGGGATGGGAGAAAATCCGATACTGAACCATTAAGACACGTTATACATATCTATCTTGCTCATTGCCATTGAATGGTGAACATAATTCTGTTCTTGTTGTTTGCTGTTATGAAACACTCAAAGAGTTACAAGGAAATGATGGATTATACTGTGGCGTCATCTTTTCGCCAACTGCTGAACTCACTCGATCGAGAAACGACTGTTATTTGTGCCTGTACTGAATACTCATTGGGCCAGTTTTTCATAAGTTTTGAAATAATTCTCAATATACTGATTTTCTACGGAGGCCACACTTTTTTATTTCACAAATTCCGATTTGTAAGTCGGAATTCCGAATCATTACTCGGAAATATGACTTGCACTTTGAAAAATAGGATTTATTCAAACGATATTGCTGATATAGGATATGTGAGAAGTGGTATATTCAATGAAATAAGAGATTGATTTTGAATAGGCTAGCCAAAGGAGGAACAAACGTGATGAGATTCAAGGATGGAAACATCATCTGAATGATTTAATCACATTTACCCAAACATCTTCACGATTATGGATGATAAAAAACATTTGTGAATACATCGCACCACAATACAGGGTGATTCAAAAGTACTTCAAGAAACTTCAGGAGGTGATTTCTCACAATATTCTAATATTAATTGTCCAATTGAATATATGTCCGGAAACGCTGCGTTTCCAAGATACAGGGTGTAAAAGTTTCATTTTCATTCTGTTTTTTTTTAAATAACTTTCGAATTAAACCTTAATTAAACGAAAATTGGAATCGAGGAGTTTTTTTAAGATGTGGAATTCGAACCTGATGTTATTATTGCTCTTACTCGTAGGGGGCGCCACCTCTTTTTCTTTTTTGAAGATTTATAACTTTTTTGAGCGTACTTCTAGCACATTTTTCAGTACAAAAATAAATTTTTCTATCATATCTACGTAGAAAAGAAGAAAAAAAAAAGAAAAAGAAAATTTCAAGTCAATTATTTGATAATCGATGCGTGTTGAAGTTATTACCATTATTTTGCATTTTTCACAAAAATGCTTAGGAAATGAATTTGACGTTTAAGTAAGTAATTTTGGTTTTTTTGTAGGGGGCGCCACCTATTCTATTTATTTTTACTCGTTTGAAGTAGTTATTTTTGTATCAAAGGTGCAAAATCTGTATTTGTTTTAATAAAATTTGCAAGAAATATCAACATTTTATTTCAAGAAATTTTGAATATGTAGAATTAAATAAAATAGGGAAAAACTAAATTGCATTCAAATAAATTGTTCAAAGTTGTCCGACTAAAAAATTATTGTTGTGTTTCTTATTGTTTCACAGGCGTCTACTATTAGGTTTCTTAGATCTTTTTCGTTTGCTACTGGAGTTTTATAAACAGTGACTTCAAATGTCTCCAAAAATAAAAATCTAGCGGGTTAAGATCTGAGGACCTTGGTGCCCACGCCTGGTTAGGTTCTTCTACACCCCTACCGATCCATCAATTTGGATAGATAGTGTTGAGGAATTCCCTGGCTACAACGCTAAAATGGGCCGGAGCCCCATCATGCATAAACCACATGTGGATACGAGTTTCTAATGGTACATTCTGAAGTAGTACCGGCAATTGATTTTCTTAAAAGTCTCTGTAAGTTGTGCTATTCAGTCGGAACGGAAGAAAGAAAGGAACTATCACGTAATTATCAATTATTGCCGCCATTACATTCACAGAAAATTGTTACCGATAATGTCTTTCACTAACTGCGTGCGGATTTTTCAGAGCCCAAACATAGTTGTTATAAAAGTTTTTGATAGCATTTCGGGAGAAGTTTGGCTCGTCCGTGAAGAGTACATATCTTGAAAGTTGAGGATTTCCAGTCAATTTTCTCAAAAACCACTGACTGACTGCGTTGGGAAAAGTCTCGTGGCAAAAGAGCTTGTACCCTTTGAATATGGTATGGATAAAATTGTTGATCGTGGATAATTCTCCAAACTGTGGACTGAGTAGAATTGAGAGCTTCAGCAATTATTCTTGTACTTGTTTCTGGATTCTCCTCAAGAGCGTTCAAAACAGCTTCTTTCAATTCCGGGGTTTGGACTGATCGTGGTCTTCCAATAATATCAGCTGCCCTCTTAAATCTACCTGTTTCTGCCAATTAACGGTGGAGATTGGTAAATGTTGGAGTAAATACGTCTTGCTTCGCGCGCATTGTCATCCGCAAGGCTTTAAACGAAATGCATATCGGCTAAATGAGCATTATTATTTAAATAATTTTTTTTTCAAAATTAGTGTTTTAAGACTTACAGAAACTTCAACAAAACAACAAAACGTTCAACTGTCACATGATATGTAATCACCAAAACTACTTACTCAAACGTCAAATTCATTTCCTAAGCATTCTTGTGAAAAATGCAAAATAATGGTAATAACTTCAACACGCATCGATTATCAAATAATCGACTTGAAATTTTCAAGTCCAAATATCTAGAAAACAGTTGCTTATAGCAATTCGTAACAAGTAGAGCTTTTTTACGTAGATATGTAGAGGAATTGCTTTTTTCACTGAAAAATGTGCCAGAGGTACGCTCAAAAAAGTTATGAATCTTCAAAAAAGAGAAAGACGTGTAGGTGGCGCCCCCTACGAGTAAGAGCAATAATAACATCAGGTCCGAATTCGACACCTCAAAAAACCTCTCAATACCAATTTTCGTTCAATTGAGGTGAGTATTGAAAAAAAAACGAAAATAAAAATTAAACACAAACAATGATAAGCAGAGGTAGGCCTTTTGAAAAGTTGGGGAATTTGCATTTACCATGAGATTGAAAAAAAGTCAAGATGATAGATAGTTCATAGATAATTGAGAATAAAGAAAGACAAGCATGATGTTGACTGGGATAGTATATTGGGTTGGACGTGAACCCAATCATTTTATAATTAAAAATGAGTTAAAATTAGTCGATCTTCGAAGTATGAAAGTCCGTACCCCCCCTACTCGACCCTTAATTTCATAGAAATGCCGAACCGAATGATGTTATTTATAACATATCTTCAATAGTCATAATAATATTTCTTTATTGTTCTGACTTGCAAGTCGGCATTCCGAGTTACACGTCGGAATTCTGAGTTAGGGTAAAAACACAGTAAACGCGGGTTTTCTGCTTTTTGATTGCCGGCGCCAATAGGTGCCAATTTCCAGCGGCTCGGGAACACACATTAAAAACCTATAAAAACAGCTTTGCGGAAAATTTCTCGTCAGATTAATGAGTTAGAAATTCTCAGTAGAGAGATGTCTTCTTCATCTGATGATGACGTGTTAGCTTTAGATTCTGTGGTAACTAAATTGCTGAGGAAAAGAGTGGGAGTGCATCTTTAAATCGCGAGAGAGCAGATTATAAGAGTATCATCACCTATTTTAAAATTGAAGGAAGGATATTGAATATTTTTTCAATACACTAGAATGAGTCAAGAGACATTTGACTATATTTTACCAAAAGTGGAACACCGTTTAACTAAAAATTGGTGTAATATACATGTCACTATCCATTTTTCTTTCTGATTATGATATTGTTGAATGATCAACAAATAAATACTACGAATTATAGAAAGAAATTTCATCAGCCTGCTTCCACAACCGGCGAGCAAGAACTTAATTTTCGTTCCGGTTAAACTTACGGCGCCGATATCCGGCGTTGGCAAGTCTCAGTCTCTTTTAACTTTGTTAATAGCTCATTTAAATGCATGTATTGTTTTTAGAAGCTTATAGGCGCGCATCGGCGCTAGTTATCGGAAAGCAGAAATCTCGCGTCTACTGTGTTTGTACACTTAGAGCGTTTTCACACACACCGGCAAAACCGGTGCCGGTGCCGTGCCGGTGCTGGTACCGGTTCCGGACCGTACAACAGCGTATCTCACACAGCCCGGCATATCGGTGCCGTTATCTGTGTAAGTATACGTTGAACAGTGCAGGAATAAAGGTTTAGGGTTAGGGTTATTGTATCTTAGGAGAAAATTCCGAATAGCTTCCTCTAAGAACGCATATACTTCCTTCCATGCCTTATCTTTTTCAATTTTGTTTTTGAAGCAATCTGCAGTCTCGTCCCACAAACAAGGCTTACTTTCTACGGCTTCAATGAGGGTTACAACATCGTATTCGAATAATTTACTCATTTTTGGTTTACAAATGTACGATCAAATATAAAATACTCTGTCGCTATGGAGACAACAACGATACTAAGCGATATAAACAAAATACGCATCAAAATACTCTCCGTTACCGACATGTCAGAACAGGTGTGTGTGGACAAACGTACATAAGAAATCACAGCAACCGACAAATCAGAGACCGCTCCGTCTTCCGATTGTCGAGATCCCCACTGGCTGCATAAATCAGAATCGGCGGCCGTACCGGCAAATAGGTCGGACCGGGCTATGTGTGAAAATTATGATTTGATTACATTGCATTCGGTGCCGTCACCGTCACCGGCACCGGTTTTGCCGGTGTGTGTGAAAACGCTCTTTTATTTTACAAACACTTGCGAAATAGATTGTTACATGTACACTAAGTGTACAAACACATTGAACGCGGGTTTTCTGCTTTCCGATAACCATCGCCGATGCGTATAAGCTTATTAAACGATGCATGCATTTAATGAGCTATAACAAAGTTAAATCAGTCGGAGACTAGTCAGAGCCGGATATCGGCGCCGTTGGTTAACCGGAATGAAAATCTAGTTCTTCCTCGCCGGTTGTGGAAGCAGGTTGATGCAATTACTTAATGTAATTGGTAGTATTTATTTGTTGAGTATTAACAATATCATAATCAGAAAGGAATATGGATACTGACATGCAGAGTGTGATCAGAAACCACTTGAGTTATCAGCGGGCGTTGGATTCTACGTAGAGTTGTACCTGCGCTAGCCATTAATTTTTGTTTTATAGGTAGGTATAATGATATTGGGTTAAGATCATTATTAAGAAAAATTGCTTGAATATAATTGAGAATTGTTTATTTATACATAATATATGATAATTATAATAATAATATATATATATAATTATATTATATTATATAATGATATATGATATACCTAATTAATGTAAAATGTCAAACTTTATACCATATAAAAAGTTCAGTTTCTTGATAAAAGGTATTTATAAACCAAATCACTCACGAAGATCAGTTTCACTTTCACTGTCGTCATCCAAATTGATGATAAACTTTCCTTTGGGAGTTTTTTCTATACCCATATATGACTTTTCCACTTTTCTAATATGGAAAACACACTCGGCCCAGCTGCTATCAGGAATGTTTGCAGTTTCTGTTTGAAAGAGCTACCACAGTTGAACTTAAGGTTGGGGAAGTAATATTTCTTCGAACTGCTGACTTAAGCTGATGCCATATGTGTTCAATTGGATTAAAAATACAGTGATAAGGAGAAAGTGAATCACAAAAATATTTCTTTTTTATTGAATAACTGCGTAAAACTTTCAGTAACTGATTTTTGTATACTTTTCCTCATAGTACATATCATTATTTAACATATATTCTTGTATAGTGGCTTTGGTGTCATTTGAACATGGTGCTTTATCTAGTCTTCGACTGTGGCGCTAGCATTATCCATGACGATAATACTTTTGGGTGGAATATTTGGTATGGGTTTATTTTGGAACCAGTCTTCAAATAATTCGGCTGTAGTATCATCATGATAATCGACTAAAGAGTCCTTGATATTCTTTGGCGATAAAGACAACGCATTTGGTATAAAACCATTTTCGGTTCCTGCGTGAATTATCGTAATACGTTTTCCTTCATTAGACGGCGCATTAGTTTGGCACAAGTCAGATGAGTCTACCCAACTTTTGTTAGGAATATCGTGTGTATCGAACCAAGTTCATCCGAATACACTACTGTTCTACCATATTCTCTAAATTCGTTTATTGCCAATAGTATTCAAATCTCCATTTCTTAAGGCGCACAGATGCTATTAAGATTCTTCTGCAACTAGGTTTTGGAATTTAAATTCGTTTTATAGAAGAGACTCCTTTGGAGTCTCTTTGCGACACTGGATACCAGTTTCATTCTCTTTTAAGCCGTTGCATTAAAATATCCAATGTAGTCACAATTTGCTCTTTATACAAGGCAATTATATCTACATCCAGCGATCTAGTTTCCTTAAACCGCCAGAGTCTTTTCGTTTCGTTCTTTTTAAAATAGGGTAACTAACTATTTTGAACACTGTGGAATACGGTGTTTTTGTTAAAGACGCACTTTCTTGCACAGCTTGATCCTTGGATATTCCACGTTCCAGAAGAGAAGTATAAACATTTAATATAATTTGTTTTCCATGAGGGTGTAACATTTGTCGACTAGTGGTACTACGACCACCAGTAGAAGTTCTAGCTTCAGGATGAGCCCATGGACGCCACATTTTTCACGACACAAAAATCGAATAGACACAACTGACACAATGGAATATTAGGTAGTACCGCGTTGTGTGGGATAGCGAAGAAACATTCAACGTTATCTTAGATAAATACGTTCAATATGTACGTCGACATTTTGGTTCCAGAGTTACTGTCGTATTTGATGGCTATGATTGCACGAGAAATATCAAAGCTGCAGAACAACGTCGTCGAACTTCAGCAACATCTTCATCTTCTGATATTTTATTTGATGAACTTATGACAGTTCCAACCAGTCAACAGATTTTTTTTACAAATACTCACAACAAGTCTCGGTTCATTTCAATGTTGAAAGAAATGTTTACTGCTGAAAATATATTGGTAAAACAAGCTAATAATGATGCTGATGTATTGATTATTGAAACAGCAATAGAGCAATTCAATTTGACAAATACAACTATTGTTGTTGGTGAAGATGTAGACTTACTCGTATTACTCACTGCTCGAACGCCAACTGAAAAAACTATTTTTTTCTGGAAACCAGGGAAAGCTCAACATCAATCAGATATATATTCATCAAAAAGTTTATCTACTTTTGTAAAGTGTCAAAATCATGTACTATTTTTACACGCAATAACTGGCTGTGACACGACATCTGCATTTTACATGAGGGGTCAAACAGCAGTTTTTAAAAATATTTGAAAAACAAGATTTAGTTCAATGTGCTGAAATTTTTAAAAAGAGTAATTCAACTCGACAAGAAGTTATCACCAACGGCATCCGCTTTCTTCTTTCTATGTACGGAGCTCCTAAAAAAACTACCTGTTTAGATAAGCATCGATATGCATGTTTCGTTAAAAATACTAAAAATAAAAAACAAGTTCAATTAGCTTGTCTTCCTCCAACCTCAGTTGCTGCTCATCAACATCTTTTTCGGGTATATCACCAAGTTCAAGTGTGGCTTGGTTATCAGCTAGACCCTACAGACTGGGGTTGGAAGTTGGTCAACAATATATTAGAGCCAGTTCAAACTTTACTCCCACTTGCGCCGGAAAAACTGCCGAATACAATTTTTTGCAACTGCAAGAAGGGATGCAGTGCTAAATGTGGTTGCAAAAAAGTCGGACTGTTTTGTTCTCTGGCATGCACAAATTGTCAGGGCCGGTCGTCCTCTAATGTTGAATCACAAACAATGGAGGATTCGTTTGATTCCGACGAAGTGTCATGCGATACATCGCTATTGACGCAATTTACTTGCATCCAAAATGAAGATGAAGAAGAAGCAGGAGAAGAAGAAGGAGCAGGAGAACAAGAAGAAGATCAAGAAGAAGAAGAACAAAAAGAATTTGAAACTTACGAATCAAGCGAATGAACTTCACCACTTTTTTTTTATTTGCATCGCTTTTATCTTTTCCAATCTTTGAAAATTTCCGTTATTTTGCAATAGTTTCACATTAAACAGGATCACAACTGACCCGTGGAGTAGGTCTACTGGGGAAACCACGTCAAAAAACGCGCTAAGTACACTACCTCATAGGTGGCGTGGAAACGTGTGCATATTATGACGATAACAATTTTTATAACTTTTTGAATCGTTATATCTCAGAAACGGTGGCTCGTAGGAAAAAAAGTATTGATACATTTTTATAGTCTACAATTTATGGTCTACAATTTATGGTCTACAATTTTTGTCTGAGGTACTTTTATGATAAAACTTACCGTTTTGCTGAAAATCGCGAAAAACTCATTTTCTTGACCTTTGACCTTGAATAAATTTTTTTTCATACACGGGAATGATGGGGAACTCTTGAATATTATTTATAATTATGTTTTGAACAATTTTACTGATTTTCAGCTTGTTGGGATTTTATGCACCTTCGAATGTCTAAATTGACCGGACTATAGGTAATGACTGAAAGTTGTTTAACTTTCCCCCTTTCATTTCTGAAATTGGAGAGCGGTCAGTTCTCAAAACAGTCTTGTTTTCCAAATCTGGTAGGTAATTTATTTTATAACCGTAAATGGACCATTATCGCTATTATCTCGTTAATAGCCCATTAGTACTGAAAGTTTGTTGGCCAGGTGAGTAAATTTTATTATTTACACACATTTGAACATATCCTCACCAAGGGTTCTAAATCAACTTCAGGGGATTTTTCATTATCGAATAAATTTAAATACAAAACTGTCAACAAAAGCCAAAAATAATGGAGAGCCCACTATTATAAATGCAAACTATTCATGAGATATTTTATCGGACCGGGAATCTTTCGAGACACACACTTTTATTGCTTATATATATGTCCAACAATAGGTAATATTGATTCACGACCTTCTTAGATTTCTGGTCGCACTCTACATTACAAATTTTTAGTTAAACGGTGTTCCACTTTTTGTCAAATGTAGTCAAATGTGTCCGACTCATTCTAGTGTATTGAAAAAATCATTCACTATCCTTCCTTAAATTTTAAAATAGGTTATGATACTCTCCATAATCTGCTCTCTCGCGATTCAAAGGATGCACTCCCACTCTTTTCCTTATTAATTCAGTTACCACATAATCTAAAGCCAACACGTCATCATCAGATGAAGATGATATCTCTCTATTGAGGATTTATAACTTATTAATCTGTTGAGAAATTTTCCGCAAAAGTTGTTATTTAGGTTTTTTTGTACCCAAGGCGCTGAAAATCGGCACCTATTGGCACCGGCAATCGGAAAGCAGAAAACCCGCATTAACAGTGTTTTTACACTTTCGAAAGTCATAATTATATAATAAAAACATTCTGGCACTTCTACGCCTTTCGAAATTTTCTGATTCAATGCTATTTTTCGATATATTTCAGGACCGTTCAAATACAGTTTCTGCCATTCTGTCCATATTTGTCCATATTCAAATATGGACAAAAATGTCTCTTCGACAAAGAAGGACGCAAATTTTGTGCACTTCGATTCATATGATAAAAAAAAATCAGACTTTCAACTTGCGGAAACAATACTCACATCAAGGCAGTCCTCACCACAAACTGGACTAAACCCAGAAGAACGTAACTCAGTCCAAAACAAGAGATTATTGCTAGAGCTAAAGAGGGAGGTTTCTTTCTCTTTTTTGTCTGCCTACTCCACTGGTTTTCCAAATCGTTTCCCAATTTTTGGGATGCCAGGCTACTAACAACTTCGTAAATGTCTTCATCTTCCAGGATCTTCTTTCTGCTTTTTTTGTATAAGGGGTATGTGAAGCTGGAAGGAAAATTTGAGTTACAAATAATTTTTCAAAAATAAAAAATAATAGTATGGAATAATAGTGTATTATGCAACTTGATATATTGTACCGGGTTATTCACTATAAATTACTCACACCTTATCATCGTTATTTTTGCCCTTAGAAAAAAAAGTTAAATGTAAAAGTTGTGTGGTTATGACTGAATTTTGATAAAATGCTATCAAGAATACAGTAGCGTGCAGATTTCCGGATATTGATGTTATATATATATATATATATATATATATATATATATATATATATATATATATTCAGGGTGGCCCACCACATTCGCCTCGGTATTTCTACGAGAGCTAGGGAAAAACATTTAGCACAGTCATATGTGGGTCCATGAGGAGCATATTCCAAAATTATTTTGAAATATATAGGGTGATCCCCAAAAAAATTACATACCAAAGTTATATTTTTTCTTATGGAACACCCTATATTTTTTTATATTTTTAGATACTATAGACAAAATAAAGGTGAGTTACTATTATATTTCCCATACTTAAACTGACCGTTTCTGAGAAATTTTGAGAAATGTAAAAATACAGACCATAATTTGAAAATTGTTTTTACCCTGTAACGTGTAACGAGCTGCTCATTATTAAATGTTCTGCTTAGCTCAAAGGTTAAAGTTAACTACTACATGGAATTTTCGATGCAATATTATACAGAGTGGCGAAAAACATTGCCTCAAAATTTGGACACACATTTAATTATATAACTTCTCAAAGTTGAAAGGAACACCCCGTATTTAGTGGCGTAATTTGAGCAGAATTAGATTCCCTTCAAAATTATATTAAGGGTTCCCTATACCTACCTCTCCTGCTTTTTTACACAAAAGGCGTTTATATATTTTACTCATGAGTAATTTTTTTATCTTAAAAATGAAACACACTGTATTGTAATGAAAAGTTCAAAAAGCGTTTTGAAAACCTTTTTATTAAGGAATACGTAGATTCGCTAGAAGCAGAACTTAAAATTTTTGAAAATACGGTGTATCTGAAGTAAAATGCAGGCAAATGTAAAAACTCAAATTTATTGCCATTTCTGAAATATTAAAGCATTCTTCAAAATAATAAGATGCACGTGTCTTAATTATTGAGGCGAAATATGTTAAATTCGCTTCTTTCTTAGCAAATTAGACTTCATATTGAAATAAATACCAAAATTACAATATGGAGTTAATAAAAACATACATTTACGATTTCCTATAAAACCTATTATACTATTTTTTTAGTAATAGTAGGTTCTGGCCTAGATGACGTTAATTATTATTATGAAACAAAAAGTATTTGACAGTGACACAACTTGTTAATCAAACCATTATCATTGTTTTAAGTAGTTTAAAATTATTGTCTTTTTGAAATATTGTAAAATGAGAACTTATCCCCAGGAAGAACGAATTGATATGATTTTGATAATCGGTGAGTGTGAAGAAAACTGTTTATTAGCGTCAAGAGTATATGCCCTAAGGTATCCTAACAGGAGTCATCCTAACAAGTGTTTATTGGAAAAGTTGTTGCAGCTTTTCCGAAGAACAGGCAGTGTATCTTATAATAAGCAAGAACGGCAAAAACCGGTTACTGGAAATGAGGAAAATGAATATTTATTGATGTTATCTCTAGTTGAACACCCTCACACAAGTCAGCGAAAAATATGTGAAAAAACTGGAATAAGCAGACAGAGTATCCAAAGAATAATTAAAAAGTACAAATTCCACCCGTATCGCATTCAACTACATCAACAGCAGATTATGATCGACGACTGAATTTTTGTTGAAGGGCTTTAGAAAAGTTTGGTGATGAAGAAATTTTTTTTGATTATGTGCCTTTTTCCGATGAGTCAACTTTTCATAACAACGGATTAGTTAACAGACATAACTCTCACTATTACAGTGACGAAAACCCTAATATTTTTAGAACCCTTGATCACCAGCACAGATGGTCTGTTAATGTGTGGGGTGGAATAATTGGAACGCAAGTAGTAGGTCCTTACTTTTTTTATGGTCACTTAAACGGCGTCATGTTTCTCGGATTTATTACAGCCTGTGCTGTTGGAAAGTATACCTATCAATATTCGTCAACGGATGTGGATGCAGCTAGATGGTGCTCCTGCACACTTTGATAGACGTGTTAGAAACGAGTTAGATCGACAATTTCCAAATAGATGGATAGGACGAGGAGGTCCACAGAACTGGTCAGCCAGGTCTCCGGACCTTACAAATCCAGACTATTTTTTATGGGGATATATCAAAAGTATTGTTCACGATACACCGCCAACGACACCCCAGGATATGAAAGTACGAATAAGAAATGCGTTTCGTTCCATACCGCAAAATATGTTATCCAGAGTTCAGCACTCATTTCAAGAAAGAGTTCGCCTATGCATCGAGAATAATGGACACCATTTTGAGCATTTATTAAAATAATAAACTATGTAAGATTCTTAATTTTACGATAAAATAACTTCAAAAATGCTTTTTAAGCTTTTCATTACAATACAGTGTGTTTCATTTTGAAGATAAAAAAATTACTCATAAGTAAAATATAAAAACGCCTTTTGTGTAAAAAGCAGAAGAGATAGGTATAGGGAACCCTAATATAGTTTTGAAGGGAATCTAATTCTGCGTCAAATTACGCCACAAAATATGGGGTGTTCCATTCAACTTTAAGAAGTTATTTAATTAAATGTGTGTCCAAATTTTGAGGCAATTTTTTTCGCCACTCTGTATAATATTGCATTAAAAATTTCTAGTTAACTCCAACCTTTGAGCTAAGCAGTACATTTAATCACGAGCAGCTCGTTACACGTTACAGGGTGAAAACAATTTTCAAATTATGGTCTGTATTTTTAAATTTCTCAAAATTTCTCAGAAACGGTCAGTTTTGAGTATGGGAAATATAATAGTAACTCACCTTTATTTTGTCTATAGTATCTGAAAATATAAAAGAATATAGGGTGTTCCATAAGAAAAAATATAACTTTGGTATGTAATTTTTTTGGGGATCACCCTATATATTTCAAAATAATTTTGGAATATGCTCCTCATGGACCCACATATAACTGTGCTAAAAGTTTTTCCCTAACTCTCTTCATTTCTCGTAGAAATACCGAGGCGAATGTGGTGGGCCACCCTGTATATATATTTTATATATATATATATATATATATATATATATATATATATATATATATATATATATATATATATATATGTACGGAAATTTTATTAATTATTTCCATCATCAGGGAAAATCTTCGTTGAGAATGATTATACAGGTGTTGAAATATAATGGTTGACACATTATGAAGGATGAATGATGATATACTACAGTTTGAAATAACTAGTTGAGTATTGAAATAAGAATTATTACAATTTCTATTGGTGACTGTCATTTCCTCATGTGGGAAGAAGTGTCAAACAGGTTAGGTACTTCTGACAGATAGTTGACATGACATCTGATTCATTTACGTAATTTAAATAACGTAATATTCGATGTATCCACCATTATTGTCAATGCATGATTGATAACATTTTTTTATATTTATAAATGCATTGGAAATTTCTTCATCATTGACATTCAGATTCTCTATTTCAAGTCGAATCGTGTCTCCAATGAATTGAATATTATTATTAACAATGTCTTTCAGAAATCCCCAGAAAAATGAATCCATAGGGGTCAAGTCCGGACTGTTAGGTGGCCTTTTAATACTTCCATTATTTCCTATCCATATTGGTAATACATTATTCAAATGTTCTTGAACGGGAAGGACACTATGCGGGGTTGCCCAATCTTGTATCCAAACATACTGGATAGTTCGGCTTCCGAAAAATTCTGTAAAATAATATTTTCTACTTCTGGGATGAGTATTCCTTGATAGGTAACTCCTGAAAATATATAATAATATATATATATATATATATATATATATATATATATATATAGAATATAGGGCCAACAATTCAATTTCTGGAAATTCCACACAAACGCTAACAGTTCTTTTTCCCGTTTCTTTATTTGTTCAACCAATCTTTTTCTGTTGTTCTTTTTTCCCAAGACCTCCGAATTTTCCTATTGAAATCTCCTGCCGTAGAAAAGGACAACTCATCAGTTCATAATATTTTAGTTAAATAATCGGGATCTTCATTATTGTTCTGAGTCTTCTGTTGGCAAAATTCCAGCCTTTTTCTCTTATGAGTCTCTGTTAAAACTTGTACGGATTAAATTTTATATGGTTTGTAGTTGTTCTTTTTCAAAGCACGTTGGTTTTGGAAAAACTTCTACCTGATTGATCGGCTTCATCTCTCAAACTACATTCAGAATTTCCTAAAAAATAATACAATGTTTCAAAAAAGTCTATTCGCGAATTAATATGGAAAGGCTTACCTTCGAAATGAAGCAGTATATCTAGCTGTTCTTCCTGGTTTTTTCAACTACATAATTTTTTCTACTGATACTGAAGGTATGAGTAACCTTACATGCACTTTAAGCTGCAGATTTATTTTTGTTGTTTTGTATATAACAAGTTTATATTTAAACTTTTTCTTCCTCACTGTAATCTATTTTGATTATTTCGTTAAAGAAATATCAGTAAACAAACATAATATATGTCTCATTTTCAAGGCTTACTTGAAAAATGTTAACTTTCATAGGATAGATATTTACAGTAACAACTAGTCTAAGTTATCCGACGTTTAATAATCAATACGTTGTAAGATAGAGGTAACATATGGTATATTTTTGGAATAAGGAAGAGAAGATCCTTCCAAAAATTCTATGATATGAAAAATAAAACTTTTTTTATTCCCTGAAATCTGCACGCTACTGTATTTTTGATAGCAGTTTATCAAAATTCAGGCCATTTTACACTCACCTTTTTTTATGGGCAATAATAAAGATGATAAAGAATGGGTAATTTATCACCCAATCGTAAAAAATACTTTTCCGGCGACCTCGTATTAACGAGTCTGTTTAATCTACACGAAATCGATCTTTAATGACCCCTATTAACCGTCAATTTCTCATTTCATGCATAATTGTGATATATGCAACTAAAAATCCAGCGAAATCGGCCATTAAAAACCTGTACTTGGTCGATTTGGTCCATTAATGTATCATTGTGGTATTCGCTGTGTGCATTGGGCTGGAGGGGATAGATGAAACTATGACAGCGCCCATGGTGGCAGAAGTAGGTAATGATCCTGGTAATCACAAGCACAAGCTGAAAACGTTCAGTTCATTCAAAAATCACTTGAAAATATTGTACCATACTTCAGATGAATGAACATTACTATTATTATTATCGTAGTGGCAACGGTCACGGTTGGGTAGTATAATAGCAACACACATATAATAGTCTACTCGACAAGTTGAAAATGGTCTAAAATAGAGATACTGCTCTTAAAATTATGTGTGATAGCTCATTGGATCCGGAATAACGCCTAGAAAAATGTGTCGGGGGCGTGTATTGGCACATAAAAAATTGCAAAAGTTATAAACAATTGAAGATGAAAAAAAAATTACATTTCTTTGTTTGCCAATATTTCATAAACTATTGATATTGAAAGAAATTTAAAAGAAGATTCTGAAAGAGGAGGAAATTTCCAATAAAAAACTCCCAGCTCCCGGAACTCTATTCCATTATTTATAATTTTAATTCAACGCTGAAAATGGGTCTCCGAGCGACATTTTTAGGTTGCGCGCGCGGCGTCAAAAGCGAGTACGACACATTAATTAATTTATTTAAGGTATTAAATATTTTTTTTAAATTTGAAAAAAATATGGTGTATTCGGAACACTATAAATAATTTATTTCCATTGAAAAAAAATGTTTAAATAATTGTCGTAAAAATTTTTTGCTTCGTAGAGCCTTTCTTATATATATATACTCAACAAAATCACGCCATGAAAGTTGAAAAAATATTCATACTTTGTTTATAATAATTTTTGTACTTGAACAAAAACTAAAAAATCCAAGTAATGTTGAAAAAAAAAAGATTTTCTTAATCATCATATTATCGTTTTTTCATCAATACAAGATATAAATTGATTTGCAAAAAAAATATCCCGCCATTTGTTGATAAATTTTTTATAAACAAATTGATTATTTCAATATTATGATTTTTGAAAAAAAACATTCCTAAATAACAATTTTCAATTGTTTATAATCGTTTTTTTTATTTTCTATTGTTTAATAATCAGTTAATAATTTTTTTTCAAAAATCATAATTGACAGTCTTCTATGGAGTAACAAAAATCAATATTTTTTTTATCAACAATTCCATTGTTTATTAACTGCTTTTTCTGGAACTTATAAAATTTACAAAAACAACCATACAACAAAGTATAGAAAAAAAAAATCCCAATTTTTCCCACTTCCAATTCCCAAAGTACAATAAAAAATTGGAAATTTGTGTTTTCTATACTTTGTTATATATGGTTGTTTTTGTAAATTTTAGAAATTTCAGAAAAAAAATTTAACAAAGTTTAAAATTCATTTATAACAAATTGGTAAGTTAATAAACAAAGAATTGTTGATAAAAAAAAAATTTTTTTGTTACTTCATAGAGGACTGTCAATTATGATTTTTAGGAAAAAATATATTTCCTAACTAATTATTTAAACAATAAAAATATAAAAAAAACGATCATAAACAATAAAAAAAATTTATTAAATTTTTTTTTTTTTCAAAAATCAAAATATTTGTAATATAATGGAGTTGTGAAGAAAAATATTTCAAAAATATTGATAAAATCAATTTGTTTATAAAAAATTTATCAACAAATGGCGGGAATTTTTTGTTTTGCAAATAATTTATATTGTATTGATAAAAAACGATAATATCATGATTGAGAAAAAAAAATTTTTTTTGCAACATTACTTGGATTTTTTTGTTTTTGTTCAAGTACAAAAATTATTATAAACAAAGTATTGATATTTTTTCAATTTTTATAGCCTGATCTTGTTGAGTATGTATATAAGAAAGGCTCTACGAAGCGAAACATTTTTACGACAATTATTCAAACTTTTTTTTTCATTTACAATTAAGACAGAAGTTCGAGAAAATGTTGTTAGTTAACAATCGTTTAACTTGTTGAAAAATTACCGTTAAGTAAAATTTCCAACGGGAATGAATTATTTATAGTGTTCCGAATACACCATGATTTTTTCAAATTTATAAAAACATATTTGATACCTTAAATAAAGTAATCAATATGTCGTACTCGCTTTTGACGCCGCGCGCGCAACCTAAAAATGTCGCTCATAGACCCATTTTCAGCGTTAAATTAAAATTATAAATAATGGAGATAGAGTTCCAAAAGCTGGTCGTTTTTTATTGGAAATTTCCTCCTTTTTCAGATTTTTTTTTGAAATTTCTTAAATATCAATAGTTCATGAAATAATGGCAATAAAAACAAAATGCCATTTTTTTTTCATCTTCAATTGTTTATAACTTTTGCAATTTTTTATGTGCTAATACACGCTTTCGGCACATTTTTCTAGGCGTTATTCTCGATCCAATGAGCCATCACACATAATTTTAAGAGCAGTAACTTTATTTTAGACCATTTTCAACTTGTCGAGTAGACTATAATAACAATGAGCCCTCGCTATTGCTGTGTAGTCGATTGCAAAAATAGTACCTATGTGTGAATTTCATACATTTCTAACTGCATCACAAAAACTGCAGCAAAGAGATAAGTGTTCTGTTATTCCACGATATTTCAATCTCTAATTTCGGGACGTGAGGTTTTCATTCGATAAATATATGAGATGTTTTCCTTTTTCTTTATGATCGTCTAGAAGTGGACAGTAAAAGTATTAACGAATTTCCGTGGGACGGTGTTAGCCGGTGATGAAATGCAAATAGTGATTCAAACTGCGAGTTCGGAAACGCCTGGACGGTGTTGTAAACTGATCAATCAGCCGTATGAACAGAAGATATATTTCCGAGTTGTCCATCATACACCGCATTCTATCAGGACAATGTACCTTGCAGAGGATTATTAATTTCTGTTTCAATTTTCACGAACTGGTTTCGGTTACAAAAGCATCGGCCTTACATGTGAACTAATGTTAAATATAATGGACCTGCTAAGAGTAAACATCGTTACTTGTACTGTATACGCAATACCCAATAATTTGTTGACAATTATACGTGTTACAGAGTGTTGAACGTGTTTGTATTATTTACATCCTTGCATTAGTAAAAGTGGGATCCCATATTCAGTAGTTTTGCGTTGAATCTGATGTTATTTAGTGGTTTCCCGAGGTAATATGGGTACTTTTTCAAATTGTTAAACTACTTGGCTCCAACACTTTTTCATGTTCTCAAGACCTTATGAACCTGCGACCTTAATGAACCAACGAGCAAGCACATTACTTGCCGTACATAAAAGTACACAGAAGTAGCATTACTTTGTGATATTCAAAATATAATTTAGACAATGTCATAACTATACATGGATAACCTCCAAATGCGGTGAACTATCGTATCAATACACATATTTTTTATCATTCACTTACTTTTTTCTTTGACAGAAAAATACTTCTTATCATCTGGAACTAATAGCGAGCACAAAATTATTACATCGTGGTAGATTGATTAGAAATTATATAAAAATTTAAATTGTTACATAGTGAGTATTGGAAATAAAATAGGAAAACTTCAGCTATCGAGTCACTAGAGGGCATTACCAGTCTCGCACACAGCGAATAGGCAACTAAACATACACGAATTCGAATATTATTCAAATTTCAAATCATATTACCTTCGCGCTGTCAAATATATGTATTTCAAAATCCAAATATTGTAAGTTTCCTCCTAGTTGGAGGCAATGGATATCGAAAATTTCACATTGACCCCAGGAACGAGGTTGACGGCAATTTTTTGTAATGAACTTGTATATTAAAATGGCGATTAATGATATCGAACAATAATGCGCTAGCTTCGCTCTCGCGTGAAAATATCTTGATCATTAATCGCCACCATTATTACACTAGTTGATTATACAGTCCTTCTCGAAAGTCCGCTCCCCCCCTCTTATTTTTGGAACGATTATACGTGAACAAGTGAAATTTGGAAACTGAATATTAAAGGTTCTGAACTTCCCTACTAGTGATGATAGATGACGAAATCGTCAAAGATGACGTCACAAGGCCATTGTGACCAATAATTTTAAATGGAACCCTACGGCAAGCGACACCTCTTTCAAAAGGTATCGAAAAAACCTAATCAATGATACCACTAATTCTGTTTGTGTTTATGGCAGTTTTAATGGCTCATTAGTAAACATTAAAATTTAAATCCCATTCAGTATGATATTAATTACAGATTTAGGAATCAGTATCTACTTGAAGAAATTGCTCGGAGTGACCTCCATTTACTCCCTGACAGTGAAATATCCTATTTTTGAACTCTTCGCGTACTTTTGCAAATGTGTCTGCGGAAACAGCCTCACATTCTGCAACAATACGTTGTTTTAAAACGCCAATATTGTCAGGTTCAGTGGCGTAAACCTTCGATTCAAGGTACCCCCACAGAAAAAATCCAAAGGTGTGAGGTTCGGTGATCGAGCTGGCCATTCCGTTGAACCTCGTCGTCCAATACATCTACCACGATACTCCTCATCCAACTACCGTCTTACTCCAATGTAATAGTGCGGAGGAGCACCATCCTGTTGGATTATCTTCCAAAATTTCAAGGATTAACGGTTCTATTACGTTTTGCAACAGCTCCAGATAAACCTCACCAGTTAAATAAGTAGGGATCACTAGTAGGAACATTTAATATCCAGTTTACAAATTTCACTTGTTTATGTATACTCGTTCCAAAAATAAGAGGGGGGGGAGGGGACTTTTGAGAAGCACTGTATAACTATTCCACACAATTTGCAGATTATTTCTCCTACCACTGCATTGAATATGTTTCTGAAATAGTATTTGTTCTTTTATGTATCAGAGACTTTGAATCAGTATCGTTCACAAAATAATGTAAAAAAAGTATCTTTCATATTTATTTATTCAGACAGAGGCATTGCGTTTTACTTCCTTCCCAAAAAATGAAGACATTAGTTGTTCGCAAAAAGGAGTCATAGCGACTTTTAAAACTGTTCACATTTGGCTATGTCACAGGGGAAGATATTGTTTCAGAAATATTTCTTGTCAGCTCTTGTTCGAAGAGGTACTTCTTCAATTTGTAAGTTGAAAACAGGGGCGGATCCCAAAAATGACCCTTGGTCGGAAAGACTTGCTCCAAAGATCATATCAGAAAAAAATGTAGCGATATAGGTGAATAAGTTTGTTGATCAGTTTAATTTGTGGTGCTTCGTCGAATGTCTTGGAAAAGTCGAGATATACAGGGTGTTTCCTAACTACGGTACGAAACTTCAGGAGGTGATTCGTTAGGTCATTTGACAAAAAAAAGTTCCTATGAACATATGTCCGGAGCTGCTTCGTTTCTGAGATACAGGGCGTTGAAATATTAAAAAAAAGGTATTTATAAAATATCCTGAATATCCTGAAACCGATGTGGTTGAAATCTGGTACAGCTATTTGAAGTAATAGGGCAATTATTCGGCCCCAAGTAGGTTCAGGGGCGTCTCAGTGGGCACCACAGCCAACAATACTGAGAAAAAAAAGTACTTTTTTTGTAGTATTTTATTTTTTCAGAAAAAACAACTGAAAATACAACTGTTTGGTCCTTTGTGTTTTATTCATATCAAGCTTCTTTTTCGAGAAAAAAATACTTCAACTTATTCTACAAATTATCCATGGACAACATACAAATCTAAAGTAAAAAATAAACAATTTCGACTTTAAAATAAATTAGCAAAATGTCCACCGTCTGATAAAATACACGACTGCAATCGATGTGTCATTGATTGTCTGACACGTTCAAAAATACCTGAAGTATTCCTTATGACATTGCAATTGTCACTTATTCGATTCCTCAAGTCATTCACATCTAGTATAGGGGTTCAATAAACGAGAGCCTTCAGATGAACCCATAAATAGAAATCTAGAGGATTCATATCAGGACTGCGAGCGGGCCAATGTTGAGGTCCTGCACGTCCAATCCAGCGATTAGGGTAGGTGATGTCGAGATGCTGACGAGCAAGAACACTGAAATGAGCTGGAGCTCCGTCGTGCATAAACCACATGTTGCCTCTTACAAGTACGGGTACTTCTTCCAACAAAATGGGTAAATGATTTCGCAAAAAAGCCGTGTAGGATGGACCTGATAATCTTGCTGGTAAAAAAAAGGGTCCAATTAGGTAGTCACCAATAATTCCTACCCAAACGTTCAGCGGAAATCGTTGCTGAAAATGACTTTCTCTAATAATGTGGGGATTTTCGTCGGCCCAGAAATGGTTATTGTGAAAGTTCATAATAGAATTTCGTGAAAAATTTGCCTCGTCCGTAAATAAAATATTTGGTAAAAAACTATTATTGTGTGCCATCGTATGAATCAACCACCTGCAAAACATCAATCTTGGGTGAAAATCCCTGGGCAGTAGAGCTTGGACCCGCTGTATGTGATATGGGTATAGGAGGTTTCTTTCTAGAACTTTCCAAACGGTTTTTGGGCTTACTTCAAGCTGCAGTGCAATCTTCCTGGTACTATTTGAAGGATCTTCTCCTATCGCATCAAGTATAGCTTTTTCTAGTTCAGACGTTGTAACAGTTTCTGGTCTTCCAACACTTACATTTTTATTAAAATTTCCAGTTTCACATAATCTTGCATGTAGCGTTCTAAATGTTTTAGCACATGGAATCACTCTGTTAAGATATCTATCCTGGTAGATTCTCCGTGCTTCTTCCGCATTTCCATTTGCTAATCCATAAATAAAGTGCATGTCAGCCATTTCAGCGTTAGTAAAAGTATTCATGTTAATCACTGCTATTGACCACTCTGACTTTTACTGATATGACAATACTATCACTGTCAGCTGGTTTCCATAGCAGCTGATCATGATTGTAGAGTGCCTTTTTTTTTGTTCTCGAAAACTAAGCTAAATATGAAAAAAAAACAGGAGGCCAAAAAGTTGTATTTTTACCACGCTTATAAAAAACTTTTTAGAACCCACGCTAATATTCAAATGCACTGAAAAGGAGAAAATAATTTTTTTTTCCGGGTTTGTTGGCTGTGGTGCCCACTGAGACTCCACTGGACCTACTTAGGGCCAAATAATTGCCCTATTACTTCAAATAGCTGTACCACATTTCAACCACATCGGTTTCAGGATATTTTATAAATACCTTTTTTTTAATACTTCAACGCCCTGTATCTCAGAAACGAAGCAACTCCGGACATATGTTCATAGGAACTTTTTTTTGTCAAATGACCTAACGAAACACCCCCTGAAGTTTCGTACCGTAGTTAGGAAACACCCTGTATAATGTTGATGGGTGAAGAGGAGATCTCATTTGTCCTAGCAACAAAAGTCTGTTATTGTTGATCTTACAGGTATGAAGCCATGTTGTATTGGGAGAATCACACCAATGATAAAATACTGTCTACAATCGATAATTGCTCAAGTAACCCCTTCACCACAGTTATTCACTTCACACCTATAAGTGCATTTCGATAACTAGGTTATCATCATCAGAAGGTAAACTACACTAAATAAATTGTTAATGTTATTACAATATATACCTGGTGTTTCTAATTGGGTTATTTTATATTATACTGAATCGCTTAAGGAATCTTGATGGTTCTATGGGGATTAAAGTAAAGAAGGTAAAATACATCGGCCCATTAAGTTAATTTTTATTATGGTTCTCGTGGATAACAATGCCCTCCAGACAATCTAATTTTCTACTGTCGTTGACCGGTTCGATCATTTTCAAATTATGAATATTCATTTTGTGACCAGATTCGACCATATAGTCCTCTACATTTGATTCATTCTCCCTTAGGTAGGTAGCATGGGCCACATGTTCGTGAAACCGATTAGCATAACACATAAAAAAAATACCACCTAATACGCTTGAAGGCCATTTCACTGTTTAAAAATCCACACAACCGGTTTTTTTGATCTAACATCAATATTTTTTTCCAACTGCAATAGTTCTTATAGTTTGATCATAAATTATTTTGAGAAAGGCATGAGTTTCCTGCCAAAACGTCAATAAAATTCCACATTTTGTCGTAATGACAATGTGTCATTTGGACCTATCCCGAGTTATATATATATATATATATATATATATATATATATATATATATATATATATATATATATATATATTATAAATATTTATATAAGGATTCTTGTTTGTAGCTGAACACTATTTAAAATGTAAATATTTTGTGGGGATGCAACTATGTTTTAATCAAACTCTGTTCTTATAGTCCATCCAATATCAATTGCAAAAGCTGTTTCTATAGGGAGCAAATGAAAACTCACTTCGCTAACACGAGCGTATATGCGAAGAAACGGAACGAAAAGTAATCTGAACTACTTGTATACAGTCTCCGTCGGCACAAAGAGCCCGCTGGTGTACGTGGACTTGAGTGACTGCTGTCTGTTCCACAACCAATTCGTCTGGGCAAATCAAGTCGGACATCAATGCTTGCAGGTGTGTCTATACGATGGGAGGTCATGAATCACGCGTTATATTTGTGTTTTATTAGCTCTGAAAGATTAGAAACCAGTAGCGTATGTGGTCTTGGTGTGTGCGAGCTTTTTAATCTGGAACTCACAGAATAATCTACATCGAACAATGAAAGAAATTGTTTTTTTTTCTCAATGTATTTGTATAAATAAAAGCTTGTCTTTAATTTTTTCCCATTTTTCATTATTTATGAAGTATTTTTAAAATCTCAAAATATCTAAATAAAATTAGTTATTTCCGCCACTGCTGCTCACAGGATTTCGCCGCAAGACTTTTTCATGCTTCTGCAATTGATATTGGGAAAACTATACTTTTGTGAAAGCCTTCGAAATGAGTTTATTTCTGCTTCAGTCACTCTGCAAAATATGGTATAACTGATGATGGACATATTCAAAAAAAAAGTAACTTACAGTATATAAGATGAATTAACATTCAGAAAAATGGTATGATATTCAGACAGTAATATAAAAAGTCAAGATGAAGTTTATAAATGAAAGATGTATATAGGGTGTAATAAAAAAGATTATAATTTTTTTTTGTAAAAGGTTGATTCAAGTTATTGATGAATTATTGAATATATATTTTTTTTATTAAATTTTATTTCAAAATCTAAGATATTGGAATAAATATGTTCAAACTTTAGAAATCATTTTTTTATTCATTGAATTTCTTTCATTTTTTATGTAAACCATTTCTAAAAACATCTTTTGAGTAAATTACTTTTATTAGTTAAGATTGAAATATTGGTAAAATCAATTGAATGTCGTGTATTATTTACATGTTGTGCTAAAGCGCGAGTATTTGGTCATAAACGATTATCGGTTTTGTGAGAAACAGTTCTCGATTTTGAATTTCTTGATGTTCCACCAATATAGTATTTATCGCATTCTCCACGATTGATTTTGTAGACAACTCCAGTATTATCCAACACAGGAGTTTCATCTCAATTTTTTAAATAATTTATTAACAGTTTTTACAGGTTTGTTAGATAAAATTATATTCGTTCCTTCTTTTAAAACATTATTGATTTTGAGAGTGAGTTCCTTTAAATATGGAAATGAACGAAATTGTTTAATGACAGTTGATTCTGTATTTTCGATATTATCAAAATCATTATTATTTCTTATCTGAATTGAAATATTATTTGTGGAAAATATTAATCCATTGAGGAGTCTTTTTGGATAGGAATTGTCTGAAAGTATATTGAATAATAAAAAAAAAATCTTTAAAGTTGGAGGGCATATTTTGGTTATTCTACTTTTCATTCATAGTACTAAATTTATTTTTGTTTTTTCACTATGATAGGAGAAATAATCCATATATTTCCTTGAACCTGTAGGATTGATATACCAATCTAATATGATTTTTTTTTCTGTAGTTCTTATGAGTTTTTAATCTAAAAATGGAACACTACTATCAGTTTATGTTTCAATTGTTAATTGAATATGACTATTATGATTATCAAAAGTATCAAGTATCTCATTTTCTTTTTCTTCAGGTATGGCAAAAATAATATCATCAACATCAACTTCAAAAGATAATTCAGGCATACAATAATATAATAAATCATCCATAACATATTAATCAAGAATAGGTGATATTTTTTATCCCATTGGTGTTCCAAAAATATAAAAATAAAAGAAATTAGTTTGAAAACTTAACTAATACTGAACTTCCCAATGAAGATAAAAAAAATTATCACTAGGTCCTAAATTCAGTTTGCAACCAACTATCAATGACATTTCTATGAAACATCTTTAGGTAGATATTGAATTCATAATGAATGAAATAAATGATTCTGAAAGTAAGAATATTTACATTTCTCGAATCACCAATATAATCACTAACTTTTTACATAGTGAACCTTTCCAATTTTCAGAATTCAATATATGGTATGATACAACTAGACATTTTCTAAAAGAACACCCTGAAATATTCATAACTAGATCCGATAAAGGTTATGCCACAGTAGCTATCAACAAAGAGCAATATATTCAATTAGTCGAAAATAGTGTTAAAGATGAGATTTATTACAAAAAAATCACCAAAGACCCAACTTCAGGTACTCAACAGCTTCCACTACAGATATACTCACAAAAGCTTATAACGTTGATAATGAGTACTATATTGAAGATGGTTTCAAGTTTTCGGAACTCATCAATGATTCTCAATCACCACCGAATTATATTATTATAAGTCTAGATGTTGTTTAACTTTTTACCAATATCTCCAAAGAGTCAGTCATTAATAGAATCATGAATAATTGGAACACGATTAAAAATCATTGTTCTTTGAATAAAGATACATTTGAAAAAATAATAAATTTCATTTTCGACAATATTTTTTTCTCATTTAATGAGCAATTTTATCAACAAATTTTTGGAACACCAATGGGATCAAACATTACCTATTCTTGCTCAATATGTTATGGATGATTTATTTTATTATTGTATGCCTAAATTATCTTTTAAAGTTCCTTTCTTAGAGAAATATGTTGATGATATTATTTGTGCCATACCTGAAGGAAAAGAAAATGGAATACTTGATACTTTTAATAATTATTATAGTCATATTCAATTTACAATTGAAACATAAATTGATAGTAATGTTCCATTTTTATATTCAGAACTACAGAAAACAAAATCATATTAGATTTGTATATCAAACAAGTTCTGGGAAAAATAAATTAGTACTTGGAATAAAAAATAGAATAACCAGAATATGTCATCCAAATTTAAAGACAAAAAATTTAAAAAAAAATTTTTAATATACTTTCAGACTATTCCTATATAAAAAAATACTCAATAAATTAATATTTTCCACAAATAATATTCCAATTCAAATAAGAAATAATATTGATTTCAATAATATAAAAAACACAGAATGAAATGTTATTTAAAAAATTCGTTCATTTCCATATTTAAAGGAACTCACTCCCAAAATTAATAATGTTTTAAAAGAAGAAACTTATATAATTTTATAACAAACCTGTGAAAACTGTTAATGAATTATTCTCAAAATTGAAAGATAAAACTCCTGTGTTGGATAATACTGGAGTTGTCTACAAAATCAATTGTCGCGAATGCGATAAAAACTATATTGGTGAAACATCATGAAATTTAAAATCGAGAATTGTTTCTCACAAAAGCGATATTCGAAGACAAATGCTTGCGCTTTATCACAACATGTAAATAATACAGGACATTCAATTGATTTTACAAATATTTCAATCTCAACTAAAGAGAGTAATTCATTCAAAAGATGTTTTTTAGAAATGGTTTACATAAAAAATGAAAAAAATTCAATGAATAAAAGAACTGATTTTCAAAGTTTGAACATAATTTATTCCAATATCTTGGATATTGAAACAAAATTGAATTAAAAAAAATCATATTCAATAATTCATCAATAACTTGAATCAATCTTCTACAAAAAAAAAATAATCTATTTTATTACACCCTATATACATATTTCATTAATAAACTTCATCTTGACTTTCCATATTACTGTCTGAATATCATACCCATTTTTCTGAATGTTAATTCATCTCATACTCATATATTGTGAGTTTTTTTTTCTTTTAAATATGTCCATCATCAGTTATACCATATTTTTCAGAATGACTGAAGAAGAAATTAACTTGTTTCGAAAGCTTTCACAAAAGTAAAATAGAGTTTGATTAAAACATAGGTGCATTCCCACAAAATATTTACATTTTATTTATTCAAATATATATATATATATATATATATATATATATATATAATAAATATATATATAAACAGGGTGTTCCAAATTAAGTCAAAAAAAAAAAAAGACAGTCGCGTTTTATAATATTTCATAAAATGATATTTTTTTCAATGGAACACCCTATATTTTTTCATGCATTTCAATTCGTAATAACATTCTCAACAACAAAGCTCATTTGACTTTTTTTCGTAAAGGTGAAAATAAGACAGTTGTATTAATAGGAAACATTTATAACAAACGGGTTTGATAAAGCGCTATAAAATATCGAGTAAATGTTCAAAAACACCGCCTTCTTGTTGAACACATATTTGGGCCCTTCTATTGACACTACGTGTGGCATTCAACACAGTTCGGCCATCAATTCTATTAATTATAGTTTCAATATAATTTTTCATTTCATCTACATTATTATGTTTTATTTTGTACACCTCATTTTTCAGAAATCCCCAAAACTAAAAATCTAGAGGTGTCATGTCTGGTGAACGAGGGTGCCACTTGACAGGACCATTTGTAGCAATCCATCTGTTTCCAAAATAGCCTCGCAGCAGTCGTTTTACGCCACTGACATTATGTGGTGGTGCTCCATCCTGCTGAAAATAGATCATCTGACGAGCCTCCAGATCAAGATCATCGAAAAACTCTTCCAACATTCTTGTTAATAAATTAATGTAACGGGGTCCGTTCAAAGAACCATGGTAGAAAAATATACCGATAATTCTGCCTCTAAATAGACCACACCAAACATTGATACTAAATCGTCTTTGCGGATTGTGGGGATGGACTAGAAATGGATTATGTCTACTCCAATAATGAAAACTCTTTCTATTATACATCCCACGATTTGAAAAATCAGCCTCATCGCTCCATATAATATTTCTATTGAAGTTTGGATCTTGTCTGCATTTATTCATAAACCACCGACAAAACCCCAATCGTCTCTCAGGATCACCAGGTTCTAGTGTTTGCACTGGTCTCAACTTATAAGGAGAAATCTTATGTTTCTTCAGAATTCGTTGAATACCAGGGAACAGTGGAACAGCTATTTCTCTAGATAAATCTCTGATGGAATTATTTGGATATACCTCAAAGTAGGATAAAACGTCAATTTCTGTATCTTCAGATATTACAAAACGTTTTTTAGTTCCTCCTCTTCTCAAAAACTTTTCCATTGTTCCTGAATCGACGATGAAGCACAGCAAAGAAACGCCGATTAGGTAATTCACGATCGGGAAACGAATTGCTGTAGTGTTGGAGTGCTCTTACGCAATTTTTCTGGCAACCCAAGTAGGATTCTAACATATCACATTTTTCTTGATGGGAAAACGGCAACTTGATTGCTCATAATAATTTAGTTTTATCGAATCAAACACATTTTTTCCAACCACATTCATATGACCCTCCAGTATTTTCTGTTCTGTACAAAAACGGCTTCAAAGTTATCATTACAGCAGACATATTTTGATTCACAAAATAAATGCGGCTAGCGGAATGGCTTTAAGATGGAAATTATCATTTTGTACAAACCCTTTTAGCGCCTACCGGGCCCATATGGACCCACCTAACCCCTTCCTAATTATTAGGTACAGGCATGGACAAGAAGAATCTGAATCAATACAGATTGCGTTATCATGTTAGATGAGGTACTGCAGAGTACCCCGAAGCAGTGTTTATGTGTATTTTGAGATTCAGCTGGTTGTGACAGGAGTTTGTTTTTAGTGTAATTGTGCAATGGATGAAAATCGCGGGTTCCAGTAACGGTAAATAGATTTTGATATATTCTAGGAATTATCACCCAATTATAATTTATTGTTAGAACTTGCTAAAAAGTATATATTTTTCATATTACTTTTCGAAATCACTATAAAAATTCAACTTTTGTTTATATCGGTGTGTAAATGTTGGTGGTCCCATATGGAACCGCTAGGCGCTAAGCTGAAATAAATTTACATTTTGATATTTTAGAAGAATCACAATTCAACATGCACGAGATATACCATAAGCTTCAGACAATGAAAGCGAAGTGACAGATTCCATATGGAGCCCAGATCCTGATTCACTTAATTTATTTATTACAATTTCAATAATATTTGACAAGAATCAAGAATCCTCCGAGTCAGGGTGATAGACCATCTACTCCTGTGGGTGACAAGCTACGTGTGTCTGCTAACATGAGAGAGGATAGGCTTGATTATTGCCTAATTTCAGTCCCAGAGGGCAAAAGAAAGCGATGTGCTGCCTCAAATTGTTCCGGAAAAAGTTATAACAATATGTAATGAATACCTAGTTCGACATTGCATACGTTTTTTGGAAGATTTTCAATGCTAATAGATATAGTTAGTGCTTGATTCTGCAACGTATATTGGAATAGAAACATTCAAAACAAGGAATTATTTTTTTTTATCGTGAAATAATTTAAACAGGAAAGCGCCTAGCGGGACCATATGGATCCATCCAATTTTTTGAAAATTCGTTTATTTATTTTAACCATTTTGATACCCATTGAGTTAAAGGAATCAATAAAAACAACTAATACGTTTCAAAGTCAAATTTAACAATTCAGGCGTTAATGGGTTAATACCAAATAGCTTAGTGGTGTCAATTGAGTGGTGCGACATGATGATCACGGGTTTCACGAGTTCACATCCCAGCGCAATTTTTTCTTTTTACTGTCTTATTTTGCTATTAGTAACAAAATATTGTCATTCGTATAAGTACGAAAAATGGGTGTTCGACAATCATGAGGTTTTATTCGCCAAAACAAAGAAATTTTTTGTACTAGTGAAAGAAATAAATATTTCCACATAAGTCGCTCATTTTCCACTTTAGGAAGAGAAGTGATATGAGTTTTGTTGTTGAGAATGTTATTACGAATCGAAATGGATGAAAAAACATAGGGTGTTCCATTGAAAAAAATATCATTTTATGAAATATTATAACAACGCGACTGTCAATTTTTTTTTGTTCTCGGCATCGAGAAGGCCACTAAAAATGCTACCAGTTTGCCCATCTAACCGAAATCGTAGCATCAATAATAACGGAGTTGGCAATGGTGCCGACTTAATTTGGAACACCCTGTATATATATATATATATATATATATATATATATATATATATATATATATATATATATATATATATATATATATATATAAATGAACTTTCGAACTGACATTATATTTGTGTTCTGGGGACCATAATTGTGATTATGATCCATTCTATTCAAAATTGGAGAATAATAGTTAAAAAAAAATTATAATAATAATAATAGTTTGAAAAACTAAAGAACACGCTTCAATGGAAAACAAAATTAAAAAGTTGAAAATAAATAATAGTTTGAAAACTAAAAACCACGCTTTCATAGAAAACTAAACTAATAAGTAGAAAATAATTTTAAATGAGTTTGAAATAAGAATACAGTGATTAACAACAAATTTATTTCATCGTAAAAAAGCGTAGGGTGCCCTTTAAGATATTTTCATAATGATTCCACTTTAACCAAAATCTGTCCATGAAATATTAACAACAATTGACATCAATCCTCCACGCTTTTTTACGATGAATTAAATTTTTGTTAATCACTGTATTCTTATTTCAAACTCATTTAAAATTATTTTATACTTTTTAGTTTAGTTTTTTATTAAAGCGTGTTCTTTAGTTTTTAGACTATTATTTTTTTGAAAGTCTTGTTGTGGTGACATCCCTAATAGTAGTATTTTTACTGAAATCTACTTGAAGTTAGAGACCCCTTCACATGCTAGTGCTCCACTAAAAAAAAACATTAATCTGGGATTGTATTAGATAACAGTCGGAAGGTTCGAGAAGCTGCTCTAGCATAGTAGATTTATTCAGATCACAGTGCATTCGTCTCCACCTAGATTTACCATCATTTACGTTGATAATTAAACTAATTTACCTTTGCAGAAACCAGAATTTTTTTAAGTGCACCCATTTAAACACATTTGCAAACATAACGAAGTTCTGTACCTCCGTTCAATATTAATGTGGGTGTTCCAAACAATTTCGAAACCAATACTTATGAGTTTTATGATCACCATAAATAAAATTCATAGTCACATTTAAGAGCCTTGCGGCCACATGCGTCAACGCGCAACAGTATAATTTGATCGCTATAATCCGGTCAAATTAGACTAAAAAAGAAGAGTAAAGGTACATAAATTCACAGCAAGCTAAAAGTGCGTGTAATTGTTTAAAACATACTTAAAGTTCCTCATCATTCCGGTGCCTGGAAAAAATTTTATTCGAGGTCAAAGGTCGAAAATCTTGAAAAATATTGGTTTTTCGCAATTTTAGCAAAACGGTAAGTTTATCATAAAATATCTCGACATTAATTGTAGATCATAAAATACTCTATAAAAAATGTACCAATTTTTTTTTCTTAGAACCACCGTTTCTGAGATGTAACGAGTCAAATAATTGTAAAAGTTGTCGAACTTTAGCAACCTCTTCATCTTCCGATATTCTATTTGATGAACTTATGACAGTTCCTACCAGTCAACAGAAATTTCTTGCAAATACTCACAACAAATCTCGGTTCATTTCAATATTGAAAGATAGGTTTATTGCCGAAAATATATTGGTTAAACAAGCTAATAATGATGCCGACGTACTGATAATTGAAACAGCTATAGAGAAATTTAATTTGACAAATACAACTATTGTTGTTGGTGAAGATGTTGACTTACTCGTACTACTTACTGCTCGAACTCCAGCTGAAAAAACTATTTTCTTTTTAAAGCCAGGAAAAGCTCAAAATCAAACGGAAATATATTCGTCAAAAAGTTCATCTACTTTTGCAAAGAGTCAAAATCATGTACTATTTTTACACGCAATAACTGGGTGTGACACGACGTCTGCATTTCACAGGAGGGGTAAAGCAACAGTCTTTAAAATGTTTGAAAAACAAGATTTAGTTCAATGTGCTGAAGTCTTCAAAAAAAGTAATTCAACTCAACAAGAAATTATCACGAACGGGATTCGGTTTCTTCTTTCTATGTACAAAGCTCCAAAAAAAAACCACCTGCTTAGATAAGTATCGATATGCATGTTTTGTTAAAAACACTAAAAATAAGAAACAGGTGCAATTAGCTTGTCTTCCTCCAACCTCAGTTGCTGCTCACCAACATCTTTTCCGGGTATATTACCAAGTTCAAGTGTGGCTTGGTTATCAACTAGACCCATAAGACTGGGGTTGGAAGTTGGTCGACAATACATTAGAACCTATTCAGACTTTACTCCCACCTGCGCCGGAAAAACTGCTGAACACAATTTTTCGCAACTGTAAAAAGGGATGCAACGCTAAATGTGGTTGTAAAAAAGTTGGACTGTTGTGTTCTCTGGCATGTACACATTGTCAAGGCCAGTCATGTTCTAATGCTGAATCACCAGTAGTGGAGGATTCGTTTGATACCAACGAGGAAACATGCGATACATCGCTATTGACGCAATTTACTTACACCCAGGATGAAGAAAACGAACAAAACGAAGATCAAGAAGAAGATCAAGAAGAAGAACAACAAGAAGAAGTATTTGAAGGTTATGAATCAGATGAATAAATTTCTACATTTTTTTAATTTCAATCGTTTTTATCATCTCCAACCCTTGCTAATATATTTTACTATGCAAGTTTTCAATTGAACAGAATCACAACAGACATGTGGGATAGGCCTACTGGGAAAACCACGTTGAAAAAAAACCGCTAATACACTACCTCATAGGTGGCGTGGAAACGTGTGCATATTATGTCGTTTACAACTTTTACAATTATTTGACTCGTTATATCTCAAAAATGGTGGCTCTGAGATAAAAAACTATGGGTACATTTTTTATAGAGAATTTTATGATCTACAATTTTTGAATGGAACAATTTTATGATAAAACTTACCGTTTTGCTGAAAATCGCAAAAAAACAATTTTTTTCAAGATTTTTTACCTTTGAACTCGAATAAAATTTTTTCCAGGCACCGGATGATGAGGACTTTCAGGTGTTATTTTTAAGTATGTTTTAAACAATTGAACGCACTTTCAGCTTGCTGTGAATTTATGTACCTTCAAATGTCTAGATTGACCGGATTACTATGCTCGAATACATTGTCTGAATGAGCACTCTAAATCATTTGTATTTTTAATTTCTATTATCATGAGAATTGAACGGTTTTTCTGCTGATATGGATCTATTGCAGTTACACACCAACCCAATTGAAATTTCACTAATTCATTGTCGGAAAAATCATATATATTTTTACGTAACCTTGATAATAATAAAAATTTGAATCCTGCTAAAAAAATCGCTAAACAATGCGGTTTATACTCACAAGAAAGTTACAATGGAGAATATCGAAGCTGTTTGTCTTGGATTAGTTGCTCGAATCTTCTTGACACCCGAGTCCATATTTCATAACCTACTGGGACGAATTATCAGTAGACTGATTACGTGATGAAATAATTGATTGATTTTGAGAGGTATCCACTTTCATAGATAAGCCACTGATTGTGAAACAATGCTTCACTTGAATTTCTTGAAACAGTTATTATTTCCATATATTCGAATTTAATGTAGTGCATATGTAGTTCAAGTGAGGTATAACTAAGGTGACACATGGTCTCGAAACAAATAGGTATCCAATTTCATAGATAAGCCACTGATTGTGAAACAATGCTTCACTTGAATTTCTTGAAACAGTCATTATTTCCATATATTCGAATTTAATGTAGTGCATATGTAGTTCGAGTGAGGTATAACTAAGGTGACACATGGTCTCGAAACAAATAGAAAGTTATACACGAACGAGAATAAATAAAAATATTCAAATCGGGAAAACACAGCACTCATATTTTCGAAGTAATCTTATTCACTGAAAGAAATATGAGCTCACTGGAAAAATTACAAAAACACGTACTTTGTAGCACTTGTTTCGTGAGATATGAAGAGTGAGATCAAACAGTTTCAATTAGTTTAAGATTAGGAAAGCGTTCGTTCACCTACCTCTATTTTTCAAATGCTTATTGCACTTATGAATGATTTCCGAAACGAGAGTAATCAAGTTACCACATCGTCTACGACCTTCAAACGAACGTTGGTTCCATCCTATTGATGATATCTGTTCTAAACTCTCCAAATACATATTCTTGCTCCGACAGTTGAAATCAATAGTTAGTCCCGAAATTTTGTTTAACAGCATTCACATCTCAGATATGGTATTGTCTTATGGTTGAAATCGTCTTCTTCAGATAGACTTTTCAAACTTCAGAAAAAAGCAGTTAGGATGATTATGAATGCAGGTTATAAGGACACTTGCCGACCTATAATCAAGAATTTGGGACTGATGCCTCTTTCCACATGTGTGTAAAAGGATCATGGTACACCCAGTATCTCCTTTAGTTTTGAAGGTAATTGATTGAAGTTTGAGATATCATATATACATAATAAGCGGCACTTTTCGACCAACAATTTTTTTTTTCATTTCGGTTTCGCCGGAAGTGATACCTACTTTCGATTTTTGAATAGAACACCCTATATATTATCACATTTCTGAAACCTGCATAGTTTTCTGAATCTAATGATACCACATAAGTGACATTTCAAACGTCAATGATTTTGATTATTCAATTTTTAGTTTTCCATTTAAGTGTGCCATAATGGTTCCGATTTATTCCAATTCACCCGTCTAATGCTAGAAAAATCGAAATCCCGTCAAAAATACTGAATTGCGTTTTTCATGAGCAAATAAAGTTCATCGTAATCGATTTTGGGGTAAAACTCAATTTTTTCAAATGGAACCATATTGGTAATAAGGAATTTATTCATACCTGCTAATAAAATGTGCGATAAATACAATCAAAATTACAGCTAAAAGAAAATAAGATAATACAATCACTTTGTTCTAATTTAATGCTAAGAAGTTACTAAGGTGGCTTTGAAATACAAAAAATGAACACAAAACATTACAACAATTGATAGAAATGCTGTCCATTAACGTCAATGCACTTCTGAACTCGCATAGCTTCGAAATTATTCATTCAGATTGTCAAATAAATAGGTATTGGTTTATCGGTATTTTTATTGTGTATTGGAAAAGTCTTTACATTTTTTGTTATTTTTATTCAAAATGTCCCACATTTATACAAGGTATGAAAAAGTGGACATGTTAATCATTTATGGGGAATGTAGAAAAAATGCCGTTGCGGCTAGAAACCTTTAAGCCAACCGATATCCTGATAGACAATGTCCAGCGAGAAATTATTTTAATCGTCTTGAAAATCAATTCCGAAGAGAGCCTAACCATGCTCCCGAAGAAAACGTTATCATTGACGAAGGAACGGAAATTAATGTTTTAGCACGAACAGAAGTTGATAAGACTGTTTCTTTAAGGCAAATTGGGTTTGAATTGGAAATTAGTCACCAAACGGTAAGCCGAATCTTGCACAAACATAATTATAAATCTTTCAAATATCAATTGCACCAGCACCTGTAAGAAAATGATTATGAACGTAGGATGGAATATTGCATTTGGATCTCACAGAATAATGTGCAGCCAAACAATGCTTTTTTGGGAAGGATTTTATTTTTGGACGAGTCTAGGTTTACAAATATGGGATTATTTAACCGACAAAATACAAGGTATTGGTCAGAAGAAAATCAAAATTTATTGAGTTAGGGTAACTTTCAAGTGCGGTTCAGTTTCAATGTTTGGCTTGGAATACTCGGTCGTAGAATCATTGGTCCAATAATATTTGAAGGATGCTTGACTGCAGATAGATACTTAGGATTTCTGCATAATTAAATTGAGGACAGGTTAACTGAATTACCTGTCTATCTACGACAGGAAATGTATTTCCCACCCATAATTCAAGAATAGTAACTGATTACCTTCAACAGGCATTCCAAGAAAACGTAATTTCGACAAATGGTCCTGTGCGATGGCCTCCAAGGTCACCAGATTTGACACCTCTTGATTTCTTTGTTTTTGGCCATTTGAAAAACATTGTCTATGCAACCGCCGTTACAACCCGCGAAGACCTGGAGCTGCGAGTAAGACGGGCAATTAATAGTATAACGGCCCAGCAATTAGCGAACGATCTTCAAAAAACAGCCATGCGAGTTCAGAGTGCATCGACGTTAATGGACAGCATTTAGAACAATTGTTGTAATGTTTTGTGTTCATTTTTTGTATTTCAAAGCCACCTTAGTAACTTCTTAGCATTAAATTAGAACAAAGTAATTGTATTATCTTATTTTCTTTTAGCTGTAATTTTGATTGTATTTACGCACATCTTATTGTCAGGTATGAATGAATTCCTTATCAATAGTACTAATAAATGGTACCATGGTACCAATATGGTCCATTTAAAAAAATTTAGTTTCATCCCAAAATCGATTACGATGAACTTTATTTGCCCATAAAAAACGCAATTTAGTATTTTTGACGGGATTACGATTCTTCTAGATTAGACGGGTGAATTGGAATGAATCGGAACCATCATGGCACACTTAAATGGAAAACAAAAAATTTAATTATCAAAAATATTGACGTTTGAAATGTCACTCAGGTGGTATCATTGGATTTAGGAAATTATGCAGATTCAGAGATGTAATAATATACAGGGTGTTCCATTCAAAAATCGAAAGTTTGTATCACTTCCGGCGAAACCGGAAGTGAAAAAAAAATCATTTGTGGGTCAAAAAGTGCCGCTTATTATGTATATAGGATATTTCAAATTTCAATCAATTATCTTCTAAAATAAAGGAGATACGGAGGGTGTACCATGATCCTTTTACACACGGTATATTCATCACTCACTTCTTGACATCCACGAACATCTAAATGAATTCGATACTAATTCATACTTCCATGACTATACTCATAGTTCAGCACTTATTAGACCTTCCAGATACAGACTGTTGCAGTAGGCATCTAATTCCCTCAATACAAATCTGTATAATATCCTTCCACAAATAGCGGAAAAATGTACGATACAAACATTCAAAATATTTATCAAAAAGGAATTAATCTCCAAATGTTACTATAATGCAGAAGAGTATAGCTAACCCACCTGCTGTAACAGTATCCAATGGTTGATGTATAACCTCATTGTATGTATGTGTTATAATATATATGTATGTATTATTTATATAGAAAAGTGAGAACAGATCCGGATAATATAGAGCTTTGGGAAGAATACAAACATCCTAAAAATCACCTGAATAAGATGATATTAGCAGCTAAGAAAATATATGCCAATCAAATAATAGAAAGAAATAAAAGCAGTACAAAAGGCCTCTGAAATCTGCAACGAATCCGGAAACACTATAAAAATAAAAAGAATAAAACTTAACAATGATTTAATAATATATGATCAATCAGAAATTTGGAACATATTCAAAGAATATTATAGCAAATTAGGCGAAACTTTGCAATGAAAATAACGTAACTTTCAGATTTTGATTATTCTGAAAACATAGTAGACATCACTATGTACGTATTCCCAACTAATGAAAATGCAACTAAAACCAAAAAAATCTCCGGGTGATAACGATATTCGATCTGAATCTCTTGAAGAAATAGTAAATGAAATCAAAGGCCCACTGACCCTTTTAATAAATCGATGTTGGATACTTTCCGAAAATCCTGAAAACAGGACTAATCAAACCACTGTATAAAAATGGAGATAAATATGAAATGTTGAATTACCAGTCACTATCACTTATCTCTAACATATCTAAAATCGTAGAAAAGATATTGAAAAAAATAATATTGTCTTTTCTGAATAAACATCAAGTTCTCTCGGATAAACAATTTGGATTTAGAGAAGGAAAATCGACGGAAGTTGCAATACTCGTTTTATTATCCTATATTTATGAAGTACTGGATAAAAAAAAGGTTACCTTGCCACAATACATTATTAAGAAAAAGATCCTTATATGGACTAAGAGCAAATATTTATAGAATAATTAAAAGTTATTTGACTGATAGAAAACAGAGGGAAGCATCAATGATGCAACCAGCCAATACGAGAATATGTCCTATGGAGTCCCACAAGGTACTGAACTGGGACCATATTGTTTATTATCCATATTAACGGCCTACTCGACATAAAAACACAATGAAATATTCTGAGCTTTGCAGACGATACAGCCATACTGTATAAATCCAATACATGGCCGGAACTTAAGGATCTTGTAGAAACTGATTTTCTTAAAATAGAAAAATGGATTAGAGGTCATAAATTAACACTGAATTTTACCAAAACTAAATTATTGCTTTTCTGTTCCTACACGAATAGACTACCAAATATGGGACCTCCAAAAATAGGAGAGAGTTATGGAATACCAGACGAGGTGTCGATGAAATATCTCGGCATCATAATAGACCGGCATTTGAGATGGAACCTGCAAATTGACAATATATTAAAAACATTGAGGGGGATGCTATACAAATTCAAATATATGAGAGATTTTCTGGATACACCAAATTTGAGAAAATTATATTTTGCATTAGTTGAATCGCAATTACAATACGGTATGGTGGGATGAGGTGGAGTGAGTGATAATTATTTGGAAAAATTGAATGTCTTACAGAAATATATAATATAAATTATCAATCATAAGGCTCACACTTACCCAAGTGATAACTTGTTCAAATTATCCAGTTTCCTCGATATCAAACAACTCTTCTCTTGGAATATTCTGAAAAATGTCAAAAAAGGAAATATCATCTTAGAACATTCAAACCACAGCCATAATACAAGAAATAAAAATAAAAGCATAATACCGTGCGGTAACAAAACCATAGGTCAGCGGAAAGTTATATAATAAATATGGTACCGGATTACTTATATATATATATATATATATATATATATATATATATATATATATATATATATATATATATATGAAAGTGAAGGATATCGAGGGGACTGCTAAAAACAAAATGGAAGGAATTTAATGGACATAGCCCTCAGAGAGAAGTGTTAACCGTAGACACGTGTTTCGGGCTCTCGGCCCTCATCAGTACGGTGGAGAAGTGCAAGGATGAACAACACTTGGTAGAAAACGACAAATCAACGGAGTCAACAAACAGAAGCCAGCCGCTCATTTGTGGTTTCGGTCAGCAGGTAGCTATAGCTGCCTCCGTGGTGACGTTGGTTGTTGCCCTGGAACGCAGGGTCTGCTGACCGAAACCACAGATGAGCGGCTGGCTTCTGTTTGTTGACTCCGTTGATTTGTCGTTTTCTACAAAGTGTTGTTCATCCTTGCACTTCTCCATCGTACTGATGAGGGCCGAGAGCCCGAAACACGTGTCTACGGTTAACACTTTTTCTCTGAGGGCTATGTCCATTAAATTCTTTCCATATATATATATATATATTTGTCTCGTCATGATGCATATGTCTCAGTTACTCATCAATTGTGCTAGTTTGGTTTTTATTATTTTTCTCAACAAAACTTAGTGAATGTATATTAACACAATTTTAACATGGTGGATGTATTTTAATAAATGTATCCATTTGTAGCTGAAAGTCTACATTTATTGTTGGATTATTTTATATAATTTCACCTTCGTTTATAACTGTGATTCTACATTTATTGTTGGATTATTTTATACAATTTTACCTTTGCTTTTGAGATTTTATTGCATTTATTATATATATTCTTTATATTTTTTAATTCAATATTCATTGATAGTGGCATTCCTATTTTTAACTGTAATCTATATTGTTCGTTCATTTATATATATATATATATATATATATATATAAATATATATTTATTTTGTTAATTCATATATTATGTTATTCCCCACCTAATAATTACCTTCATAATTTTTTTTGTAATAATAATTCAATGTGTGGTAGCATATATAGTCACGCAAAAGTAGTATAACAACTCATAGTTGTTATACACTTCTGTGACTCAACCATGTTTATTGCATTTCACCTGAGTGTAAAAAAAAATATTTATGTCAATAAACATTATTATTATTATTTTTGTTTTGATTTTGACCAATTCCAGTCAGGCCCTTACTTCCGAAGCTCCGACCCATTCGGAAGGGCGCGCTGGTTACATTAACCAATGACCTCTCCCCACATCCGTGAGGTGAGAGATCATTGGGTCCGAGAATCATGTGTCCTGAGCAGACGTAACGATCCGAGAATGACTGCCTTCTGCTGCGGCCGGCTAGAGATTCTGCCATTTACGACATGCCGGTATAATTTCCAGGTTTGAGAGTAGCGTTGGCATCATTCCACCAAGGGCCACTATAATCAGAACTTCTATTTTTACAGAATGGTCTGGATAGAGTCTGCGGAGCTCGAAGAGTGAATCTCGATACTTCGTCCGTTTCTCATCCTCTTTTCACACGATATTCGTCTCGCCCGGAGCCGAAAACTCTATAACGTATATCGTTTTCTGCTCGCGGTCGAAGAGGACTACATCAGGCTTGTTGGCTTGTATTTGCCTGAGGGTGGGAAATGAGTAGTTCCAATAAATTCGGCACTTCTCATTCTTCACAACGGACTCAATATTCCCTGGAGCGTATGGCAGCACTGGTGTCCCATCAATACCGTACGAGTGTCGTGAATGGTAATACAGCACTCGTTACGCCGCGTTATGACGATGGATATAGGCTGAGACCGCGTATTTTGTACATGCTGACAGCAAGTGCATGATGGTCTCAGGCGCTCCACGGCAGGCCCTGCATCTCGTGTCAGGGACCTCTATACCCATCACGCGGCTTCAGTAGACGAGAGTGTTGGAAACACCATCCTGGCAAGTCATGATGAATGCCTCAGTCTCCGACTTGAGTCCACTTGACCTAAGGAATGCAAAGGTCAGTCTTTCGGATAAGCCGTGGTCTTCAATATGTTTGTAGAAGATTCGATGCATCGGCTTATCCTTGTGGAGCTGCAGATGTACAGTATTCTCTGCAGCTTTTGTGTGGACTCTCCGTCGAACGGGCTCCAACTTGGTGATAGAGTCTTGGATTTCCCACTCGGTGTCGAATACAAGACCGAGTTCATCGGCTGCACGGATTGCTGCCTTAAAGAGAAATGCTCCTTTCCCTGTGATCTCATGGTCTTTGACCATGCAGAGAAGGGGATCCAAGCTCCTGATGACTTCACAGTTACAGTTATAGACTTCACAGACTTTACAGTTACAGACTTTACAGTATTATTATTATCATCATTGTTATTATACATGATGTATGTATATTATCTTACATGTACTTTATATATATTTGTTATATCCTGAACAAAAACTGTTTAATGTACTTATATACTAGTTTTTTATACTATATGATGTTTCCTGATTTCAGCATCGTGCTTAGCTTGTAACTTTCTCTGTCTATCTATATCCCAATTCAAGAAATCTGAGGATCTTTGAATATAATCGTCCTTATCAATTGCAGTCATTTCCAATAGACTTTTTCTTTATTTCTTTTGCGATAAATGTTCCTTTATTGCGCTTCATTTGGGATTTTGAAAGATCAGATTTCCATATATTAGCCTGGAAAATGTTTATTAATATTACAATCGGATGTATGGCTCATCAAGCCAGTCATGAGACGTGAGGATTCCAGGAGAGAGCTAGAACGCATTCGGAGCAATAGAGATCAGAGAGAAAATATTAGCTTTTACCGTTATTTCTGTTTCAATTCCTAGGATTTCCAATTTTTGTTCGTTGATTTCTGGTTTTAGATTATAGTTGAAGCTGAAAAGGGAAACATTCTCAATTGAATATTGATAGAAAGATGTTTCCCTTTTCAACATGAATACCCCACAAGAGGTTATCTTGACGATGGAAGATAGTGACTAAAGTTTATCTTTCAGTCGCAGATGATTCCACATCTGATTTTATGAACATCCTGTTCATTTTTCCAACAAATCAATAGTTGAAGCATTCTGCAATTAAACTTTCTTCATGTGACGTGGAATCTGTTTTAGATATGATAACGAATCTACTGAAAAACTGATGTTCTGCAACATTTTTAGAATTTTGAAAATAATTTGGAGTTTTTTATGCTTTTTGTATAATAAATCCAATTTTTTTTTGTTTTAAAAACTATATGTTTTATTTTATCAACCCGCTCCCTAACGTTATCATCTAGAATTTAGGATTCAATTAGGTAGAGTTTATAAATTGAATCTGTGTGTATTACTTTCAAATTGATGTTGTAAATATCTCTTTTATTGCATTGAATTTTCCGTTTTATGATTACCCATTTGATTAATCCGAACTTTTTACCTTGATTAGCTGCAAAACTGGTATTTCCTATTCTCAACTGAAAGGATTTAGAAAACACATCATGTTTTAAACCCTTCCTAAAAAAACAAATGTTTTGTGATAAAATCCCACATCGTAATAGAAGTTTGAAATAGTGATTTACAGCGAATTTCTGTTTGTGTGTACCTATTTCGAAAAAAAATTGTAATAAAATTTAATATATTTTGATATGAAAATGGAAGGCTGGGATTTTTTTTCATTGGAAACTTTTCGTGCCAATCCTTGACATTCATATTTTTTTTGTGAAGAACGAACGATTATGTCAGAACAGGTTTAAATAACATGAAATATGCGCAGTTTAAATTGAAAATCCACTTATTTGATCGATTCTTATGATAATTTCATAAATGTATTTTCAACCAATTAGAAGGCTCCTTTTTGTTTACGTTGCTTATAGGAACGGGAGATTATCGCGATAATTTTGTTAGTTCCTACTAACTTAATGGAATTAATAAGTGATAATTGTTCTGTCAAAAATGGAGCGCCTTATATCTATTGACAAAAGTATCTCAGAATAAAATCAAAACAATAAATATCACGGGTACGACTGAAAAACTGATTGTTACTTGCTGGTCTGTCTCACCTGTCACTTCGAAATGACTTAACATTTGAATTAAAATAAAGTCGTAGTAGTATACCTAAGTGTCAAATTTTACCCATGAAAAAATTAACATCTACGCAGAATAAGTCGTAGGGTTCATCTTCTCATCATATTAAAAGCAACTCCAATTTATGAAATTTTCTTACCGAATCTCCCACGCAGCAGAATTTATTCCCGATGATTTTTTCTCGGTTTCACTCATGTTTTTGTTGATGGAAAATTTCCCTCGTCTTCGATTCGGGATAATTTTCTATCAACAAATACATTCGTGACCCTGAAAAAAAATTTTCGGTAATAATTCTGCTGCTAGGGAGATTATAAGTGAATATTCTTCCAAAATAATAAATATATTCCAAACATTATGCACACACTAGACCTTCTAATGGAACCATTGAATAATATTCTCATTATTTGCATTTCCAGAGCGGTTAATATAATTATGCATACATGACCGAAAGTATATTATAAAAGACAGATTCACGTTGGCCCCCCTGTAGATACCAATGCTCAAAAACATGATTTTTTTCAATAGTCAATAAAAACTGTGGACCTGATCGTATCAACAGACATCACGCTCATTGTACGTTGTCACTAATAGCCGACGTTACCTGAATGAGTCTTGGCACTGAAAACAAAATGTCCGGAGAAATTCACAGTCGTGTCGAAGATGTATTCAGTTTTCCCGTGAAAGATGAAAAGAACAGTGAGAATACCGAGTGTACCATAACTACAGAAGATTGCATCAAAACGAAGGTAGATTCCATGCAATAAAAATGTTTTAGAGTACCTAGGTTAATCAAATGAAATGTAGATTCGAAATTCGGATATATTTTATGTATCGATTAACTTTTCGACCCCCTGCGGACCACGGTGGGCACCGCTAAGATTACACAAAGCGATCAATTGGTCCAGTAAAATGATTTTTACATACACTTATCAAGTAGGCAACAATACAATCTGATATAAGGTTTGTTCGCGTTCACAAAATAAACGGCCCGAAATCATCAGGAGCACGTGCAGTCTAACAGAAGTGTTCGCGTTTTTTCAGGACTGTTATATATTCCTTAGATTTTGTGTTTTCATTCCATTCAAACCAGTTACAGTTACGAATCGGTTCAAAATAGTACGAGCATCTTAGCAAGAACAGTATATGCTTATGACATTCTAACTTCCTTTTTTTGTTGACACGGTATTATTCGATTGATTTTTCAAAGATTCGAATGAATTTATATTAGCCCCAGCTCATCGTCCTCTTCAACTTCAGGTGAAGAAGAAACGTTCTGGAATATCGTTTTGCCAGAAGTCCTCAAAACACATCCCAAAAATGTTGGATTCGTAGAGGACACCAGTAACCTCTGTTCTCAGAGAAATAATTCAAAGATTATTTCAGGCATATCCAGTTATTCTGTTGAATGTTTGCTTTATTCATCTCCAATGGTATTTTAGGTTGCCCAAATCGTAAGTCCATAATTAGCTGTACCCGCAGCTAATTGTTTGTTGAATTCCTCGACATAACCTAATCGTATTCATAAATAGCGTTTTCGTTAATCTGTTTTCTGGACTGTCCTAGAACTATCTCGGATTTGAATTGCGCATCTGGTTGTGCGCAATCCTAGAACAATTTACAAAATTTGGAACGCGAACAAACCTGATATTGAATGGTTAATATCAGTTAGTTGAACTTGCGCACTTCTAGACTTATTAGTCCGGTGGGAGCGATGGATTATACTTGTTTTGGTTCGTGGTTCTAGCGATTCTGAATCGTTCAGAACCATTCTGAGTGCGAACCAAAACAAACCTTATATTTCAATGATCCAGTTTTGCGGTATATCAAAATGGGACCGGTGCAGGTCGATTTCCTATGTTATTCCACACATGGAATGGAAATCATGTAACAAAAGTTACATGAAAAAAATTGGAATATTCCAAAAATCAAAATGAAGGTGCTATAATTCACTGTTCGAAAGGCCTATTCACCTACTTTGGGCCATCAAAAACTAATTTTTATATATTTTATTTTTCCGAAAATGAGCATTATTTTATGCTGACAAAATTTTCAATAAAATGTTATTTTTTCAACACGCTGACAGTCACCCATAGTTCATCCGACTGAAATTCTTTTCTCACCAAAAACTACGCAATTTCCCAAGCACCATTTCATGTCGTTTGTGTATAGATCTATTCTCGATAATGAATTGGCTGCAGCCATTTGAAGACGACGAAGCATACCGTCGGCGATGCGTAGTCGATTGTTGCCCGTCGACAAGTAAAACACACAATGCTCTCACAGTTTTTACGTTATGGTTTGAAAATAGTCGTAGAAGATTGCTCAAATTTAAGTTCCTAATTTTTGTGGTGACATATTATTCAATATATATTTACACGGTCTTGTTACGGAAGTATTCATTTACAAAAAATGTGTAGGTATTTAATTTTAATTCAGGTTATATAGATTTCTTGGGAAAAATATTTTGGGATGATATCAAAGTATGTTTTTTATTATGTAACCAGCTAACCCGACAGATGTCCTGTCCGAATTTATATAATCCCTAAAAAAACTCCTGAAAACCTGTTTTTCTTTGTGTTATTCCATCTAAGTTATGCTTTTGACTCTGCCCGCTTCCCGTTATCCCCTTTTCCCGTCATCATGTTATACCGTTTTCCAGTTATTTCATTTTCCTGTTATTCCGTTATATTTTATATACATATATGCATATATACAGTGTCCGGCAGATTTTTGGCAACAAATTGGAAAAAAGTTTATTTCAAATTTCTCAGAAAATTGTATTCCTCATAAAAGATTTTGCTACTGCTCAAACCCAAAATAACCATCAAAATTTATTTATCTTCATTCTTATACGAGGAAGGTGGAATAATCTGAAAGTAGCTTACGAGTAAAGTACCTTTATTTATCAAAATCATCTAAAATTATTCGAATAAATGACTAACAATTTGAAGAATATTCTAAATTCAGAATTACAGCCTTCTATTCCAAAAACAAGTTTTTACTGATTTTTCCCATTTTTTTATTCACCATCCTATGTTTTATGAGAATTTGTAATGTCATAAAACACTTATGATTCAATATTACCCGAATGACCATATTGATGTTGAGTTCCGTGCAACTATCAACTAGAAAATTGCATTAATCGAACTTGGTGCCGACAAAATCTCATTTCTTGTTGACATTGAGGGAAAAATGATATTTTTCAAAATTGAGGTATACCAAATGACATCTTTTGACGTTGGTTGCAACACAGTTCGACGACTCCCAATTGATTTCCAACTGCAGATGTCATTTGTTATACCTTAATTATGAAAAATATCTTTTTTTTCTCAATGGCAACAATAAATGAGTTTTGTCGGCACCAAGTTCGATTGATGCAATTTTCTAGTTGCTACTTGGACGGAACTTGAGTTCATATGTTCATTAATAATAAATAATGAATGCTTTTATTGAAAGGTTACATACTCTGTACATAGAACCTAACAAAAGGCAGGATTCAATATCTGCGCATGAAACATCATTGCAGAGCTTGCTCTTCCATCCAACCATCAAAATATATTCATGATCATGCTTAATTTAAAAATATTCATTACAAAAATAAAAAAAAACAATAAAAATAAAAAAAGAACAGAAATATAGGAAAAACTATATATAAAATAAAATATCGCAGGAAATCAATACGAAAATATTCATAGAAGTTGAAAACAGGGGTGTGCGAATTCAAGTTCGTTTTATATCATATTTCAATATACGGGAAGCTGTTTTCGATTAAATATTGTTTCAGTTTTTTTTTGAACGTATGGAGTGAAAATGATTTGAATTCAGTCGGTAACCGGTTGTATAAGCGAACAATCTGATACGAGAAGGAGCCACGGAGAAAGAAGTTCTATGTTTAGGCGCTGTCAGGTTATTCCGAAATCTCAAGTTCAGATTGTGTATATCTGTTCTGAAAGATAACTTTCTGAATAGGTAAGGTGGCTTTCCCGTTGTAATGATTTTGTGGAAGATCGAAGCGGAATGGAGTATGCACCTGGCCTCCATATTGAGCCAACCAAGATTTTTAAGATGCTGTGAAACATGTTCCCGCCTTCTTGTGCCTGTCATGAGTCTGATGCAAGAATTTTGAAGTTTTGTAGCCGCATTCTGTCTGATTTCAGTAGTCCCGGTAATAAACTACGTCTGCGTAATTAGTATGTGAAAGTACTAATGCATCACATAGCATGAGTTTACTTTTCTTGTTTAATATATTTCTACTTGAATAAATAATTTTAAGGTTGATGTACCCTCGCTTCAAAATATGAGTAATGTGTGTCCTAAATCTGAGAGCACTGTCGAGGTATAATCCTAAATTTTTGTTATTTCAGTAGTGGGTAATTGACACATCTCGGCTACATTAACTAAATTCTTGCAACGGTTTCTGCACTGTTCTTCCAAAAATCATGACATAAGATTTAGACGCATTAACAGTGAGACAGTATTTATTAGAGGTCGTTATTAAAGAATTCAAATCCTGATTCATTTGTTCGAGTGCATGGTTGAGATAGTCTTCTTCGAATTCTAAATACAATTGTGTATCGTCTGCGTAACAATGCATTGAAGTATAACGTAAGGACTCTGAAAATTGGGAGGTATAGAGGACGAAGAGAAGGGGGCCCATATTGATCCCTGAGGAACACCATTTTTTAGAATGAGTGAGTTTGACTCTTCATTATTAAGTATAACACAATGAGATCGGTCATGAAGGTAACTTTGGAGGAGTGATGTGGCATCCGAGGAAAACTCTAGGTAACTAAGAATATCTATAACTAGTTTGTGATTAATGCGGTCAAATGCTTGCGAGTAGTCAAGCAATACTAAGAGACAGAGTTTGTTATTGTCAATAGAGATATGCACATCATCGACAACTTTCAACAGGGCCGTTGTACAACTATGGTCAGCTCTAAATCCCGATTGACAGGATATTCAATCAAGAATATTCAATGATAAGTGTTCTATGACATAACAAATTCTCATAATACATAGGGTGGTGAATAAAGAAATGGAAAAAATCAGTAAAAACTTGTTTTTAGAATAGGAGGCTTTATTCTGAATTGGAATATTCTCCAAAATATAATAATTTATTCGAATAAACTTAAGTGTTTTTTTAAATAAGGTACTTTACTCTAAGCTACTTTCAAATTATTCCACCTCCCTCGTATACGAATTGAGATGAATACAATTTGGATGGTGCAATTTGAGTTCGAACAGAAGCAAAAAGTTTCATGAGAAATAAAATTTTCTGAGAAATTTTAAATAAACTTTTTTCCCATTCCCTATCACTGATAATATCCATCGCTCGAATCGTGTCTTAAAAAATCCCATAGAAAAAAGTACTTTCAATTTTTACCGACTCCAATATTTTTTCTAAAAATATTTCTTTCCCTAAAAACCAAATTTGGATTATTATAAACAGCAAAAAATATAGTGTTTGATTATATATTCTGGAAAACTTTTCCAGGACCAAGAAGTTTCCAATAACTTTTCCAATAATCCTTTCTTTCCCTCAAAAACCTTATTTGGAGTCTAACGAATATTCAAAAAAACAATAAGCCAAGTTGTTTATATGAAAAAAAAATGTTACCCTGACTGAGATTCGTTCCTGTAACCTTCTGCTTGGTAGGCGACAGTGTAACCGTTGAGCTAATATCTTCCAGTAAACACATTATGTGTATGAAACGGTTCAACGGAATCCTAAATCGATTCATTTGAAACATTTTGAACTAACATTTCAGAAATGTGTCTAAAATGTTTCAAATTTACAGATAAAACCTACCAACATAACCTTCAAGTTATGAATGATGATTATGATGAATGCAATTTACTCATTATACGCGCATGCGCTGATGTTTTGCGGGAGACCATCAATGATGATCACAGATCACAGCACAATGATATTTAGTATTTGTTGTTATGCTGTGGACCATCTTCAAATATTTATTTGCCATCGTCGTCGGTTAAACACTTTTTCAAGGGAGAGTTGAATGTGTAATAATTAAAATACAATGAATCTCCAATATCAGGTACGTAGAACTGTTTATTTGAGGCAACTCATTTTGGAGGTTAAGTTATGGCGTCTTTACTATTTTGGTAGTTTTTTTAAGAGTTTTTCTCATCTGTCTGGTTCAAACATGATAACTTTCGAAAACATATCTTGTCTATCGGATCTTAACGATTTAATCCTGAATTCATGAAATAATCATTTACATTGGTGAATTGTTCATTTGGTACATGCTGCCTGCATGCACTTGCTAATTGTCTTCAATATTTGTTTCATAGAAAATACTGAATTCAATGGAACACAGACAAATCAGAAGAACTGCAATGCTGACATTTTAAATAATTTTGTATGTATTAATTAAAACATTGCTTTTCAGCTTTATGTATGTAATGGTTATTATTAAAATGAATATGGATAGGGAAATAATTTTCAAAACAAAGATACATTTGAGGAAAATTATTAGACTGTATTTTCTCCAATGACCTGATCAGAAAAGGCCTAATGAGAATGTTTCCCAACAAGCTGTCCAGAAAGTGTTCGTGGTATGAAAAAATAACGATCCCCTTAATAATTTGATATGTAGGTATATCAACTATGAAAGGTACATGGTTCTTCAATGAATACAAAATATGGAGGCTTCCGAATAATCAGATGGAAGTATTTATTTCAATGTTTCCTTTTTTCGATGACAAGAGATATAGCTTTCTTGCAAAAATAATATTTAGATTAATTAATTCGAAATGGTGTTCATTCGAAATATTTTTTCAGATGCTGCATGAAAGCGACTTCCTAGTATGTCTGACACGGAATTCAAAAAACACACTGCTACCTGGTTTCGATCGGCAACTCTAAGGTTCAATAGAAAAACTGTTGATAATAATCCACCTCCAGCCCTATAATGTTAAGTACATTTTGTATAAGTATACTCTATATATATATATTAGTGGCTAGAATAAAAATAATTTGTTCAGACCTTGTTTCATTCATTTTCAGAAGCAATGTCAATTAACATAATTATCACTGATGCAAAAACGGATTTTGAAAACATTGAAACCCCCAAATATTATAGTTATCAGAAAGTGTTATTGTAACAAACAGGAAATGCCAATATCTATTTCAAACACCAACTATTGCATTAGAGTCATTTATGTAAATCCTGGCTTAACCTACCCACTTTTCATGAATTATGTGAAATGTTTCATGAATGTTTGAAAACATATTATACAGTTATATAATATGTTCCTTATATGTTTTTTTGGGACATTGCACGTGAAATATTTCAAAATGATTTCTTGAGCAGTTATTTTATGTTTTATATGTGTTCCTTCTGAAACAATGCCTGTGAAATATATCTGAATGTATTTGAACATTTTTATTGAAACGTTTCAGTGAAACGTTCCATACGTAGGTCATTTCTGGTGTCTGGTATGTTTCACAAATGTATCTGAGTCAAAAGAAGAAACATTTCAAATGAAAAATTAGTTGTTTCAGAAATGTTTCAGACACATATTTTGGTTTACTGGGCTCGTTTGATAATATATGACTCAATAGTATTTTTCTCCACCAAATTTCTTATATACCCAAATTTTCCAATTTTTGAGCATCTTTCCAAATCGGTCCAGCCGTTCTCACGTTCTGCGCTTACAAAGAATCGAAATTCATTTTTATTCAGTCTTTGCTATTTTCCACATATTATGTTTCTTTATTGGAACATGCGACTTCGCAAATGCAGTCATCCGTACAGTACACGTCTTCTTTCTTGCATAGATACCTTTTTTATCTGCAACTTGCATCATTGCAGTGAAGATCTTTGATTTTCCTGACATTGGCAAGAATTTGGGGCTGACTCATAAATATTGGAATCAAAACTTTGACCCCCTTTTTGCCTCTTTTTTACCTTATATAATGAAGAAATGAACGCAATCTAATTCTTTTAAAAATAAATATCCAAGCTTAAAGAAAACAAAAGGTCAAATATTATCCATAACAAAGAAAATCCCCAGATAACACAAGACACCTCACACAATACTCATAGTCTGGTTCACAAGTGTCATTTTCCAAAATTAGAGCTAGGACCAACCGAAAATTATGATCGAGGTGTCATTCGATTCGTAATTGCATTAAAAAAATCTTAGTTTGGAACCAATATCTGGAGAAAAAAATTTAAAAAGTTATAAACGATTAACTAAACAAAAAAAAGTTTGTGAGGTTTTTTGCAAATATTTCAAAAACTATTGGAGATATCCAAAATTTGAAGAGAGATCTTTAAAGAGCAGAAAATGTCCCAAATAAAAGTTCAACCTCGCGGAAATGTGCCGGCAATATTTATAATTTTAATTTAACTGCGAAAAAAAGGCAGAAAACGCGTGGGTCAGCTCCCGTGCGTGCCGACCGAATTGACACCCAAAAAAAAATATTTTAACCGAGTAAATATTAATATTGAGGAATAAAAAAATTAGGTTATTATCTAGACATATCAATCAACAATAATCCGTCGGCAAAAAATTTTCACCTATATTTTTCAATCAAATATTCCTTTGTTAATTAGAAAATTTTACTTGTTGACAGTTATTATAAAAACCCTGTTAATTGTTGAACTAAGAACCTGGAATTTTTTTCACTCCTTCCTTAAAGTATTTAAAAAACTTTGATTTTTTACTTTTTATTAATAATCAAAGGCATAAAAAAAATAAAAACGTAAATAAAACAATTTAGTTTTTTTTTGCAATTATCCCTATTAATTTGTTTTCTTATTACTAAAAACATTTTTTTTATTTTATTTCACGCATATTGTTTAAAAATTGTTATAAACAAATGCATTGTTTATAAGAGTTTCAAAAATTTATTTTGGCAATCTAATCCATAAAGAAAATAATGATTTTATTGGTAAAAAACGCCTTTGTTAATTAACAATTGTTTTTGTTGCCAAATAATAATACCAAGGAACCATTTTTTTTAATCATTATTTGTATTGCTCTCTATGGAAGAAATTTTTTTTTTTACTTTCCATTTGTTTATTAAATGAACAATTTGTAATAAAAATAAATTTTTCGGTTATACTTTTCTTAAATACTTTCAAAAATATTGCAACCATGTATCGTTTGTTATGAAATTTTTTTTTCCATTTTTTAATATAACTTATAAACTATTGACGATACGGCACTTTGACTTGTCGTATCCTTTCAGTTTCTCGTCATTGTTATTAAAATAACTTATAAACTATTGACGATACGGCAAGAACACCTAAATATCTTATTAACTATTAGAAATACGACTGAAACCTTTCAAATATTTTTTATTCTCCGTTAATCAATGAACAAATTAGGCTCAAAACAGAAGCGTTAACTCTATTACTTGTTACCTTTTCTTCGGTTATTTATTAACATATTTCCAAACGAAATCTTCTTGACTTTAATTTCATACTTTTCATAATAATCTGATTATTATTTTGAAATTTTGTTACTCATTACTCAGGTAATGAATTATACGACAAATTTTGAATTATTTTTCAAAACCCAAGACTTCAAAGGTTCCAGTCGTATTTTCAATAGTTAATAAGATATTTAAATTCAAAAGCCGTAAAAAGCAAGAATATTTATTAACTTAAAATAAACTAAACCTTTCAACATTGATAATGAACAAATTGAGCTCAAACAGAGTTTTAACTTATTATTTAACTTCTTCGTATTTATAACATATTTCCAAACGAAATCTTTTGGCTTAATTTCATACTTCTAATAATCTGATTATTATTTTGAAATTTTGTATATACTCAGGTAATAAATTATGACAAATCATTATTTCAATACAGACTAAAGTTTCAACTCGTATTTATGTTGATAATTTATTCAAAGCCGTAATAGCAAGAATACTTAAAATTTCATTAACTATTGAAAATAGACTAAAACCTTATTCTCCGTTAATCAATGAACAAATTGAGCTCAAAACAGAAGCTTCAACTCTATTATTTGTTAATTTTTCTCCGGTTATTTATAAACATATTTCCAAACGAAATCTTTTTGACTTGAATTTCTTACTTTTCATAATAATCTGATATAATTTTTTTGAAATTTTGTTACTCATTACCCAGGTAATGAATTATACGACAAATTTGAATTATTTTTCAATACCCAAGACTTCAAAGGTTCCAGTCGTATTTTTAATAGTTAATAAGATATTTAAATTCAAAAGCCGTAAAAAGCAAGAATACTTAAATATTTTAATAACTATTGAAAATACGACTAAAACCTTACAAGTCTTTTTTATTCTCCGTTAATCAATGAACAAATTGAGCTCAAAACAGGACTTCAACTCTATTATTTGTGAACTTTTCTTCGGTTGATTATAAACATATTTCCAAACGACATCTTTTTGGCTTGAACTTCATACTTTTCATAATAATTTGATTATTATTCTTGAAATTTTGTTACTCATTACTCAGGTAATAAATTATACGACAAATTTGAATAGTTTTTCAATACCCAAGACTTCAAAGGTTTCAGTCGTTTTTTTATTAAGTTAATAAAATATTTTAATTCAAAAGCCGTGAAAATAATTTTATTGGCCCCATTGGTAAGTCTGAATTTATTAAAATATTTCTGTTGGAAGTTTTTTCTTATGACAAGAATATTATCTGTGGAAGTTATAATGTATTTTGTAAACACTTATTGTTTAAAAAAATATATTTGTTTTTTATATTTCATGTTTCAGAAAATTATTCACTTGAAACAGCCTTCTTGAGACAATACATCCGCTTGGAAGCCAAGACTACTTGAGAAAGAGTAATTGCTTGATATTATTAGCTACAAAAAGCTACAATCACAATCTATACTGTTCTCAAATTTATATGTTTTGCAGCTAATATATATATATATATATATATATATATATATATATATATATATATATATATATATATATATATATATATATATATATTATATATATGTTTGCTAATTACTCTTGAATTGACCAGTCAATTTGAATCAAATTTGTCAGTTATACTCAAAAATAAATAACCATACACTCGTATGAGTTTCATTAGTTTTGTATGTCTGGTTTTTGGAATAGGCATGACCATAAACCGTGTGACTATTGACACGTTGCTATGGGTTTTCCACCTGTTTTACGAAAATTCGGTGTACAGATCCATATGAGTCGTACTCTACGCTTTGTGACGATTCCACGAATTCTATAAATAGTAATTATGAACCCTTCTCAACGTGTCAATAGCCACGCCGTTAATAGTCACACGGTGTATGTTCATGCGAGTTTTAACGGTGCAATTGTTTTACGCCGCAAGATCATATTTATTTCATCAAGAAATAAGATAAGATAATATTTTCTATAGAATATTGATTTTCAATATTTTTATTTCAGAATATTGTAGGGTAATTTACTTTAAAGTATAACTGAAAAATATGATTCAAATTGACAGCCCCATTCAAGAATAATTAACAAACATATATATTAGGTGCAAAACCTATTTCAACTTATATTTGTAAACGCCCCCCCGTTTAGAAAGAGATCGTAGCTTTCTGTAACTAATCATATTAAGCAATTACGCTTCAAGCGGATTTATTGTCTCAAAAAAGCTGTTTGAAATGATTAATGTTAACAACATAAAGTATAAAAAACAATTTTTCAAAACAATTAGTGGTTTTGGAAAAAAGTTAAAACTTTCAAAGAAAATATTTTTATCATAAGCAAAGACTCCCAATGAAAATATTTTTAATGAAAAATGCTCAGTCCCACTAATGGGGACCAATGATACAAATTGGCGAAATATGTTAAATTGTCGCTATTTTTTACCCACCCTGTATAATAGGCGGCTTCTTTTGTCTTAACGACTGACTTTTGACTTCCTCCAAACTAGCAATGCTATTATTTAGTTACTAATCATCTGAAAAGTAATCTCTGCTCTATTGAGATGTTTTGTGGGCTTCATACTAATAATAGAAAATACATTTTGCAAACCTCCTAAAGGGTTGAAACATAACCCAACAATTTTTTTTTCGATACTGACACTTGTGGTACCTTGTAGGAAGGCTCTTTCGAAAAAAATGAATGTGCAACTGTTTATTTATTTCGATTTGACTGGTGAGTTTGAATTAGTGTTCGAGGATTTGAATTAGAAAAAACTAATCGAAAGGCTTTTAGATTTTTCCTTAATTTTATGCTTTAAAAAAGAAAACGAATACATTTTCAACCTCCCAAATCAGCAATGAACTGGTGATATATTCAATTTGTTTTGCATTAGTATTCCTCATCATTTTGTTCTATTCTAGCATATAACAACTTTTTTTATTTAAACAGCCTGTAAAACTTCGTTGGATTGTTTATATCTTCAGTATTTAAGAAGTGAAGTTATTTTTGTGATAGTCTAACAGAAAACAACTACTTCCCCGGCTAAAGCCACGCTGGACATTGAACTACATCTGATAGATATTCTGAAAAGGCCCTAACTCGAAAGAAAAAATCTGAAATTGAAAATTTGCATTTTCATTCAGATATTCAATTGAGAATGTTTCCCTTTTCAACATGAATACCCCACAAGAGGTTATCTTGACGATGGAAGATAGTGACTAAAGTTTATCTTTCAGTCGCAGATTATTCCACATCTGATTTTATGAACATCCTGTTTATATTTTCAACAAATCTATTCCTCGTCATTTTGTTCCATTCTAGCATAGAACAACTTTTTCTATTTAAACAGCCTGTAAAACTTTGTTGGATTGTTTATATGTCCTTCAGTATTTTGATGAAGGTGACGGTGACTAGTGAATCTTTCATTTACTGATGGCAGGTTCCCAAGTGCTCTGGAAATTGGAAAAGTTATTGCGTTTATAAAAAAAGCTGTCCTGAAGCAATAGAAAACTATAGACCCATCACCCTATGTCCCAGTTTTTCCAAGGTTTTTGAATATTGCTTCTTGGAAAGATTACTCAAGTATTTGAATAATCCCAACATCTTGTCAAATCAACCATCAACCATCAACCATCGTTCCTCCTTTGGCAGTCTCTTCGAGATTAACCCGTCAAGTTCAGTCTTCACACCCCTTCGTGGTCACTTTGGAGACCTGCAGAACATCACTTTCCAAAGACTCATTCATCCAACGAAATGCGGACTTGAACTCATTTACCTGAGGAGGTTCCCGAGGCATACAAACTCCAGAAATTTAAGAAGAACACCATCACCTCTATCCCTTTGTTCCACGATGTTTCTGAACATTACAGGATATCCTTCGGAACAGAATTATAAAAAAAAAAAAATAGGCAACACGGCTTGAGATCCGGAAAGTCAACAAGTACTGCACTCTTATCAGTTTTATAGTGATTTAATCAACTATATAGATATAAATGAGTATCCTATAGGTGTTTTTTGTGACCTGAGCCGTGCTCTCGACTGTGTGGACCACAATGTACTATTTTCTCAACTTTACGACTATGGTATCAGGGGTGTTTGCTTGGACTGGTTAGAGTCTTTTGTCAAAGCAAGGCTTCTATATGTCTCAATTAATCACCAGGATGAAGATTCAATTCGATCTGTCCTCTCATCTCGACTTAATATTGACCTAGGAGTCCCGCAGGGCTCGATATTGGGCCCCATTCTTCCCATTTTATATGTAAACGAGATAAGTTATAACCAGATATAAAAGTCACAAGTTATGCTGACGATACAACCCTCTTACTCTCTGGTAAAGACAGTGTCAGCCAGAAGGAAATCTGTGAAAATGCAATGGATAAACTGAGTCAATGGTTCCAAGATCACTATCTATATTTCAATACAGATAGAACTAAATTAATGCATTTTCACACAGCGCAAAAGTCTCTGGAAAAAATTTAAATATCTCACAATGACGCAGTTGTTGAGTTTCATAAAATGGAAGATTTTTGGGTCTAAATATACTCCTGCTTAAACTGGAACAAACATTGCACCGTGTTAGGTACCAAACTTGCATCTCTGCACTATATGTTCAGAAATATAAAATCTACATTGGAAAAGCATCAACTGGTACAGTTGTATTATGCTGAAGTTGAGAATCGGTTCAGGTGTGGAGTGTGCCTCTGGGAAGACTCATCATTTTCTCGAAATGTTTTTGTCAAACAAACAAAAATTCTAAGAATCATAGATGGTCTGAAAAAAGATAAATCTTGTCGAGAGTCTTTAAAAAAACTGAGAATTCTCAGCTTGACTGCACTTTATATCTTTGAGATATGGGTTTTCGTCAAAAAGAACGGAATCATGTTTTGTAAAAATAAGGATCTACACCAGTATAATACCTGAAATAAAAATGATCTGCATCTGCCCAAGAGCCGTGTGAGTATCACATATAACGCTCCTGAACGAATTGGCCCAAAAATTTTCAACCATATACCACTATCTATAAAAAATATTGAAGGTGAAAAAACGTTCAAATATCGGTTGAAAAGCTATCTAACAAACTTATGTCCATATAACATGAATGAATTTTTCATTGGAAAGCAGTGATTTTCTCTTTTGTCTTTTATTTTATTTTAAACAGATTTGACAATATTTTATCTGTCTTTTTATATATGTATTAGTAATTAGTAATTTCACTCGCCTATATACTTCTACACTGACTTTTTCTGAAACAATGTATATTGTCCAAAAAGAAATAAAAAACTTTGACTTTTGATAGACGTTTGATTAGTATGACTTCAAAATTCTGATAACAAAATTTTTAAATGAAAGTTTGTTACCACGTTTTCAAGTAGATTTTTCTTCCAATGACCTTTATTGACATGCTCTTCCAGGAACACCAAAGATTATGATAAAATGTTCAATTTCTTACAGCCTTTAGGATGTGAAATTTGTGATATCAAAGTGACAAGTAGCAGGATTCTCCAGCGCCACCTAGATGGAAGAAAGCATAAAATGAGGGAGGAACGCCAAGGAAAGGTTTTCAAATGCGACTTGTGTGACATAACTGCCAACAGTGAGATCCAACTGGACATCCATCTGAAAAGTAAGTGCTGCACAAGAAACAAACTTTTTGACAACGTCGAAGTGTAAGTAGTTATAGTATACTAAATTATTCGATACATTTCCATGTTTCTTTTTTCAATCTCCAGGTTCGCCACCAAAATTGTCACTCCTTGTCTTATGATATAGGGTAAAACCGGGATAGATGTTCCACTTTTTGAAAGGGTCTCCTAATTAACCGACGAAACCAAAAAGGAGAAGGTTCTCTATTCGACCCGTATATGAGGCGCCGATTCCGATAATTCTTTTTTCAGTGATGGGTGTACTTCGAATTTGGTCCCATTTGAATTCAAAAGATAAAATCCACCCCTAAGGGTAGCGAAATGAAGGATATTGATCACTCACCCTCTGAATTCTGGTCCGTTAACCGATTCTATCAGGCATAACTTTGTACTGGGTTCTTCGATTTGGATGATTCTTTTTTTAATAGATAGGGTATACCTTATATTTGGATTTCAAAAAGAATCAGCCACGGGTAGAAAAATAGGGAATTATTGATTTTTCACTAGTGAACATTGGCATACACATACGTAGTTGACAATGACAGATCGCTACTGACATTATTCTTGTTTCACATCCGTCAAAATCAGTATATTCAATGAGAGGATAGAATGATATACAAAGTAATGAAATAAACTAACCAGAACAACAAAAATAATTTATATTACAACAAATAGTAAAAGTAGATAATCATAATATTTAACTGGTGATAGTTGAAGTAAGGTGGGTATGTAGTATTTTGGAAGTAATCAAAAACAAGTGGTAGTAATTGCAGATTTGAGAAATTGAATAAACTTTCATAAACCACGAAAAAATTGAATAAAATAAAACTTTTAACAAAAATAAACCGACGAAAAATCAACTGAAAAGCAAAAATAAAATAAACCTTCCTAGTCTAAATGATAATTGAGCTCCTAAACTAATGTAAGTAACTGATTTTGAGTCGGCGCCAAACAAACTAGCAATTGAATTAGGTGAAGCGTAAAATGATGGCAGCGAGATGCACGGCTGCGTTTTGATGACTTCTTTCATAGATAACGATCTTCGATAATTGTTTGTTTGGCGCCGACCCAAAATCAGTTACTTACATTGCTTAGGAGCTCAATTATCATTTAGACTTAGAAGGTTTATTTTATTTTTTGCTTTTCAGTTGATTTTTTCGTTGGTTTAATTTTCTGTTAAAAAGTTTTTATTTTAAAACTATGAATTCACCATGAATAAATCCTAGGAATATAGCTACTTCAATCTTTCATATTACATTACTAGCTGGTGCCCGCGACTTCGCGTAGAATTGGTATTTTTTCTGGTTTTCTTTATGTGATTCCATCTAGCTTCCTTCGTACATTAATTTGATAGCTCCCAAGCTTTCTGATTCTCATTCATCTCCAACTTTCAAACGATGGAGGTTAAATCAGGTAGTCACGTTTTCAGTCATTCGGTAGCTACAGCAATGAATACTTATGTCAGTTTCAATCAGTTACCATCAGCAGCAGTCAAAACACCTACATTCATCGAAGAATTGATAAATTGTTTGATATTTTAAATTCAAATCGATTTGACGATGTTGAAGATATCAATAAAACTATTTTCGGGACATCAAAACATATTGATTTTCTGAAAGAAATTAAAATATTTTCAACAAATTCATTGTAATATCTAAAAAAGGAAAAAAACACGACTGGACAAATGAAATTCATTGAGGGGTGGCAGATAACAATTTCGACATTTCTACAACTTTGGGAAAACCTACATAGTGAGGATCTCTTCCACGTATTGACAAGGAATATAAATCAGAACTGTGTGGAAAATTATTCTTTTCAATTCAGAAATGGTTGTGGAAATGCCCACCCCCCATTAAAATTACCAGAGCTTTCAAAAACACATTTGTGAGATTTTTTCAAATATAACAGAGGATGATATATATGGAATGAAGATGCTTGTGGATGTTCCAAAATATCCCTATAAACCTTTGAGAGTGGAGACAAATGATTATAGAATCCTATCCATTTCCGAAGGCAACAGTTTGGTACTACATCGAAGCAATCAAATATAAATATATATATATATATATATATATATATATATATATATAGTTATTTCAAAGCATACAATAATACAGAAGCCAAACAGTTTGGAAGTTTCAGAAAGTGACATTCATCTAGAGACATAATTTTTTAATCATTTCAGCAATTTATGTGCCACTGATTGCATAGGAAACCAGCTCAAAAAATTTTTTCGGATGTCCACATTTCTCATCCTTGTGATAATTTTCCTCCATATTATTCATTATCTCTTTTCACAAGGGTGAGAATTTATTATAGATAAGTACTTTAAAATTTGCCATCAGAAATTCTAAAACAAATGTTAATGAAAGGAATCAAAAACTCATCATACTGAAAAACCTTCAGTATAAGTTTTTTACCCGAATTGTATATTCTTACGATACAAAATATACGTTTATTTCACTACCTTGTCTTATTTTATATCAATTCCTATTTTCTGCTGAACAGGAAACAGTTGTCAATCATAGGTATGGGACATTTATTGTGTGCTCCTTGTAGCAATTAGGGTCACATATTTTTCAATCGAACCTCGTACAAAGAAGCAGAATCGCTTTCAGCCGGCACCTGCCGCGCCACATGCCAGATAAAAATAAAATCTCGACCCCATACATCAAAGGCCCCGACGGGGAGTGAATTTAAAGTTTTCCCATTATCAATTGCAGAAGCATAAAAAAGTCTCGTGGCAAAATTCTGTGAGCAGCAGTGGCGGAGATAAATAATTTTATTTAGATATTTTGAGATTTTAAAAATACTTCATAAATAATGAAAAATGAAAAAAAATTAAAGACAAGCTTTTATTTATACAAATACATTGAGAAAGAAAAATAATTTATTTCATTGTTTGATGTAGGTTATTATTAAATCCTAAAACGTATTTCGATCGGCACACACCAACGCTACTGGTTTTCAATCTTTCAGAGCTATTAAAACACAAATATAACGCGTGATTCATGACCTCCCATTGTAGAGACACACCTGCCAGGATTGATGGTCCGACTCGATTGGCCCAGACAAGAGACAGCCGTCACTCGAGTCCACATTGACTATCGGCTCTTTTCGATCTACCGTTTGCCGACGGAAAATGTTTACGAGTAGTACAGATTATTTTTCGTTCCGTTTCTTCACATATACGCTCGTGTTAGCGAAGTGAGTTTTCATTTGCACCCTATAGAAACAGCTTCTGCAATTGATATTGGATGGACTATACTTCTGTTCACTTCCTTATGGTGTTTTCCTATTAAATTTATGTTGCGATTTTGGGAATTAGGTTTTTGGAAATCTCACTTCGGCATTATCCCGGTTTTACCCTATTATTTTTCTCTTGAAGAAAAAATATTGAATAAGTCAATGATTTCTCGAATCCTGAATCAACGAATACAGAGGATACGAGGATACTGTGACATTTCCAGAGATTTGAAGTTGGAAAGAGACAGATATTCCGGCAAAAAATTGTGAAAATAATATTTTCGAAAATGGTGAGGGGTATGAACTCAATGCAAATCACTCCAGTTCGGTATGTCCGCTTATGTCTGTCGAAACACTTCGAATTCTTTGATGTTATTATTACATAATAATACCCAGCAAACATGAATGAGCGGTAAATAGGTGGGCCGTTGCTGTTAACTGCAGTAAGATGGCGGCAGCGGCACACCGATGTCGAGAAATAATTGTAATGATATCAGTTTTGCCGCTTTGGCTGAACATACGCATATTGATTATGAATTAAGCCAGAAATTACCCGTTGAAGATTTGCTAGCAGTATGTGGCATAACGCGCCGCACCGCTGCGACCTCTGAAATGAAAATGCAACATTGATATTACTGAATATTACGTTGGCAGTTGGCCCTACTGCTGATTTCGTGTAGGATGTCAAATCGGGTATTTTCATTGTGGTTTGTGGTATATGGTCTTGAAAAATAATCACAGTGGCGAGAAGTTTTACAGATTTGTGTATTGTCATTCTATCTTTAAGAAGGCAATAGTAACTCCGATATACAAAAAAGGTGATAGGAAAGATGTGGTCAACTATAGACCAATTTCTCTTATTAACACATTTGCTAAAATATTTGAAAAATCATTAAAAAGTAGAATAAATGATTTCTTCGAAATAAATCACGTTATATCGAACCAACAATTTGGTTTTCGTACAGAAATGTCAACGAATGATATAACAAGTGGAGAAATAAATCACTGCATCGAATCTAGAAAGCCAACAATATGTGTCTTCCTAGATCTTGCCAAGGCCTTCGATACTGTGGATCACCCTCAGATATTCGAGGCCCTGGAGGGCTCCGGCAGAAGAGGAATAGCACTTGAATTCTTCAAAAGTTACCTCACAGACCGCAAACAATCGGTAAAAATCATGGAAACTATAAGCCATGAAAATATATCAACATATGGAGCCCCACAAGGAACTGTTCTAGGGCAAACGCTTTTTTGATTTATATTAATAACCTACTTACCCAGAAATCTGCGGTTGAAATTTACAGCTTCGCCGACGATACAGTCATTCTTTACACTTCTGATTCTAGGAAGAACCTGAAAAAAGAAATTGAACAAGATTTGGAAACTATCTTCAACTGGTTTAGCCACAAACTACTAACAGTGAATTTTGTGAAACTTATTACGTCCCTTTTGCTAGCTATGAAATTACTGCCAGATTTCAAAACTCTTGAACTAAAAGTAAATCAAATCGATGTCAAAATAAATCAACTAATAAGATAAAATACCTTGGTATAACTATTGACTCTCAACTCAGGTGAAATTATCACACTGAGCAGGTAACCAAAACATTGAGAATTCTTCTGTATGAATTCAAATGTTTGGTTAAGATATTAATTCACAACAATTAAAAATCTTATATATGCTCTGGTCAAATCACGCTTGCAATATTGTATTCTGAGTTGGGATGCATGTTCATCCACACACTTGTGAAAGCTAGATGTCCTTCAGAAGAGAATCCTAAAAATAATTTGTAGAAAGCCTCTATTATATCCATCCGATTCTGTTTTTCTTGAAAGTCACGTATTAGATCTGAGACAGCTATATTATTACAACATATTAATATATACTTACAAAAACAGGCACCTACTGAAAAATCCAGAACACCACTATAACACAAGACAAAATACAGGTAAATATGTTACCGTTAAAACTATCAATGAAACAATTGCGGAAAAATGTTATACATACCTTTCTTCGGTAATCTTCAACAAACTCCACGAAACTTATAAAAAATATCTTCTGAATATAAATAGTCTCGAAATGTGCAAAGAAAACATTAAATCGTACATACACCAATCCGATCGAAAAGAAAGACACAAAATAACTGAATCTGTTCCCCTCGGTTGAAGTTTCCCTCATTCAGACCTTTTCTTGTTCATCTTTTTTTTCTCTCAAACTCATTACATTTTGCTTTCCTGCATTTTCATAATTTTACATACTTACACATTATATTCTGCACATTCTTATATTATTCATATTTATATACTATTATACTTTTGAATGTACCGCAATTCCTAAATTTTCATGTGATATGGCACTAGGACTATCTGAGAAAAAACTACCGTTTTACATGTTGTCAAATCTCACGTGTTTCATCAAACAACAAAAATCTACCATCATTGTAGTATAAATACCCATATACAACCGTCCACGGTTTCTTTGGATTTCTGTTTATTGTAATAACAAACTTAGGTATATCCTTCAACGAAATTAGGTACACGGTAAAAATTGAACTAAATGTAACTCAGTTGTTTATATATATTCACGCAATAAATTATTATTATTATTATAAATTATCTATTAGGAGAAATATTTTTCCAGGCCAGTTTAAAATGTAATATCTGAAAAATATGGATGAGTATCTTAAAAACCATTTGAGATACAATAAAAATGATTGAAATGCAGAAAAAGTTGTCTATATAGATAAATAGGAACAATCTGGCTCTACAGTTTCAGAAATTCTCTACAATTTGTGACTTCAGAGAGTGAAAACACCGAATTGTTTATATCCAGTCCATGAATCAGTCGATTCTGAATGTTTGGTGAACCTATCTTCATTGAAATTTCACTGTTTTCGAAGATATAATGCTAGATTGTTCTTAGGCGCTAATATGGGCCATTTTGTTTTCATTGAAACCGTCGTTGTGCTCATTGCCTTCCGAAATACCCTATACTTCCATGTACTGCATTTTAAATTGGTCGCCCCTGTATATTCGCATAGATAATTGATGAAATCCCAACAGTGGAATGACGCGGTTGATTATTAGGATACCCGCAATCGCACCATAATCTGTACCATGCAATATCAGTTCATCTTAACTCTGTCTATCCGCTGAAGTCCCGCTATGTAATGAAGCAGGTGGTAGTCTGGAGGCCTACTGATGGCCGTCGTGACACGGGCTAGCCGGGCCGACGACGTATCATGATTATGGCCCACTTATGATGTCTGTCGGTTGTTTTTAAAGTGCCTCTAGAGGCCCACGCATAACATGTTTGCTGGGTAATATTTATTCCAAACATAAACCAATCTTTTTTCATTCTGAATACATTAATATTTCTGGGATTGAATGTAGTACCTATTGACTGAAATCAGATAAATGATTCATGCATAGGTTTTTCTACTGTATACCTGAACCTTTGAACGTAGTTTAATTAAAAGAGAAAAAAAATCAAGGGAATTATTACTGAATAACTAATTAATCAGAGAAATCATCATTCTATTCTACTAATTTGAGAAACAATAATCAAATGTATGGTTACATTTCAAATAATTCGAACATACTTTAATTAAATTGTGAAAATATGTTTGAAATACTGAAAAATAAATTAATACATATAATGAAGGTTCAGATAAGAAACGAACGTTATAGCCAATTTATGTCAATCAGAGGGTGGAGGGCATTTTTCGTAATATTGGATTTCAGACGAAATCTTAAATTGAAGAAAAAACCATCTTCGAGCAGGATTCAAACCTGCGTCCTCAAGATCTCTAGTCATGCGCTATACCAACTGAGCTATCGAAGACACATCAACAAATAACATTAAATTCTAGGAAAAAGCGGCATTTCGAATCGTGGATGAAACCATGTGCCTTCAATGGCTCAGTTGGTAGAGCGTATGATCAGAGATCTAGAGGACACAGGTTCAATTCCTGCTCGGAGATTTTTTTCTTCAATTTAAAATTTCGTCTGGAAAGCTATAAAAATTTCCTTTACCTATTTATTCATAGACGCTATTCGTCGACCTAATTCGTTGACCTCCCTAGTCCATTTCTGTAAAGTTTATAGGAAGAAGAAAAAACTGAATAATATCATTTCATTTTCAATCATCCAGATTCAGAAAATCCCGTTGGTTCCCACACCTTTTCTTGACATTTTGTTGATAGTTGCATGTCTTATGCACAGCTCAAAGAATCAAGGAAAACAAGAAGTTAGCAGCTTTTCGAGGTGAAATTCCAACTTGGTAGAGAAAATAGCAGTTTTGAGACTTAAATGAGTATGGAATGTAGGTTAGCTAAGTTAATAATCAAAATGATTCAATTAGTATAATCAAATTCATATTTATTACCGAAAATTAAACAAACAGTCTTCTTTAACAAGGAACAGTATTATATCTAAGATAGACTATTTCATAAAGAATACTACTAGAAAACCCACTGTGACATTATACGGTTCGTAGTTATATCCTGTCATGTTTTCTACTCCCAACTGTCATTGCTTAATTTGTTATACAAATTTAGAAGCATTTTTTATAGTTTTTGACTTGTTACTTGATAAAAACTTTTCAACAAAAAATTAAACCGACGAAAAAATCAACTGGAAAGCAAAAAATAAAATAAACCTTCTTAGTCTAAATGATAATTGAGCTTCTAAACTAATGTAAGTAACTGATTTTGAGTCGGCGCCAAACAAACAATTATCGAAGATCATTATCTATGAAAGAAGTCATCAAAACGCAGCCGTGCATTTCGCTGCCATCATTTTACGCTTCACCTAATTCAATTGCTAGTTTGTTTGGTGCCGACTCAAAATCAGTTACTTACATTAGTTCAGGAGCTCGATTACCATTTAGACTCAGAAGGTTTATTTTATTTTTTGCTTTTCAGTTGATTTTTTCGTCGTTTAATTTTGTTAAAAGTTTTTATTTTTTCTTTCAGTTCCGTTTTTGTCGGTTTAATTTTTTTTAAAATTTTTATTTTTCAATTTTTTGTGGCTAAAACTCCAATTAATTTTTTTTTCCCACCAGTTGAATAATATGATTATCTACTTTCACTATTTGTTGTAATATAAATTATTTTCGTTGTTCTGGTCAGTTTATTTCATTACTTTGTATATCATTCAATCCTCTCATGAAATATACTGATTTTGACGAAACAAGAATAATGTCAGTAGCGATCTGTCATTGTCCACTACGTATGTATGTGCTATGTTCACTAGTGAAGAATTATTATCCCCTATTTTCCACCAGTAAGGGTGGCAATTCCTCTCGAAATCAATATAAGGTATACCCTATCTATTAAAAAAAGAATCATCCAAGTCGATGAACCCAGTACAAAGTTATGCCTGATAGAATCGGTTAACGGACCAGAATTCAGAGGGTGAGAGATCAATATCCTTCATTTCGCTACCCTTAGGGCTGGATTTCATCTTTCAAATCCAAATGGGACCAAAGTCGAAGTACACCCTATCTACTGAAAAAAAAAATTATCGGCATCGGACGCCTCAGTAAAAAGTTATGCGTGATCATACATAAAAAAATATGATGGAAAAACATAAAATATACGGGTCGAATAGAGAACCTCCTCCTTTTTGGTTTCGTCGGTTAAAAACCAATGAAGCAATCTCGATACTCTCGATGGACGAATTGTAGGAATCAAAATGTAAAAGATAAGCCCTAAGGCGTTTTGATCGGATTATTAGTAACGGAGAAAAACTGGGAAAACTGGAAAAAACAGCTACTTTTCAAGCTGTAGTGCAGGTTCTTCACGAAATAGTAGTGATCAATATGTACTTTATGTGTGAAAAACTCGGGCACTGTCGCGTCATTAGTTTTTCATGCACTTTATTGCAGCAGTCCTGGATGCGTCATAGGTGGTCCGATTCCAATTTTTCTGAAAGATTTCTAGAGTAGAGTATTGCAAAACGTATATTCTTATTTTGCGTTGAAATGCCGCAAAATAGGTGAAAAATACTTGCAAACATGACCGAAAATGGGCGAGTACGTGAAAGCGGCTGAGTAGTAGGGGTATAGCAGCAGACGCAGGTAAGCATATGTATATTAATACAAGCGCGCTGCGACCGTTATGAATCTGCTGTTTACCCCCACTCCTGAGTCGCTTCCATGCACTCGCCGGTTTTCAAGTATTTCTCACCTATTTTGCAGCATTTTGACGCAAAATGAGAGTAGTCATACTATGATGCATCCAGGTCTGCTGCAATAAAATGCATTAGAAAAACAAATTGCAATTATGCCAAAACTAATAATCCAACAGTGCCAGAGTTTTTCACACATAAAGTACATATCGATCACTACTATGTCGTGGGGAGCCTGCATCAAAACTTGAAAAATGGCGGTGTTATGAATTTAAAAAGAAACGCAGATTTTTTCCGGGTTTTTCTCCATTACTATTTATCCAATCGAGTCGTGCCTGGGCTCGTTTTCTTTGCATTTTGATTTTCTACAATTCGTATCGAGAGTATCGGGATTGCTTCATTTGTTTTCAAGTTCAAGTCAAAAACGAGAAAAAATAAAGAAAAATGCTTTTAAATGTTTATAACAAAGAAAGCAATGATAGTTGGGAGTAGAAAACCTAACAGGTGACAAGAAGAGATATAATTCCTGTATGACTGGAATGCTTGTCTGTTAATAAAATGCTGGTGTATTAGAAATAGTTTGAAGTGGATTTAGGATTTGTTCATGATATATTGTTTGAAATATTTGAGTGGTATACATATCTGAACTATTTATGTTGTCTGAGGTCAAAATATTAGTTGCTTGTGATTCTATTTCAATGTGTGATGTTACTATAATCAAAATCTCATTTGTTATTATATAAACAATAATCTGAGATTGTAGAGCTGGGGTACGGAACATAAGAACAAATAGTATCAATGTGTTCTGTGATCAAAGTATTTGATAAATCAGTCACGGTTTTATTGTTGATATCGTCATCCATCCCATGATGAATTTTGTTTGCACTGTCATTTGAAGTTTCTGTGTATCACTTTATTTGGCTCATAATTTGACTTCGAAACTACATTTTCTAATCTATCCAATAATTTAAAAGCCTCAGTTGCCAAATCTGGTTTTTTTCTCCGGGACATCCTGAGAACAAGAGAAAAAATTACATTTCTTCATATAATGATATGACAAACAAATTATATTCAATACACAGACCTTAACCATATTTTAACTTCAACTATTCATTTATATATCATAGTTGTATAGGTTATTTAATGAATTAAATCTTTAAACTATTTATTGTAATAATTTAATTCAATAAATCAATGAAACATTTCAAATTGATAAACTACTGCTGCTGTTTTCAAATGGGATATTAGAGTATGTAAACCTGTCAAGTCCCTAATGTTTAGGTTAGGAGTTGAATGTGTTTAAAAACACTTGATTAGGACATCAAATGAAAAAAACTCACAGATAAAACAATTTGTTGTTCACCCACCCAAATATAACTGAATGTTTAACTAAAACATGACAAAACTCTGGGCGCCGCAACAGGAACGTAGGGTGCGGAACATTGTCAGTCCAAAACTGAGGCCCCATTAGGATTTAGCAGATTTGCTATTGGTCAGAAAGCAGGTTTTCGGGCATGGCATTTCTAACCTTTTCGATAGATATATCGTCGTTATTCTACCATAAGGTAGGTAGTCGTCTGAACTTTTGACAGGTACAAAATAATAAAATATTTTTTTACAATTTCCAACGGTTAAAGATCAAAATATTCTTTCAAAGCTTCAAACCATACTGTATGCGCCAGTTCAATGAAGCGGTGTAAACTATTTTCCTTTGTGAGATATTCACATTTTTTATTATTGATATCAGTTTTTTGTTGATTTGTCGATGTAAATATCCCAATTTTGAAATCATTTTCATCAATCAATAGTGTTAACTCAAAAACTCTGGGGCACCACTTCTGTTACAACTGAAGGCAATATATATTTAATTTTTTCAGTTTATTGGTAGGCTCATCTCATCAAACCAACGTTCTACCTTTTCCAATTGATTTTCCGCTTTATTTTTTACTTTTCTCCAAAAGTTGGCTGTCTGTATCATCTGCAAAGGAAATTATATGACCTCTAGAAATCACAATTAGGTATTCCACTTATATACAACGAAAATAAAACTGCTCCGAAATCTATTGCTGGGATTCGAAAGGCACTGGGGCTGGAAATTCAGCGCCAATGACGAGAGCTACATGTCTGGTTCAAAATCATCGCTAGTTTTCCTGAACATTTTGGGTGAATTTCTAGAAATCCCATTTGGCTTCTCTAATTTCTGTGATGAAAGTGGGAATAAACTTTTCTCGGAAACTGTCATCAGCAATATCGTTGCAACCAGCAGAGTTCTGAGAAAACTTCTGGAATTCCCTATCATTAACTCTTCAACACGACAGGATTCAAATTGATAAGTACTGAACATTTTCACTAAAAAAATTTGAGATAAATTTTTTTTCCACATGATATATTTCAAACTTAACTAAATGAATAATAATAAACTAATTATCTAAAATAAAATGTTGGCAAAGCAATGTTTTTCAATGATGATGTGGGTGGTAAAAGTTGAATTTGTTTTGCTATTGATAAAACAGTTTCAATGTTTGGATATACGCTTCTTGGATGTTTTGCTTTTATGGCCTATTTGACAACTTGCACGAAAACCCTAAGTTGATTCATACACTTCAGATATTTTCTGCATACAAAACCAATAGAAATTGAAAAAATTCTATAGTGTTAGATTATTATCAAAAACTATTGAATCGTCCAAATAAATGAAACAATGTTCATAATTAAATCCTGACCTAGATATAGTCATCGCCCTTGAGAAAGCACTCGGGCGTAGTTTCAACCCCTTTGATACGGACTTCTATCAGTGTAGAAACTTGTATAGGGTCTAGACGATGCATTCAATTCAATTTGATGATAGCCTTGTGACAAGTCGAAAAATGAAAAGTACATTGCTCCCGACAGTGATTCCAAGATTTCGTCTATGCACGGTAATGGAAATTTATCGTCTTCAGTATCTACTCTCCATTTCTTATGAATCAAACTGTGGTTCTGTGCATACTTCACATATGCCAAACAATCAGAACATTCAAGAAGCGAATATCCGAACATGAAAACTTTTTGTCAATGGAAAAACAAATTCAAGTTTCGCTACTCATTTCCTGACTTGGAAACATTGTTTTGTTTTCCAATATATACCCTGGAGAAAAAAAATTTCCCCAAGTTTTTAGAAGAAAAGAAAAGTTGTGCACTCGATATAGGAATGAATTAAAAAATTCCAATATATGCTGGATGACCAAATCAATTTAAAAATTATATTTTGTTGAATTTGTTTCATTGAGATCATACAGGTAATTCTATTAATTAGCTATTGGCTATTCTCAATTACATAACATACCTGCTCTGAATATTTGGAATGGATCATCGTGCTTGTGATTTATTATCATCACGACCTGTAAAAGCTACTGCATAGAAAAACACGTGTCGTGGTGTTGTGAATCCAATCTAGTGAAAGTTATTCAATGAACTGTCTTACTTTAACATGGATTTTCATCAAGCATCGGCCGCGTCAATTCAAATTACAGTGCTCGCAAAATTTGGAATGTGCTTTTTTTTCGAAAATTATCTAATTTTGATAAAAATCCTGAAGCATGTCGATTGTATATTCAAGTGTCTCCTGTTCAATAAACTTGTGAAAGGGGTTACGTCACCAGTGAGGGCGTAATGACGTAATCGATGATTTTTTTAAGGGAAGTAGGGGTCATGTGACCACTCTTTTGAAAGGTTTTTCAATCCTCCATTCAGCGACATTCACTTCATTTCTACAGGGTGAACATTTTTTTTTTAAATAAATATAATTGAATTTCAATAAACGTTCAATTGATGCCATCATGCAATTATACCTCACTTAACAATATCATCATTCTACTCCAAGACAAATTGCAGCATACAATGCAATTTATCAACGATCGGTACGTGTTCTGAAAAACTAAAAGTATCATTCTTACAAAATTCAACTACATCAGGAACTGGATGACGATGATCCCAATTGCCGTATGCAGTTTTGTGAAGTTATGCAGGACTTGTGTATCCGCAATCCACGTTTTATTAATCATATTCTGTTATCCGAAGCCATATTTTGCCTAAATGGTTCAGTGAATCTCCAAAATTTCAGATATTGGAGTAAACAGAATCCTCACTGGATGACGGAGGTATATCCCTCAGTCAAAATCCACAAATAGTGAACGTGTAGGCGAATATTATGATTCTTTTATGAAAATTGAAAAATTCAAGACAGCGGCTTTAAAATGGCGGCCGAGTTTTGTGATTATGGTCTGATTCTATTCAAAATTGGTATGTGGGGATTTTTGGGGTCGAATATTATGATTTCTTTTGTGAAAATTGAAAAATTCAATATGGGTTTGAAATGGCGGCCGAGTTTTGTGATTATCTGATTATCTGATTCTATTCAAAATTGGTATGTGGGGGTTTTTGGGGTCGGAGATTATGATTACCTAATTTGATAAGATCATTACATTTTTTAATTTGCAAAAAAATAATAAAAATAATAGTTAAAAAAAAACTAAAAAAACACGCTTTTATAAATAAACCACACTAAAAAGTAGGAAACAAATAATAGTTTAAAAAAACTAAAAAACACGCTTTTATAGAAAACCAGACTAAAAAAATAGAAAATAAGAAAAAAAATTATTTCATTTTAAAAAAAGCACACCCAGGCGATACCATGCACCCCACTTTTTTTTCTAATAAATTGTTTTTTTTTCTTATTTTCTATTTTTTCAATCTGGTTTTCTATAGAAGCGTGTTTTTTAGTTTTCTCAAACTATTATTTATTTAAGGAAATCTCACAAGAAAACTTCACCCCGAATTCTTGAGAAATGAACTTATTCCTGTCCTTGCTAATATTTTTCGAAATGCCAATGATCCTACTTCACCAATTGACAATATTTGGTTTCAACAAGATGGTGCAGCCCCGCACTCTGCTGTTTTGGAACGTGGATTGGTAGACGAGGACTGATAGAGTGGCCCCTAAGGTCCCCAGATCTTTCACTCCTTGAGTTATTCGACATGGAATATCTACGTAGACCGCAAAATCGAATGAGGTTCGAAATGAGTAGGATTCGTATTTCACAATATACAAGAATAATGTTTCCGAAAATTCGTTTATTGTCATGAAAGCGGTGGACATTTCGAACAATTGATTTGAAAGAAGGATGACTTATGTTCAATAGAATTCATACTTGCATTTAGCCAGTAATAACGCTTAGATTTTGTTCCTGAATTTGTATCGACATTTGATTGTTTTTGATTAAAAAAATATGTTCTGCTTACCATGTAGAAAAAATTATTCATAAGTTTATGTCGCTGAATAGAGGATGGAAACACTTTTCATGTAAGATGTCACACGATACCTATGTCTATTCGAAAAATGCTTCGATTACGTTATGACGCTCACACTGGTGGAAAAATGGGCACTTGAAAATAAAAATCGACCAGTTTCAGGATGTTTCGCAAAATTCGACAGTTCACAAAAAAATCTTCATAATATATACCTACTTTGATTTTCACCCTGTATATATAAATTATGCAAAAGCGTATGTCGCTGAATAGAGGATCACACTACCTTTCATATAAGGTGTCACATGACCCCTGATTCTATAAAAAAAAACGATAACGTCATTACGCCGACACTGGTGACGTAGCCCCTTTCACAAGTATGAGGCACTCGAAAATAAAAATCGAGCTGTTTCAGAATTCTTCCCAAAATTCGATTGTTTTCGAAAAAATTGATTTATTCCATAATTTTGCCGCACTCTGTATATATGATTCTTCGACATCGAAGCTAAGAAGTATCATACATATTTTTTTACCCATGTTCTTCACCACCTAATGACTGTCTAAAATTGAGCTAGGTTGTAGGACAATACTTATATTAACAAAAGTAATCAAAACGTTTTTTCCTGAAGTTTGTCGTCCATGTTTGTGTCACAGATATGATTATTCTGAAAACGGGTTTTGAGACATAGGACTCGCTTGACATTATATAATTCGTACTTCCATTCATTTTTATTCCAGGTTCCCGACACAGATCGAAGGTAGAGAGGAAGGAATACACCGAATTCATCAATACGCCAAGCAATAAAGGCATTTGGATTTTAGTTTTCTGTGCATTTTGCATATTTATCAACTTAATATTATTATTCAATAATACCGTTCAAAACTGATCTATGTTTATACAAATATTTCCATGTATCATATAAATTTTTTAGCTTGTGTATTTTTAAAGATATTTATTCTATATTTTTCATGTTATTTATTATTCAACAAATAAACTCTTATGTGAAATGAATTTTCTAATGGCAATAAAACAATATACTAGTTCAATAAATTATTTAATGGTATATATGTACAAACAGAGAGTTATTATAATTGTTATAATTTGAAAAACTATTTTATTCATTCCATTTTCCAATAAAAAAATGGTACAAATCGTAAGTTTCCTGTAAACATTTGAATTCAATTCCCGTCAGAAGTTCCCGAGACAATTAAAATATCAGGGGAATCAATCCAGATAGTATCAAATTTGGCGAGAAAAATAATATTTTGGCAGTTTTCCATTCCTGAGTGTGTTGCATTGTGAAAAGACATAAATTTCTCATTAAAAATAACTCGATCCTTCCATCTACATTATTTGAATAGTTTTCACAGGAAATACAGATTTTTGGTTGTGAACAAAATAAAATATACTTCTTGAAACTTATTTTGAGAGTTTGAATCACTGAAATACTGGTGATAAATTACCGAGAAAAATATAAATTAATATGTGATCCCTGAAAGTTCATTCTACTGAGCAAAAACAAAACAAAACAAACAAGTGATTTTCGATTTGGGAGGAATATTTAGTTTTTTTTTTCGTTCGAAAACTAGAACGGGAACTGGCATCTGTGATTGCTCCTTTACAAACCACCTCCACTGCGTTCTACAGATATTTTCTTCTTCAGCATTTCTTTTTCGTGTTTCATTTCTTCTAATTCTGCCATTCTAGCAAATCTCGAATAGGTCACGTGGCCAGATTTGATAGCGGACATCATCTGAAATGAATGAGAATAATTTTTATTTCAGATATACACTTGTTATGGAATATGTAGAATCATATACCAATCAGATAATCATGCTACTATAAATACCAGGTGTAGTGAGCTACTGGTTTTTCGGAGATTTAGGTGGTATTTTAGCAAGTTTTCAATTTCTGATCTCATCAAAGGTGATGGTACAAAATCAGCTAGGAGTTGACATTGAAATTCACAGGAAGTTTCGAACTGGGAAATAAACATCTGATGAGTTCAATAAACAACCAAATTTATTTCTCTGTTCACAACATTTTGCAATGGCGCTAGAAAGAAAACATTTCGCCGACTTAAATTTTTTCTTTAAAGTTTCAGAAAAGAAAGAAAATTACTATCAGACTTTTTGCAAGCTGTAGAATCCATCAAAAATATTTCGAAAATTTTGTGTCCCCGCCCATTCCGAATCTTGACCAAATCTAACAAAAGATACATCAACAGTTCTGAAGATTATCATTATTACTAGTATACTGCATTTTTTTATTCAGTAGGGGAGGCCGGGGTTCGAAGTGCCGGGGGCAGGTTGTTCCGATTGAAATAGCTCCGCGAAGAAAAGAGATAGCAATAAGTGTGAAGTGCATCGCGAAACGTCATATCATCGCGCCATTGCGTCAGTCATTTTAGTGACGGTCTGCCCGCGTGTTAGCGTGGTAGTCGATTGGTGACACTCAAACATCACGTAAGTAAATTTTTTCGTCATCATACTTTTTGGTCTATTTCAATCAATTTTCTAGCTATTTGTGTGTTTCTTGCTATTATCTGTCGAGCAAACTACAGTGATTAACTTTTTAATATCGTTTTTGGCTTTTCCAAACGTATTCTATCATAATTGGATGTTACTTTAGAAAATGGAATTTGAGGTTCCAAGTTCCTCTGGTGGGGGGCTAGTTGTTCCGCGGAACAACCTGCCCCGTAACGAACACGTAAATAATAAAATTAAAACTTTGTTTTAGGATGAGAAACTATAAACGAAAAACCGAACAGGGCAAGGTTTCAATTGAGCTTTTGCAGCGGGCTGCTGATGCCGTTATTGAAGACGGTCGTAAACTTAAGACGGTAGCTCGGGAATTAGAGATATGTCATATGACATTGTTTCGCTTTGTCAAAAAGTTGAAAGCTGGTGTAACACCTACTGTGGGTTACTATTCTAGACAGGTGTTCAACCAAGACCAAGAGAAGACATTGGCGGATTATTTATTAAAATGTTCATCAATTTACTTCGGTCTTTTGCCAGAAGAAGTAAGGAAGTTGGCATATAGTTGCGCTGTCAAATTTGACATGCCTAATATTCCAGTCTCTTGGCATAGAAATAAAGAAGCTGGAGCTGATTGGTTCACTGGTTTTCTGAAAAGAAATTCTTCATTGTCCATAAGAGCTCCGGAAGCCACTAGTGCAGGACGCGCATCCTCTTTTAACCGACACAACGTTAATGAATTCTTTAGCAAGCTTGGAGACGTCATTTTGAAATATAACATGCTACCGTCTAGAATTTGGAACTTGGACGAAACAGGTGTTACCACTGTATTGAAGCCGAAGAAAATAGTCGCTGCAAAAGGCGTTAAACAAGTGGGTGCCATAGTGTCTGCGGAGCGAGGAACTTTAGTTACTTGCAGCAAATGCAGTGGGAAATACTGTACCACCTATGTTTATTTTTCCGCGCCTTAAATATAAGGACTTATTTCTTCGAGATGGTCCCACGGAGAGTATTGGAGCTGGAAATAGCTCGGGATGGATGACGGCTACAGAATTCCTCATATTTATGGACCATTTTATGAAACACACAAAGCCTACTCCCGAAGACCCCGTATTGTTATTGCTTGATAACCATCAATCACATGTTGACATTGATGTGGTTGAAAAGGCAAAGGCAAATTCGGTTATAATGTCTTTCCCGCCACATTGTACCCATAATTTGCAACCACTAGATGTTGGCGTTAATGGACCGTTTAAAACGTATTGTGCCAAAGCGCAAGAAAACTGGCTACGTAATAACCCAGGCAAGACAATGTCTATTTATGAGATACCTGGAATTGTCAAACATGCATGGCCTTTAGCAGCTACACCAAATAACATTATGAACGCATTTAAAAAGGCAGGCATAAGTCCATACAACCCTGATATATGTACGGATGAAGATTTTGCCCCGTCGTTCGTTACTGATCGACCAATGCCCGACACCGCTAATATTTCATTGAGATTGGGAAATTTGAAACCACAGCTTCAAGGATTAGCAGACGTTAATGAGCTTCAGGTGGATCATGATATGGAAACCGTCCCAGATAACGAGCCACGTCCAGCAAGAATAGAATCAGCAACCAATGAACCTCAACCAGGATCCTCAAACATTGCTAATTTGCCAAATAATGTTGTCATTCAAGCCACATCTAGCATATTTTTACCTGAAGCAATTAAACCTTTACCAAAAGCACCGCCAAGATCGAAGTAATAAAAAAAAAATAGTAAAATAAAAACGAGCAAAGTTGCAGAAAGAAAGAATAAAGTAACTGGTAAAAACAAGCGAAATTATAAAGTGGCAAGTAAATCCGCAAATGGTAAAGAAAATGTGAAAAGGAAACTACTGCAAGAAGATAATCATGGAAGTGATAGTGAAGAAGAGACCATGGAATGGTATTGTCTGATATGTTGCGATTTATATTCCAACTCACGACCAGGTGAACAATGGATTGAATGCGTCATGTGTAAGAATTGGGCTCATTCAAAATGCCTGAAATCTGAAGATGTTCATTCTTATGTTTGTCAAAATTGTAATTCTGACGACGACTCTGAATAATTTTTTTTAAGTTACTGAAATGAATCTGTTTTTACAGAGTAGGTTATAAGTTTAGATTATTGATCTCAGTAAAGTCATTGCTATAAGACTGAATTAAGAAACTATAACTCGAAATGTTAAAATTTGTTATTTTTTGTGTTTTCATTAAAAGAAATAATTTTGTTTTTTTTGACAAGCAAACGTTTGTCAAAGTTGAGTAATATTAAAAATGTTTATTATTCTTAAATCTATTAATTAGGTTGTACTACACCATTAACTGGTAGCTAATGCTTGTTATTATTTTATGTTTGCAGTTATGTTCATTACATTTTTTTATTTTGTTGAAAAGTTTGTAAAAAACATTAAGATTTTTTACTTTTCTAAATAAAACTCTAATAAATATTCAATTACATATACCTAATTTATTTTATATAATACCTTTCCAACTAATACTACATTATTAGGGACTGGAGTTGATAAGCGGAACAACTTACCTCAGCTGAGGAACAACCAGCCCCTTTGTGGGGCGAGTTGTTCCTTGTCGACTTTTTACAGAAAAAATATCCTGAGCTATAATATATGCTTATTTCAAAGAACTTAAGTTTACAATTTGAAACAAGGATAAATTATGCACCATTTTATATAGGAATCGTTGATTTTAAACATTTCTATTACATTTATATTGCCTCCGACTCCAAAATCGGAACGTCGAACCCCGGTCTCCCCTAAACGAATCCATGCTTATTGAGCTTGTGTGGATTTGGAAAATAAATAGTGACAAAGTTCTTCGAAAACATTTGAGAAAGCGAATATGTTGATTTTTATCAGTACAGTATTCCTCACCTACGAATCCCACATTCAAATTTGAATTTCCTTTTCTCAGCTAACTTTGGACGAGGTAGGATTAATTCGTTTCTCACAGTCTCAAAGCCAAATTGAATATCCATCACTATCACCACCCATACGTAAGATTGACGTTGCTTGGTGATGTATATTATTGATCAAGCTGAAGGCATCAGTCAATTTGAAGAACGTTGTAACTTCAATAGCTTACTGAAATAAAAGCAGCACGCTCTCCAATCACAATTATCAATTCCACAATCAGAATCATTATAATCAACTGAAGAACACATACAGTGATTGATGTTTTTCTAATTCTCTATTAGTTAGCAAATCTGAATGACCTTCTGAAAAATGCAAGTGTGGATTTATTGATCAAACAGTTATGTTTCGATGAAAACAACAGCATTGTGACTTACTTTCAACCGAAGTAAACAAATATATACTGAACTTTGTGAAGTGAGTGCATCTTGACCTTTGAAATAATCGTAAAGTTGCGAAGGGAAGTCCCTGGCTGACGCGCGGAAATTAGATAACCTGTGAAGTACTTTGCCAAAATCAAATAAATGAGGAAGAGAAAACGGAAAAGTTTTTATACCTGTAGATCCACTCTGAAACGATTTATATGTTATGGGTGGAACACTCCTTACATTGCAAATCTCACTGATTATCATTTCGACGGGATTACCTCCCTTGTCATTATGTGACATTTTTACCTGACTGAAAAAATCGACCACTTCAATTTTCTGTTGTTGAGAATTTGAAAAAATGACTTTGGAAGACAAACCAATACTGCGCCGCCAGAAGCTGTCGAAAGAGAGACTGGAAATAGATGTACATAGCAATGGCAGTACAAGCAAGATCACAAAGAACGAGTACATGTTTTCTAGCTCTCCAAGAGCCCTGTACAACAACAGAAAAATGGTTTCAGGAGGAGACGTCCCAATACCATACGCGAACATTATGTTCGAAAGAAGAATCTTCAGAGGCAGCAATTTTGCGCCGAATTTATTCTGCCAAGGTGACGGTGAATCCGGTGCTGCTAGAGCAGCAGAGGCAAAACGGAGGTCTATGGCTCGAAAAAAAGCCAAAAGTCAATTCAAATCATCACAATTGCGACTCGGCTCACCTCCAGTAGTGCAAGGAAGAAAGCACGAGAAAGTGCAGACGGAAGTCTACCTTGAAGAAATATTCGTCAATCCCCCAGTCGCTGACTCCTGTACCCAAACCGACTTGTTCTTGGAAAGACCAGTATCGCCCTTTTACGTGCCTGCTAAAACCGGAGCCGATGCTGAAACTCAAATATACCCCGGTGATCTCTTCGATTTCGACATGGAAGTACAACCAATTCTGGAGGTTCTCGTTGGCAAGACGATAGAGCAAGCTCTCATCGAAGTTCTGGAGGAGGAAGAACTCGCAGCTCTCAGAGAACAACAGCGCCGGTTCTTGGAAATACGTGCAGCAGAAACTGCTGAAGCTCTTCGACTGGAGGAACGCGAGAAGAGGTTGACGCTAGAGAAGAGCAGGAGGATTCAGGAGTGCGAGAAGGGACTCCAGGCGCAGAAAGAAATGGAGGAAAAAATCGCAGCAGCCGTTCTCATGCAAGGATACATGGCCAACTTGTTGCCTTCAGCACTGGAGGATCTGGAGTCGGATGGTTTCCTAATGGACAGTATAAAGCAGAGCTTGGAAGAAGGTTTCATGCCTTGGTTGATGAAGGAAGTCACCCACGAAATGCAGGAGATGGTCAGTAGTCGAGATGTACTCACTGATATAGTCAGAGAGATTCTGGAGAATAGAGCAGACATATATCAGGCATCAACAGAGAGTCGCCCCGTGGAGAAAATGAAGAGGGGGTGTTAGATAACAGGGACATCGTGTTGAAGGATCATCTGAAGCTACAAGAGGAAATTACGAAGAAATTGGAGGAAGGGGTTACCAAGGAAGCGGAGGAAGAGAAAAAGTGAAGAGTGACATGTATCACGTATATTGGTAATTGGAACATTGGAAGCATGTATGAAAAATTGTACAAATTTATGTATAAAGCAATAAAAGTATTATTTGTTACATACAAAAAATCGTTATAAAACAGATGAAAAATGGGGCGAAAATTGTTAAAAATATTTTGAGAAATATGAGTTTGAATGAAAAATTGGGAATGGTAATTGTCATATATCCAAAAATATAATTTCTGTACCTTCGTCAAAAACTAAAATATGTAACTTTTCGTGTATTCCTTCTCTGTGAAGAAGCGATTCACTACGTGAAGTCCAGAAGACTTGTTTATATGTTGTTTGGCATATCTCAGTCAATTCATGATGTATATGATGACTTTTCCTGTAAATTTCATACTTTATTTCCCAATTCTTACGGAATAACATCACAAAATGTACAGAACAACATTTCATTTTCACCCAAAACGGATGCTTCATAATTTCCCAGCTTCGATCATTTTTTTTTTTTTAAATTCATCAAAATATTTCAAGATATATGCTACAAAAAGCATGAATATCCTAACCACAGAAAAATATTTCCTTTACACCCAAACAATTAATTATACAGCATATAAACTTGAAAAATTAGTATTTTCTAAGGTCTAAACGGAAAAATGTACAAAACGAAAAATTCTTCTTTATTCAAGTGTTCAAGAGATTGTGACCCAGTGATATGTTTTTCCGTGTATATTCTAATACAGGGTGTAATCCAACCTCATGCACCACCGTGAATTACAGTGGTTAAAAATAAGAAAAGAAATCGAAAACATCTTGTTTTCTTTGTGAAATTCGACAAAATTTTGGGTGACATACTCAGAGGAAAACTTTGGCAATTGCCGAATGCAATAAACATAACTCGAAATTTGAATAATGTAGAATGTTGAGGTGATTTTGTCGTAAATGCAATTCCAAAGTGAAGAAAACAACCAACCTTGTTATATCCAAATTAGTGATAAAGTCAGAACTAGTTGACTCCATACCCTGCTTTGAGGCATTTATCATAATTATAACAGTCACTAGTAAGAAACAAATGACACAAACAATATTGAAAAGGAAAACATTTGCAATTGAATATAGATTTGTAGAATAATATCACGACCATTGTAGTGATTCAGTCATTCAGAACACGTGAACTACAGATTCTCGCATGCACAGTTTACAGAACTATCTACGAATTCGGATTAGTTGTCAATTGAGATCCCAAGATCTTTCATACACCAGCCAATCAGAAAACACTAGTAGAATCTAACAAACTTTCGTTCGTAGACAGCTTTGTGAACTGTGCATACGAGAATCTTGCTTGTCAACAGTGTTCAGTTCACGTGTTCTGAATGTCTGAATCACCACAATGGTCGTGATATTATTTTTCAAAACAATATTCAATTGCGAATTTTCTCATTTCAAAACTGTTTGTGTTGATTGTTTCTTACAAGTGACAATTATGATAAGTTAACTAGTTCTGATTATATCACCAGTTTGGATATAACTAGGTTAGTTGTTTTTTTCACTTTGAAATTGAATATCTATCTCAGGAAGCCTGCAATGTGTACCCCAGGAAACACATCGGTCATATTGACGTAAATATTATATGGAATTAACGGAACATACTTATGTAAAATAATTACTTGAATACTACATAACATTTATAAGATATCTTAATCCCCATATTTATATAAATAGTTAACGTATGTATTATGTAGCTGTAACGTCAAAATTAACTGTTAATATATAATCTCGTGTTTTACGTAAATACTACATATTGCTGTTACTTCTACTTTAGATTGGCAATACTGCGAAAGTTTCACTGCATATTGTGTATTACTGTACTATGTTGGTGATAAAGAACTGCCCTTGAATTTTTGACGGATGACAATTATTTACTGATTGTCTCGGTCATCAACATCACAGACAGAATACATATAGTTTCCCTTTCATTTATGTTTGCAATTACATTAGAATTCAAAAGGTGAAGTTGCTTGAAAATGAGGTTGAGAAAAGTAAAAAGTGTCCTAACTCGGAGACGGTTTTTCGTGTTCAGGAGGCAAAAACATGTAAGAAAAGTTTTTTACCTTTATTCAGGGAGCATGAGAACGCTACCTTTATATTTACCCACCCTAAAAATTAACCCAATATGAGCTTCTATTTTGATTGAACTTACTTCTCAGGTATGTCATTTCAAATTTCTGGGCGGAAGAGATGGAAAAGACCATATACAGAAATGCCTTGTCCAATTATCCTCTAATCACTAATGAGTTGGCGACACAATGTTCAAGGTATGGACATAGAGGAAATTTCAAAGCAAAGATTCAAGGTCAGGCAAAATATCAACAGGGAAATATATTGTTGATTTGAATAGACAAATATTAGTAACTGATCTTTCCAGAAAGTATCATCAGCTGTCACCCTTCTATGACATAAAAAAAAATAGGCAGGGAAGTGGTTGAGATTGAGCCCACAAAGGCTAAACAGGAAATTGAAGAAAAAATATGCTGAAGTAGGCCAATAAATCATCGTAGAAGATGAATATTGATAGAATTTTTTATTTTGCTTTTTTAATGCCAAATAATGAATGCAATAATAAATAGGAATAATTAAATAATTTTCGTCACTCATATGAAACTTTAATTTTCTCATTGTAATCTGACACTACAAAATACCAATAATTCGATACAGGCAAATTCAAATTGAAAATAAAACAGCTATCTTACAGAAAACAACTACTTCCCCGGCTAATGTCAAACTGGACATTGAACTACATCAATGTCCAGCGTGGCTTTAGCACGGAAAGTAGGTGTTAGATATTACAAAAAATTACTTTTTTTTTGTCGTAGATTTTCTTATTTTCAGAAAAAATCTTCATATTCAATTGAGAATTTTTTTTTATTGATGGAAGATAGAGACTAAAGTTTATCTTTCAGTCGCAGATGATTTTCAAACAAATGCAGGTGATGTAAATGTTACGTAACATCTAGTGTCTGTTATGTGATATTTATGTCAGTGTAATATAATTTGTGACATCAAATTAATGTAAAAAGACTACATAAATCGCACATGAATTAGTTACATCAATGTTATGTAACCAGGGGGTATTATTTGTGGCGGACATTTCTACATAACGATGATGTAACCTAGTTACATTACATGTATCATCTGTAATGTAACATTTATGTCAATTTTACCATATAATCACTTCGACATTCTACCTTATTCAAATGTCTAGTTAAATGTTTATTGCAGTTTTTCTCTGAGCAGGTCACTTGAAATTAGGCGGGAGGCGCTACCCAAAATTTTGTAGATTTTTACAGAGAACAAAACATGTTTTGAATTTTAATCTGTTATAAAATGGCATTATACACTCGTCATTCACGGTCATACAAATTGATATTTGAGGTCTTTGTTACAAATAAAGGAATACGCGTTTCAGTGTTTTCAGAAATTCAGCCCTTAAAGGGTGAAAGAGGGAGTGAAATTTTGTACGAGGTTTCCGTTAGTTTTTGAGTTAGGATCTTAAAAATAAGTATTTGAGGTCTTTGTTACAAATAAACAAGTACATAAATGTTTTTAGAAATTCAACCCCAAAAGGAGTGAATTGGGGTGTGAAAATTTGTATGAGGGTTTCGTTAGTTTTCAAGTTAGAGTCATGAAAAATGCTATAGGGGGACTTTGTTACAAATAGAGAAATTGGTGTTTCAGTTTTTTTCTAGAAATTCAACCCGTAAAGGGGTGAAATGGTGGTGAAAATTCAAATGGGGTTCCGTTAGTTTTCAACTTGAGTCATGAAAATTGGTGTTCTAGATAGAGAAATCGTGTTCAACATCTTTTGAAAATTCCGTCTCTAAAGGGGTGAAAAGTGGTCAGCGAATTTGGTGGTCGTCACATAGCATTACTTTCGCTGTCAAATGAATTATGCCACCTAAACGAGATAACGTGATAACAGGATAACGGAATAACAGAAAGCGGGCAAACCCACACGCATAAGCTAGATGGAACAACATAAAGAAAAATATAGGAAAAAATACAAATTCCACCCGGGTTCCAGCTAGTAACGAATGAAATAATGGAAAATTCATATACTTGAGTTTCAATTCACAATAGCCTACATAATAACTCAAAAATAGATCAAAAATCAATCTGCTAATCTAACTTCTTCATCTACTCAATCAATTCTGATGCAATATTTATTATATTTTAAATAGATCAAGATATCTTTTATAAATCCGGGATCAATTAAGATTATACTTTTTATTTTCGAAAAAAAATTGTATATCAGTAGTAGTATTTTGTTCAATATACTCATTCACCACATTAAATACCTAGAAAATTTTTTGTAGAGATTATTTAAGAGAAATACATCTGTATATTTTCCTGAAAATACGTATTCTGAGACTTATTTGCGAAAAGGAAAATAACTACCGTGAAGTATTTTTCAGGTTTATTTTTCAGACATAAAATATTTATAACTTGATGTAGTTGTAACACATCAGTATTTAGTGTCATATTTCCCATCATCATCAATAACAGTAATAAAATTCGTCCAGAGTTGATCCCGGAAAAGAATGATTTAATTCCCTTTAGATACATTTGTATTAGCCGACGAGTTCTCCAGTCGACGCGTATATTATTTTTTATGTTTGACCACGTATAACTTTTTACAGAGTATTCCAGTTCTGATGATTCTTATTTTATTGGATAGGGTATACTTTGAAGTTGATTGCATTTGAATTTAAAAATGAAAATTTTTTCCCCAAGGGTATAGGAAAATAGGGAATTCATTGTTCACCCACTGATTTCTCACCTAATAACCGATTCTACCACACATAACTTTGTGAGGCGTTGTCTGATTTGGATGATTCTTTTCTCATTGAGAGGAAAATACTTCGAAGTTGGTCCCATTCGAATTTAATGGAAAATAGAGGATGATTGATTTTTCATCTGTGAACCGATTCTGCTGAAACTTGGCACACATATGTAGTTCTGATGACACGACAACTTAATGGAGACCTGAAGTTGATCTGATCATGGAAACGGAAGACAGTCGAGGAAACTCCTCAACTGTTCACAGCAGTTACCTCGTGTTTGGAGTAATTATAGTATATAAGTTAATAGTTGAAGTAAGATAGGTGAGTAATTCAAAAGAAACAAAAAATCAAGTAGGTAGTAATTAGTAGATTTGAGTTACAAAAAAATTGAATAAAAATGTTTGTTAACACAAAATTCAATCGACGAAAAAAGAAACTGAAAAGCAAAAAATGATATGAACACTGTTACTAAGCTCCTAAACTAATGTAAGTAACTAATTTTGAGTCAGTGAAATGATGGCAACGGCGACGGCGTGTCCCTTCGCCGGAAATTGCCGAGCGTTCCCGAAGTTTATGTCAGCGAGACAGCTACCCGAATGGACAAACACGTTGCGAGTGGTCATGCAGAGAGCACATTTTTGTAATGTTATTTTCAATCGCTGGAGATTTCACGTTGCACATTATGCTATTTTGTTTTGATTATTTCTTTAATGTTATACAGGGTGAGTCAACAGGATTCCCGTGGTTCATTGCTCCTTAATGTATCACTATTTCGATATCTTATATTTTTTTTGTTAAAGGGACCATCTGAGACCATTTAAAATTATTTTCATTCATACAGGGTGCATCATTGATGCGTGGCTAACCAAAGTTGTTCTTTTTCAAATGAAACACCCGGTATATTTTCATATATTCCGATCGGCTGTTCCATTGGCTGCTCAATGATTTTTAAAAATTTTGAATTCCGTGGCGGCGTTGCCGAATTATTCAAAAGAAATTTATTTTGTGGACTTCTTTTCGAAGAATTACATATTTCACATTTTGAAATATTTAGTAAAGATAATTGTGGAATCGTTGGTCGATATGATGATATTCATTGAAAATACCAAGAATTTGGAATAAATTGTAGAGGATGTTCGATACAACACAAACTTAGCCATTTCCAAACATCGGTATTTTGATTTTTTCAAATGGAACACCCTATATATTTTTATTTAAATCAAGTCCTTTTCAATAACTCTACACTTTTCATTCTCCATGTCATGTACCTGAAACAACTCGTTTCCGAGATATTCTACATCCAAAAGATGGATATTTTTCCACAGAAAATATTGACAATGTTCGCCTTTGGTATCATATTTGGAATTAAACTTTGCATAAAAATCATATTTATTCGAATCTAATAGAAAATAATAATCAATGCAGCAAATGTTCAATGTGCCTGCCATTTTCACCAATACACACTCTCAATCTGTTTCGAAAATTAGTATCCACATGTGCCAGCATGTCCTCTAAAATTTCCCTGAAAGGAATACGAATTCTTGCTTTCATATTTTCAGGAGTTGTAGGCGGAGTTTGATAGACAACCCATTTTATGTATCCCCATAGAAAAAAAATCCATTTTTGTAAGGTCCGGTGACCTTGGAGGCCACAGAACTGGCCCTCCTCTACCTATCCATTTTTCACGGAATTCATTATCAATGTATTCCCGCACATCAGTGTGGTAATGTGCAGGCGCGCCATCTTGTTGTAGCCACATTCTCTGCCTTATTGCCAATGGAATATCATCTAATAAATTTGATAACTGACTTCGCAGAAATCTCACATATTTTCTTTCATTGAGATGTCCGTTGAAAAAAACTGCCTTATTGCCAATAGAATATCATCTTATAAATTTGATAACTGACTTCGCAGAAATCTTAGATATTTTCTTTCATTGAGATGTCCGTTGAAAAAAAATGCCCAATTACAGGCGGTCCAATGATACCTCCCCAAACATTCAGTGACCAACGTTGTTGGTGATTGACATATCTAACAAAATGAGGATTTTCAGTTGCATAATAGTGCATATCATGCCGATTCACATGGCCATTGTTGTGAAACGTGGCTTCGTCCGAAAATAGAACATACTCAAAAAAATCAGGTTCTTGGTTGATTTTATCTACACCCCATTGGCAAAACCGCATTCGCTTTGGAAAATATCTTTCAGTAAGCTCTTGCATTAACTGCATATGATATGGATGGTAATTGCATTTTCTCACCATCCGAGAAACACTACTTTGAGATATTCCCAACTCCCTACTCAAAATACGTGTACTCACATGGGGATTCTCGGCAATATCAAGAGTATTTTCATCATTCGTTACAGGACAACACGTCCAAACTTTTTGTTAAATACTTTTCCGGTTTCCTCAAATCTTGTTTTGAGGTCTCGAAATGCTCGCTGGTCTGGACGTCTTCTCTCAGGAAACTTTTGTTTGTATAATCTAGATGACAGTAAGCAATTGCCATCACTTTCCCCCAAAGCATACACCATTTTAAGCATGTCCTCTAAACGATAATTCATAATGCCACAATAATTTTTAACACAACTGGATTGTAGTTTGACAGTTACCTCTATTTACAAATTCCTATAGTCATTTTTTCAGCGGTAGTCATGGATAACTAAACTAGAAAAAATGGTTACATTTAAAAATTTCTTTTGCTATGATAGTTATTCATGAGTTGCCAAGAATGCTTTTGAAGATGGAAAAAAATAATTGAAACATCATTCAGTATAGGTATTTTCTAAAAACAAACATGTAGATAAAAAAATCTATAGAATTGTTGATTTGATATTGAACAATTCCTTTAAACCAGAATATCTCGGAAACAGGTTGTTTAAGGTACATGACGTCGAGTATGAAAAGTGTAGAGTCATTGAAAAGGAGTTGATTTAAATAGAAATATACAGGGTGTTCCTTTAAAAAAAAACAAAAAAACCTATGTTTGAAAATGGCTAAGTTTGTGTTGTTGTGTCGAACATCCTGTACAATTTATTGCAAATTCTTGGTATTCTCAATAAACATCATCATATCGATCAACGATTCTCCAATTATCTTTACTAAATATTTCAAAATGTGAAATAGGTAATTTTTCGAAAAGAAGTCTACAAAATAGATTTCTTTTGAATAACTCGTCAACGCCGCAACGGAATTCAAAATTGAAAAAATTGTTGAGCAGCCAATGGAACAGCCGATCGGAATATATGAAAATATACCGGGTGTTTCATTTGAAAAAGAACAACTTTGGTTAGCCACGCATCAATGATGCACCCTGTATGAATGAAAATAATTTTAGAAGGTGGTCTTCGATGGTCCCTTTGACAAAAAAAATATAAGAAACCGAAATAGTGATACATTAAGGAGTAATGAACCACGGGAATCCTGTTGACTCACCCTCTATAATGATCTCCGTTGATTGTTTGCTTGGAGTCGACTCAAAATCATTTAATTCCAGGAGCTCAGTTATCAAGACTTTTCAGTTCTTTTCAGTTTCTTTTGTCGACCGTTCAAGTTTCTGTTGAATAGTTTTCATTATTTTTCGAGATGAAGATATAAACTTTCTATAAATGAATAAAACTGCGTTGGGAATTCTCATGTGGATTATCAGAATGTTCACCAAATAGCTTGCTTATAACTGCTAGTAAGATAGTGAATATAAGAAGACAGAAAATATTCGCCATGCTAAGCAGCAAAGAAATTTGTAGTGGAAAAAAGCTCCTTCAGTTTAAATTCAGTGCATTGCAAATTTTGAAGTATTGTGGAAAGTTGCAGGTTAACGTGGGAGTGATGAAGGAATTAATAATAACAAGAAAAAAAAAACAAACAAAAAACGGTCAAAAATCAACGAAACGTGCAAGTCAAGCATCTACGAAAAAATGCCAACCTGTAAATATTCATCGAGTTCGACTTGTCCGTTCATGTTGGTATCGATTTCTTTGAGGATCTCATGAAGCTCCTCACCGGATACTTCTTTTTCACCATGTTGCTGCAATGAAAAATAATATTAGTTTGATGGAACTTCAACTTACTTGGAAATAATCGGCCAGTTCCAGCTGCCCATTGTGAGTGACATTCACGTCCGATAGTAATGCATGCAGTTCATCGTCTGTCAGGTTCATACCTAAAGACTGCAAAATTAGAACATGTCAAATATTATCCACTGTTTCAATATCATTCAACAATTGTTTAAATAAAAATTGAGGAAATATCTGCAAGAAAACAGTTTCTACAGCGTCTGGGAATTTTTAAACTTGAAAGAATATTTTCTTTTAATTTTGTTTTCATGCTTTTTTTATTTCTATCCATCTTTACTGTATTTAAAATTTATATGTACAGTGCGGTCCATAGGTATGGAGTGAATTCATTTTTAGCGTTATTATGTATTTGTTTGAGAAAACCTGAAACAGATCGATTTCTATTGTCAATTTGACAATTTACAGTATGAAAATATTACCTCCTTCTTGCACCCCCTCTGAATTATGAGCACCCCCTCGAAAATGTTGATGGATAAGGGGGGTCGTGTAGCACCTTGTTCGAAAAGGATTTTTATTCTCTGTTCAGTAATATTAGGTTTTTCAAATTTGGTGCAATCATAACTAAGAAAATTTATTTTGGAAATGTAAATTTTTTATAATTTACGTAGAATGAAGGAAATAAAGTTGATTCCTTCCGTTATCCTAACTTTTGAATCTGCAATATTGTCTGGTCTAATGAAATATACTCTTGATTTGATATAACCCCATAAGAAATAATTATGTTTTTATTTTGATTTGTTGAAAATATAAACAGGCTGTTCATGAAATCTTTCTGTCAATATTCAATTGAGAATGTTGCCCTTTTCAATAAGGTTTTTCTTTATTTGTTTTGCTAAACGTCAGGAAAAAGTCACCAAAAAATTATTCACAAAACCCACATAAATAATGTATTGTCAATCAAGTATACTAGTGTTATTTTGATATTTATAAGTTGCTGACACACGTCAGTGTATTGAAAAATATTTGTGTGAGTATTTGATTTTACTATGGCTCATTTATCCGAAACACAAAGAATAGACATTTCAATTATGATTGGATGCCGTAATAAAACAATAACTTAAAAGGAAGTTTGTGAAATCTTCAATAATAAATACCGTGGTCGATACGTCTCACAGTCTACAGTTAGCAAAATAGAAACAAAATTTCGTGAAACTGGACATGTAAAAACTATTCAAGAACCAGATCGAAATGTTAAATTGGATGAGGAAAAAAAGTTAGATGTACTGTTAGCGATTGAGGAAAATCCGCGACAAGTAGACAGCTTGCCGCCGACAATGATGTAAGTAAATCATCGATATTGAGAGCTTCACATGAAGAAAAATACCATCCTTATGAAGTTTAGTTTGTTGAGGAGTCGAATGAGGATGATCCTGGTAGAAGGAAACAATGCTATGAACTGGTGATGGACAGAATGGAAGCAGATTTGCAGTTCATAAATAAAATTATGTTTCCTGATGAAGCTACTTTTCATTTAAATGAAACGGTTGAAAGACAAAACTGTAGACATTGGAGCAGAGGAAATCCTCTTTGGATGTGTGAGGCTCACACACAATATCCTAAAAAAGTGAACGTTTGGGCTGGTATCATTACCAACAAAACTATTGGCACTTATTTTTTTGAAAGCACAGTTAATTGTGAGGTTTATCCAGATTTTTTGATGAAGACTTTTTTCTGATGTTAATGATCCAAATGCAATAGATAGATCAATTTGGTACCAACAGGACGGAGCTCCACCGCATTATTAACATATTGTTAGAGATTATTTAAACGAAGTTTTTCCCAATAAGTGGATTACTTCTTATGGTGTTATTTCAAATCGAAGGTATATTTCAATAGACTAGACAATATTGCAGATTTGAAAGTTAGGATAACGGATGAAATTAACAACATAACCCCTGAGGTCCTACAAACATTTAATTAAATTGTAAAATGAATTGAAAAATACTTCCTAAACATTATGTGACATTATTTTCTTCATTCTACGTGAAGTATAAGAATTTTCATTTCAAAAATAAATTTTCTCAGTTATGATTGCACCAAATTCAAAAAACTTAATATTGCTGAACATACATTGAAAATCCCTTTCGAACAAGGTGACACACGAGCCCCCTCCTTATCTAATTTTTTTGTGGGGGTGCTCATCATTCAGAGGGGGCGTGAGAAGGGGGTAGTATTTTCATAATGTAAATTGTCAAATTGACAATAGTAATTGACGTGTTTCAGGTTTTTCCAACCAAATACATAATAACGCTGAGAATGTATTTATTCCATACCTATGGACCGCACTTTATTCAGCTTCATCATTCGTTCCGTCTTCGAATCTTGATATGAAATTCACTTTGTCCCCACTGATATCAAAAGTCTTTTCAATTTTCCAAAAACTCGAAACAAATGATGATCCAAACACTGTAAATACCACAGAATGGCCCATACAGTAGTACTAAATTTTGCCATTCTAGCGCCAAGATCTTAATTTCAGTTGCGTATTGCCCTCAGGTAGAACATACCACACCTGACGTCTGTATGGCTGCGCTTTATATGAATTAGTTCTGGCTGAGCTGCCGGCAGCGCTGCAGTTGCTTTCTATCGGCATTCTGGTGTGATATAACCAAACTTGTAACTCATATAGTGAATGAATTGAATGATTCACCACAAAAAATGGAGGATGACCTCTCTCTTACTTCAACGATTGGAATATCTCCAGCATATAACTGATAATTTGTTCCTATGTTATTATGTGAAATATCATGGAATCATAAAAATATTGTGATAACAAATATACCTTGAGACTCCTTCTGATATCATTGATGGAAACATATCCTTTTCGATCTTGATCGATAATCTGGAACCTCTTGATGTAGAGCTGGATCTCTTCTTTGCTGAGATTGATTGGAATTTTATCTCGACTCGCTCGGTTAACGTTCTGTCCCATTTCATTCTGCAGAAACTCCGTTGCTTCTCTCATCTGTCTTTTCTTTTCGTCTGGATGGGATAGAAACACATCGTTCAATGATTATGTCGATTTCATGTATTCGAAAGTTGACACAATAATTGAATTTGGGGTCCTAAGTTCAAGGAATCTTTAATGCCCTAATAATGGAAAATGTCTTCGAAACGTCCAATTTTCATACAATTTATGTCAAAACGTCGGGACTTCAATAGGTGTGATATAAACTATAGAAACATATTGAACGATCTTCATGGGCCCGTTATAAACACATTAAATAGATTTGATGTGGACTTTAGTGTATATGTGATATGTAACTAGGATTTACATGTTGAAGACTGACGAATGCCGTGCAGAAAGCTAAGAGAAAAATCAACATGTGATAATGAAGACTGTGATATCTGGGGATTCATACAAAATAGTAATGAAAAAGATTATTGAGTATTCACCAAGATGAACGTTGATGATGAAAACAGTGACAGAAAGGATAAGCAACATATATCCCTCCCACCAGCCAGTCATATTTGACTATAATGGTAAGTTCAATTTTTTTTCCATAGATGAGCTACGAATGAACTTCCACAAGCTCAAAAGTTACAAGGCACCAGTATTTGAACAGATACCACCGAATTTTTGCAAATCAGTGTAGATGTTAAAAATGCCTTCAACAGCGCCTTCATGGAAAATTATACTAGAAGATTTGAGGATAAAAGACAGACACAAATCTATACAGTATAATCGCTTCCTATCTATCCGAAAGTGAAATCTTATTGGAGGCAGTCTAACCTTATGGAACATCATGCAAGATGATTCGCTGTGGATGAAAGTTCTGTAAGGCGCCAAGTTTATTGGGTTGGCTGATGACGTAATCGCTGAAAATGTATTGTACACCGGACTTGTGTGCCACACCGTAACAAGAAACTCTTGCAAAAAATTTCCAGAATATCAACGGAAGGAGTGGGAATACCTCCAATAGAACTTATAAAACCAAGAAAGACTGAAAAAATATAACGGGGTTCCAAAATCGAATGACTAGGGGACAAAACAACTGGGACGTGGGGAAGTTCAGATGCTGGAACTGAAGTCTCATTTCGAATATCCAAAGATGGGACGACATACCGTTCGGGGAAGCCGACTATTTCCTTATCCAAGTGATGTCCGGATGTGGAAATACTTGTTTGGACGGGTAAGAGTGGAATCGAATACGTCTACTGCAGAGAAGTTGACGCTATGGAACACACATTATTTATATGCCCCTGTGTGGCTCCCAGGCCGAGGCGTACCGACTGACGTCCTTTCTTATGAAAACGCTCGAAGGGCTGGTGGATCGGGTAATACACTGCACAAGCAACAATATTCCTACCAAGCAGGGAAGTCCACAGACACAACTTCCGACCACCTCATATACAGGATAGAGAGAGTACTGACTAGTGGACAATCCGCAATGGACGGTCTTCATCGATATAAGAAGATCATTTGACAACACGTCATTTGCGATGCGGCAAGGAATTCGTCCAAACCTGATCAGGCGGATCAAGGATTAAGGCTATGCTAGCAGTCAGTGGTAAAGGTGGAACTAAATGGGATAACTGTGACTGCCAAGGTATCGAAAGGGTGTCCACAGGAGTTCTGTCACACCTATCATGGTGCCTGGTAGTCATGGAGCTGAGTGTATCAGGACTATACAAGGATATTCACATGACATAGTCATGCTGGCTCAAGCTCAACCGGTGAACCTGCTGGGAAAAATCATTATAAAAGCTCTAGACAGAGTAGAACTCTGGTGTTCCGTCGAAGGATTGAGAGTCAATCCAGAAAATAGGATAGAGAGAGTACTGACTAGTGAACAATCTTCAATGGGGATGCATTGATATAGCAAGAGCATCTGACTACACGTCATTTTAGTCTACCTGCTATGCTGCGACGTGGCATGGGGTTTGTCCAACCCTGATCAGGTAGATCAAGGATCAAGGCTATGCTATCACAGTCATTGGTAAAGAACTCAATGGAAGAACTGTATCTGCAGAGGTATCAAAAAAGTGTCCACAGGAGTTCTGTCATCACTGTTATGGTGCCTGGTGGTCACGGAAATAAATGTGTCAAGACTATACAAACATGACGTAGTCATGCTGGCTCAAGCATAACCAGTGAACCTGCTAGGAAAAATCGTTATGAAAGCTCTAGGCAGAGTAGAAGGATTGAGAGACAATCCAGAAAAAGCGGACTGGGTACATTTCACCAAAAAACGCAAATAGCAACTCATCCAGAAATACTTATCTCAGGAAGAAAGCTTCCGTACGAAAGGTTGACCAAACACCTTGGGGTCATCATAGACTCCAAGCTGACCTGGAACGAGATTGGCAGAAATGGCACCAATCAGGCTATCTGCTTCTATTGGGTATGCAGGAAAGTCTTCGGCAATACGTGGAGCATGATACCTGAAGCCGGTTGGGGTAGAGTGCTCACTGACGTCGGTGTTTAGCCCTGGTCGCAGGACTAGTAAGACGTTAAATGACGCAATTTAAAAAAAAGAGAGGGCGACACTGTCATCTTTCCGGACAGCAAAGCAGCAATTATTGAGTTAGAATCAAATAAGATCGCATCTCAATTGGTGTCTGAGTGTGGGAACACCACGTAAAGTTTATCGAAAACTAGGAGAGTAAGCCTCAAATGGAACACTCTGGTATTACCGGAAACGGAAGGACAGACATATTAATTAGGTACGATCAGGAAAGAACCCATTCGGACCGGAACTTGGGGAATCACTCTTCTGAATAAAGTATAACTTTTTCAGTTTATAACTTGAAGATCTGATATCATTATTAACCCATTGTTTGGAGTTGTGCTTTGTGATCTCAACTGGCTTTAGTGGGCATGATGCGTTGAAATGACGAATGAGAGTGTCATGGAAAATATTGAATTGCATTTCTACTTCAGAACTGTTAATCACAGGTTTCATTTGACAAAATAGAAATCATACTTTCAATGTTCTCGACACTCATATTCCTTCTGAGACCATGCATATGTGTTGATATCTTTTGGGAACCTGTAGTTGAGAAAAAAACAGTACGATGATCTGAGATATTATTATCACCACACAGCTCATCATTGACTGAGAAATTGATATAGATCTGATCTATAATAGTTTCCACAGTACTCACTCTCGTTGGCTTTCATATTCTCGCACTGAGATTCTAAGATGTTAGTAATTGAGAAAATAATTTTTTTATCATTAACGTTCATCAAAGGAATGCTAAAATCTCCTGTGAGGCTTATAAAAAATTGGGGTCGTAAATACAACCCGATCAGATATATCATGGAAGAGGAAGAAGAAAAAGAAAGAAATTGACCGCCTCTAAACTGGAGTAATGCAGAAGCGAATCCTAGTTCATCTGAAAGAAATTGTCGTTTCAGTTTTCTATATTCGAAATAGTTTTCTCATATAAAATGAAGAAATAGAAAATCAGAAGTTTTTTCAAATCCACGTTCTCCCCAAGAAAAATAACTTATTTGCTCTATTTTAATGCGTATGGTTGACGCTCGACGTGAGTGTTAAATCATTATATTGATCTCAAATCCTTTTGATGGAATAATTATTATAATGCAACTGGATTTACGATATAGTACAGGGGTGTCCCTACTAGATGTGGTGGTAGACTATATATATAAAAGAATCAAAAACGGACATTCTCTACTGGTGGTGATTCTAACTCGAGTTTTTTTTTTTTATTTACGGAAAATACCAAAACGAGGATCACATTAGGAAGTAATTACAGATCCCACAGAAACTGAATGTCTCATCGATGTCCATAATGTCCAAATATGTTCATTGGACGTCTATGGTACTGCGTGACACTTGTTTCTACCGGCGTATGCTTTCATCAGCACATGAATTTGAGTTGAAACCTATTCTTTTATCGAACAAATAAAATAAAAATAATATTGCGAATATTCGGGTTATTCAATACAAAACTTCCACAACAAACGATTTTTTCCATTACCTTCACTCCATCCTAATTCTTCTGCCATGATGGCAACGATGTCGGGAAGAGCTTCTTGTGCTGCTTGGACATTCAAGAAGGCTAACCTAACTCGTCTTGCAATCATGTCAATGGCTGTCATAGCGTATTCTTTTACTCCATATCTCACTTCTGCGTCTATATAAACCGATGAATTTTTTTGGGCCAACGTTTCCCTGTAGAATATAATAATTTCTGTGAAACTCTGAGGGGTCATCAAAGAATATATCTCGTTAAAAGATTCAATTTACAACATCTCTGAAGTTTATTATTTTCGGTATCCCATAGTATTTTTATAGCAAAATATGAATCAATTAATTCTAAAAAAAAAACATTTGGATCATTTCGAATCACAGTGGGATCGTACGAATTACTGATTGAAAATTCTTCCAAGTGAATAAAATATTGGGGACGAACCGGTATCATATGAGAAACCACAAGAAGAAGAGCAGAAAATAAATATAAATAATGTACCTCAAATTAAACACAATCGATATTCATGTATACATCTTGAAGATTCCCATCGAATTTGATTATAGGAACATACCAATTTTGATATCGATATTGAACAATTGCCCAGATACCACAAACATTCTCAGAATATTCCATGAAAATGTCATCTTGTAGAATATTTATAGAATGTTCTTGGAATGTTGGGAACGTTCATGAATTGTTCCATGAAGATATTCTAATAGTATTCTGAAATTACATTCCTAGAAGATCCTAAGATAAAATATTCCAGAATGTTCTTATTCTCAATATTCTCAGAACATTCAAAGATTCTTCATACGAATATTCTAATAATAACATTCTTAGGGGCTCCCGAAATCAAATATTCCAGAATGTAATCATTCTTAATATTCTCAGATCATTCAAGGATTGTTCCATTTGAATATTCTGATAATTACATTATAAGGACTCCCGAGATACAATATTCCAGAAATTTTTAAAAAGGGAATTTAAAATTTTTTTTTCCCATCAGATGCTCTCTATTTAGGGGTAGTTCTTGATTAATTGAGTTGATGATGTATATGCATGATGTGCGCCCCATATTTCTATGGTGTTCAGCAGAAATTCTGCTTTTGGTTCTTCTATTCTCTGTAGGTAATGTTGGTATTGTCAATTGTCGGAGCTGTCATTTATCGAAGTGATTCATATACATAAATAATGATTCAGCAATGTGGGGGCGGATTCTATATCACGTATTCGATATCGACTAGCTCAGTACATACGCATAGTCTAAATCGAATTGCTTAGACTATGCATATGTCCTGATTGCGCGATATTACGATCACAGTCTGAGCTACTTGATAATCGAATACGTCAAATGGACAAAGAGAAGAGTAGGGTACTGACTAGATTAACACGTTTGCCGCCATTTGCATTTGCTGTTCCCGTTACGTTTGGCGATTTTTTGGCTTCGTGCGTTTTATTTCCTTTTTTTGGATGGTTTGTGAGCAAAACCATTGAAAAAGTGTTTGTGGTGAAGTGAGTTATTTGTTGCAGGTATATATATATATAATGAGTATTCATTTTTTATTAAAAAAATCTAAAGGTTTATACCTAACCTAACTTTGTCCAAAGTAGATATTCATGCCTCATAGTTGTTGTGAAATTGTTTGTTTTTCTAGTTATTTTTTGTGGAACTGTGGCTCCATATATGTGTTCATTTTGGTTCGAAGGAAAATATTTCAGAGGTAATCGAAGAGGATGATGATTGTAATGACTATCCATGTTACATCCAATGCAGCAGAAGTGGAAGGTTCTGCTAATGACGTGCAAGAAAAGACTTGAAAAGTAAGCTGATAATCGATCATTTCCTACATGATTGCTGACAATCACAAATATATCAGTTATTTTGGAGAATGCCTACTTTTTTCATATATTTTACACAATGACATGGTATAAAATGGATCTATCTATTGGTTTCATCAGAAAAAAGCTATGAAAACTGGTTTTGAAATGTTTTTAACGAGTATGCATTATTTTCAGAAGAAAAAACTTCTTTTGAAATATTGAACTATAAATGAATTAAATAAGATAGTAAGATTTTGCTTTATTTCCTGAGATATCCAGGGTGGGTCCTGAAAAAATCAATTATTCTATAGACATTATCAGAATATTTGGTGGATTTTCTCAGAAAGTTATCAGTATATTGAGTGAACGTTCATAATATGTCCCTTGGATATGGAATACATTTTCTGCCAATATTTTATCGAGCTGCTAAGAATATTTTGATGATATTCTCAAGAAAACCTTCAGTATATTCGGGGAACCATAGTATGTGCCTAGGATGTGAAAGAAATATTTTGGAAAGATTCTATCAAGCTGTTGAGAATATTCTCAGAAAATCCTCTAGTATATTCTGAGAACGTTCAAAGAATGTGAAACTCAGTCCACGTTGGATATCCATACAATGTGCATAGAATATATGAAGTGTGTTAAATATTCAAACATTCCATCATGTGCTTCTATGAATATTCTATGAATGTACTTGTGCTATCTGGGTGAACGCACTTTTTTTAGAATTACTCTGAAGTACTACTTTCACATAGATTCACTACAATGTCTAGTATCAAATAGGGTATGTACATCAAAGTCTCCTAATGAAAGTCACTCAAAATTCTTGTGAAATAGATCCACCAAATGTTTAATTCTCTCAACAGTAAAAATGAACAATTTTGATTTTACATACATTCGCAATTGGAATAGAAGAGACAACAGCTGTAACAAAAAAATGTTGAGACTAAATTTTTTTTGTTAATTTTTGATTTCTCATATTTCCACGCACTCCGTCAATCAAGATTCAATATATTAATCTATAATAAAGTAGACTTTCACATTACGTAATCATAATTCTTTTTTTATTTTTTTCGAAATTTCGATAAAAAAAAATTATGAGAGTTGTCAGTGAAGTTCAGATTTGTTGAACGAAATAATCTAATGATTGCCTGAATCATCGTATTAGATTAATAATGGCATTTGATGGGTAAGTTGTTCATTTTCGCAGCGCAGTCGTAACAATATCTCAACAATACCGTTTTCTATGAGTTCACCAGACTACCAATCTATAAGACTGTGAACGTCTTACCTGTCAAGGAAGCCATTTTAGCTACAGCAAAGGCTCTGTCGCCATACGATTTCGCTAAATGTTGAGCCACCTCACATTCCAATCCAAAATCTTGTACCAATCGAATATACATGGTTGGCGTCCAGTCAGTAGCACCAACTAGAACCATACCATCTGTTTGACTTTGGCTGTGGCGTGGTTGCAGATTGCATGCTGTAAAAATAATCATCTTACAATTACAAATAACGATGCGAAGGGACGACCAATTCAGAGTAGGGTAGTTCCTTGATTTTACCTTTTATTGCTGCATCGATAGTCTCAGATGCCATGGATCTGTACGTCGTCCATTTTCCCCCAGCTATCGTGACGAGATTGGAATCACTAACGTGAACAATGTGATTTCTGGCAAGTGATTGGGTATCGGGTTTATTGGGATCTGATACCAACGGTCTGATTCCGCTCCACGCAGATAGGACATCACCTCTTCTTACTGAAAGAATCAAATCGAAGGAAAGAAGTTAATAACAAATATATAACATGTGCTATGAACCTCATACAGATTGTGTTTTTGAAGAATAACCGTGAATATATTTTTCTCTGAGAAACTCTGTGGAATTGGAATATTATTCTATACATTCAGAGTGGACCGAGCCATTTGTAATATTGCCGATAATTTCTGAAGCATATTCTAATATTCTAGTACATTTTTGAGCTTCAATTCCACAGAAAGTATTTTTTAGTTGAATTTATTGGTCTCTTAACGAATGAAAATACTCACTATCTCAGCATATTTGGGTATTAAGGAAACAGATTATTGGAAATATATTAGAAACAAGTAATATTTTACTTTAATTAAAATCAAATCAATCTTTGGATCATTTTTCAAGGATTACTTGTTCGAATTATGAGAATGACATCAACCCCTTTGGAAAATTCAAATAGAACGAGTAATATAAATGTTTTTGAATTTTTCCATATTTTTTATTGATAAATGTAACATTTTCAATGTTACTAAGTAAACAGAAGGTAATGAAACATTTCAAATCAAATGTTCAAATTGCGCGCCCATCGCTTCTTGCCAATAATGGAGGCATTTCTGGAATTCTTCTGAATATTTTGTATCGTTTCCGAGGTAATTTGATTAAACTCTTGCTTTATTTTCTGTTTTATGAACCGTCGACGTTAGTTGGTCTGTTGTAGTATACTTTAGATGGGGAGAACGAGCAGGCCACTCAATTTAACCGCGTCTACCGATCCACCTAGCAGGAAAAAACCTGATTGAGATAAGTTTTTACTTCCAATGCAAAATGTGGTGTCGCTCCATCTCGGTGGTACCAAATATTCCTATCAATTTTATTAGGGTTATCATCTAGGAAAAGTATTGTTAACTCTGAAACTGAGAAAATTGGCAAAAAATCCTAGAAATGCCCGCCAGTTAATGGGCTATCAAATGAATATAGCACTGGCGATCACATACATTTTTTAGAGGTGATTTTTGATACTTGGAATAATATTTATTCGTTAGTTTAAGTTGTGCTGAAAACGAAATGCCGATTGTGGCCGTGGCTTTGCGGTCGCTATGGCGTCGCGACTCTCAGCGTCTTGTAAGGTAAACAATTATGTTGAAGTAATTTTTTGAAAGCTAATGCTTCATTTTTATCTTTTTATATTATTATAAGTGGAGATTTGGTTTAGCGAGAACAAGAACAATAAAAGTGGTCCAAATTTAAAAAAATTGCCGACGTTTCGACGTTTATTTATCGTTTTTTTCAGGGCTAAAATGCATATGGGTTTACAAAACATATTAAAATTCATTATAAAGATAACCATAACAGATTCACGAACAGTAATGTGTTAAAAGCAATATGACTTTGTAGAACAATAATAAACTATGTTTTATAAATGAAACAAATAGAGATCTACCTTTTTTTCGTTATCGTTCAATTTATAAAGCATAATTTATCATTGCTCTACTGAATTATATTGTTTTTAACACATTACTGTTCGTGAATCTGTTTTATTCATTATTGTGTGTCATATTATGGTTATCTTTATAATAAATTATAATATGTTTTATAAACCAATATGTATTTTTAGCCCTGGAGACGACGATAAATAAACGTCGAAACGTCGGCAATTTTTTAAAATTTGGACCACTGTTATTGTTCTTGTTCCGGTTCAACCAAATCTCCAATTAACTTGAAGGACGCAATTTCTACATAATTATTTCAAAACAATTCTGGAAGGTTATAACCGGTCGCAAATCAGTCTGGCAAATTTTTGAAACTGTAAAAAAATTGATTTTTGAAATTATTTTTCGAAATTTGTTACTTCATGTTAATATAAACAATAATAATGATTTTAAAATTCGTTTCGCACCTATTTGTCGGTATTAACATTGTCTGGCAAGTTTATCAAGGTCCGCGCGTCATTAGATCTCCTCGCGCGTCTCCGATCAGCTTCACAAACCTACATTTTGGGACTTATTTTTTAGTAGCTGATACTTTATTGTATCAAAATTATAATATTAATAATTATCTTAGAATCAATCTGGCAGTTATTTACCGGTCCCAATATTGTCTGGCTGAGTTATAAAGTACTCCCAAACTTCAATGAGCTACATTTTCACTTTGCTAAACATTATCAATAATACATTTTTTTTTATTTATTCCAATGTTTTTATTTCTGCTTCATTAGTCGTTGAAAAAAATTTGTTAAGTTAGTGGTGAAAAACAAATAATTATGAATTGGCAACTAAAAAGTCATATTATTGCAGTATTGCGTGAAGACTGTTCTTCATCGGATTTTGTAGGTATAACTCCCATTAGTTCTTTCTCTATTTTGCTTGCGTCACTACGTTCATAGTCGAGCAAGTATACCTGCATTTTTGTTGGAATTTACTACTACGCATTTTGAAACATCTGTCCATGATGTGGTTCCCCACATTGTATCAAGCTATGCTACAGAAATCTGGCAACGTCGCACCTGAACCGGATCACAAGAAACGGTGACGCTTGAAACTCACGGACTCCGCAGTGTAACACCAAAATTAGCCACTTAATATTCCGCGATTAAGTATCGTACCCAGCAAACAGGAATGAGCGGTAAATAGACGGGTCGTTGCTGTTAACAGCGGTCAGATGTCGGCAGCGGCACACCGATGTGAATAATTGGAATGAAATTACCCGTTAAAGATTTGCGATAATCATGCCGATATCGTTTTGGCACAGTACGTGGCATTACGCGCCGCTCCACTGCGACCTCTGCAATGAAAATGCAACATTGGCATTACTTATTATCACATTGGCAGTTGGCCCTACTGTTGATTTCGTGTAGGATGTAGGATGTCAAATTGCGTATTTTCTATTTTGTCGAGTCATTGTCATTGTGGTTCATGGTTTTGGAAAATAATCACAGTGGCGAGAGTTTTTTCAGATTTGCGAAGGTGTTTTCGTGTGATTGAATTTCTTGACGTACAAAATCAACGAGTTTTCATGATTTTTGTCATTAAAGATAGTGATTATCTTACCTAAAGGTGCATCCTTTGCAGCAAAGTATGTACTTTACAGTTTACAGATCTCCAAATGCGACGTTGCCAAACATAATAGCACGACTTTATATAATGGAGAAGGCTGTGGGTTCTCCTTTCCCTTTTTATTTTACGAAGTTCATAGATCCAACAACCTCAACATGATGACATACTCATTTACTGAACTAGTTGTCGCTACATCGTCTTGCGAATAGGACGTCATAGTACATATCTGAATAATTGCGTTCATAAATAATCAGTGATTAATTTTTGTTTTTTCATACATCCAAATATCATTTAAAACAATAATAATGCCGTGATATTTGAAAAATTCGGCAAGTAGACAATCTCAAGTTAAGTAATGTATCTTTGCCAGAGAGTCTTCTTTATTGTCATTGTACTCACTTGTTATAAGAATTTTTCCGTACGACATAATATGACTCTTAAGTTTCCAATTAATAACTATTTATTTCTCACCGAAAACTTAACGAATTATTTCCAACGACTGTGATGAAGCAGAAAAAAAAAATTATTGAAATAAATAAAAAGAAATGTATCATTGATAATGTCCAGGGGTACTTTATAACTCATCCAGACAACATTGGGACCGATAAATAACTACAGATTGATTTTAAAATCATTACTCATATTATGATTGTTCTATAAAAAAGTATCAGCTATTGAAAAATAAGTACCGAAATGTAGGTTTGTAAAGCTAATAGGAGACGCGCGAGAGCGACTAATGACGCGCGGACCTTGAATAACTTGCCAGACAATGTTAATACCGACAAATAGGTGCCAGACTAATTTTATAATATTTATTAATGTTCATATTTAACATCTCCTAAAGTAACTAATTTTAAAAAATAATTTCAAAAATCGATTTTTTTACAGTTTTAAAAATTCGCCAGACTGATTTGCGACAGGTTATAACCTGCCAGAATTGTTTTAAGATACTTATAATAATATAAAAGAGATTAAAATGAAAAATTAAGTATCAGCTTTAAAAAAATAACTTCAACATCATTGCATACCTTACAAGACGCTGAGCGTCGCGACGCCATAGCGACCGCTATACAGGAATCGCCATTTCATTTTCAGCACAAAGTAAGCTAACGAATAAATATTATTCCAGGTTTTGAAAAATGACTCCCCAAAACTGCAAGTGATCTCCAGGGCTAATATCGTCCGATAATTTGATAATTTATAAACTAAACGTTCATCTTCTCAGGATATTGAGTATTGGCCATCATCCGATGTGGATTTTTTGTACTCCAGTACTGTCCAGTTCTGTTTGTTAACTATTCTTTTTAAAATGAATGTTGCTTCATCAGAAAAAATAATGTTTTTTATAAAGAACGGATCAGCTTGGCATCTAATTGTCATGATTTCGCACAATTCATGTCGGCGATCAGGGTCATTCTCGTTGAGTTCTTGAACCAAATGAATTTTATATGGGTTCTATTTATCTTTTTTCAATAGATGCAATATGGATGTTTTACTGAAATCTTTATCGGTGGCAATTCCTCTTGTAGGTTTATGTGGATTTATCTTGAATATCTAAAAGCCGCAGATTACAACGCAATCCAAGGCACTTGTGCTCAGCGTTGGAGCCGGTGTGTACGACGCGATCGAACACTACCCAACCCATTCCAAGCTTGGCGTTGGCGTTAAGTTGCGTTCGCTCCTTGAGCGGTACGTCAAAAGAATGTTTGATTTGGTCTAGACGGGATTTGTTGCTTGCTTGTATTCGTGAAGTAGTTTTCGGCATTTTATCATTTTAGTTTAGCCGCGTACTTGGTGGGCGTATCGTTATGATTGTCTAGTGAAATTATTTTAATTTTGCATTCAAAAATATGGAGTGGACTGAAGAGCTATGTTTGAGGTTGATTTGGTGCTATAGACAAAATCCCGTATTATGGGACCCAACTAATAAACGTTTTAAACTTTCATTTCTTCTCTTTTTCTTTGTTAGTAAATAATGTAATATCAAAAACCCCGCACTTGCTAATAATAAATCTTTCTCATCGCTCGACATTTCTAGTAGCTCCAGTCGCACCGAACCCTCCCAAACGCTGTCGGACACAAATCTAAATTTTGGTGTGGACGTGCGCATTCCAATCCCTTCCAATGCCGAATCCCAACGGACAAATGCTCGGTTCGGTTGCTCGGCGTTGGAATCTCGGTCTGAACGGGACACAGGATTATTGTGAAAATTTGATTTTCTGGGTAGTTAGTTCTGCTCTATAGATCATCCATGCAGCGTTGCCGCTTATATTGAAAAGTAGCAACAACTTTGATATCTTGAATGTAACACCCTGTCTATAATTGCATTTTTCAGTCAGTGAGCTGAAATTTTAATTCAGATGCGAACAAAGTATGCTAAGTTCGGTTCTCCTTCTCCATGATAGTTTTATATTTCATACGGGGTATCTGAAAAATCTGTGTCGGTTAAAGAATCATGAGTTACGTTAAGTAGTGTGCCGTGACCAGAAAATAGCAGGAAAATCTTTCAGTTTGACAGGCAGTGATTTCCATGGTGTTTTTTTTAAATGGATAATAATACATATTCAAATGCAGATATTTTAAATCTTTATAGAAACTTGCTTTTATTTCGGAAACCAGACCATTTAGGTATAGGAACATGATACATCGTTTGAAAGTAACTTCAATTTTTTTTCAGGATATTCGATAGGATGTTCCATTTGAAAAAAATGTACTCCCAACCATTTTTGTATCTATCGGAAAAATCACAAATTTTGAACGACCCTGTATGATGGAAAACGAATTCCCTTAGACATAACTAATGCACAGAACATTGATAAACTATAGCCAAAATTTCAGCTTTCCAAATACCGCAGAAATAAACATTTAATTGAAGCTAGGTTTTGCATGAAAAACAAAGAAATCAATGAATTTCTCGAAAACCGTTCGATAGGTATAGGAAAGTAACATACAGAAATGATCGGTAGGCAATAACAAAGGAAAAAATGCAATAATATACAGGGTGTCTCATTCAAAATATCAAAGTTGTTGCTACTTTTCAATATAGCGGCAACGCCGCAGTGCTGAAAATATTTAAGATCGATAGAGCAGAACTAACTAGCCAAGAAACCGAATTTAAAAAATTATCCTTTGTCCCGCTCTCCAGAAACGTCTAATAGGCCATCGAGTTTGGGACACCCTGTATAAAATTTCTTTCCATCGGATAAAATGTGTTTCTTACATGTGACCTTTCAAAATTCAAGAAATTTGTTTTCCATTCTACTAACCGTAGACTGAGAAATGCGACGTATACTATACCCTTACTGCTTCTGTATCCTTGTTTTATCAACACATCCTATTAATATGAAAATTTCAATCTTTGGGTAACCCAAAGACTCGTACTTAAAATAATGAGCAACTTGATAATCAGCGATAAATAACAAGAATGATAAGTTTGCACAGATGTAGCAAATGAAGGAATTCAAATGTATATTTTTTTCTGATATGTAAAAAGAATCCCTTTTTACTTCTTTCTTTTTGTTGGGTATTTTGCCACCTGCGTATCAGAAAAAACGATACATCTTATTTTAATTATTTGAATTGAATAGTCATGACACAAAATCAATTAGAAAAGTCACATTGGACAGATATTTGGCACATAGGATACATTTGATTGTATACATTTTAAAATTTTCGAATTTAATTTTCTTGATGGAGAATATACAACACTCAAAAACACCTGATAGAGAATTTGAAACCCTTCCAAGTCAGCCATCACACGCACCCTTGTTCTCTTCAGAATTTTCAAAGGGGTTTCTGTCACTCCAAGGGGATTGAAGGAAGAATAATGAAATTATGCTTAAAAATGTCACTCAAGAAATAAAAATGGACGTGTTTCAGAATTTCAGTCATATATTGTGAATTATATGGAAAATGGTGAGTAAAAGAAGGTCTTCTTCTGACTAACTACTTTTTATATTGACAAATGCAATCTTACCCTCAACATCAGGATTCAGGTAATTCTTCACTTCCTCTAAAATGAACATGATTTCGTCTTCGGTGGGTTTGGGATTGCGCGTTACTTTACAGGGCAAATCTGTGGTTCCAGCTATAGTATGCTTTTGCCAAGGCAAAAAGAAGATAACTCTACCATCACTTGTCGACGGATCAAGAAGACCCATTTGTTCTGGACTGTAATAACCTGAAAGATGACATCATTCCTTTGAATAAACAAAAAAGATCTCCCATAGAGAACGAACGATTCATTATGATGTCTTCATGAGAAATTTCATTTTACTAGCAAGAGTAGCTAGATAAACTAGGCAGGGGCAAGTAATTCACTCGAAATTATCGAGGCTTGGATAGGTTGAAAATCAGATATTGGAAATAATTTCCAATAAACTATTCATGTTATTTTAAAATACACAAAATCAAAATGATAAAAAAATAGGACAAGCTTTCATACAAATGCACTAAAAAGGAAAACATTTCTTCAATTGTTTGACCTAGGTTATTCCGTGAGTGGCAGATTCAGAATCTTGCCGTACAAGAATATCTATTTTATATTCGGGGCAATCTTTGAAATATGCTACTCACAGAATAACCTAGGTCAAACAATTGAAGAAATTATTATTTGTGAAAGCGCTTTGAAATATTTTTTTTTTCAATATACTTGGCCGTAACTTGATGGAATTCTATAGTAATTTCAAATCACAACACACGATTAGATTTCCACATTTCTAACATGTTCCACTAGCACAGTAGCTTCTCCAGGTGAATGTACAATTGTACATTGTGAATGTACAAATGTACAATTGTACATTGTACATTCACCTGAAGAAGCTAGTGTGCTAGCGAATTATGTTGTGAATTTAATAAACATCTGTGGAAATCTAATCGTGTGTGTTAGATTTAAAGAAAGACAAATTATGATATTCATTAGAATTTAGAAATACACTCTTTGAGGCACTAGTGCTCACAAGTGACACTTTTACTCACTAGTGTCTAAAAAAGTGTCATTTCAAAATTCTAACGAATATAAAAAATAAACAATTTCAAATGTATGAAATTCGTTTCGAAATCGATATGTTTTAAGCAATCGACGCATTGTGCAACTCGGCTTTCGCCTAGTTGGACAATTTTGCGTCCCGTACTTAAACACACTTTTCGCGACTTGTTACATAATAACAAAAAATTTAACCGACGATTAACGGAACTGAAAAGCAACAAATAAAATTAACCTTCCTAGTCTCAATAACCAAGCTCCTAAACTAATGTAAGTAACTAATTTTGAGTCGGCACCAAACAAACAGACAAACAAACAAGCAAACAAACAAGCGTAAAAAGATGTCATCGAGATGCGCGGTGACATTATGATAATTTTTTTGAAGTAATTCGATTATCTTCATTGATTGTTCGATTGGCGCCTACTCAAAATTAGTTACATTAGTTTAGGAGCTTCGTTATTAAGACTAAGAAGGTTTATTTTATTTTTTGCTTTTCAGTACCGTTTATCGTCGGTTTAATTTTTTGTTAAAAAGTTTTTATTTCTCAATTTTTTTGTGGCCGAAATAACTATCTATTAATTTTTTTTCCAAAAATTTTTCCCTTTTAATTAATTAAATAATATGATTATCACTTTTATTATTTATTGTTATATAATATATTATTTCATCACTTTGTATATAATTTCATCCTTTTATAGAATGTAATTATTGTGTCGGATGTAGGAGAACAAAAATAATGACAATAGTAATCTGTCAATGTCAACTACATATATGTGCCAATGTTCACATGTGAAAAATCAATCATCTCCTATTTTTCTACCCATAGGGTAAATCATTTCATCCTAGATTCAAGTTTGATCAACAATGAGGAATACACTATCTAATGAAAAAAGAATCATCCAAATTGGACAACCCAGTACAAAGTTATGCTTGATAGAATCGGTTAACGAGCCAAAATTCAGAGGGTGAACGATCAATATCCTCCATTTTGCTACCCTTAGAGGATTTTTTTTCAAATTAAAATGGGACCAACTTCGAAGTACACCCTATGCAAAGGAAAAATAATCATCGAAATCGAACTAGTAAAAAGTTATGAGAGGTCATACATAAAAACAATAAAAAATTATGCGTCGACTTTTTGATTTCGTCGGTTGAATAGCTATTTTCTTTTTCAGTGCATATGTACTAAATTTAATTTTTATCATTTTCAAACAATTAATTTGAGTCATTCATGAAAACCTCCATCTCATTTTTATCTGACAAAAATTGATCTCCGACCCCAAAAAAACCCACATATCGATTTTGAATTCATGAATTATGACAAAAACATCATGACATCCGTCTCCAAAAACCCACACACTCCAATTTTGACTCGTCGCTATCTTGGAGCTGTCTTCCTCAATTCGTGGATTTTGACAAAAAAATCATGATCAAGACCCACACATACCAATTTTTATTGGAAATGGGCTATAACCACAAAATTCGTCGCCATATTGGAGACGCCATCTTGAAATTATGAATTTTGACGAAAAATCGTTACCTCCGTCTCCGAAAACCCCCACATACCAATTTCGAATATAATCAATCCATAATCACAAAACTCGTCCGCCATATTGGAGCCGCCATTTCGTTTTTTCTCTAGCAAAAATTATGTAATGCATTGTCACCGGAATTTGGAACATATACCAAATTTCACGTTAATGGGACAACTAGAAGTGGGTCCAATTTAACTCGTAAAATTTGATTACAAACCCACAGACAGACATTGAGACAGGTGAAACTGAATGAAAGCTCTTAACGATGCTATTTATCTAAGAGAAAACAATGGAAATCGACTATGATAGTTCGCATAACCGAAAACCTGAATTTGGCGAAAAACACTGCCCTACCTCCTTTAGCAACGGATCAGCAAACTACCCGATATGTCTCACCTGGCAAGGTGATGTGGACTCCACTGCTAGGCGAGCATATCTCCCTGACTGTGGGGTCATCCATTTTTCTAATACTGTCGGTAAATGGCCCTGTCGCATTGATGACGCATTTTGTGGGAATTGACCATGTTTGTCCGCTGAGTTCGTCTCTAACATCTACACCACTAATGACTGTTTTTTCGCCTTTCTTCTCTTTCTTGAGTGATGTCACCTTGACGTGGTTGGCTATGGTGGCTCCGTGGTTGGTGGCAGTGAGAGCTATCGCTAGGTTCATTCTTGCGTCGTCTTGTTGACCTTGAATTTGACAATCAATAAAAATACTGAAGAAATCAAAACGACAGGTGTTTCAAAAGTATTATCTGGAGCAAGTTTGGTTTCAAAATTGATATAAAAAATAGGAAAGTATTATTTTCGATCTTCTCGGCTTTCTGAAAGCATATGCTGAGATTTCAATATCACTTTGTTATAATATAAACAGAGTATAGGCCCAAATACTGACTATTTGTAATAACCCCACACTTGACTAGCCAAATGTAATATCCGGCTATATACACACACCACACCTTCAACAGCAAATGATATGAGCTGATACAGGGTGTTGTTCGATTAGAAATCTCACACTTCAGTTTAGTTGGTTAAGATGTTGTTACTAAGTTTATGAAGCGCTATACTGGGTGAGAATAATTTATAAAAAGGCACTGGCGATTAAGGAACGTCATCCCAATTTTATAGATTTTGAAAGAGCTGAGATCGTTCAAATTGTATACCTTTCTAATCTAGTTGAGGATACTATGCAAATCATTGGAGCACTTATAAAAACAAACAAACAATAATAATTAAAATAATTAGTTCGTTACAACGATTACACACTGTATGGTATGACATTATAATACAACTTCAGTACTTCCATAGTACTGAATACATGTTCCAAATGAGTAATGCGACCTGAGGATAATTGCGTTACACCTGACGGTAAGTTGTATCAATTTTCCAAAGTCCCTGTTTGAAGGAACTGATATTTCAAGAATCTAACAATGTCATAATGACTTTGAGATGAACAACAATATTTCCATATAAAATAATCTGACTCAACCAGTCACAAAATGAATTCAGCTGTTTCTAACCACACTGAATAATATCAAATATTTTATTAATAAAAAAAAATGGAAAATATGGTGAATAAACAAGTATCGTTCCAAATCGATTGTTAGAAAGTTCTACAATTCATATGAGTCAAATGCTTATCCATACACTTGAACAGAATTGAAACTCTACTAATTGAGAAAATAAAACAATAATGAAAAAATTTAATATTGGTTGAATGAGCATGTATCATTCAACGAAACTGAATGAATGATTCATATAATTTGGTAATTCTTCACACACACTGGATATAAAATTAATTTGATTCAATAATAGAACTGTGAAATAATTATAGGTATAGATTTGCATTACAACAATAAATCGAAATATTTTGGAAAGTATTCCGCAGTGATAGAAGTCTAGATTTTGTTCATAATACAAATAACTGAGTAGTTAAAAAATCAAGGCTAATTTAATTTATGTTCAGAAAAAAATTACGAATTGCCATACTCAAATAGGTACATTGAATTTTCATATAAAATATTTTCACTTCAGATAGAGATTTCGTAGAAAATCGAATAATCCATTCAGTTTATTAATAGTTGGAAAAGATCTGATATGCCAGATTATCACAAAAACACAAAAATACAACGCTTACCCTGCTGCCAGAAATTGTGGATTTCAGACACAATATTTTAAGCAAATGATTTATACATTTCTGATTATTAATTACCAATGTATTTTCTGTTTTCTTAGTTATTATCGAGTAATTATTTTTAGTAATCAAATACCGACTTTAATCTAACGCGCACTTGATTCTAGATGGAACATTTTTCTCGTCTCGATAATTTTCTAACACTTTTAAGTATACATTCAGATTATTTCTAGTTGATCGATAAGACTGAGTTTCATTCTACTACATTCTGAGCTGTGTACATAGACTTTACTTAGTTTAGTCGAGTTAAGTGAATGAGCTTGACTGAGAGACGGTTGAATGATTTTCTGGCTTTTTATAGTAGGTATTTCGCGGCCTCCTGCGTTGAGCCCTTTGTCTTCCACGTAGAAGCTAGTGATGACAATTGTATGTTGTTGATTCATGTTAGACTCTCGAGATAGTTAAAAAAAACATAATTCAGTACTTTGCTCATATTTTCATCAGAGGGTCGTAGGGTTACATTTATTTTTCACCTGTACAACCCGACTGATATTATCTCCAATTTTATTTTGAAAAGTTTAATTTAATAAAATATATTTAATTTTTCGGGGTATGTACTCACCGTCATAATAAACTATACCACCACAGAGTTTATCTCCTCTCAACATGGGGAATAATTCGAGGGCGTTTTTCTTGGATAAAAAGTAGGATGGTTTGACTGTTTTCGAACCCGCTACCAAGTCATACATCTTTATTCCAAACCAGTAATAGGGAACTTGCCACCATCTGGAATGGAAATATCTGATGAATCATGTAATATAATTTAAATCAGAATGATGAACAATTGTATTTTGTAGAAGTGAAAATTCTGTGTAAACTTTTTATAGTCATCCAAAACATGTGAATATATATTTGTGCAATTGAGATGACAATTTGTTTCGGAAAAAGCAATTTTCATAAAACTTCTATGAAAAATGTTCCTCAACTATGTGTTTTGTTTACTCTACTGTACATGCACACCTTCCAATTCCCTTGATGATCTACGTAGAAGAATTGTAGATGAGTGTCGTGCAGAAAAATTGAGAAATGTGCGAAGACATTTCGAATATCGCTTGTATGAATGTATGGAACGGAATGGTTCACATTTCGAACCTTTAATATGATAACATTTCAGGTTATGAAAAACAAGATTTTTTTATACTCATTTTTCATAAAAACTCCCACAACATCGACGGGTTTGCGATTGAATTTCCTTCAAAATGATTTATCACAAGTATGGTAGTCCCATTGAAGATTCTGAAGTAGGGGATGGGGGGCTTAATGGTACAATGATGGCGTATTTGGTGAAAGGGTTCTCTCTCGAAATGAAAATCGACGGATCTGAGCGACATTCCCCGATTTCGGATGAAAGGAGAGTGACAAATTATAGCTGGGACACACTGTATCTATACATATATAATAACATGTCCTGATCTACTGGCTACCTCACTGACTGACTGACTGACTGACTCACTGATTGACTTACTGACTGACTTACCGACTGACTCACTGACTGACTCACTCACTGACTGACGCCCAGACTGAACCGCTGGACCTAAAGTGCTGAAATTTTGACAGCGTATTCCTATGACGACATTGGTATTCCATCCCTGAAGGGATGAAAAGGGGGTGAGAAGGGGGTGGAAGTGGAACCGTTGGTTTTGAAGTTGAAGTTATGAACATTAGTATTTGGGCTTCTTTACAATTGAAGTAAATGCATTTTCGAAAATTCAACCCCGAATGGGTTGATATAAGGGTTGAAAATTTGTATAGGAATACCGTTGCTAGTTTTTGAGTTGGGGTCATGAAAATTGGTATTCGGGGTCTTTTTTGCAAATAAAGAAATACCGGTTCCAGTGTTTCTATAAATTCAACCTCTAATGGGGTGAAATGGACGGTAAAAATTTGTATGAGTTCCTCTATTTTTCCATATGGGGTCATAAAAATTGGTATGAGAGGTTTTTGTTACAAGTAGAGAAATACGTGTTTTATTCGACTGCTATAGGGTTGAAATGGAAAGTGAAATTTTTCATGTGGGTTCCGTTAGTTTTTGAGTTACGGTCATGAAAATTGATGTTCTGTCTCTCTGGTACAAAGAATTCCGTCCTTAAAGGGGTGAGAATATATTAGTGAATTTGTAATAGTGGTCACAAAGCATTACTTTCGCTATCAAATCGATTATGCCAGCCAAACGAGTTAACGGGAAACGGGATAACGGAAAACGGGCTGAAGGGATAATGGGAAACAGGTAAAGCCACAGGCATGAGCTAGATGGAACAACACAAAGAAATAACCAGGGAAAAATACAAATTCTACGCGGACGGAGTCGCGGGTACCAGCTAGTATACTCACGTGTATACAGGCAGCATTATCGGAAGTGGATGTGCCAGATGTGGAGCTTGGTTCAACATCGATGCCCTTTCATGTAAGGCCTCCTTCACCATCCTATACTGTTCGATATCCAACTTCATTATGGCTTTCTGAAGATATCTGACTCCACCGTGGATGAGTTTTGTGCTTCGACTAGATGTTCCACTGGCGAAATCATCGGCTTCTATGAGGGCAGTTTTCAAACCTATAATCAGAGTTTGATTTTAATTTCAGATTGTGAGCTAAAAATTGAAAAAATGGTGTTGGTGCCACATTATACGCTAGAGTGACATTTTTCACACGCGGAATTCGATAAAAAATACGCTCGTGGTGTTTACTTCTTCACAAATATTTTTTTGACCTCAAGGCAGCACCAGTTACTCAACGCTCCTCTTCAACTTCGTTTTGCTAGGAGTATGAGTTTCAGATAACCCGTCCACTGATCACTTCCCTAAATGAATACCGTGCCAAAGTACAGTTTAAGAAGGCTTTCATGATTTTGAAAAATGAAGTCGTGGGTACCAAGGTAAATAACAACAGTTGCAGGAAATATACTGAGGTCTCGTGTACCAAATTTATTCAGCAATTTAATTAGCGACAGTTCAGTTCAGTCGGCAGGGGAGAAAAATGGCCGCCATAAAACCTGAGGCTACAGTAGCAATTTTCGTTTTCCTCGTGATAGGGGGGTTGATCCTGAGTATAACTCTGAGTTGGAGGGTGCGTAACATCCTTCTTGGAAAACGCGTTTTGTCATATATCTCCTTCACGGTTTGTCGGTCGCGAAAAATACAGGATATCTTTTTTTTAGATAATTAAATGTTCTTCCATCAATTTTTGAAAATTTTTTCTGTAAAATCGATATTCATGCGAGTTTTCGAGTCAAACTTGGAACGCATGCTCTTTCTGCGAATAACTCGAAAACAATAGATCCTACTTGAAAAATTGTTTTATTGAGAGTTGAAGAGAGTGAAATTGTCAAAAAAATTAGTTCAGAACTTTTTTCCTACCTACAATAGTTGTCGCACATTAGATAGCAAACGAAAATTCTTCACATATAATGAGACGTATGCACGGAATAGGTAAATTGACGTTATGGGGGGTGTGATGCCATATTATAGCAGCTGTAAAGTGCCTTACGGAAGCGCTTGGGCCGCCATTTGCCATTTTGAACAAATTCCTTCGGAAATCATCTCTCCGCTCCTCGTTTACCATTCCACTGTTCTTGTTCCTTACCCCACTAACATTGTAAGTGGAGAAACTATTGTAGATAGAAAAAAAATGAGGAAAAATGTATAGACAATTTTCCGCTCTACAACTTTTAATTCAGTTATTTTTCACTTGAGATCAATTATTTTTGAGTTATTCGCAGAAAAAGCATGCGTTCCAACTTTGACTCAAAAACTCGCCTAAATATTGATTAAAAAGAAAAAATTATTGAAACATAATGAAAGAACTTCTTTTTTCTTTATGTTCTGGTTCCCACGAATAGGGATATCCTGTAATGTTCAGAGAACATCGTGGGAACCAAGGGAAAGAGGGTAGGAGTTGGTGTTCTTCTTAAATTTCTGGAGGTTGTATGCCTCGGGGAACACCTCCCTAGGCAATGAGTTCCAAAGCCTCGCTGTTCGTTGGATGAACGAGTCTTTGGAAAGTGATGTTCTGCAGGTCTCCAAAGTGACCACGAAGGGGTGTGATGACTGGACTTGACGGGTTAGTCTCGAAGAGACTGCCAAAGCAGGAACGATTGTTGATATTTCAGAAGAGCATCGCCCATGAAAATATCTATAACATAGAGACAAATCGCCAACTTTTCTACGGTGTTCCAGACAAGTGAGCGAGTTTGTAAGCGAGGCATCACCGACGAGACGAATTGCCCTTTTTTGGACAGAATCCAATAGCCTCAGGATATGTTTAGGTGCCGCGCTCCAAATATGGGAACAGTATTCCAGGACAGGTCGGATCTGTGCCTTATAGATCATAAGCAGCTGAGTGGGGGTGAAATAGTTCTTGGCACGAAACAAAAAACCAAGTTTTTGGGATGCACTTTTGGCAATGGACCTCACGTGATTTTCCCAGGAAATGTTATTGCTGATAGTAATACCAAGCATCGATATGGATGACTTCAGTGGTATGGTTACTCCTGACAAAGTTATGTTAGGCACAGTGAGATCGGCTTTTCTAGAGAAAAGACATGCTTGTGTTTTGTTTGCATTGAATTCTACCAAGTTATTAGATCCCCAATCGGGAATTGTTGCTAAGTCCATATTTATATTATTAACATTTCTTCCTCGTTCATTTCTGGTTTCACGGGCTGATATAGGGGCCCTGGAAGAGAAAGCGGTATGGAGGGTACTATCATCGGCAAAGCTGTGTACTGGACATGAAGTTGCTTTCAACAGGTCGTTGATGTGAAGTAGAAATAGTGTTGGTGCGAGAATAGATCCTTGCGGAACACCAGCATTTATGAGTAGAGTGTCAGATGAAACTCCATCGACCACTACATGGAGAGACCTGTTTGAGAGAAAACTAGCAAGCAGAGAACACAGCTGAGGGGGCAAGCCATAAGACGGAAGCTTGGCGAAGAGTCCCTGGTGCCAAACTCGATCGAACGCCTTGGAGATATCTAATGCCACAGCTAAAGTTTCTCCATACTTTTCAATAGATAGCTGCCATATATGTGGGACGTAAGCGAGCAGGTCACCAGTTGATCTCTGATGGCGGAAGCCATATTGCCTATCGTTGACAATTCCTGAGTCTTCCAGATATTTCATGAGCTCGATGTTGATGGCTTTTTCCATGACCTTTGAAATAATAGATAGCAGTGCGATAGGTCTGTAGTTGCTAGGTAGGGCCTTTTTGCCTTTTTTAGGGACTGGCTGTACTCTCGCAATTTTCCAATTGGACGGAAATACCCCCAAATTGTAAGAGTGGTTGAACAACTTGCAAAGAACAGGTGTTAGTTCGGGGGCACATTTCTTGAGAATAATCGGCGGGATTCCGTCAGATCCACAGGCTTTGTTGGTGTTGAGACCCAGCAAAATCTTTCTGATAGTACGTTGGCGAAAGGTGATCTCGGGCATATGACTGTCAATAGGTGTAATGTTCGGGGGTTGTTTTCCCGATGAATCCAGAGTGGAATTTCCAGCAAATAGGTGCGCAAAGATATTGGCTTTTTCCTGGGCAGTCGTTGCTAGTGTTCCATCTTCTTTGGTTAGAGGAGGAAATGAGCTGGGAGTGAAGTTTCTTCCCACAGCTTTGGCGAAAGACCAAAATGAACGGGATCCGTTAGGACATTCAGCAAGTTTTGATCTTATTTTGGCATTGTGGGCATCTTTTGAGCATTCTATTGTCTCTTTGCATATGCCTCTAGCCTCGACATATGCTGCTCTGGTCTCAGGGCCCGGATTTTTTAGCCATCGATGGTATGCTGCCTGTTTGGAAGCCACAGCTCTAGAGCAGTTTCTGTTAAACCAGGTCTTATCGGATGATGTTCTTCTTTCGGTATTCGGTATGTCTAAACCAACAAACCGTTTAGGAGATATATGACACAACGCTTTTTCCAACATGGCCGCTTGAGCACACTCCTCCGTGCCGTGCCAACTCAGAGTTACACTGTAACCTCACCGATAGTGCTCAATTGGGTAGGCGGCGTTTGTCATCACTTTTGTTGAGGTAATTTGGGCGTATTTTCATCTCAACAGCTTCTCGAACGACTCTTGCTTGTAGTGTTTTCTCAGAAGCAATTATGTTCGAAAATTTGGCTCAGCATTCGTCTGTTAATTTGTCATATATATGTTCTAGGGCATTCAGAGCCTATCACTTCGTTTATCACTTGAGACTCATGGTGTCTAAAAAGCCAACTAATCAAATTTGGGTATATTTTTTTTTAACTCATAATAAGCCGACATATACCGTGAAAAATTCCAACAATTCGAGATTACTTCCGAGAAAAATGGTATCTCCGCCATAATTCTTCCCGTTTTACTCAGAATGATGATGCATAATAAATGAATATAACTATTCTTCACTGATACAGCGATGTTGTTGAAAAATTGAAAAATATATATTAATTTTATATTCATGCGGTAAAAAATTAGATTGACGCGGCTATTACTTCATGAAAATCTAAACTATGTTATGGAATCAAATTTCACTAGATGATATAGGTACGCTAAATTCAGGTGAAGATAAACTTACCAATTTAGTGAAGTGTTTTTTGCTTAATTCAATAATGCACTAGTTTGCTTCATTGCTTCGTTTCCCTCCGTAGACAATGCGAAACCAAAGTAATCATATACAGAGCGTCCCACATATAACTCTGCGGGCAAATGTATTCGATGTCAACAGAGATATTCATATTCCGTAAAAACCAATAAATTCAAAATATTCCTATGCTATTCTGGTAAATTTCCAACGAGAAGCTTCATCCTGTAGGACACCGAAGAATGTTTATCATGATAACCATTTTCTTCAATGCGTTTGCTAATTGAGCATCAAACTTGGAATTCAAATATAGCGTACAGGTTGAAAATCCTAGCCTCTGGGGTTTGGATGCGTAGTAGCATAATGCGCGAGAGCTCAGCTTAAATGGTGCATTCGTGGTGTTTACATCGCAGTACAGTCGGTTGAGGAAAATTCACAACTAAAGTAAAAATTAAACTATCAACTGGATAAAACCGAGAGATAATTAGCAATACATTGAATTTTATGCAAGCAGTAACTGGAGAAGTTACGGTTTCTCTCGCAAAGGTGAGTTTTATCAAAGTCTAATTTTTCAATGAATCAGTCATTATATTTCTATGCAATATTAATATGAAACATATAGTTTTGGGCAGATTTTCTGCTAATTTTGTCTTATAGGTTCAAGAACGTGTTGCGGCAGGAACATTCGACGAATCAAAAAGGCAAAAAAACAACAGGAAAGCCGGTCCTACATTAAGAATGGTTTGTAAAGAATTCGTAGGAAATATTGGATATCAATGGAGAAAATTTAAGAATAATCGACGGATACTAATGGAACGTCAGACTGCTCAGAATTGAATTTCTAAGACGGGATGCGTCAGTACCACGAAGATAATATACATACGAAACATACATTTACTCATCACAGACTCAAGGAAAGGAATGCAGCGATAGAACTTCAGAAGGCTTACAAAAACCAATGGGCAAGAGACCGCGTGTTATCATAGTGCACGCAGGTGCAATGGGTTTGTTTTCAATACCTACCAGATGGAAATCAAACAGCGCAATTGGCGATTACCATCATGACATGAATTTCGAGAACTACAAAGAGTGGGTTTCAGAGGAACTCATTCCCAATTTACAACCAAAAAGTGTTGTTTTAATTGACTACGCCCCATACCATAAGAAACAACTGGAAGTATTGTCAATATAATTGTCAAGGAAACCACGTTCTGATAATGAAATGTTATAACCACAACTTCACAGCCTAATGAAAGTCAATAAACTAAGGCACAAAAGATATGGAAAAAACGAACTTTTGAATGCAAAAGGTCACGATATATTGCGACTGCCTCCAAATCATCCAGATCTGAATCTCATGGAGTTGGTTTGGGCTGGAATGAAATAAAAAACGTGTATTTTAATTTTAACCAGGTCTCGAATATTGGGATGACTTCTTTGAATAATTCTCAGCCGATAAATGGAAATATCTGTGTGAGAGTGTTGAACCGTTGGAGAAAAAATATATTTAAAAGGAACCAACAATAGATATAGTTGGAGAACAGGTTATCAATAACTTGGACGAAAACAAAAGTTATACAGAAAGCGATAAAATTGATGGGTCAGACGTGCAAGAGAGCGATTTGTCTGAAATAGGGGAGAATAATGATGGGGCTCAAAACTTAACTGTTGAAAATAATGAAACCTACGTTAATTTGTTAATTTCATCTGTGAATGTGTTGGTGAATATTATTTGAAATTAGAATTATTATTTAGGTTAGTTATTGGGTATATTGTTGATTCATTATTATTCATTTGCTTTATGTACTTATATTGATGCAAATGCTAATTCAATATATGCTTTTCAGATGCATACAATTGTTATGAATACTCCATTCGTTTAAAACCGTAATTATTATGTAAAACTCAATCGGTCAACCGAAAGTTCATTACGAATATTTGTTACACGGACTGCATATTCAAGGAACTTTATGTTCTCTGCTTCTATTGCAGGGTGACTCTTCCACTCTTCCTCCGACGCTTCTCAGAGGCCAAGCTAGAATGGTCGACCTGTATGTACTTCAATTAGTTTCTCCCATTAGCAAGACAAACATGAATTTTCAATATTTGGAACATGGCTTAATTATTGATCAATCAACTAATTATGTAAACACTGGATTAGTGGGTTCATTCTCATGTGGCCACAATTGTGAGTTATTGCAATGACGAGATCAGTGGCGTATCCAGGGGAAGACATAGTTGCTTGACCCAGTCTTCTCAACATGTAGAATTCAAATGCAATCTTGTCATTGAATGTATTTGCATTTTACGTTGACATAAATGATACGCTTCAGAGTCCATGATAATGGACAGTAAAAATATCGGGTTATTCACGTTATTCGACACGAAGCATTACGGCTAGGGCATTTGACTTATTCAAGTTTTTCCCCCTGAACGCCTTACACTCGTAACGATTTGTCGTACTGCAAGTAGTACGATTTCGGTCGAAACTGTTGGAGTAACGATAAATCGTAGCGTGTGTAGGCAAATTGGATGCTTCGCAGGACAGTAGTCGTCGAATCGTGCGCAGTACGAAGCTTCCATAAAATATCGTATCAACGGTGCTGCAACGGTCGTATTTGAAGTAGAAGCGCAGCAGCTTTTCGTTTTGAAATTCTTGAAGACATTTCACTGTTCACTGGCTTCTACACAACATTTGCAGTAATCTGAAATGCTGCAGACGATCTGTTGCATCGTGTGTACAGAAAATGGCTGTACTGCAAACCGTATGATTTTCTCTACGACCTGTAGTTCAACGGGCACTACGATGAATCGTTATGTGTGTAGGGCGTTTTAGGATGAATAGGGACCTATTATCACTACATTTAAAGAATATTTGGGTGTGCCAAAAACACGAAACGTATCAAAGTTGTTATAATTCAAAATATGATTTCATTTCCGGATTTCACGATCAAAATAAAGCCAAGTTTCATTCTGGTTTAATTCACCTAAACCTTATGGTTTTTTAAATAACTCTTATTTTGTGAAAATGTAGTATCAGTTTTAATGCTTTGTACCAAAGGCTACTAACTGAACAACTTTTATATTGCACTTGTGAAATATTACTAACTCATCCAAGGTGTGTAAAAATTAAGGTAAAATAATAACAATCTTTAAACGGCAATGACTTGTTTAATTTGAATGGAATGCTCTGTATTTTATGTCAACAGCAGATGCAAATTTAATTGTCTATCAAATACTAGTGTACATTCCTATAGCTTAGTCTTCACTTTTTCAAGTAAAATACACATTTTCATTTTGCAAACTGATTTAGAGAAATTTATTATATATAAAGTCGCCTATGGCGTTCTGACAAGTTGTATCAGTTATTTATAAGTGTTTAACTCCAAATTCGTCCTATTAGTGATAGCAGTAGTTTGTGATCTTGTTATTATTATTTCATTATAAAAAATGCTAGTTTATTCGAAAGAAGAATTAATCGACATGGTTTTTATACTCGGAGAATGTCTTCAAAACTGTTTTCTGGCGTCACGAATTCACGCTGAGAGATTTCCCAACAGAAATCATCCAAGCATAAAGCAGCATTCGAAAGATTGTTGACACTATTTAGACGAACTGGGGGTGTTCAGTGAGAAAAACCCATTGAAAAGAAACCTGTGACAGAAAACGAAGAAATTGAATGTGCAATGATTGCCTCGGTAATCGAAAATCCCCATACGATTGCGGAAAATATCGGCATTCGTCAAGCAAGAGTATCAAGAGTTCTTAAGAAATATAGTTACCATCCTTATAAAATCCAGCCTTACTGAGAACTTTAAGAAAACGATCACGGAAACGAGTTGAATTTTGTATGTGGGTATTAGATAAAGTTGCAGATGATGGAAACTTCCTCAATTCAGTTCTATTTAGTGATGAGTGCACCTTCCATAACAATGGGACTGTTGATAGACATAACTTCCACTATTATTCTGATTTTAATCCACATCAATTTAGAATTATCCATAATCAACACAGATGGTCAGTGAACGTATGGGGCGGAATTATGGGTCAATAATTAATTGGTTCATTTTTTTTCGAAGGACATTTAAATGGAATGTTGTTTTTAGAATTTATTGACAAATCATTTTCCAGTCCTTCAGATACAAGAAGAACGATGTGGCTTCAAATGGATGGATCTCCCGCACATTTCGTGAGGTCCGTGCATATTTAAATGTTCATTTCCGAAATCAATGGATTGCAAGGAATGGATTCCAAAATTGGTCCCCAAGGACACTCGGTCTGACGTCATCTGATTGCTTCTTATGGGGATACATTGGAGGAATCGTTTATAATAAATTTTCATTCCCATATAAAGTATGGAGTTTTGATTTGGGGAAATTGTGCACATGTGAATAGAGTATTGGTACTTCAGAAATATGCGATTAGAATTCTTGCTAGTATCGATACTAGAACGAGCTGCAGAGATTATTTTAGAAAATTCAAAATCCTAACTGTTGTAAGCTTATATATACTGGAAGTTTGTACATACGTCTATAAAAATAAAAACGCGTTTTTGAATACTACTGAGAAGCATGACCATAATACACGTTTCAAAGGCCAACTACAACCTGAGAATCACCGGACTACGCTGTACCAAAAAAGTTTTTTTTTTACTGGCTGTAAATTATACAACTCTCTTGATGAGCATATTAAAAGCTCCCTCAATTTAAATATATTCAAAACAAGACTGAAACAGCAGCTAGTTCAGAAGGCCTGCTACACTATAGATGAGTACTTAGTATAATTTGTGTTATGTTCGCGATATATGCAATTGATTTTATTTGTATTCAATATAGCATACTTATATATACGATTGTCTCTCTTGTTGTCTCTTGTGCATTCACGTCTTCTACCTTTTTATGATATATTGTCCGAAAAGTATGTTCCTGCAAAAATGAATTTCTCAATTTTTTATCATATATTTTAATCTAATGGTATGTATTTTATTTTATTTTGTTTTGATGTTTAATTTATTTTGTTTTGATGTTTAATTTATTTTGTTTTGATGTTTATTTGTGACTTGTTATAAACATGCATCTGTCTTTGGTCCTTGTGATTGAATTTATATGTATATTTTATGATGAATAAATTGATTGATTGATTGATTGATTGATTGATTACACCTCCATCAACACCAGACAATATGTAACAGCACATCAGAGAAGTTTTTCTAAATGAAAGCCCGCGTATGTTGGCAAATGTCGCAGAAGGTTTTAGAAAGAGGATACGTCAGTGTTTGGAGGCTGATGGTCGCCATTTTGAACCCTTGATATGAAATATTGCTTGTTTTATATCCACCATTTTTTTATCCATAATTTGAACTAATACATAATATCTAAAATATTGAAGAATTAATGCAATTATTATTAGAAGTCGATGTTTATTTCGATCGATTCTGATTCGTCAAAACGACATAGGCGACTTGATAAATAATAAATTTCTTAAAATCAGTTTTCAAAATGAAAATATGCAATTTACTTGAAAACGTGAAGAGATAGCTATAGGAATGTAAAGTAGTATTCGATGGACAATAAAATTTGACATATGCTGTCGACATAAAATACGGGGCTTTCCATTTAAATTAAACCAGTTATTGACGTTTAAAGACTGTAATTAATTTGCCTTAATTTTTACACACCTTGTATAAGTTAGTAAATATTTCACATGTGCGATATGTTGTTCAGTTAGTAGCCTCTAGCATTAATCGAATTGAAAAAAAACACAAGTTGAGAATTTAAGCATTAAAACTGACATTACATTTTCACCAAATACGAGAGATTTCAAAAACCATAAGGGTTAGGTGAATGAAATCTTTATGAAACTTGGCTTTATTTTGATCGTAAAATCCGAAAATGAAACATTATACAGGGTATTCCATTAAAAAAATAACAACTTTAATACATTTCGTGTTTTTGGCACACCCTGTACAACATGTCAATATTTTCAAAATGTAGCGCTAATAGGTCGCTATCCATCCTAAGGGAAAACTTTTTCTTAAATCAAATGCTCTAGCCATAATGCCTCATGTCGAATAACGTAAAAACCCGGTATATTATTCTATAAATAGCTTGAAAATTATAGTGTCAAATTAAATGTCGTTAATATCGCGTAGTCTTATGACATCAAATAGAACTCTTTCACAACAAAAAGTGGTGTTGACCGTAAATTATTCCGTTTTCAAGAAAATCAATGAATCCATTTATTTTGAAATACATTTGCCAGTGAAGTTTTATGTGGGCACACCATGAAGCAAATATAACTTACCTCTCGTCGTAGCATCTAAGGCACATCCAGCCCCGGTGGCACCTCCACCAATTATGACCACATCGAAGTTTTCTGTTTGTAGTGATTTGATTTGGTCGGCTCTTGACGGCAGTAGTCGTTTCGGTTTCAGATGAGATTGTTCAGCCTTTACCGTTGGCCACTGAAATTCGAAAATTCAGGTTATCGTATTTCTCACACCAAGACTGATAAGAGTTTTAGGTGTATTTTCGAATTCCTAGCATCATTTTTAAATATTAGTGCTTACGTATAGTCTTCACAAATCGTGCCTACAAATCCGCACATCTATTCTAGAGAAAAAAAAATGAATGATTTAGAATCTCTCTTCAATTGGAAATAATAATTTTCCTAGAGAACCATTATGAAGATGAAAATAAATCTATGATATGGTTGGTCCCAATTTGATTTCTGAAAATAATGTATTTCCAAAATTTTTTACGAATCCTTTGAACACTGACCTGAAAAAATATAAAAACTTTTGAAATATTATCATTCAAATGAACTTTGGAAGTATCTTGGACTAGCCATTTCGAATCATAGTATTCTGACCATGATCTGTGTTGCTGATTATCAATTATCCATTTGAGTTTAATTCACTTTGTATATTTCAATCACTTTGTATAAGAAAAACACAAAACTTCAGTCAGTTACTAAAAATCACAATTCATGTAGAAAAACTGGATTTCTATTGAAAAATATAACTTTTGTAAGCATTGGGGCTTACATTTGGTCCTTTGAGCACAACTCAATAGTCCTTGGAGAGATGGAGAAGTGTGGAAAGAAAGCAGAAGAAAAAGCAGTTTCTTCAAAGAAAAGCGATAAACCTGCAATGGCAAATGGGCCAGGAGCTCAAAAAGGCAAGTCTATGGCAAACTCGAAGTCAAAAAGGAGTTTGCAAAGGATCGAAGAACTCAAAGCGAATCTCGAATTGAAAAAGGCAGAATTTAGAGGTAAGGCGATTAGAATTGGAGTTGAAACAGGCAGAAATATGCAACTCAGATTCAGAAAATGAACAAGTAGAAAGCATAGAAATCTTAGGAAATGTATATGCAATAGAAGATGCTACCCCGAATAAAATATCAATCAGGTTCAAGAGTGGGTGAATAACATACCAATAGAAAAATCCATGGCGGGTGTTGGATCTGATAGATCTGTTTCGAGAAAAAAGAATCGGTGCAAGGTGTCCGATCTGAGGTAAATAATAGATTCGAGACATTTTTGGCAAGACAGTCAGTGAGTAAAGAATTTCCTATATTTTCAGGCGATCCTACATAATGATTACGTTGCCATCACGAGGAAACAAGACATCATGGTCAATAATATATTGTTAGTGAATTGAGACAGAAGTATTGGATCCTAAATATACGGAATGCAAATATTTGAGAGAAAAACTATTATTACCAGAAATGGCTTCCTTACCAGCTTGCAGATTGAACAGTTTTGGCAGACCTTCCACCTTCACAGGTATGGATTATTTTGGTCATATGAACGTGACTGTCGAAAGAAGGGAAAATAGATATTGTTCATCTGCTTGAGCATCTGGAACTTGCCTCATCTCTTAGTTCCGATTCTGCCATAATGGCAATCAGACGACTCATTGGAAGAAGAGGATGTCCCAAAAAAATATATTCGGACAATGGAACAAACTTCCATGGAGCTGACAAGGAACTCAAGCAAGCCCTCAGAAAATGATCTTGTTTCGCGAAAACAATGGAAAATCGCCCAGAATCTAGCTGACTGCTTTTGGTGGAGATGGCTCAGGGAGAACTTGCCCACGCTGACCAAAAGAACCAACTGATTCCAGAAGGATCCTCGGAAAGTAAAAGTCGGTGACGTAGTCCTTCTCGACGGCAGTGAACTTCCAAGAAATCATTGGTCACTCTTATTGGCTTGACCTGACTAAAAGAAATTTATCCCAAAACACAGGTGTATTCGATTGATAGAATCATGATTTACATATAAATATATATATATATATATATATATATATATATATATATATATATATATATATATATATATATATATATCAGTGACCGGCAGAAAGTACGCATCATATGGGATTTTTTTTTAATATAATATTTTGACAAATGTCGATACATGCAATCGCTTCTGCATCGAAAAAAACCTCAAAAGATGTAGTACAGTGCCGTTCGTCTTTTCTTGTTTGGCGGGAAATTTGAAAATTTTAAAAATTATGTCTCAAAACACACTTATATGGGAAAATATTGAAAAATGTTATATGGAAAAGTTGTTTAGAACGACATTCTATAGCTATGTACGAGTGTACGAGTTTGGAAAAAAATCTGAGATGGAAAAATAAAAATCAATTTTTGCCATAAAAAAAATTTCAATTTGGAAAAATACATTTCTGACAAAGAAACTCATTAGTAAAGCCCAAGAGTAATATTTTGAATGATATTTTGTAAAGATTCACCAGCTACTTCTATTTTATTCGAAGAAAATTTCAAATCTGTGGATTTGCCATGTGTTCAGCTGCTTCATAAGAGGTCACAGAAATATCTTCAGGACATTATAATCCCGATAGTGTTTATTATTGACAAAGAACCATGTATCTACAGAATTTCAATATGAATTTTTTATTAGAACAAAAAATGGATTGAATTTTTCACATAATTACATTTTATAATAAAATTAGAAGCTGAAATAATTATAAACCAAACAATTTAATGCATACTCGGAAGTTTGTAATCAATTTATTTTTTGTTTGAATAAAAAATTCAATTTGAAATTATGCAGATACAAGGACCTCCATTAATAATGAACAGTATCGGGATTATAATGTCCTGGAGATATTTCAGTGACCTCTTATGAAGCAGCTGAATACATGGCAAATCCATAGATTTCAATTTTTTCCGAATAAAATAGAAGTAGCTTGCGAATATTTACAAAATATCATATAAAATATTACTGTTGGCCTCACTAATGAGTTTCTTTGTCTAAAATGTATTTTTCCAAATTGAAATTTTTATTATGGCAAAAAATTGATTTTTATTTTTTTATCTCAGATTTTATTTCAAAACTTGTACATAGCTATAAAATGTCGTTCTAAACAACTTTTCCAAATAACATTTTTCAATATTTTCCCAAATAAGTGTGTTTTGAGACATAATTTTTAAATTTTTTAAATTTCCCGCCAAGCAAGAAAAGAAGAACGGCACTGTACAACGTCTTTTGGGGTTGCTTTTGATGCAGAAGCGATTGCACATATCGATGTTCGTCAAAATTTATTAATAAAAGAATTTCCCATATGATGCGTACTTTCTGTCGGTCACTGTATATATATATATATATATATATATATATATATATATATATATATATATATATATATATATATATATTTGAAATATAGTTATAGACTTATATATATACATTGTTCAGATATGGATTACATTATGAAATTATATATTACTTGTCTACTCACTAACGTGAGATTGATGTGAAATTAGCACATTGTTTATAGAATACCGTGTAGAGACTGTTCGAAAACATATGTCGGTCAAACATCAAGAACCCTTAACAGTCGTATCATATCCCATAAGAACGACTGTAAACGTAATGTTAATTCATGTGCTCTTTCTGAACATGTAAATGAAAGAGATCATCGGATGGACTATGATAATACGGAAATTCTAGATAACGAGACCAATGAAAACAAAAGAATATTTCTAGAGATGGTTCACATAAAAAATGATGAGGAATCAATGAATAAAAGAACTGATTTGAACAATCTTACGCAAATCTATACTTATTTGCTAGAAATGAATAACAGAAAAGATATATCGCCCTGTGATCAAAATTTTCCGCCTTGATTTTGAATTGATTAAAAAAGAAGTTGTCATTGTCAAAATTTATTTTATCTTTCATGATTTTCTGTTCATTTAATGTGCTAATTTTACATCAATCTCACGTTAGTAAGTAGACGAATAATATATAATTTCATAATGTAATCCATACAATTGTAGTCGTCCTGAGGAAGGCAATAAAGATTGCCGAAAGCTTGACGGATACCAAAGAGTTTTCCTAATCAGCCCTATACTTGACTGCAACCCCACATAGAATCAGCTTGTATATATATATATATATATATATATATATATATTTTCTTCAGTTTCTTGACCAGATATATATTTTCTTCAATTTCTCGGAATGACGGTCTGATTCAGTCAATTCATACAATTTCTCTTAACTACGTTTTGACATGGTATTTGTCATCATCAGGTTAAAATAAAATAATTTTGTTTTAACCTGATGATGACAAATACTGGCCTACTATTCATTCTGGGATCTCGGACTATACATTACCGTATGGATGGTGGTTGAAAATGTATGCACGGCAAGGAAATATGTGTAGCATTTTTGTTCTGTTTATTTGGAGAGCTAATACAACAAAATGATATTGCATGCAACACGTACGCAAAGGCTTTAGCGGATATCATCTTCATATTCCGTAAACATTCGGATTCGTCCGCTTAAGCCTCACTTTCTCAATGAAGAACATTATATGCGGTTTCGAAAACTACTACCGAAAATATTCTGAAGATGAATCACAAAACTCGTCCAACATCTTAATAACGCCATTTCGAGTCGTAGAAATTTGACAAAAACTTATAATATTCTGTCACTGAATGTTCAACTACTACAATAGTTTTCTGGTGGACATTACAAAAAAAAAGTTTTAGTTTTATTAATTTACAATTGAGAATTTACCATTTCAACGTGAACGATGATGAATACTCACCCTAACAAGACAGGTATGTCCTTTTTATGTACCGCGGTACAAGGACATGATTCGGACATCCAGGGGATGTCCCGCAGAGGTTGTCCAGAGGACATCCCTTTTGGTATTCCAGAGGTTATCCCATTCATGTCCCTGGTATTTCTGATATGCATTATCATATATAAGAATCGTCGAAACTCATCAAAATGTTCATTAAAAATTTAAAGTAGATATTTTGTTTTGAAAATGTTTTTTTTTCTTCTGGAAAATGATTATTAAGAAAATGGAAATATATCTCAGAAATTTCTGGGATGTGACCATTTCGCAAGCGGGAAATTATTTATGCATTATATACCCTTAATCTAAATTCTCAAATTATACACAAATCCCAAACACAATTACATTTCGGTATTTGTGGTTTTGTCCTGTTTGGCTGTGGCAACAATGTTTGAATTATTTGGTGATATGTCAACAAGTTAACCTCACTTTGCATAATGTTCAAGTTTCTAACTTTTCTTTATTCGATGTTAAAAGGTCCTTATTGTATTTGACGATTTGTGCGAGCATTTGGAACATTTTATCAGTTATAATGTTGTTTATATCATAGTTGAGAAATGGAAATAATAAGTTGAATTCGAAGTTGGTAAAACCAAAATTATCAAAATATTGAATGTAATTTTTTGGATCTTGATTGTTCCAATAATATGGTTATTCGATTCTGAATATTATGTTTATAGTATATTTATCAATCAATTATAGGTACATATTAATATAATGGATCGTAGGAGGAAGGTATCCTCAAGGCTTGAGAGAAAAAATACAGTGAGTAAATATTATAAAAGGACAAGAATGAAGAATCTTGAGAGGATTGTAGTGGGCCTTCTACTAGTCGATTAATGGCTGTAAATGATGATATTCATATAACATCACCTTCTACAAAATCAGATAAAATATTCCTGAAGTTGATCAATATGAATCGAATTCTGAAAATTTGTCTGATGGTTCTTCCCTTGGAGAATTCAGCCCTACATCAAGAAAAGACCTAGTTCGAAATTATCATGTTGGGAACTTCCATGAAAATGTTGAAAATTCAAATGCTATAACATGATATCTGAAGTAATTTTTTTCATTGTCAATTCAATCTGCAATAATATCTTTGTTACAGGATCTTCTGAAGCCATTGGCAATAGAAAACAGATTGAGGAGACTTTCCAGAAGTTTCTCAGGAGGACCAAGGAGAGAAACCACAGGGAGAGAGATAATGCAATGCCTGCAATAAATGCAACACCCTAATATGTGTAGAATTTTCAACTGATTTTTGTTCATTTGTCATTTGAATTTATATATAGGATGAGTTTTTTTGTCGTTTTTTTATCATATTTTTACCCAATCTGACATATATGATTTCTGAATTAAACCCGTTTTTTGTTGAGAATATTATTTGAATTCAATTTTTTCCATATTTTCCATGAAATTTCTCAAATTTAATGAATGAAAGAAAAGGACATTCGAGGACGTTCAGGGGATGTACCATATATCCCAGGGACATCCCTAGGATGTCCCTTTGATGTCCATTGTCGGGACTTGGTACATCCCCGAGAAGTACCAAAAGGACATCCCATGGATGTAGTTTTTGGTGGAAAGTAAATGTCCCTGGGACGTCTCTAGTATGTACCACGTCCCGATAAAGGATATTCCAGGGACGTCCCGGTAGCAGATGAAGGACGTCCCTGGGATATCCAGAGGATGTACTTGTGTTGTTAGGGTAGTTGAACTATGAATACCAGATAGATATAAATTGGAACGATGTAAGATGGTGACAAAAGTTCTCAACGGAATTGAAATATTAATTTATGATACCATTTTCAACCTAGCATGTTCAAATAATCAAAAAACTAGGAGTAGGGGAGCATAAGCACTATATAGTTTGCTGGTATTGAGTTTTTCAATTGAAGAACTCTTAAGAAGTACTCACTGTTCCATTTTCATCTTCTTTCAATAAAAAATAAGTAGCCACTCCCGCTCCCACAGAACCAGCTAGAGTTCCAACAGCAAGTTTCTTCAGTCTGGAAGCCATTTTGTTTCAAAGTAAGCCTGAAACACAAAATTTTCTTCACAATCTTTCACTTTCAACTTTGCGGTTAGTAATCTTTCGTTGATATTACATGAAGGTCCTCAGAAATTATTATATAGCAATATGAATTGAAAAGTTAAAAATAATAAGAATAAAATCATCGACAAAAAAATAACTCTGTTGTGAAAAAAGCGTGGGGTGTTTGATATCAGTTATTTTGATTTTTTTACATTTGATTTAATTTTTTGGTCAATGACTTTATTCTTATTTCAAACTTTTTAGTTCATACTGCAACAAAAGAGTATCGTTTTAGTTTTATTTCAAATGCTATTTCATTTCATTCTACCGGCCCCCTCGAGTGGTCAGGTAATGTAAAACAAAATCGAGATATTAACAGAAATATTTCCAGAGTGAAGTCTCTCTGTGTGTGTGAGTGTCTATAACCATTTGACCAATCGAGCTGAAATTTGGTATGAAGATACAGTTTCTGTCCCCAAAACGACCATTGGTGTTTGATTGTCATATGTCAAACGGAAGTGTCACTATTAAAAAATGACAGAAACTATATCGCACGAGACTTCACTTATAAAATGTCAATTGAAAAACTATATCCAGAGCAGTCAAAATTATTTCTCTGACTGTCAAAAATAAAAAAATTACAAAATTCAAAACTTTGCCATTTAATTATTCGAAATCTATCCAATGGATTAGAACAAAATTCAGCAGGGAACAGCAGAATCAAATTAAGTTGGAGCTGTCCACAGTTTCCCAGTCTGGCGCTACAAATGTTTAATTTTTCTGAGCGTTACCATGCGAGACAGCCGCTCACCCGGGCTTTGACAAGGACGACCCGCGTTTGGTGGTCAAGTGACCGGTGAATCGACTGTTAAATTTAGCGATCAAATTGACTTCAACAGTACTAAAAATGCTTCATTTGTGTTTTATTTCTGAATAACCCCATACTCTGACTGTGGCAGTCAAGTCCTGGGGTGTTGCTTTTCGACTAACTCATTCTCATGAGGTGTCTACTAACTTTCGGTGAAAGTAGATTGTACATATTCTCTGGTGAAAGTTCCACGACCATAACAGTGAATTCACCAAAACTTTCAAATTTAAATTAGGCATGTTTACCAGTGACTTCACCAAATCTTGGTAATGGGAATTAGACTTTTTTTTCTAACGATCATGGTGATAATACCAAGTCGAAGCTATGAAATTATCGTATTGCCATCGGTTCTCAATACGTGTGAAAAATTTGAAGTGATTCGGACGTCTGGAAGTCATTGAAAATCAATTTCAAAAATTCCGTTACGTATATTCATACATACATACAGGTGAAGCTCATAAAGCAGTTGGCACGGTCGAAAGATTCAACCGAACTATGGAAGAACATATTTCCAAGATAGTGGAAAAACATCGAAAGAGCTGGGACAGACACCTTCCACTATTTCTGATGGAATGCAGAGCAGCCGTCTACGATTCAATCAATCTCCAGTAAAGTTCTCCGATTATCCTGCGACTTGAATTAAAAAGACAATTCAGGAAGATTTTGGCTGTACAATCCACGGCGAGAGAAAGGTGTATCCCCCAAACTAACACCGTTTTGGGAAGGACCGTGCGGGGTAAAGAAGATGATCGACGAAGTGGTTTACAGAATCCAGCAAACCCTAGGACTAAGAAGAAGATTGTTCATCTGGAAAGACTGAAACCCTATCACGCTGAATGGATGGCTTTTGATCAGGATGATCCAAATAAGTGGGGGACGGTGCTACGAATATACTACTCCACTGCCATTATTATATGTTCTATGTAAACAAACCCAAAGCAGGCCATTCGCGCCATTCTGGAAAAGTCTGCCGTATGTGGCGGACGACTATATGAGTGCATCACATCCGAGCGACAGACAGTTGTTTATTTGATGAGTTCTTTGTTCGATTAGTTGAAGTTTGGTACGTATATTTCAGTAGTGAACTGTGATTGAGTATTCATTTACAGAGTACATATTGTGTGTTTTCGTGCAAATAAACGGACATTTATTACTCAAGCATTTGCATAAAGACGAACCCCAGTTTTGTACTGATAATGTTATCGAAAATAACGCAATTATATCGTATTCAAGAATAAATGAATTATTTTGAAACTATTTGAAAGATATTCTGAAATATTGGCTAACTCGCGGCAATGTCAAGAGAGCACGGACGTTGTCAGATTTACCTAGCTTTAAGCCATATTTACTAGCAACATATTATGGCATATATGTATACATATATATATATATATATATATATATATATATATATAATGGAAAGAATATCGAGGGGATTGGTAAACAAAACGGAAGAAATTTAACGGACATAGCCCTCAGTGAGAAGTGTTAACCGTAGACACGTGTTTCGGGCTCTCGGCCCTCATCAGTACGGTGAAGAAGTGCAAGGATGAACAACACTTGGTAGAAAACGACAAATCAACGGAGTCAACAAACAGAAGCCAGCCGTTAAATTTCTTCCGTTTTGTTTACCAATCCCCTCGATATTCTTTCCATTCATATCCATAATCCTGGACTCGGATATCACGCAGGTAGCTATAGCTGCCTCCGTGGTGACGTTGGTTGTTGCCCTGGAATGCAGGGTCTGTAACCGAAACCATAAATGTGCGGCTGGCTTCTGTTTGTTGACTCCGTTGATTTGTCGTTTTCTACCAAGTGTTGTTCATCCTTGCACTTCTTCACCGTACTGATGAGGGCCGAGAGCCCGAAACACGTGTCTACGGTTAACACTTCTCACTGAGGGCTATGTCCGTTAAATTTCTTCCGTTTTGTATATATATATATATATATATATATATATATATATATATATATATATATATATATATATATATATATATTTATTTTTTCGGGATTTGGGTTCTTTTGTAACAAAAAAACTGTGTTTTTATGAAATTATAATTATGTTTTGCCTGGAAGCTTCCAGGCTCCTTAGATTTTTATCTAAAGAACAAAAATTTTGGAAAGGAAATGTTATGATACATGTTTGAAGATATAGTTCATAGTTTTTCTGAAATGTGCCGATTTTTTTACCTTCACAAAAAAGTCAGGTTGTTCAATACTTTTCAATTTTTTCTTCCTAATTTTTAAAGGATTTTTATTACAATCCGTTTGTTTAAACATGGGAATCAAACAAATTGTTTATTGAATCTCATCCCTGTACAGGTGGTCACACATCCTAGTACTAAACGCGCCCGATGTTGCTTGGCTCAGATATCGATGACTGTCCTGACCTGATCATCCACCGGTGCCCCATGTCATTTGGAGTTGGAATGTTAAGACAACATTTGACATGATATGTCAAAGTTGTTATATAATTTTGTAATAGTGTTACTGCTCCCCTTTATTTTGTTTGTGTTTGACTGTTTTTATGCAGGAAATAGTTTCTCATATTTGTTTATATGTTACAAGTTATTGATAGAAGAAGGACGGGCATCTTACAGGAATGAGAGGGGAGATTTCATTATATGATGTTGTGGTACACCTTTCCTAAATTCATTATATCAGTTTTGTCATAAAGGGCATTTTCATTATTTTTTATGTATATCATTTCCAATAATTCTATCTTTGCTGTGAATTTTTCGGTTGTAAGAATTTTCGCATTTTCATAATCAAAATCATGGTTGGAGTCTCTTTTATGTTTTTCAGCGCGGTTGAGAAGTTTTTGTCAATTTGGGAGCTTTAATTCTACAACGTTGCAATTTGAGTTATCACAAGGGATTCCGTAGGCGACAAGAGTGCTTTTTTTTCTTAGGATTTTTCATTTTTAATTTGGAAAAAAATGTTTTATCTAGAGTATTATGCCCTTTGTGTCCTATTTGGAGGTTGTAAGGTATCATTATTTTGGTAATGGTGATTTGTTGTAAGGTATCATTATATTGGTAATGGTGATTTTTTTAATTTTTTATTTGTTTGTGATATACATTTTTCTCTGGATATTTTATTGTAATTTTTTATTTAATCTTTGTCGAAAAACATTATTTGTCATTTGTTCAGGGTAGTTGTTTTCGAATAAGACTGTTTTCGCTTTTTTATAGCGTTAGCTCTTTATTCCGTATCGGATAATGATGGCTCTGTCAGCAAGTCCAATTATCATGTCTTTTTTTTTTGGGGGACAGAGGATGATGTGAGTTGAAATGTAGATATTGGCCTGACCATGTGTCTGTTGTATGCCATTCCGTTTTTATTTTTTGTTGATTCTGTAAAGTGTCAAGTCTAAGAAATTATTTGTTGATTTTTTCTTCAATTCTATTGTGAAATTTAGTCTTTTGTGATAGGATTTGAATATGGTAAGAACATGATTTGTAGGAGTTTCTGATGCTATTGGTATACAGACATCTACATATCTTTTGTATAAAGGAATGTTGAAATTTAGTTTTGGTATAATTGTCAAGGTCTCCCATAACCATTTGGGCTATCATACTAGATAAAAAATTATGAAAATGCCGTTAATGACAAGACTGATATAAAAAAATAAGTAAGGTATACCACAACATCATATAATAAAATATCTTTCATTCTTGTAAGATGTTTCCCCCCTCCTATCAATTACTTATAACATATACAAAAAATGAGAAACTATTTCCCTCATAAAAACAGTCAAGCACAATCAAAATACAGGGCAGCAATAACATTATTACAAAACCACAGGCTCATACAGCTAACAACTCTGACAAAACATGTCAAATGTCCCAACATTTCAACTCCAAATTACATATATGGATAAGATTCAATAAACAATTCATATCATTTCCATGTTTGAACAAACAGATTGGAATAGAAATCCTTCGAGAATGAAGAAGAAAAAATTAAAAGGTTTTTAACAACCTGAATTCCTGATGGAAGTAAAAAATCCCCCCATTTTAGAGAAACTGTGTGTGCCTTCAGACATGTAACCTCTCTTTACAGAGAAAAAATGGTTTTTGTAGATAAAAATATTGTGTCCTTCAGGCGAAACATATTTTTAATTTCATAAAAACACAGTTTTTTGGTTCCAAAAGAACCTAAATACCGAGAAAAAACAAATTTCTATATATTTAAAGTCTCAAGAAGCAAACCAGATAACTGTATATATATATATATATATATATATACAACTGGTTACTTTTGTCGGAAATAAATAATATATTTTTATCATTCCTGTATTTTTCAAATAAATCAAAAAAGATGGATGGATGGAAGATTTGCTGGTATCTGTATAATGAAAGTCACGATCCATAGAATGATTTGGGAAATTACAATTTAATTGCCAACGATGATAAAAATAAAAATTTATTTTTAAACCATTAGTGTGACGGTATTTGCTCCAAGGTCGTATCTTGGCAACAATGAATATAAGGTATTTCAGGAAATGAAGTGAGAGTTAATTTATATTCATTCTCTTATAATTTTCAAGTGTTCATCATTATTTTGGTCCCAGTTTGATTTTTTTGAAATACTTTTACATATACACAAGTAAAACTTATATTGAGAGTATAGAAGTATTGAGGATTTTTTGTATTATGTACGAAGTGATCTGATCTGAAAATTATATTCAGAAACTTGCATTTTTTTCAATGATAATTATATATGAATTGAAGGTATTAGGGTTGACGAAAATAACGGAAAAATATTGGTACGTCCACATTCCGAAATGGTCCAATCCCAAGTTATATTCAAGTTTTCAAATTGACTCCCGGTAGCCACAATAAAAACTGTTGTCCAATATTTCAAAAAAAAATCATTCCATTTTACCAATGAATTACTCGTGACTATTTTTTATGGAATGAAAATACTCCCTTCCATTCTATTTTTTCTTTACTCTTCTGTGTTTAAGGTAAATATTATCATTGAATAAAATAGTTTTTTTATATACATTTTTTTCGGTGGGAGGTTCAATGGTAATTATTGAAATTATTAGATATTGTCTTTTCGAGTATAGTTTTCGTCCATAACTAGTGGGTATGCAAATATTAAATGAATCCAGTTAATCAAATGCATTTATCTAACCAATAAAATCCCAAAATCAGCGAATATACACCATGTTGCTAGTATATCCGCGAATATACACGCTACTTGCCTGAAAACAAGTAGGCATTTACCATTGTTTATACCAAACATATCGAAATAATTTAGTCACAGTCAGATGACGTCCAAGTTACTGTCAAATTAAAAATGATGACCGACCGTTTCGGAAACACTGCCTCAGAAAAAATGCGAAAAAACGGAGAAAAAAATAGTTTTCCCAAGTGTAGGAATGTTTGTAATATATGTTTCGTTCAACAACATCGTCGAATTCGTCATTATCATCTTCAATCGTAACCTTTTTGCAATTATCACAACTTTCTCCTTTGCAATGCTTCCAGAGAAACGAGCATGGAAGTCCAGCCTTCCGGCATCCGCATCTTTTGGAATGGGTTGTTTTTACTGGCAGAAACATTGTTTCTGTCTTTATCCAACCCCAATTTTCAGGATTTAGCTCATAACCAAGCCAATATTGTACTTGGTAATACACTCTGAAAGAATGGAAAAAATTAATGGCTTTATTGGACTTTTGAATAACTTGCATAAACTTTGAAACGCGATATTGGCTCGCAGTTACATCGGTTTCAAATTCTCCATACAAGGACAGCATCAATCTTTCTCCAGCTTCCCTAATTTTTTCAGTGGATGCACAAGGATCATAAATTTTTTCCACATACTGACTCATTCCATCGTTATTAATAATCAAATCTAATAATTCGTTCTTCCCTCTACCAAAAATTGAGCTCACTGTATCGCAACCCGTAAAAGCGTGGACGAATAGTATAATATCTAGATTGTATCTAGTTGTTTATAAGAAGCACATCACAATATTCAAGTGACTAGGTGTCAAGGCAAGCAAGATTGATGTCGGTTCCAACCACAACAATTTTCTTATCTGGATGACGGCATCTCGTCTCGCTTCTTTAATTGATAAGTTTGTTTCCGCTACAAGAGTATTTTTTAATTCAGTTATGAAACTTGACCTGATCTCGACATTGCATAAGAATAAGTTTTTTTTTCTCAGTCAGCTTCATGTCCACTTCAAATGAAATTTCCGGTGCGACTTTTTTAGTGTCTCATCTAAACCTTTATTAATTTTTTGTCCCAAGAAACAACTCATGGTTTTTTTTGTTACATAAGTCAAATAAAAAAAAAATATGAGGTAAAAATTTATTTGTTATAACAAATAATATATTGAATAAACAATGAAAAATTAAATAAAACCGAATGTTTTTTTTTAAATACCGAAGACAAGATAAATTATGATTCACAAACAAAAAGGTTCCCTACTATTAATTACCTATAAGTGGTAGAAAAAAATTAACAAATTCATTTTCAAGCAATAAACAAATTTTTTTGAAGAAAAAGTTTTAAGATTTATTGGAGATCGGTATAAATCTGGGTTTTGGAGTAATTTTTCATAAATAACCATTCATAAATAACCAAAAATAAATTTTTTCAATGCAGCAATGAGAAACATATTTCTTCTTGAGATGTGTGGCAGAGGTTTGTCTGTTAGTCAAACGATGTCTTCTATTTGACCACAAAATATTAGATATTTATTATGTTACTATGCGACCACTTTTCGAATCCGTTACAGAATACTTAATCAATTAAATAATTTCCACCTTTTTTAGCGCATTCGAATTGCTTTGAAAACGTATTTTCATTAATATTTTCTTCTTCAAACAAGGAAACATGAAAGTGGATTCTTTCAGTTTCATCCGCATTCGGAACTAACAGTGACCTTCAACGACAACCTGTACTGAAGAAAAACTTGATTCAATTGTTATCAGAACTACAGAATCTGATAAGGTGAAATTTGACAAGCCAGTTGCGAGGTTTAAATATCCAACAAATTTAGCATTCCGACATGTTGAGAATCCAGAATTTATACAAATAATTTAATTGTTACATCCAGGATATTCACCTCCAAACAGAAAACAAATTGCGAATGAATCACTTGACGAGGTGTTTGAGGAAGTATCTTACAAAATGAAGGAAGATCTAGCAGGAAAAATTGTATGTATGTCCCGAAATAGTTGGAGTACCTGACATGATGAATCAGTCATTTGTACTTCCATCACAGATGTATCAGAAGAAAAAATATATTTATGTGATACGATTGACACAAGAAAAAAGCCATACTGGTGAATATCTTTTGGAATTATCCAAAGAGTCAATAAAAGGTTGCCAAAAATTTGGTTGTGAAGTGCGAAGTTTTGTGACGCATCCAACATCGCCAAAATTAGAGGACAGCTCTCAGATTTTCAGGAATTGGGTGTCCCAGATATTCTAACATATGGATGTTCTGCTCATATTTTGAATCTACTGGCACATGACAGACAAGTTCCTGGTATAAAAGATAAGATTAAAACAGTAATGAAGTATTTTAGAAATAAACATTGGTATTGCCTCAAGTCATTAGATGGATGATTGTTTAGGTTCATATGAAAGCAATTAGTATATATCGCCCAAAGTATGCACAGAAAATAGACTTGTGATAGATGCAAAGATAATGAGACTTATCAATGACATGAACCTTGAAATGAATGTCATAGTCTACCTTGAGAAGTTAAAATTAATAGCAGTAGCTTTGGATAGAATTCAATCAAATGTTTGTACCATAGGAGAGGCAACAGAAATTTTGTTAAAATTGGTCAGTTATTTCACAGCCACTGATAAAACATTTGTTGAAAAATGTTTTGACATGGCAATGACTCCAAGTCATTTTCTGGACAATATATTGGATCATCGATTTCAAGGAGATAATTTGAGCAATGAACAAGTCGAACAAGCCATGGTATATGCGAATACATTTTATCTCGACAAAATGCCCACTCATAATGGCATATCAAGCTGAGTGTTCACTATTCAAAGATTACCTTTTTTTCAGGAAATCTAAATCGAATGTACAACCATTGACATGGTGGATAAAGGAGTAGCTGAATAGCAATAGTAAAATGATAGATTTAGCTATACAGTCGCATACAGCAGTTGCTTCATCTGCCGGGGTTTTAAGGATTTTCTCGGCGTTCTGGCTAGTACATAGCAAACGGAGGAATCGCCTTGGGATAGAGAAGTTAGTTCGTGACCCTCCCAACAGCCCTCCAGCCAATCAATACAAAATCAGATGACACCAGATCCAAAAATATAGAAATAGAAGAGATTGAGGGTATTGATTCAGAATCAGAATGATTTAAATTTATTTTTTATGTTTATTTTCAAGTTAGGAATCCCATCATTTATTTTCTCGGGAAGTCATGTCTTATTTTTGTTACTCAGTGGGGAAAAGTTTTTGTGTTGCATTTGTTTGTCTGTTATTCAATATTCGTTAATTTTTGAATTACCTAGTGCTTTTTTTCATGAAAAACTCATTTAAAATAAATGTTTCAAAACAAATATGTTTCAAACAGAGGCTCGTATTCAAAACAAGTTTTAAAACAATGATTTGAAACAACTGTTTTGAAACATGCCAACCCTGCCGCGAATATACACGCCACTTGCTATAAAATAAGTAGGCATTTACCATTGTTTATACCAAACCTATCAACATAATTCAGTCATGTCAGATGACGTCCAGGTCACTGTCTAATTAAAAAATGATGTCAGACCGTTTCGGAAACACTTCCTTAGAAGACATTCGAAAAAACGTAGAAAAACTCCACCGAATTTCTTTTAATAAAATATCCCTCCAGCTACGCTGTCGGGGTTTTCAAGTGTGGGTATGTTTGTAATATCAATCAATCAATCGATATATAATCTGGTCATATACCACTCGTGATCGATATTTTGGGTAGAGCATACTTTTATATTTTTCCGCCAATATTGATGCAGAAATACCACTCGACCAAATTTCTTTTAATAAATACCTCCCCAGCTACGCTGTCCAGGTATTTTTTCAGGAATTTGTTCTCGTGAATTTCTACAACAATATTGACACAAAAATGTCAAGTATACTCACCAAAATATCCATTACTTGTGATATAACTACTGAATATGATCAACTGAGATGGAATCTAACGCCTGAGAAAGCACTATACGCATTCTAGATTCCGAAAATGGTGTGAATTACCCATATTGCAACCAATTTCAGTGGGTTGTGATAAAAAATGCCCATTTACATAATTTCAGAGTCTTGACGAACTATTTGTACAGCCTCATTAAACCCAAAACTATGGAAATAATTGTACACAACTACAATAAATACCTACACTTGTAAATTAATTGTTCTCCATAAAAATGAGTAACCTAGTCAATGTCAGGCAACTAAAACGTTGAGTCGTTACGTAATTCTAGGTCACTGAAATACCCATTACTGATTCACGTGAGATTTAGTTCCGAAAGGAATGTCCAGTTTTCCCATCCTCTATTTGACATTCAATTAGATATTTAAAAATAGTTTCCGTTCCAATGTCGAAGATCCCAGCACAGCGTTCCGTCTTACAGCAATACACATCAATCGAACATTTCAGTAAATTTCGATAGCACACCTGAAAAGTAGATGGTCGATTCAGAAAACTCACTTTTTCAGTTCATATCTTTGGAGGTTATGTAAAAACCGACAGGAGCTCGCACACACAGCGTTCACTCACAAACACTCTCTGTTCTCACAACGCGTCGCAGGAGACTCGCAACAGGAAAGTATAATAGAATCGGTAGATAGCAGAGCAGGAGGCAGAGTTCGCGCATTTGTTTTGGCTGCCTCAAACGTCACATTGCCGAGTCACCGCACTGACTCGATATTGATCTTTCATAGCATGGTCAACGGAGGAGCGAATTACAATCGCGCTAGTCTGCTTCGTTCATCAACCCTTTAGAAGAACAACATTCGTGGTGTGGTGTGGTGAGGGAGCGTCAGGTGGCAGATATTTTGTGAATGTTATTTTATTGGTGAATTACTGATTTCGCATTATAACTTTTTGCAGCAATATAAATCTTGCGGAAATATTAGCGAATACTTCCCCAGATAACACATGGACATCCAATGGATATCAATTGGACATCCTTCACGAATTTCATGGATGTACTATGGACATCCAATGTATATCCAAAAGATATCTTATGGACATCCGATGGATGTCCAAAGCGGAACAACCTGTACATCCATAGAATATCCTTTAAGGATATCCATGAGATATCCCCCAGAGATGTCCATAAGATATCTTTCAAAGATATCCATGAGATATACTTCGAAGATATCTTTCAGGAATATCCATGAGATATCCTTCAGGGTTATTCAAAAGATATCTGCGAAAGATTCCTTCATACTCGAAAGATATCCTTCGGGGATATCCATCGAAGATAAAATATAGTAATATCGATCTAGAGGAAAATTTAATAATAGTATTGAACAAAAAAAAAATCATTAATAAACTCTGGTATCAAACAAAATTCTCATAAACTTCGGGGCTATCAACAAATAAAATTTATATGTAAACTCTAAAATAAAAACATTTGAATATTAAGTGTCAAATAATCAAAAAAATTAAGTCAAAGAAAAAATAGAATGCTATTTTCTTTGTCCATCAGGTGTTTCCTTTATTCTAGAAGATGACAGATGCCTTTCTTTGGCCCTTCTCAGCCAAGCTTAGATGGCTTCTTCAGTAGCTTTTTTTATTTTCCGTCGAATCAATAAGGTCAGCCGCTTCTGAAATGATATGTATATATTCAACTGGTATAATTTATGTTGAAATCTACAAAAAAATACTGAGAAATATTATGCTTCCTTTTGAATTCGAATATTGATGATGATAATATATACCACTGCCATAGTTGTATACTATGATATATATATATATATATATATATATATATATATATATATATTTATATATATATATATATATATATATATATAAGCATTTTTGGCATAAACTTTTCTTGGCAATTTTGCATTCTCACTGAACTAGCAGTCTGTTATGAGGCAATACAAATTATTATCAAATAAATTGAACAACTGAATGGGCTTTTCACCTAGCCATGATTCTGCCAGTTTTGTTGTGCAGTTTATTTTTTTTTGTTCCATACCAGCTATATTCGGAGGCAAACATATTAGTGGAAGAAAGGCATCTTTTCACAAAGTCCTATTTTTGAGATATCATTTAGGTAGGTACCTAAAAAAAGAGTTCTAGAAAAAGGAATAGAAAAACATACAACTTACCTACAGCAGCTTTGAATTTCTATCCATTTCCCAAATATTCTTCCGAAAGATTCATTTTTTCAGTGCAATAGGAAAATGTTGTCCACTGTTGTAGGCATTCACACCATTTTTATAATGGGTACTGTGATATTTGAAAAACTCGTGTATTGTGGCAAATGTAACGAAGTGCTTTTCAGCATTTCTGAAAATAGCAAACACATAAATGCATTGGAAATAATGGATGTTTATAGGTTCTGTCTTTTCCAATTGATATTTACCTGTATTTGGCCAATATATAATTCCTTTTGGAAACAATCAATTGCTACAGATGAAAACCTCAATGTCCAGACCAACAGGGTATCGAAAACGAAGGAAAATAGAAAAAAAACACGACTCAAAAATAACACCAGTGCAAAACGCCATAGACGATCTTTTTGTTTGGATTCAGTGCTATGAGTATGACCTTCCTCAACAAAATAAGATGACAGACGTCGCCAGTAATTATGCGTCTAGTATGGCCAGGCTGTCGCAGAGGGTTCCCGCGACAACGTATAAGTTTTGAAAATAAGGTACAATTTGTGTATGTACGAGAATGTTTGAATTCATTTATGATTGCTTTGGATATCTCCTGGCCATCCCTAGGATATCTTCTGGAGGATATCTATTTCAAATCAAGTAGAAAAACGAAACATGAGATTTCTCCAAAAAAAATCATCCATATGTACGAGCATGAAAAAAACTCAGGAACTGACACAATAAAAATCAATCTTGCAATTTAAACTTATCCATATTTGCTCCGGATATCTTATGGCCATCCATAGGATATCTTCTGAAGGATATCCATTTCAAATCCTTCAATGGATATCTCATGGATGTCCATTTCAAATCCAGGGATACCCCGACCAGACTTGGACATGAAATGGATATCCATAGAATATCCGTTGTTATCTGGGTTCTAGCCCTTATATTTCGTGCACCAGAGCAGCTAATTAGGGTAAATGTAAGGCGTCGTGCTCATGCTCCCTGAAAATAACTGTAATACTTTTCTTACGAGTTTTTGCCCCCTGAACACTGATGCAGAAAAAAAACGCCGTGGTCTCATACCGTTTCCGAGATATAAAATTTGTTCCTTCTTCATTGAGTGATTTTTCAACACCGTTTTCTCGCACAAAAATCACTCAAAATGCCTCCTTTTACAAACATCATAAGTCACAAACACTAGATCACCCATTTTCGGTACGAAATACCGCCGGTTCTACAACTCATACATCCCAAGCTCTAACATCTGACTCAGATTGGGGTTAGGTTAGGTTGTTGTTGATGATGCGAGAAGGGGTTAGGATGTATGTTTTGAAGATTTTTTCGTTAGAACTGGCTACAAATTGTGTCGAAAATGAGTGAATCAATGTGCGAGAAAATGGTGCTTAAAAATCACCTATTGAATAAGGAAAATCGTTAATATCCCGGAAACGGTATGAGACCGCCTCATCTTTCTTCTGGATTCGTGCTCAGGAGGCAGAAACTCACAAGAAAAGTATTACAGCTAATTCCAGAGAGCATGAGCATGACGCCTACACATTTATCTCGATTAGAAACCAATTACACTAGTTTGCAAAATTTAACTTTTTGTCTGTTGCCGTGAATTTTTTGGTTGATAATGTTCACTAAGATTCACTATCTGAACAATCACTTAAGATTGATTCAGTGAGTTTAATGAATCAGATTGATTTCATCCGGATCCAAGTAACACACGTCATTGTAATTTACTGAAAAATATTGTTTGGCCGCAACAAAATTCGGTAGAATATCGAAACCTTTGACAGTTCTTCAGATTTGAATGAGAAATCGACGAATAATTGTATATTGACTGGTTCATAACGTGAAATACGTGTTCGTCTCGCGAAGTTATCAATGACATATCAGTCTGGAAATTCTGAGGGATACCACATTTATTTACATATTTTCTCCTCAAAGTAAATTTCCTGACGCTTTGTATACGTAACAAGATATCAAGATATCGCCAATTGTCGAAAAAATTTCGATTTGATAACTACGTAAAATAATGGAAATTTAAATCATGTGTGGGATTATCTGATACTGGAAGATAAGCTTCAATTCCAAACATATAAAAATATATAAAAATTATCTCAATGAGAATAGGATTCTTTCATAATATCTATCGGAAAGAAGTTCAACGTCCAGAGTTGACAACGTTCTATTTCATTAAAAAAACATTTTCAACATATAATTTTATATATTTCGATCATCACGGATGAAAACCTCTCCTGGAAATCCCATTGCCAACAATTATGTTCCAAACTGAATTCTTTAAGATATCTATTCATCAATTTACGAACTGTACTAGAAGTGAAACAGATGTTGAATGTTTACTACGCTCAAGTTGAATCAAGACTCAGATATGGCATTTGCCTGTGGGGCAATGCACCAGGTACGAAAGATATCTTTATTGGACAAAAACGAATCTTGAGATGTATCGCAAGAATTTCTGACAGAGAATCGTGTTGAACATTTTTCAAAACATTTTGTATCTTGACACTTCCATGCCTCTTCATTTTTGAAACCTGTGTCCATGTTTTCAAAAGTATGGGAACTTTTATACGCAATTCTGATATTCATAGTTATGAAACAAGGAACAAGCACCATTTTCATGTAAATTTAGCTCGAAAAAAAAATAAATTCATGTGCTCCTGATCATATTGGACTCAAAATATTTAACAATCTTCCGGAGGAACTGAAGGGTATTAACATATTACTTTTATTCAAACGAGTTGAAAGATTTTTTTATTGAAAAAATGTTTTTATAGTATAAGTGATTTTATACAAAACTAGACTTTGTGATAATTATGTTTGACGAAAGTGTTTCTTTTTTAATATTTTCTTATCATTCTATTGTTGGTTCCTTTATATACTATGCATGTCATTTTTTTATACATTCTTCTTGTTTTTAAGTGTAATTTTTTATTTAGATATACTAATGTAATTGTACTAACTAAATGACAATTCCAATACATGTAAACTATGTCGAAAAAATTGAAATAAATATTGATTGATTGATTGATTGATTGTTTCGTGTGATATTTTGCCGATGGATATTCTTGACATATTATTACTTGAGTAGGTACATGCACCGATGTGCCGCTCATATGGTGCAATTGAGATAAATATGTAAAATTAACTTATTCAAAAAAATTACAAAAAGTTAGGTTATTTCTCAATATTTCGAAAAATATTATATGAAACAGTTTCGTTTTCCTACCCACCTACTGATTGTAAATGAACTATTTGGACATTTTGCGAATATTTCTAATATACGACATCCTGCGTCTACTGCGAGCAAATTGACGGATTCTGTGCAAAACACTTTGGAAAGTCCTCATAATCCAAGAGTTTATAATAAGGGCCATCCATAATCATCCAGCCATTATTCACGAACCATAGATACGACAAGGTAAATGGTGAATAAAAAGGTCTGGGTGGGACAATTGGAGAACTATTATGTATGATCAACTGAGACCTCTCGGACCTGTATTATTATTAAGATACAATGGGTCAAAAGGCACTACTGTCGAGCCGGCCTGGGATCCCACACTACCAAGTGGTGTCCATAAAGAATTTTCTCCATGGAGTTGAAACTACCCTCCGAATATTTGTGAGTTGATAAATGAAAGTGTTGAATAAAAATCAGTACAACATGACATTTTTAAATTTTTTTGATTTTTTTACCAAGGAAGAATTTTTCACTAGAGAATTTTGTACCCCAAGCAGTAAAAACCACACGACATTTTTATTTTTGCTTGATTTTTGGAACGAAGTTCGTTATCGCGCGTTGCGAAAGGGGGCTAGACGGAATAAATTGTGACCAAAAGTTGTAACGACACTTTTTGCTATAGTGGTAAGCCGTGCGGCGTGCGCGTGTTTCTCTGTCTGTCTCTCTCTCTCTCTCTCTCATAGAAAGCAAGCCAGTTATTTTCGTTTCGTCTTTCTATTTGGCATTGAACAGTGTGGTGTCGCGACGATTATTTTTGTTGAGTGTATACAGGTTTTTTGTACATAATAAATAATAAAAAATAATAACAATAATGAATCCTGACAGTGTTTCTGCACAAGTTCCGGATATTGCTGATGGAGTTAGGTAAGTAGAGATTTTATACAGACAATAATAAATGCTTATGTATTTTGAGCAAGTATGCATTATAACCTCTCTTTACTATTGTGCTAACCAAGTCATACGCGTTATAATCTCTCCATTATTGTGTGTTTAGCAAGTGTACGCGTCATAACTTTAATAAACTTAAAAGCAAATTATATTTTAATATTACAATATCAATGCGTATGTACTAAAATTGAGCCTACTGATTAAGTTTATATTACATTATATTTGTTAATAATAAAAAAAAAATTATTATGATAAAAAAAAAAAAAAAAATTAAAATTCCTTCAATAATTTAACGAAAGGAACTTCGTTTCATCTGGGTGTCCCTTGACACCTCTCAACTTTTTTTTTTATATTTGAATTTGGCACCGCAGCCGGTGAAATTCACCCCCATTTGTAAAACAATATTCAAGAATTCAAGGAGTATCAGTAATAGCAGAATGAAATTCTGAAAGAGGGTTTCATTTCAGGTTCACGTACGTACTATACGATTTTTTTCCAGAATTCGAATTGCAAGGAGTTAAAACTACATCTTTAATATTTCAAGATTTTTTGTTTTTGGAATCGTCAATTCTCTGATGTTCTGTATGCTCACAAAGTTTTCAGTTGAATTTTACATTATCTCAACGGTAGGTGGAATTGTAATCATTTTGACCCTAAGCCAAATCTGCATCTGCACTAACTAAAATGGATTTTTCCAACAAACTCTGAAGAACGAGCATCAACAAGATGGCTCCATCGAGTATTTCACAAATTCCTAGCATCGAATCAAAGAATTGTATAAAGAAGTAGAATCTTGTCAAAAACCAGGCGGATGAAGCCACGAACCAGATGAAGCAACACATACAGAGACATGGATATGTGTAATAGAAAAAAAAATGGCGTTAGAACTACCCCCTGAATATTTGAATAATTTGTATCCATGGAAGTGATGATTTAAAAACAAAAATCGGCAAAATACGTCATTTTCATTATATCTTTTTTTTAAGAATATTTTTTATTTTATCGCGGATGGTAATCAATCATTTTATCGACCCAAAACACGATGTCGGTGTAACGTTTTTATTTAAAATGGTGATATCAAACAAGTTTTATACACTCAAATGTCAATTTAACCCACTCATATGTCAATTTCACCCACCGAAAGATAGGTGTCATCCGAGCCTTCTTTCGAAAAACAAAGATTGTCTTCTCATCCGAATACCTTCGACTTTTTGGCTTGAATCCATTAGTTGCTTTCTTGAGCAATTGTACTAGTTTGGAATATCTGTCAATCCTCATCATCAGTAGCAACATGAACATGAAATAAAGACCTACTTTGAAATGTCACAATTCTCTTTCACCAGAAGTGTACCTTTCCAGGCACTTCAATAACATTTTTTATGGTCATCCATCTTTGAACCGCCATATATTTCATTCCTAATTTATGCGCTATTTCTGCAGCAATAAACTGTTCACCTCATCTGCAGCATCAATTTATATATCTTCTGGCAAGCATCTTCATCAGTATCTTTATGAAATTCGCCCAGTTTTTAGGATGATTCTCACTAGAAGTCATTGATATCACTCATTATTTTGGAGCCAATCAAATGGCCGAAATTTCAAACAGAAAACCAGTCAGATCAGTTTAATATTCATAAATGTGCAAGAAGCAAGATTACACCCGGTATATCAAAGAGTATCTGTAATAGCAGAATCAAATTTTGCAAGAAGGTAACATTTCTGGAAAAAGTGCGTAAAAAAAAGGATCACAATTCGAATTCTGAGGGCAACTACCTTTAAAATATTGTTTATGTTTGGAACTGTTGATTTTTTTTTCATGAAGCATTTTGTGTCCTTCCATAGTTCCAAGTTGAAATTAGAGAGAGTTGTGATATAATATATAACAATTATTAACGTCGAAATTGGCGTTTCTTTGACCTTCGTTCGGTGCTGAATTTACCCATTGTGAATTTTATGTGATATTTTCTTCTAATTCACAAATATTGAAGAAAGCTTAGATCATTTGGGAGTCGAGAAATGGCATATCGAAATATTTTGCCGAACAGGTCGACGGCATAAATGAAAAAAAATAAAATAATAATGGTCCTTTCAACAGATTCATCACCTAGTCAGTTATATGGAATAATAAAATTGGGGGAAGAAATGTTCTTTAGAATTATTTCTGCCCTGATATGGATTATTTTTATGAAAGATAAATGTTAACGTGTGGCGCCATGATTGAGCTCCGAATAAAAAAAACCCAAAAGAAAATATGATCGAAATACACGCCGTATAAAATATAAATCACACAGAAGATATGAACCTATTGGCGTATTATTTGGTTTTGAAACTAAATCTATTACATCAACAATAGTTAAGTCGAATTATAGACGTCGCGTCGGGAGCGCAAGTATACTACGTCCAGGACCGCAGACTTGGCGTTGTTTGACTATCTTATCTTTTTTCACGCTCTCACTGCTATTTATTAATCTGATGAGCCGAAATCGCCAAATATTTCATAATATAACGTAACACGTGTTGAGCGATATTTATTATCATTTTGCCGTTCGATGATAATAGCTCATTCATTGAATGAGTGATTGTGTGACAAGGACTAACTATTATTCCTCAAAAGATGTTGAGAATCTGCAACAAAAACATTCACCCAGCTTGTAACGATAGCACTAGACGAAAGCACTAAAACAATCAAAATAAAAAGCAGAGAGAAAAAGAAGAAATCCTGGATAACAAACTCGCTAATTTGCTCTGTGAATAAAAAAAAACAAAATGAACCTACAGCTAAAAGAAGATCCAACCAACCCAGTTGGCAAACGAATACAAGGCTTACAATAAATTGCTGGCAAAATTAAAAAAAAAAAAAAAAAAATCTCAGCCCAACATCGCGGACAGAAGTAATCAACGCAATCAAACAATTGAAAGATGGAAAATCCCCTGCAGTTGACAATGTGAAAGCTGAAACCGGCACTGATCATGCTGCGCACCCTGAATTAGGGAATATGTTGTACTGGAATAGTACAATGTTTGCAAGGTTCAATTGCAAATTCCCTGCAAGAATTCTTTCATGTCGATCTGAAATGTTCTCACAATGTTCACAGGTTCGATTTCAGATTAAATTCAATGAATCCTATAATCTCTTGGAGCGGTGATCGAGTCATTGTTCAGGACCTCTTCATATGAAAATTCATATCACAACGTGACCGAAATCGAGACATGGGCGACTGTTTCCTCAGCGGACCGATTTTTCTGCATTTCATATTATTTCTTGATTCTCGACCATCCGTAACACGGGCGGTCACGAACTATGGATGAAAGTATCGTAATAAGAAATAAATAAAATAACTAATAAAAAACCTTTCCAAAGACAAGCTTTCATTTAAGCCGAGTACTAAAACGTATGAAATAAGTTGTAGTCATCGCTGACAATGATTGAATTATTTTTTGTTGAATTATTTGTTTTCAAAAATCATTTCGCGCAAAGTGTTCACAAAAGTAGGAAGCAATCAATTTCATTGGTAGGTAACAACTTGTCGAAGTATTAATTTCATTACAATTCGCGCGACAAGCTTTTTGGAACCAAATAATTCAACAAAAAATAATTAAATTATTGTCAGCGATGACTTAAACTTATTTTACAGTTTTAGAACTCGGCTTGAATAAAAGCTTGTCTTTAAAAAGGTTTTTGATTAGTGATCTAATTTTTTGCTTTTTAGTTAGTTCGCCTTAATCGGTTCATTTCTAATAGAGTATCGTGATTACAAGGTCTCTTCCTTGTAGGTTTTGAGCTGAAAGAAATCATGATCTCCGACCTCAAAAAGTCCCACACACCAATTTTGAATAGAATCTGATCATGATCACAAAGCTCTTTCGCCATCTTGAATTTTCATAATCTCCTAACCTGAAAATCCCCACATAACAATTTTGAATAAAATATGGCCGAAATCAGAAAACTCGTCCTCCATCTTGGAACCGCCATCTTGGATTTTAAATTTTGACAAAAAATCCATAGTTCGACCCCGAAAACCCCCACATAACAATTTTGAATAAAATATGATCATAATCAGAAAACGCGTCCTCCATCTTGGGGCCACCAACATGAATTTTGAAATTTTGACAAAAAATGCCAGAGCTCCCGACCCCGAAAACCCCCACATAACAATTTTGAATCGAATTGGACCATGATCACAAAACTCGTCCTCCACCTTGGGGCCGCCATCTTGAATTTGAGAATTTTGACAAAAATTTCATGATCTCTGACTCCGAAAACCCACACATACCAATATTGAATAGAATCGGAGCATAATCACAAAACTCGTCCGCCATCTTGGAGCCGACATTTCGAATTACGATTCATTGTTAGGCATTGTTGGTTTGTACTTCATCATATTTCATATTTGATGTCAGAAGAACATGATGGTATAGTAGCACTCTCAATGAGAAATGGCTGCATCAGGATCATCCCGAGACTTTTCAAAAATACTCTCCGTTTTATATTGGGATTATTGGCGTTGGCTTGATGAAGGTCTTATACACTGACGGCTGTTATATCCACCATAGCGAAAAATATGAGAAAAAGCCACCTTTCTATTCTTTTCAGAGAGTACGTTCCACACATTTAATAAATTGTATCTACTCCTGATCCGGTTGCATTATAATCCAAGATTATGTCAGACTTTTGAGTGGCTTCATCAATTTTTGCATCGTCATGTATTGTTGACATTCTTAGACAACACGTAATTGACAACAAATACATTATTTTCTAATCGAAATACAAACTGTTAATTGAATTTCGAAACCACAAATCAACATGGAAACTTGAGCCTGTCTCAATTATTTGAAGAAAATTGTTTCAAAACATAATCCAAAACTAATTTGAAAAGTTTATAGGATTATCTTTCGATTAGTCATAATTATGAAATTACGATGACAAATTTTAAAATGTCCAAAAATGAGATAATTTACCTATTTCCAAATCCGTACCATTTATAATGGGTCTGTAAGATATCTGGGCGAACTATATTCGATATTTTTGTGATTTTTTATTGATTCATCATCAAAATATCTTTTGAAATGAATATATATATATATATATATATATATATATATACAGTGCTTCTCAAAAGCCCCCTTCCCCCTCTTATTTTTGGAACGATTATACATAAACAAGTGGAATCTGGAAACTGAACATTAAAGGTTGTAAACTTCCCTACTAGTGATGATAGATGACGAAATCGTCAAAGATGACGTCACAAGGTCATTGTGACCAATAATTTTAAATGGAACCCTACGGCAAGCGACACCTCTTTTAAAAGGTATAGAAAAAACCTATTCAATGATACTAATTTTGTTTGTGTTCATGGCAGTTTTGGCAACTTGCTTTGAAGAAAGGCAAAGCTGTGATGAATTTAATCAGTTAATACTAAAATTCAAAATTCAAGCTCCGCCTCTGTATAGTTGTCAAAGGAGCTGACGTTTTTGTAATTGTCCAAGTTTTTGTACATTTAATAATTTGTGTATTGTTGATCGAACGTTTAACTGTTTTAGCAGCTTTTGGTACTTTTAATATTTTTGTACATTTTAATAATTTGTTAAACTGTTGTGAGCCAACGTTCAAGTGCTTCAAGAAGCGAAATGGTACGTGCTTTAGCTGATAAAGTAGCAGCGATCCTAATTCTTGGTGAAACTAGACAAAATATTCATGCAGCAGAACGCATTCATAATGAGAGGTTTCTCGATCGCCCCGTTTTGAGGACTTATTTAAGGGAGCTTCTTCGTGAGTTTGAAACAACGGATAGTATTAATGATGCGAAACGATCTGGCAGACCACAAATTTCTGATGAGAAAAAAAATTATATACTGGCAGAAGTAATAGTTAATCCTACTTCTTCAACAACTCACGTTGCATCTACCTGTGAAGTCAGTCGAAGTACAGTACACAGGGTGTTGAGAAAAAACAAATTTCACACAAATTAGAAATGATTCATCAACCCTCAGGCGACGACCCAGACCGAAGACTAGAATTTTGTGAAAATATGGAAACTAAAATTAACCAACAGCCAGACTATGTCAAAAAAAATTGTTTCAGTGACGAAAGTACTTTCTATCTAAATGGAAATGTAAATACACAGAATGTGAGGTATTGGAGTGACGCAAATCCTCACCTGTTTCTTGAAACACATACCCAATTTCCCCAGAAGGTGAATGTTTGGGCAGGTATCCTGGGGAACCACATCGTTGGGCCTCTTTTTTTAAATACTAATTTAACTGGTGAGGTTTATCTGGAGCTGTTGCAAAACGCAATAGAACCGGTAATCCTTGAAATTTTGGAAGATAATCCTGATGAATTCGGCAATTTGGAAATAACATTCCAACAGGATTGTGCTCCTCCACACTATTACGGTGCAGTAAGACGGTATTTGGATGAGGAGGATCGTGGTAGATGGATTGGACGACGAGGTTCAACGAAATGGCCAGCTCGATCACCGGACCTCACACCTTTGTTTTTTTTTCTGTGGGGGTACCTTGAATCGGAGGTTTACGCCACTGAACCCGACAATATTGACGTTTTAAAACAACATATTGTTGCAGAATGTGAGGCTGTTTCCGCAGACACATTTGCAAAAGTACGAGAAGAGTTTGAAAATAGGGATGAATGGAGGTCACTTCGAGCAATTTCTTTAGGTAGATACTGATTCTCAAATCTGTAATTAATATCATACTGAATGGAATTTTAATTTTAATGTTTACTAATGAGCTATTAAAACTGCCATAAACAAACAACAATAAGTATCATTGAATAGGTTTTTTCGATACCTTGTAAAAGCGGTGTCGCTTGCCGTAGGGTTCTATTTAAAATTATTGGTCACAATGGCCTTGTGACGTCATCTTTGACGATTTCGTCATCTATCATCACTAGTAGGGAAGTTTACATCCTTCAATATTCAGTTTCCAAATTTCACTTGTTTATGTATAATCGTTCCAAAAATAAGAGGGGGGGAGGGGACTTTTGAGAAGCACTGTATATACTTCAATGTCACACATAGTCCAGTGAGTTTCTGCATATGCCCAGAGATGTCCTGATTGAATCACTGTGACTAACCCCAAAATCATAGAGGATTAGTTGAGTGTGTCGAATATCGAATATCAGAAAACAACTACCCTCCTGGGTAATACCTCGGCGAACGCTGAATCACATCTGATGAATAATCGTGCAAAGCCTCTCAACACGAGGTTAATTTGCAAATAGTTGCTGTGAAGCAGAGACATTTCAATCGATCCAATTCATGTCGCCCACATGTATACCGGTTTCGGGGTTTTTGCCTCCATCAGTACAGGGTAGGTCAAGCGACGAGTAGTAGACAGAGAAGTCCACCTAGCAGCGTCTCCTCAGATCCAGCGCAAGCACTATCCATAAACACTCCAAATATGGAGGAAGAAATCTGTAACACATAGTTCAGTGAGTTTCTGCATGTACCCAGAGATGTCCTAATTACATCAGGTAATCTCACTGTGAACTAACCACAAACCATATTTCATACTGTGCTTTTAAAACAAAAGATCAGTTGTTTGCTGAAAAGAGGAATAATATGTCATATACTTTGGGGTAATATCTCTGTTCACTGCAAACACTGCGAATTTACTAATCGATTTACTGTTTTTCAGTTTGAATTTCCATTCCTAAGAGAATCTATGGTAATATGAACAGAAGTACATAGATATTTATTGAGAAGTACATAAGCATTTCCTGAAATTCAGAAGATATTCATTATGTTAACATCTAGACAAACTCGTTGTTTCTCATCAGTTTTATATTCGATTTAGGAACGATAGATGACGCTCAGTCTGTATTGTTCCTGAATAGAAATTGAATATTTCTTTTGGTCCGTAGAGTTTTGGTTCCTGACCGTTAGATGGAAGCGCAAGGATGAAACAAAATTAACAACTAATCCCACGAATTCCCACCAACCTGGAGTTTGACAATGGGAACTGAAAGACAAGAAGTGAATAAGATGAATTTGCACTTAACTCTTACTCTCATGATAAATACTCGATTCAGGAATTTTCCAAATAGTATTGAATAATGGCATTATCAAACCGCACTTCACAAAAATTTATAAATGTTTTATACTATCAGTAATATACTCTGATTTTCGATAGTTCCGAAATCATAGAAAAATCATAAAGCATATTTTATCAAAAAAATTCCGTACTTCCAGCCAAACAATTAGGGTTTAGGGAGGACCGGAAATGCAATCCAAACTTTCGCATCTTAAGTACCTACATAAAGACTTTGTTTCTTCGGCGACCCTATCAAAGTATTCGATATTGTTTTTGATGAGAGAATACTGAAAAAGCTTGAAACATATACAAATAAATGAATAAAAGAGGAACAATCGGAAAAAATTATAATAAAAAGGATGAACCTAACCATCTACACCATTTTATAAAAAAAACTTTTTAACAACAAATTGAACCGAAGAAATACGGAACTGAAAAGTAAAAAATAAAATAAATCTTCCTAGTCTCAGTAACTTAGCTCCTAAACTAATGTAAGTAACTAATTTTGAGTCGGCGCCAAACAAACAAGCAAATGAATTAGGTTAGGCGTAAAATGATGGCATCGAGTTGCGCGGTGACATTCTGATAATTTTTTTGAAGTAACTTAATGATCTTCGTTGATTGTTCGTTTGGCGCCGACTCAAAATTAGTTACTTACATCACTTTAGGAGCTTAGTTACTGAGACTAGAAAGGTTTATTTTATTTTTTACTTTTCAGTTCCGTATTTCGTCGGTTTAATTTTTGTTAAAAAGTTTTTATTTTTCAATTTTCTATGGCTAAAATATACTAATTACTACCTAATTGTTTTTCAATTACTTCCAAAATACTTTCTTACCCACCTTACTTCAACTATCACCAGTTAATAATATGATTATCTACTTTTACTATTTGTTGTAATATAAATTATTTTTCTTGTTCTGGTTAGTTTATTTCATTACTTTGTATATCATTCCATCCTCTCATAGAATATAATGGTTTTGACGGATGTGGTACAGAAATAATGTCAGTAGCGATCTGTCATTGTCAACTACGTATGTGTGTGCCAATGTTCATAAGTGAAAAATCAAATATCCCCTATTTTTCTACCCGTGAGGGTATATAATTCCATTCGAAATCTAAATATAAGGTATAGCCTATCTATTAAAAAAAAGAATCATCCAAATCGAAAAACCCAGTACAAAGTTATGCCTGATAGAATCGGTTAACGGACCAGAATTCAGAGGGTGAGTGATCAACATCCTTCATTTTGCTACCCTTAGGGGTGGATTTCATCTTTTAAATGCAAATGGGACCACCTTCGAAGTACACCCTATCCACTTAAAGAAGAATTATCGGAATCGGACGCCTAAGTAAAAAGCTATGCCTCATCATACATAAAAAAATGATGGAAAAAAAATATACGGGTTGACTAGAGAACCTCCTCCTTTTTGGTTTCGTCGGTTAAAAATACTGGGATATATAATTCGTATTGGTAAATCTATTCATGGACACAAAAACATACAGTTGCAGTACCAATGCTTGACAAAATAAAAACTGTGTAACAGATTAACTCCGCTTGGTGGGAATAATTTGATACGATGATGGGAGTAAAGTGATACAACAATGTATTTCAATTGATATCGTTAATAAAAATAATGTAATACCAGTACTTTTTTATTTTTTTATCTTCAGCGTGTCTTGATCATGTTTGTTTTCGTTCAAAAATAACACTTCGAGAAAGAACAACTAAAGCACAGTTCAAACTAGTTTTATTGACATTTTTTTTTAACATTTCGCAAATTTTTATATATGTTTCTTGTATAAAATTATTGAATGTTATAATTTCAAAAGACGAATTGGAAATCAATTCTCGTCTTCTTCCAAAAGCAGGTTCAGCTAGTTTTTCTACCACATATTCATTTTCAATAAATGACACATCTTTCGGCTCCTTCCAACAAAAAACTGTGGTATCTGCAAGCATCTCTTGTATTCGTGTGAATTTCACTCTCGGTTCACCAGCTTCAATATCCGTATTCTGACCAACGTAGTGCAACACTTTCTTCTGGGTTGCAAATTTAACTACAACCAGTCATTGATTTTCGGTGTAGTATGTTGGTGATGCATGTCACTATTATTGCAGTTTCCTAAAGTCTTCTCAAATTCCAAGTCTGACTCTTCTTCTCTCGGCATGTCTTGAATAAAATCATTCCTGTCGTAATCACTGCTACCCTCATCTGCAAAATCAATTTCACTTAGGATATCTGAATCGCTGTCTGACAAAACCATTATTTTCTAGGTTTCTTTTGTTTTCTCTGTCTTTTCTGAATTATCTGACTTTCTTCCTTTCTTGAAATTTCATTAGCACACAAGTTCACTTCTTCGGTACCATTTTCAGCTGGTTGTGTTTTTGAGGTGCCTGGCGTGGTTGTTTACATAACTGTTATCGCATAAGACTGAATAACTTGAAGAATGAATATGCTTGTAACTTTGAAGCACTTGATGACTCTATCATATGCAGCAATGTAGCTTGTGTCCGTAAGGGACCATGGATCGACGAGTTACAAGCTGTTGGTATTGAAATTACTGATTTTCGAGAGGGAACAATTGACATTCTGATTGGTGCTGATATAGCAGGCAAATTGTTCACTGGAAATAATCGTTACGAGTTGGAATGTGGTCTAGTAGCACTAAAACACGTTTAGGATGGACATTGACGGGGAAACTTGGCGACAACAATAAGAGTAAAATGGTGATGTCTTTGTTTTCTGAAAACAAATCATTTGCTGATTTGTGGAATCTAGATGTTCTTGGTATATTCAATCCTGCAGAGGAAAGAACACAGAAAGAAACTGAGGGTTTTTTCATGGCACATTTTTTGAAGACGATTACTAGAAACGATGAAGGCAGATATGAAGTTTGTATGTCTTTGATCGAAGACCATCCGCCTCTACCGAGCAATTATGGAAAAGCCAAAAAAACGGCTTGACTCCCTGATGAATGAACTGAATAAAGATTGATTGATCAATATTACCAGATTTTTAGAGAGTGGTTGAATGAGGGTATCATCGAGAAAGTTCCAGAGTCAGACTTGCTGAAAGAGGGACATCGTCATGTGGTGAAAGAAAACAGCGCAACGACCAAAATACGACCTGTATTTGATGCTTCTGCTCAGGAGGAAAGTCAGCCATCTCTGAACCAGTGTCTTGGAAAAGGAATCAATTTAATCGAGCTGATACCATCTTTATCATCGAAATTTCGCTTGTCAAAATTGGGACTGATTTCAGATATAAGAAAAGCATTTTTGAAAGTAATCTAAGATGTCAAAGAAAGATATTTCCTACGTTTCCTATGGTTTGATGATACAGGGATGATGAAATCGTATCGTCATACGAGAGTAGTTTTTGGAATTCCTATTGGGAGCAGTAATTGAATATCATTTGAAATATTGCCTCGAAAATTCTCAGAATGATGAAACAAGATCTATTATCACTGAATTACCCAAGAGTTTTTATGTCGACAACTGTGTCACGAATCTGGACAGCAAAGGAGAAATTCAGAAATTTATTGAAGTTTCCGAAGAGTTATTCGCAAATGCAAAGTTTGATCTGAGAGCATGGGAGCATTCAAGTTTTGGTGATTATCCAGTGAACACCGATATTCCTTCAGTTTTGGGAGTCTGCTGGGATAAAACTACAGATACTTCACAGTTGAATTCAGAATGGTTTCGAGAAATTGATACAGAAATCGTTACGAAACGGGTTATTTTATCCGCAGCTCATAGACTTTTCGATCATATTTGATTTTCGTGTCCAGTTTCCCTTTGCCCTAAGAAATTATTACAGAAGATATGGAGTTGAGAACAGGATGGGACATCGAGGTACGGGAAGACATCAAGAGGAGTTTTTTCAAATGGATCGCAGAAATTCTAACTCTCATGGGTTTGAAAACCCCAAGAGGGTTTTTTAATTCAATTGAAGGAAGAAACCACTGCAGTTTGCATGTTTTCGCGATGCTAGTCAACAAGTCTACGCTACAGCCATATTTCTGAGATATGAAACGTGTGACGGCATTGATGTCCAACTTGTACAAGCCAAATCTAGAGTTTCTCCTGTTAAACGAATGACTATTCCTCCACTTGAGTTGCTAGCGGCTACTATAGGAGCCAGATTATCCTAAACACCATCGATCCTAGTCTGTTGGTTTATTGGTGGTCTAATTCGACAACGATCTTGTCCTGAATAAGAGATGATGAAAACTGGAAGCCTTTCGTTTGGAATCGAGTGGAAGAAATTCGAAGTTTGTCTAATAAAAATGCATGGTATCACGTTTCCGGAAATCTCAATCCAGCAGACCCTCCTTCCCGAGGTTGTTCACCGAAACAACTGATCAAAATGGTGGTAGGGGCCTGGATGACTGAAGGAATCTCCAAAAAGTTGGCCCAATCAGAATTACGTGAAAGATGAGGAAGCACTAGAATCTGAGAAGGGAAAACGTATTATTTAAATTAATTTGTCTGCTGAAGTCGATTTGTCCTGGTATTACAAACGAATTTCGAAATATGAAGAAATTATTCGAGTATTCGGATGGATCAGAAGATTTATTACAAATTGCCGTTGTTGTCATTAAGATCATAGGATTGTAGATGGGGAATTAACCTTGGTAGAGGTGGATTCGGCAGAAAAAATTGTCATAAATATGGTACAGACCGAAGCTTTCGATGGACTTGAAGATGCTCAGTTGAGGAGTTTTCGTTCTTCCATAGATGGTGATGGAATCATTAGAATTAGATCCAAGGTTTCCGAAAGAGATGACTTACCGAATTTCCGTCGTCCAATCATTTTACCATCCAAGCATCCTGTTGTGAGTAAACTTATCCATGGAAAACATTTAAAATATATGCATGTTGGTGTTCAGAGTTCGTTCAGTCTTCTACGAGAAAAATTCTGGATCATCAGAGGAAGAAAAACAGTAGAATCCATAATTTCAAAATGTGTAATATGCCGCAGATTCAATGCCAAACATATTGAAGTTGCAATCGTGCCACTGCCTGAAAATAGAGTACGGCAAGCTCACATATTTGAAGTCATCGGTGTGGATTTGGCAGGCCCACTTCATATGCGGAATGGAGATAAAGTATGGATATGTCTGTTAACTTGTGCCATTTAACGAGCTATTCATTTGGAACTGTTGTCGTCACTTTCTACAGATATTTTTTTGCAATCATTCAGAAGATTTGTGGCAAGGAGAGGTAGACCTGCAACTGTATACAGTGATAATGGAACAATTTTTGTTGGTGCCGAAAATGCTTTCTCAAAGTTAGATTGGAAAATGATAGGCATCTATAGTACTGCCGGGAGAATATCGTGGAAATTCAATCCCCCGACAGCTGCTTGGTGGGGCGGTTGCCGGGAGAGACTGATAGAAATAATCAAAGACCTTCTTCGAAAGGTTTTGGGAAAATCTAGTCTCACTTATGAGGAATTATCCACCATTCTTTGCGATTGCGAATCAAAATTTAACTCTAGACCCCTGACATATATGCATGAGGATAGCAAAAATCTCGTACCATTGACTGCTGCTATGTTTCTGAAGGAAATTCCTGAGTGTGGAGTATCAGATCTAGATGCTGTGGAGAGCTCAGATTTCAGGAAGCATTTTGGATATTGGATAAAATTGAAAGAAGATTCAGGAACGAGTACTTGGGACAACTCAAATTATCGTCGAAAAAACATATTGGAAGAGAAATCAAAGTTGGTGATATTGTTCTGATGGGCTTTCGTTGAAGACTTGATACCTGGTCGGGATGATAAAATACGACTGGTACAAATGAAAACTGCAAAAGGATCGATGCTAAGGCCTTTACAGCGAGTGTATCCTTTAGAAATGAATTGCATCAATGACTTGGATTTTTCAAATATACCTGCAATGAAGGATACTGAAAAAATTACTCAGATTGAGGGAAACTGATGTTGAAAAAGGAGGAGATGAAGAACATTCTGAAAGTACCGCAACACCCCCGATAACAACGAGATATGGAGTAGTCAAGCCTGTTCGGATACTTTCCATGTAGTATATTGAGTTGTTGAACTGTTTTCAATTAACTCAAAGTGGGAGCATGTTGAGGATAGTGTTGTTTTGTTGTTTTTTTTGTTCACTTTCCATATAGAAAAAGAATGTTATTATTAAAAAAAAGGAATTGTCAACAAAAATAATTTTGATAGAAGTCAAACTTGTATTGAACGTTTTTTTAATATATTTGCAGGTTGTCAGTACTATTCCCGTTTATTTCCATATTATATCCTTCATAAGACGTATTCAGACACCGAGTGGGTGATTTTTGAATATCCACTATCCATCGAGTCGCGCCATATTTTGTGTGTTGAATATAACATCACACGTAAAACAATTCAATCGGTGACGATTAGCCATTTTTTTAATAATTGATATGATTTCAATGAGAACTTTACATATCAACGATTGCAAAATGACAATTCAGTATTTGTTAAACAAATGGATATGGTTGCTATATGTCACTCCGAACCAGAGCCATTCTGACCAAACTGAAGTTGCAGCTAGTTCATCTCCTCTCCGAAAGTGGGTACTTTTCAAATGAACTTAGTGTCGGGATAGTATACATGACTTAGAGTGAACATTTTATGGCATAGGCTTACAAATGGAAAGTATGAGTCCATATTTTTTCGTAATACGAAAGCATTTATATGAGATTATATTGGCCACAAATGGTTCACAGCAAGCTAGTAAACATGTATTCCTTTCCATATACAGGAAGTTTCAATTACCAATCAATCGACATTTCACCAATTGAGGTGTGAATTCGAGTAAGGAGTATATTTTGCGGATTGTTAGTTTTGCTAGTCATTGGTGGAAAGTCGATTGTGGTTTATTCTAAAATTCCATCTGCAACATATATCTAGAATCTAGAAATTCTCCGAGGAATATTGAAATTGATTGTTGTAACGCGGATGTGATATACTCTGTATAGGTTCGAAACATTTTTTGTGATGAAATATGAGCATATTCAGTTACCTTTAATACTGCTATTCAATGATTTTGTTTTATTTTTTGATATTTTTCGAGATTCTTTTACCTTCACTCGAGTCCTTCTACTACTAGTATATATAGGTTTCTACTTACCATTCAAAATATTCCAGAGAAAATTGTTCAAAATTTTTCAACAGATGTGAGTCGAACACATGACTGTGGAAATTCTTCAATGACATCAATATCAATCATAACTACTTCAAGGAAATTATCAGTGAAGGACACTAGTTCCTTTCATGTAACTGCAGAGTGAACTTTCACCGTGAACGATCGAGTTTGTAACCATCTGAAAATTGCAAAAGTTCTACAAACTAGGCATACCGATATTAATAATGTTTGACAACACGCATGAAGTTTGCAACCTTGTAAGAGTTACGGATCCTTGTTTTTTGTAATTCGTTTACGTTATTCATTGTAATTTGTATAAAAAGAATTACAGAAGTTCTGCAAATTGGATAAGTGAACGGAAAAAAAGTTTTTCTTCACGCTGCCAGTTTCAATACACGCAAGCATTGAAATAAATGCAAAAGTTTTTTATTGTGGTTGCAAATGACGTGTATATCGGTCTCAGTGGATATGTAACTTTGCAACCTCATACGAAAAACGGAACCTATTTATTCACTAATATTCATTCTTTGCAAATTTACAACTGCCGAAATAAATGCGAATGTTCTACAAATTGCAGTTATAATTACAACTAATATTTTACGTGACGCAAGATATTTGGAACCGTCATTGTTCAACGGAACATTTTTTTATATTATTGATATTTTTTTTTTATAATTTGGCCATCAATTGTAAACATTGTGCAAATAGGTTTGAGATATATATTAGACCGACAAATGTCTACAGTGGTCCAGTTAAATACTTGATTATCCATCGCGTATATCTGTTATATTTTGTACTGGTTGATTGAAATTTCATCCGAAGAATGATACGGTTTCGTAGTTGACCACCACAACAATATTTGAAACTAATTATTAGTCTAGGAAGCAATTACTGTCTTCGACCAATTAGCGAAATGAATCCAATCTAACATGCGAATGCAACAATCGAAAGGGTACAAAATTTTATTTCTACCGTTGAATTATTTTTGTGTATATTCTGCTAAAGAACGATTGGAAGATATTAATTTTTTATCGCATCAGAAACAACATGTAATCATTCCCCATTTGAAGTTTTCACTTGTCAAAACATGACTTTATAGCAATAGAAGAGATTTTAAAATGAATAATCGATGCTCTATGGAAGTGAGCATATCAAAACGTTATTGATTGTAAATCTCGCAAGTACATGATTTCCATCATCAAATAGAAATGTTTCTGAAAAAAAAAAATTTGTGAGATTGATATTATATCTCAAATTCAATTTCTACAGGTATGTATTTCTTGAATTTAATAAAATTATAATTTACCTTTCTTACCTTATTGTGGTTTCGCATGAAAAATTTTAATGAATCAGTTGTTGGTTATTCGTACTAATGCACAACTGTATGACGTCAGAGTGTTTTTAAATCTCAATATTTCTTCCATTTTTTAATGAATCAAGAAAATCATGGAAACATGTCGAGAGATTCTCGATATTCCATCAAACGTACTCAGAGGATTTTTTTATGCACATTCGTAATTGTAATATGATGTAATGAATTCATATCAAAAACGTTAGCTTCCAACATTGGATGATTTCACCTACCGTTGACGAGCTTCTTCTGGGTCGCTAGTTAACTTGGGAACACAATGAATGTCATTTATTGGGTGTATAAAAATCTTTTTTATTCAGATAAAATAAGTTGTTTGCCCGATTTGCAGAACTTTTCCTTTTTTTGGTAGAGTAAAGATACGAAAATATGTTTCTTTCAATTTTACCCTCATTTCCGTGTTGCAGACGAGGTTGCAAATTGATGAAAACATTGTACGTCGAGACATCTTAACTTTCAACAATTATTTGAAACTTTTGTAATAATTCCAATAATTATTTTAATAAAAAAAATCAATTTCATGAAAAAATATATTTTTTGTTCGACGCAAGAGGTTGCAAATTAAAACTTTCCTCAAGAACATTATTTTACAGAGGAGAAATATTCCTTTAATTTAAAAATTTGTCAGCAATGCCACAATTGTCATTTACTTATGAACATTATTTTAGTTATTTTTTCGAGTTTGCAGACTTTTGGAATTTTCAACAATTTTTTTTCCATAAGACAAATATTTTCCTTTTGTTTTTTGCAAATTAACCGGAGGCTGTAAATTTCTAATTTTTTTTCGCGCTAATAATGTGAAAATTTATCAAATCCTGATTTTCAACATTTTCCGTTCAGAAAAAATGGTTGCAAAATTAGATTAAACATCATTTGAACGTACTCTTCACTCTACTGATGTTTTTAGACTTTTGTAATCATTATCAAGCTTTGGAAAAATCGCGCCTGAGTATTGTTCACATAAGAAAGGACTTGGAGAAGAACTTGGTCCCCACCGGATCAAACTCTGGTCTATCTGATGAAAAGAAAGTTCCGTCAAATTTCAAATATAAAGATAAATATATCCGATCAAAAAGCATAATTCAAATCCAATTTTCTTCAATGTCTTGTGTTGAGTTGTTTATCGTTCGAAAAACCTAATTGGATTTTGAAAAAATAAAGTTCTAGTCATTAGGTGAAACTGCAATATCCTTCAGTTCTACTAAAGACAAATATTATAATCTTGAAAATATCAATGAATGATGTTTGCTGTTCATGGATCTGTCATGCAAATATTCTTATCAGCAAACAATAAAAACTGGTGAATTTAAAGAAGAACAAATATTGATATTAATCTGTAGTAATTCCAACACAATGATGAACTAGAAACTCTCATTTGATCTCGTAATTTATAATTTACAAGACCTCACAGAACTCCGTGTTGATGTGACTGTGATAATACCAATTCGGAAATAGTGGTGAAAAGCATATGTGAGTACCTCATGAGTGTATCAGAAGTAGAATATTAATCATTCGGTAGTCGCGTACATTTTAACACGCGACTGCTCGCGTCGGACTGTGGGTCCGTATATGTTAAAAAATTCTGATTATATATTGTTTCAATATTCTAACTTTCAATTGATAGTTTAACACACGAAAAAATGGCCCCAACTTCATTAAAAATAATAATAAATAGGAAAATGGAACAGTTTTGCAAAAAATTGGAAAGAAGTGGCGAATATGTGGTCAAGGGGGATTTCGAAACCTCATTCATTGATTTTTTTCAAAATAAAGTGAAAAGAATAAATTTTATACTGGATTACCAATGCATAATTGACAGAATAAACAACAAGTTTGACAGATGACAGCCAATTTGAGCCTACAAATGCGTAGGAAACAAGTGATACAACGTTTTTAGAATAAGGAGATTTACTTAAATTATATGAACTTTATACAAAATCAGTCTCGAAATATATGAAGCGGGTGGCGTTTATCAGGTAGCAAATTAATGCAAAAACAGAGTTTTAATAAGTTACTGTCACAACTCAGTTACTTTTTAACTTAAGAGAAGGCAACACAACCCAATTCAACATTGCTATCCACTAAAGAGGAGAGCCCTGGAAAATGTAGAGGAATATTCAACAAAGAGTAAAAGTCATCTCCATGACACTTTAATATACATCAAACTATGGGTTGGTAGATGAAGAGCAGAAAATAACTACTTTCCTGGCTAATACCACGCAGAATGTCGAATGATATCTGCTCGACATCTATGCAATAGATCATATAAATGTTCTTTTAAAAGACATGTTTGTGTTTGAGATTATAATGTATTGCATATATGTCGAGCAGATATCATTCAACATTCTGCGTGGTATTAGCCAGAGAAGCAGTTGTCTTCTGCTCTTCATCTATCAACCTTTAGTTAAATTTATATTAAACGGTCATGGAGACGACTGTGAGAATTTTCACTCTTTGTTGAATATTCCTCTCCATTTTGCGAAACCAGTGGCTTCCCTCTGTATTTCATATGGTAGTCGGCCAAGTAGCCACTCCTATCGCAGAGGATTCCGAAACAGTTATTCTTCAACCACTAATAGCAAGAAACAATTCTGCCTGAAAAGAATGATTTTCCTTGTGCTGTGATGTGCACTGAATCTATGAGTTAAGGAGATTCTCCATAAATAGATGAAATAACAAATGTTCTGATTGCCAGAGTAATCATGAAGGATATAAAGTAAATGAATCCATGAAAAAATAGCCGGTGTACTGATTACCAGTGTAATCATGAAGGAGATAAAATAGATCTGGGTCTAACATTGTATCTGAGTGAATTATCAAACATCGGCCTTGGTTCGAAGATATATTCAACTCAACGGAAAAAATAGATCCTCAGAAATAAAATTCCCCTATATTTACTATTATTTTTGTGATATATTCTATGGATTCTGTAGTTCTGTTCGAAGAATGCTCCTGCTTTTCTTTTTGTTTCGTGGACATCTTATTATCTCATGATGGCGACCTAGCTTATGACCATTCAACTACTAGCTCAGTCTACTGAATCGGAAATTCATTTGGCGTTTTATTGTTTAGTTCATTTTGGAGAATCACAATCGTGTCCTCACCTTGCACTATTTATCTTCTCTTCTGGGGTATATAATATGATTGGAAAATTATTTTTGTTTTTTGGCTAGGATCTTTTGAGGATAATTCCGTCATACCAAATCCCACCAATTGTTTTGGGTTTTTATTTCAAATGATTTCAACAAGCCATCAAGCTTTCCGTTATTAACAAAAAATAAAACCGACAACAGAAAGTAGAAAGCAGAAAATTGAATGGACCATTTTAGTTTTAATAACCAAGCTCCCAAACTAATGTAACTAATTTTGAGTCGGCGCCAACCAAACAACCAAGCAAATTAATTATCAGTCCAGTGGCAGAAAGCATATCACGGCCGTCTATAGGCAATTGGTGATAGCAGCCATTTTCATCATCTAGTCATAGGAATCACAAGACCCCAACAGCCCCCACCCACTACGAGTGAATTGCCTAGGGACCTTAGAGCTCCTTGGCCGACATATGTTTTTTTTCTGATAAGCTCGATTATGTTTAATTTATGTCGGGTCCGCCTAACAATCCGCATACCGGTTTCAGGCTTTTGGCCCTCATCAGTACGGAGTAGTCACCAGTCAGAGATCCGGAGAGCTCTGGCCGAAGCGAGACCCAACATAAACAAAATCACCATCAATCTTACATCATCTTCAGGTACGCCGGAAAAAGTAACTTTCAACCGGCGGTACCTAGTGACAGAAAGAAACACTCCATACATTTTCCCTACATCGATAGGATTCCATCGATAGAGTAGTTGTTTTTCGCTTGTTGTCTACCAATTGTGTATCAATTCATATTGATTCCTTTGAGAAGATGACTTTGTGCCTTTATTTCGTATCTATTCCACGACACTTGGCTTTTTTGTTCATATAATTACTTTGAATCATTCGGTTTATTTTCTTATAGTCAGAATGTTTATAGATGAAACAAATACTGTCACTGTCACTGCAATTGATCAACTCATTAAACATGTGCAGGAAATCTTGGAAAACAAACAACATACTCTAGGATTATTTTTTGACATGAGCATGACATGTTATTACACAGTTGCAGTTTTATGGTGTGCGAGGCTCTAGATTGAATTGGTTTAGATCTTGCCAGGCTGATCGTTATCAGCTTGTCAGTGTGAACGGTATAAATTCTGATAGAAAATGTGTATAAATTGGGGTACCACATAGCACTGATTTCTGACCGCTTTTGTTTCTAGTTTTTATAAAGGATCTTCCGAAACTTTGTACAAAAGCTGTTACTGTTATTTTTGATGATGACACTAATATCGTAGTATCTGCGAGTACTATGTCTGAAGCAATTCATAGAGCTCGGGAAGTAACAGATCAGATTTCTGAGTGGTGTTCTCCAAGTCTCCTACTGCTAAATCTCAAATGATCAGCTTTGCTACTAAAAATTCAACAATAGAAAAAAGTTATTTGGTTACACCTAATAATGAAACTATTCATCAAGTGAATTGTACTAGATTCTCAGGGATTTATATTGATAATAAACTTACCTGGAAGTACCATGTTGATAGTGTTAAACATATTTATTTACTGCATTAGTTGAGACTAACTGTCTCTCGGTGTTCTCAAATTTCTATACCATAGTTTAATTCAATCTGTTATTTCCTATGGCCTGGAACAATAGGGTTTATCAGCTGAAGCTAATGAAGTCTTCGTTATTCAGAAAAAAGCGATTAGAATTTTGGCAGGTGCAGGTGTCAAGTGAACATGACAGTCTATTATTCATGCATTATAATTCAGTAACAATGCCTTGTTTGTATATTTACCAAACTTTGAAGTTCTTTAAAAATGTTATTTGAATTTTTCAAAAAATTTAACATATTCACGAACATTTCACAATAAATAAATCTCAACTACATCAACCATATAGTAGATTGACAGTTTCTCAGAATCGTCCTTTGTGGTGGGGTGAAGCTATATTAAGGTGGTTCCCCCACGAGACAGTTGAAGTAGGAACTTATTAGAATTCGGCATACGTATTATGTGACATGTGAACAACACCTCTATAAAATTCTAACAAGTTTCACCATCCCGAACCCGAGATATATATAATTGAAGTTGACTCAATTAACACGTTAATTATGGAACATGCATCGGCAACCAGCACATTATTAATTCTACCGTCAGTACTAAAATTAAGAATTTCATGTTAAACAAGGAGGAGATAGAGCAGGATATCACAGTTATTGTGAAAAAAAAATCAAAGTGATTGACCATCTAGTTTGACAGATATAATCACGAGAAGTACCGAGGTTTAGGCTGCATACGATGTATTTTGCAAGCGAACGAGCGAACTGTGGAGAACGGAACGGAGAGACGGCAACAGTGTACGCACGGCCAGGCGCTAAGTGAATGACCATCTAGTTTGACAGATATAATCTCGAGAAGTACTAAGGTGTAGGCTGCATACGATATATTTTGCAAGCGAACGAGCGAATGGTGGGAAACGGAACGGAGAGACGGCAACAGTGTACGCACGGCCAGGCGCTCAGTTTGAACAGCTCACATGCGTCGTCTATACAGTGCTAGTCAAAAGTCCCCTCCCCCCCTCGTATCTTTTGAACGGGTATACTTATAATAATGAAATTTGGACGGTGGAAATAAACGGATGTAGGCTTCTCAACTGATCATAACAGGTGACGCAATAGTCATAAATGACGTCACAAGGCCACTGTGACCAATAATTTTAAATGGGACCCTATGGCAAGTGACAGCTCGTTTGAAAGGTATTGACAATACCTATTCAGTCATACCAATTTTGTTTGGGTTTCGGCTGATTTTGATTGATAAATTGAAGAAATACGAAAATTATAGTTTCGCATTTAATTAATAAAGATTTTAAAGTACGCCTCTGGTCAATTGTCAAAAAGGTTGACGTTTTTTAATTCTCTACTTGTCAAAAGTGTTTATACCTTGAAAATTTACCTAAGCTATTGTTTAACGAGACGTTTAAGTGTTTACATAGGCAAAATGGTACGTACTGTAGTCGACAAAGTAGCAGCTATCTTAATAATTGGTGAATGTAGAAACAATTTCCATGCAGCGGAACGACTGTTTAATGAGAGGTACCCCGATCGCCCCATATCGAGGGTTTATTTGAGGGAGCTTCTTCGGAAGTTTGAAGCATCAGGTAGTGTTCAAGATGCCAAACGATCTGGTCGACCAACAATTAGTGATGACAAAAAAATTGACATAATTGGAGAAATGGTAGTAAACTCTACTTCTTCCACAGCCCAAGTTGCGTCTATCTGTGAAGTCAGTCAAAGGACAGTACATAGGGTGTTGGCTAAAAACAAATTTCATCCATACAAATTAAAAATGGTGCACCAACTTTCAGATGATGACCCCGACCGAAGACTAGAATTCTGTGAAACTATGTCCAATAAAATGAACCAACAACCAGGCTACATACAGACAATTTGTTTTAGTGACGAAAGTACTTTCTTTCTCAATGGAAATGTTAACACTCAAAATGTGAGGTATTGGAGTGACACAAATCCTCACATCTTTCGTGAAAAACATACTCAATTTCCAGAAAAAGTAAATGTTTGGGCAGGTATTTTGGGAAACCACATAGTTGGGCCTCTTTTTCTCAATGCTAACTTAACCGGTGAATTGTATCTGGAGATGTTACAAAATGATATTGAGTCGTTAATTCTTGAAATTCTAGAAGATAATCCAGATGAATTCGACAACTTGGAAATAACGTTTCAACAAGATGGTGCTCCTGCACACTATTACGGTGCAGTAAGACGTTACCTAGATGAAGAATATCGTGGTAGATGGATTGGACGACGAGGTTCGATCGAATGGCCAGCTCGGTCACCGGACCTTACACCATTAGATTTTTTTCTATGGGGTACTTGAAATCTAAGGTTTACACTACAGCACCTGACAGTATTGCCATTCTGAAACAACGAATTGTTGAAGAATGTAGGCAATTCCGCTGACACACTGGGACGAGTACGACAAGAGTTTAACAATAGGATGCATTACTGCCAGGAAGTAGATGGGGCACATTTTGAACACTTATTATAAGAACTGGATCTTAAATCTTTATTAATTAAATGCGAAACTATAATTTTCGTATTTCTTCAATTTATCAATCAAAATCAGCCGAAACCCAAACAAAATTGGTATGACTGAATAGGTATTTTCAATACCTTTCAAACGAGCTGTCACTTGCCATAGGGTCCCATTTAAAATTATTGGTCACAGTGGCCTTGTGACGTCATTTATGACTATTGCGTCACCTGTTATGACCAGTTGAGAAGCCTACATCCGTTTATTTCCACCCTCCAAATTTCATTATTATAAGTATACCCGTTCAAAAGATACGAGGGGGGGAGGGGACTTTTGACTAGCACTGTATAGGCATCCTTTTCTGTGTGTTGAGGCATAGCCCGGATAGTTCCGTCAAGAAGTTTACTCGCAATGTCAGATCAAAAATACTTTTAGAATAAATTTTACGAAAGCAAACGATATTCGTACTATATCTACTGGCACTGAATACGTACGTACGTATATATGGGCTTTACAAAGTTATTGATTACGATCCGAATGAATTATCGAATTTCAATAATTTTCTAATTCAACTGTCTCGTGGTGGAACCACCTTAAATGCTCAAATATCATGGTCTTTCAAAGGCGACTCAAATCTTTTCTACTACAAAAAGCTTACTGTTGGTGAGTAGCTTTCAGAATCCTATACAATTCTTCAACAATATTGTTCGTCCCATTCGTTGTGCTGGTTGTTCGAAAACAATTGTATACTCAATAGAGTCAGTTTATATATGATTTGTGTAGTAAACCTTGTATCATATTATCTTTTCGATGTTGGATATGTTGAATTAGCTAATATTTTATGATGATGTTATGATCTTTATAATATGATTTTGGAAGAAAACTTCTTCAATAAATGTTTGATTGATTGATATGACCAGACAATTGCTCCGTAGTAAGATATTCAGTGTACAACAGAGAAGCAAATACTATCTTGTATGGAGTTTCATTGGCAAACAATTGTTGTTGAGCAAGAACCACATATGTATTTGTCTTATACCATATCAAAAACTCTCCTTCAGACAACATCTGAATGGGCTGGAGTGGAGAAAAACAAACGTATCATTAGGTCTACAACCAATTTCTTGTTGAGAACATATTCCAGAAATTTCCTAACTTGTAAACAAATGAAAGTGACAAGAGAAAACTCCAGACACATGGCTAGATACGAATTGGAACATCGAGAAACTGGAATAGGTTCGCCAGGAAGAATATCTTTTGAGATGCTTTCATTCGATTAATTGAATTGGCTGATGAGGAGTAGATCCAGAAATTTGTGTGTCTCTATGCACTCTATATTGCGCTATCATAGCATCCCAATGGTTCCGGAAGAGTCTTAGAGCTACTATTCTGAAGGAAAATGTAAATTAATGCAAAAACCAGTTTCGAAACAAATGAAACCAAAATCTCTGGAATGCTATAAAAGATGCATTCCTTTGAGTTAAAATATTCCAATTATTTTCTATTACAAGTATACCCAGCTATATTTTGTTCCAGGAAATATGGATGAGCAGAAGTTGGATGATACACCACAGAAAAAGAATCCTTACGATAGGGCCAATGTTCTTTCGAAAACGTTTTTTTGGTAAGTATGTCCCTCATGTCAATAAAACACGCAATATTTTGTGTTGCTTCCAAAGTAGATATCCGAAAGTATGAAGTATCCATTGAGCAATTCTTTTTCATACCACGACGCTGAAAAATGAAAAACAAAACAAAAATTATCCGTTATTTCATATTTTGAGCTACAACTCCAGAAGTATGATATGAAAAGATGTATTCCATAAACATTGTAGCTTGTTATTTTTTCTAAACAAATGTTTTCCATGAATTGTCTGACGCCTGGTTGAAACTACGACGGAACGAAAAATTGCCCCAATTTTTATACAACCGGACTAGTCAGTCGATGTTTCTTGCTACTAAGAGCTGCTTGAAGAAAAGCCAGAGGACATGAAACGTAAGAAAAATTCCCATCTTTTCGAAGTTCATCCAAAATCCAATCATAATGCAAGTGTTCAAAGAATTCTGATCGAATGTCTGTGAGTGAGTTCACATTTTGGTTAATTAATTCGGAAGGAATCATTGCCACGTTAATTCCTTGGGGCTGTGCTGTTCGGGGTCAATATAAGTCCTATTGAATCGGATTACTCTCGGTTTTGTTGAAAAAAACTATTTTGACATGCCATTCGGGGGTACTTTCCTTGATAATGAGTAAACTTGAATTTTATTGTACGTTTGATAATTTAATCAATAACGCCCTTTTAAAAAAAATAATCGGCCGGATAATAAGTATATCGAAATAATGCCACTAGAATGACATTCGAATTTTTTCAAGACATGGAGATATGTACAATATTTCACCTTGGAGTTTTCGAGGATTCTCAGGACGGAAACGATTGTATGCCGTTGGCGATGGGGCTATTGTGACAGGAAAAAAAATCAGAGGCCGTTGAACCCAGGTATCAAATCATGGAGCGGCGGCTGGCAGTCATACGGCGCTGCTCCGACACACGCGCATTCCTCCTGTTCTATAAACATGGCACCAATTTTTCGTGGTCGTCTGCTCGCAGTAAGCACTGTTTTATGTGTTACAAATGTAACATTTATGTTACAATCGGTCATGTTACGGTGTTACGACATTTGATAAAATATGTTACATTTTCTAGCGGGCAAAAAAGACATATCCGAAGGAAGATACTTCCGGTAAGAATTTCTGCTTAGTTAGTAATTTGACACAGCTTTAGTTAATTTTTTCGTTCTATTACCTATTGGGAATTCAAATTGAACTTGGTCAACATTATAAATTGTACACAAGTAAGGTTCTACTTTTACCGTGAGAGGGAGTATGACCCTTGTTCCTTGGTCAATCATCATTCGTTTCTCTCTTTAGGTCTGCAAAAATCATGAAAACGAGTATTATTCCAAAACTGTAACCAGCATCTTCAAGAATTTGAATTGTCTGATCTCCATCACTTTCTCCAACTTTTCACTACCACTCCTCATTCCACTGTTGAACCTAAGAAACATTCCTTCTCATATAATTCGACCCTTCAAGTTCAAAACCTTCCTTACCATTTTGATTACATTCGATACTGGGAAGAAATCTATCAAAAAACTAACATTTTTTAGTCAATGGAATGAGAAAATTTTGAGTCCATTTCATCCCAATTTTTGAGTCATGCCTGAATCAAATATCAAACAAAAGAGTATTTCCTAGTTTACAAATGTGGAATTACGAATTTTGATATATTGTTGGAAAGTACCAATTATGTCTATAGTTCCGAAATGGATATTCAGTGCGTCCATAACGTAACGCATAAATTTATTAAAAGCTCAAAAGAAATTGAATTGTCTGATCTCCATCTCTTTTTCCAACTTTTTTCTACTTCTCCTCGTTCCACTTTTAAACCTAAGAAACTTTCCTTCTTATATAATTTGACCCTCTAAGTACAAAACCGTCCTCACCATTTTGATTACAGTCGATACAATGGTAACTAAGAACTTATTGTCTGGTTGCTAAGGGGCTTTCAGATGTTTTCATAGCCTCTTGAGGTTCGGAAATATACTCGAACTAACTGAGTAATTTTCAGGTATTAGTTGCAAAATGAATTAAGAAATATGAGCACCCGTTTCCTTTATATTCAGTATACTGTAACATAAATTTTTTCATATGACGTATGAGGTATGGTTGAACTCATAAAAATATGGTCTTTTGATTTTTGATATGAAAATATACCCTTTCCATTTGAAAAAATTATCGATGACGTTATATCTTGTAAGGTAGTAGGGGTAAAAATATTTTCATTTTCTAAAAAAAGTAGGAAACTGAAATTGAAAATCGACCTGTCCGAGCTCTATCCCCGAAAATAATTAACTCGATGATAATCGAGCGTTTCCACACTTTATGAACGCACTGTATATATATATATATATATATATATATATATATATATATTGTTATGTTATGTTATGCCAGTTGTAAATTTTAAAAGACTAAAAACCCACAAAAAGAATAATTACTAGATGGTTAATGGTTTCAGGAGTTTGTTTGTGAATAACTTTTGAAATTCCATGTATATTGTGAGCCTAGGTAGAATATGGATAGATAAAAATATCAAAATACTATAAAACAATCAATTTCATACACTGTCAAAATTATTATAACCCATAATTGCTCAAAAGACAACAAAAAGTCTAAATTTACAAAATTTTCAGGAATAAACAGTAATCAACACATTTATAAATTTGAAACATACAGTATATAAAATTGTAGCTAACTAAAGGTAGCCAATGATAGAACAGCAAATGTCTTTATGAAAATAGCCAATCAGGGAATAGATGGTCAGGTGTAAAATTGGAAATTGTGGGAGAGTAGCAATGAGATGGCATCAGAAGCAATTATTATTGAAATTTGTAAATAATGATAAGAGTGGAAAAATAATTGTATATAAAAATTATGCAATATAAATATAAACAGTGAAAAGTGATAATTTAGTGCACCAATTCAAAAATTCAAATGAAAAAACAAGGAGAAAAAGATGTATCTAGGTGATAGAAAACAAAGCTTCAAAAGAGATCGAAAATAAATTTCCAAGCGGATGCCACGCAAAAATTTTACTAGAAGAAAATTGGAATAATCCCATCATTTGGTACACAAAACCAATATTACCTTAATGATAACATATCCACGGATCCAAATGCTGATTTCCGCATCTATATAGTTCCTGATTCATGGTATTGCAGTCCTGACAGCGATTGGAGAGAGGAGACATCCAGTTTCATGGTATAATTAGAACACCAACAGTTCGAACCAGGTATAAAACTTTAATAGTGCTCTTCCGGTCCTGAACTATTTCACCAATAATGAACTTCACATTCGAAGTACTTTATGTCACTCTAATTTGAACAATAACAGAAAATTTCACTCTCACGGAAAAAGTAAGGTTCTGTTTATCTATCCTTGATCTGATTATCATTATTATCCGTGAATATTTGTTTGATTCACCCTAGTATAAGTTATTTCTCGTAGGCCAGGTAGTTTTAAGTCTTCCTGAATAAAGGAGATAATTGCTTTATGATATTTTGTTGTTTGTTTTCTCACAATGATCAATAACATACCAAAGACCATTCAATAAACTGAAGTTAGCCAGCAGTGGCAGTGTCTCTATTGCCTTGAACCGGCCACCTTGAGATAAGGGCGTACCAACTGTAGTTTAGCCGTGGTGAGGAAAATGATAATTGTTGGTAGCGTGACGAGAGAACAGTGACGTTCGCTGGCAATTATTATTACAGCATACAATACAGGGGCAGAAATATCTATTTATATCATATCAATTTGGCTCACAAAGAATACCAAAAATAATTAGCTATCTCAATATACAAAAACAATTTATATATTTTTCAAATCATCAAACCATAACTATTGGCACCCAAAGTGTGGGGCGAAATAATAACAAAATGATTTGTTAAAAAAAAAAAAATTATTACATAACAAATAGCGCCCAACGCGGTGCAAAAATATATTAATAATAATAATAATAACAAAATTCAATTACAAAATTCATTTTATATAATTTGTTAATTCATCATTATATTACAAGATATAATATAATATATATATATATATATATATATAAATATTCCGTTATTTTTTCAGTTACACCTAAAAATGAGAAAATTTAAATAGTTTTTGTTTTGTTTTCATTGTTGCAGCCTTGGCATGGTGAAGAATTGCATAATGGATACTACCTGAATCAAAACTTTTCCCTGTTCTGTAATTTTGTTAGATTCCGTTGAAACTTTTCATTGGATTATATTGAAAGAATAGGTACCGGAAAATGAAATAATAAATGATGAATTCGAAATTATTTTAGGTGGCTTCTACCTTATTTCGTGAAGGGATACAAAAGAGAGTTGACTGAAGATGACATGTATCAACATCGAAACGTACATGATTCTGGAAAGCTTGGAGAAAGTCTGGAAGCTGCTTGGCATTATCAAGTAACTCATAGAAAGAATCCATCATTGATCAGAGCACTTTGTCGGGTATTTCAACTTGAAATCTTCTTTTTATGGATTATCGCTTTTCTGAGCGAGGCAATAAGGTGAATAGTTCAGATTCAGTAGAATAAGGTATAATGACCATCGTTGCTCGTATTACCGTATGTTGTTCCATGAGTAATTGGGAATTATTTTAATTGGAATTAATATTTTACTTGTAAAACGATGTTTAACGCCACGGTGGAACACAGAACTTGCCTTAAAATTCTAACAAGAAAATGATATTGAAAATCAAAACGGAACACTGTGATGAAACGTGTATTCAACAAAAAATTATATATTCCCGTTCCACGTCGTACATATGGAGGATTGAAAGTGCTCCAAAATTCAAATGTTATTACATGAGTGAAAATGCGCCAGCATTGGCCGTGAAGTCATACCTTATGAATACGTTGGCGCTTCGAAAGGACACATGCAGTCATTGATAGTGGAAAGATTTTGAAAAAACTGGTTTATGAGCAAAGTAATAATAAAATAAATAATAGTTTAAAAAAACTAAAAAACACGCTTTTATAGAAAACCAGACTAAAAAAATTGAAAATAAGAAAAGAAATGTATTTTATTTAAAAAAAAGCGTGGGGTGCATGGTATCGCCTCGGTGTGTAATGTACTATATAATTATTGATACCATGCACCCCACACTTTTTTTTAAATAAAATACATGTTTTTTGTTATTTTCAATTTTTTTAGTCTGGTTTTCTATAAAAGCGTGTTCTATAGTTTTTTTGAACAATTAGTTATTTCCTACTTTTTAGTGTGATTTATTTATGAAAGCGTGTTTTTTTAGTTTTTTAACAATTATTTTTATAATTTTTTTGCAATTAAAAAAATGGAATAATCTTATCAAATCAGGTAATCATAATCTCCGACCCCAAAAACCCCCACATACCAATTTTAAATAAAATCAGACCAGAATCACAAAACTCGGCCGACATTTTGAAAACGCCATCTTGAATTTTCCAATTTTTACAAAAGAATCATAATATTTGACCCCAAAAACCCCCACATACCAATTTTGAATAGAATCAGACCATAATCACAAAACTCAGCCGCCATTTAAAAGCCGCCATCTTGAATTTTTCAATTTTTACAAAAGAATCATGATATTCGACCCCTAAAACCCCCACACACTCATTTTGGATAAAATTAGACCATAATCACAAAACACGGCCGCCATCTTGAAGCCGCCATCTTGAATTTTTTCAATTTTTACAGAAGAATCATTCGACCCCAAAAACTCCCACATACCAATTTTGAATAGAATCAGACCATAATCACAAAACTCGGCCGCCATTTTGAAGCCGCCATTTCGAATTTTCCAATTTTTACAAAAGAACCATAATAATCGACCCCAAAAACCCCCACATACCAATTTTGAATAGAATCAGACCGTAATCACAAAACTTGTCGACCATTTTCGAGCCGCCATCCTGAATTTTTCAATTTTGATAAGAGAATCATAATCTCCGACCACAAAAACCTCCGGATACCAATTTTGAAGCGAATCGGACCATAATGACGAAACTCGTAAGCCATTTTGGAGCATTCATTTTGTTTTTTCTTCACACAAAAATTTCTTAATGCATTGTCACCGGAATTATGTACACCTGCCAAATTTCAAATCATTCGGACGTCTGGAAGTGGATCAAAATCGCGCCCAAACGAGTCGGTTACAAACAAACAAACAAACAAACAAACAAACATACAAGTGAAGCTAATATAAAGCGTGTAAAAAGGGTTCTTCAAAGGACAATCTGACAATCTACCACATGTAATATGTTTATGGTTGCCACGTTTATAAAAAATGTGGATTTTTTTTCACTTGGAAAAGTTCGAGGCGTGAAGGCAGATAAGTATGTATTGTTCAAGTAGTAAAGAATGAAAAGGTAATACCTGGTCGCTCTCGAAAATCGACACATTAATAGGTGATTATTGAAAGAAATAGTTTATTTGGCAGGTCAATATCTTTATACAATTGGGAATTCAAAATTAGAGGCCAGCGCCAGAGTGGCGACAATGCAAACCAGACATAAGTACATTGTCCGTTTTATTAGAGGTTATACACTTTGTTAAGACTAGGGAGAGTTGGGGAAGTAAATACCCCACATCTGACCAACCAATGTTACGCCACTGGTCTATTATGACACCGGGCCTCGACAAGTTGGACGCCGTCCTGCTCAAGAATCTCCCGCGAAAGTCAGTAGTCCAGTTGATCTACATAATTAATGCGATCATTAAATGGCAGTATTACCCAGACTGTCTGAAGAAGGCAGAAATCGTTCCCCTGCTAAAGCCAGGCAAAAGCAAAAATAGCATCGACAGCTATAGGCCTATTTCGCTCCTCAGCGTGGTGGCCAAGGTAGTCGACAAGATCCTTCTGAGTCGTGTTGTGAGCTTTGAGGAAGGGCGGTAAATCATCCCGCCTGAGCAATTCGGGTTCAGGAGAGGTCATTCAACTACCTCGCAAGTAGCCCGGGTTGTTCACGGGGTGAAGGAAGCTTTTCACAGGGACCACAACACAGTTATGGTTCTGTTGGACACAAAGAAAGCATTTGATACGGTCTGGATAGAAGGGCTTATCACTAAGATGGCAGAGGCAGGCATGCCTTTATACCTAACGAAAATCCTAGATTCGTACCTGACTGGGCGGACTTTTAGGGTTAACGTTAATGGAATTATCTCGCCAGGGTATACAGTTGGAGCAGGGGTCCCACAGGGGTCCTCCTTGTCACCAATCTTGTATTCCCTGTATACATATGACTTTCAGACCTTCGCTCGGACGAGTACGGCTATGTTCGCGGATGACACCGCGATCTATGCCCACTAGTTCCAGAGCGAAGTGGCTGCTGAACAGCTCCAGATTCATCTGGATCGGTTGGTCATGCCGTATATGGGAAAGAACAAGATCAAGCTCAACTCTGAGAAAACAGAGGTCATCAACTTCACGAGGAAACTCACCAATGTGAAGATCCTCGGGAAGCTGAGGATTGGAGAAAGCAAAGTGACGGAGAGGCCCTTAGTGCGATACCTGGGAGTGCAGCTGGACGAGCGTATGAGCTTGCATAAGCATATAGGGCTGACATTACAGAGGGGAGCGGCCGCGATAAAGCGAACGTATCCCCTCATTGCACGTAATTCCAGCCTGTCATTAGATAACAAGCTTCGAATATACAAGCAAATCATTAGACCAGCAATAACATACGCTTGCCCGGTGTTTTGTAGCCTTTCCAAAACGCAGATGTCGAGACTGGACAGGTTGCAAAACAAAGCACTCCGTATTGTTACGAACAGTAACAGATACATCCGGCTGGATGATCTGCGCGAGATAGCAAACGTAGAAAAACTGGAAGATTTCATAGTTAGAATTTCGGATAAATTTTATAGACATCACATCCCTAAGAGTCCCCTCACAGCAGTTATCACTAACGTACGAGCCGACCAAAGAAGGGAGCATGGCGTGATGTATCAAAACCTAGAACTCTACAGGGAGATAGAGTAAAAATCAGTAATTCGAAATTCGAACGAAATAAAACAAGAGTAAAGAACCCAATTGGGTAATACCTTTCAAAAACATCATTCCCATTAGCTGGTTCTTTATTTTTTCCAGATTAAATAAAGCTTAATTGCTAAAACTTTTACTCAATATCTAGTTTTTTTAATTATTATACAAAATAGACAAGCGAAAGACGCATAAGCCTAGGCAGGAGGCGTTTAGATATTCCAACAACCAAAACATAAAAAAAGACTTATGAAATCGTCAGGTACCTGTTAACACCAACAGGGGCTGTCCCTTCGCCCCATCAGGAGGGCAAGGAGACAGTCGATAACTCCCCAAACCAAAAAGCCACAATCAACCCCCCCCTCCCCACCCACCACCCGAAGGAGGAACTGGAAATTTAGTGTACATATTTAAATAGTAATTAGTCTAGTTATGTAAGAAATATGTGTATATACTGTCAATAAAATACTTTTGGATTGGATTGGATTGGTCCATTATGGAAGAAGTATTCACACTAATAAACCACTAACGCTGAGGGGATCTTGAATATACGGTTCCTATATTTGATTAGTCCTTTTTTTGTAGAGTTGATCGACAAAGTACCTACTTTGATGTATACGGAGCATCAATTATTTGGGAATAATTGAACCGATTTTTTTTTTCGAGAGCGGCTTCAAGGAATTATCCCTTTCTTGCTAAACTTGAGAGTATGGGGCTTTCATCTAGAAGTACTACCGATCTCAGAAGTTATACCAATAATCCACTCGGAATCATAAGAAATATCTTTATATATATAATTCTACTGTACGTGTGTGGCACTGAACTCCTCCTAAACGGCTGGACCGATTTGAATTATATTTTCTGTATGCGTTTGGGTGGCGCCCTGGATGGTTGAGATTTACAAATCAGCCCGGCAGATGGCGCTGCAGTCGGTATCTAGGTTATTTATCTATAAACGGCTGGACCGATTTGAATGAATTTTTTTGTATGCGTTTGGGTGGCGCTTCGGATTGTTTGAATTCACAAATCATTCTCCTAAATGTCAAGGGTGGTCCACCCCCTATTTTTTTTTCCAGAAAAAAATTATTTTTTTATTTTTTATGATACATCATTCGTAAATACATACAACACTGAATTTTCACCCTCCTATGATCAACCCCTATTTTTTTGGCAAGATTTTTATTTTCATTTTGTCATGTCTTAGAATAAAAAAATTCATATTACTCTTAATTTTCACACTTCTACGATCAACCCCTATTTTTCATTCCATTTCATATTATAGAAAAAATGGGATAACAGGAAAACGGGATAACGGGAATAACAGGATAACGAATGAACGGGAACACGGGATAACGGGATGACAGGATAAGGCAATAACGGGAAAACGGAATAACGGGATAAATGAAAAAGGGATAACAGGAGAACGGGATAACGGGAATAACGGGATAACGAAAAAATGGGATAACGGGATGACGAAAAAAGGAATAAGGGGAAAATGGGATGAAGAAAAAATGGGATAACAGGAAAACTGGATAACGGGATAACTGGATAATTGGATAAATGGATAACGGGATGACGAAAAAACAGGAAAACGGAATAATGGGATGACAGGATAAGGGAATAACGGGAAAACGGAATAACGGGATAAATGAAAAGAGGGATAACAGGAGAACGGGATAACGGGAATAACGGGATAACGAAAAAATGGGATAACGGGATGACAGGATAAGGGAATAAGGGGAAAACGGGATGAAGAAAAAATGGGATAACAGGGAAACTGGATAACGGGATAACTGGATAATTGGATAAATGGATAACGGGATGACGAAAAAACAGGAAAACGGATAACGGGATGACAGGTTGAGGAAATAACGGGAAAACGGAATAACGGGATGAATAAAAAACGGGATAACAGGAAAATGGGATAACGGGAATAACGAGATAACGAATAAACGGGAAAACGGGGTAACGGAATGACAGGATAAGGAGATAAGGGGAAAACGGGATAACGGGATAAAAAAAAAAGGGGATAATAGGAAAACGGGATAACGGAATAATAGGATAACGGGATAACGTGAATAACGGGATAACGAATGAACGGGATAACGGGAAGACAGGATAAGGGGATAACGGGGTGTAGAAAAAAAGGGATAACAGGAAAATGGGATAACGGGATAACGGGAAAACAGGAAGCGGAAGGAGTCAAAAGCATAATCTAGATGGAACAACATAAAGGAAAACATAGAAAAAAAGAAATTCTACGCGGACGAGAGTTTTCGGGAAAAACATTTTATGGAACATAGAAATTTGGACAGGACAACGTCTGTCGGGTCCGCTAGTTTTTATATAGAATGAGTAAATATAAGTACATATACCGAAAATCATTTCCCAATGTGGGAGAAACAAAATTATTGAACAGACTTTACAAGCTATGAAGAAAATGGAAACTATTCTTTTGTATAGTTTTTGACATAATACCATCGTGTATTGAGTTTCAATATGTGTAATCAGTTTGCCAGTTCCTATTCAACTTCTTATCTTCCTGGATTCTTTCGGTATAGATACAAAGTTATGATTCATGCTTTTTTCCTATGAAAAATATAAGATAATATTGTTTTCAACTCACTTACTCAACCCCTGCGGTGTGGAAGGATAACAAATTTGTCTTAATCTGTCCACTCCCCAGGTCTTGACAATACTTTTTCTCAAGTTTCAATCTGCCTATCCCATAAAAAAACTGAGAATCCCAGAGAGGTCGTGCGATATTTATCCTGGGTGGGCAATGAAACGGAACTATATGTGAAGCTTGGTTTGGCAGAAATACGGGAGAGAGAAGGTTTCCGAGTTTTGGGAAGTCTGTTTCCTTCACCGCGTTCACTGAGGCCATTTGGATGATTTTTTATATCAAGTGCCCAACCATTAGCTTTTGCTTGCAGTGTTTTCTTAGTAGCAATGATTTTGGTGTCCTCAAAATCTGCAAAATAGTTCCGAAGAGGAGGTTGAAATGTCGAACAGCAAGTTTATGTTGACTTCACCCAGAATGAATATTGAATAACTTTCTTCGATCTGTCTTATAGAATTAGGCAGATTGAGACATCGAAAAGAAATCGTATCGACGCCTGAGGAGTTGTCAGATTGAGACTTCGGCGTCCAGTCACAAAATCCTAACTGAATATTCAGAAGATAGATAAATTGATACCGCAATATGACACCACCTTCTTACTTTCCCAAGAAACTACACCTGAATATAATAAAATATACTCGGTGTTTCATTTGGTTAGCTATTTGAATGAGGATTATTCCAGAAGATAGTCTTAAATGGTCCGTTTGGCAAAAAAAAACTGGAAGCTCGAAAAAGTGATTCACAACGAAGCAATTGACCACGGAAATTCTGTTGACTCACCTTGTAGCTCTTGTGTGATTGAGGTCTGAAAAGTGCCATTTTTGTAGCTAACTGACTCAATAATCAAACACCCAGGCCACTCCCAGGTGCCTCAGAAATTCAAAATTTAGCATCAAGGTAAATCATCAGGCATAAACAAAGTAAACAAAGGAAACAAATTGAAAACTACAAAAAAAAATCACCCATGATATAACATACAAGTAAGAAGTTCCTAAATCATAGCTATAGGAATGTAAAACGATCTCCAATTGATTTGAAAGAACATTTGTAACTTGGCAAGTTTCATATCCTACTGAATTGTTGGTGATATTAAAAAGTAAAATTGTAAGCTTCTATTAAATATCTTCACGTTATAATCAATTTATCGACTATTGAACTTTTCACTGCGGATAGCTTTCTATGTAACTTCGTCTCCAAAACGGCTGTTGGGTGCTGGGGCTGATCAATACGGTTACCTAAGTCAGGTGAAGGAATAATCTCGCGTACTTATAAGGTTCCTGCAGTGAAACGATATATTTATCCAGAGCAGTAATAACAATTTTCTAGAGGAGACTATAATCGTGACTGGCTCGTAATTTTCGCCATGAATAAGTGAAAAATTACTAACTATACTCGATTTGGAAATAAAGAAACAGTAAATTCCATGAAACTTGTAGGGATCGAAACAACATTTTGTCTCGTCAATGAGTGGAGGTACAATCATTAAAAAAAAAATCTCTATCTCTAACTGGAATATAAACTCATGAATATACCGGGTGATTCTCTGAGGTGGCTCACCCCTTCAACTCTTTTATTATTGAAGATAGAGATTTGGGGGTTGTGAATTATAATTCAATTTAAAAAAATTTGACATATTTACTTGCTGCCGTACTTCCGGTTTGACCGGAAATGACACAAACTTCCAATTTTTAAGTGAAAATTCCTATATATTTTTACTTATTTCGATAGACAATGACATTTTTAATCCAACAACTCCCTACTTGTCAATATTTGACAAATGAAGTCATTTTTATTCCAATTTTCATTTTTTGATCTAGAATGCCATTGATCATGTGAATCGCTTCATTCTTGATCAAGTAACATGGGAAAAATACGACCCTGAGGCTTATGACTTCCCAGTCGTTTTAGGAATTATTTAAATCGCAAATATGAATTTTTCCAGTTAAATTGATTATTTCAAATGGAAAGGATTAGGCTCGTCGGCTTTTTATTAAACATCATTTTTTTACAAATACTTCGATACCACACACTTTCACTCTATTTTCACTATTTTTCTGAATGATTGCAAGAAGCGATCATACATAATAATAAATAATACGTATTCGGTATAGTTATGTTACTCCGTGACAAACTACCTAAACAAATAGGCTAATGAATTTCCTGTCACTTTTAAAAATTTATTTGTTGCGTAGTTTATGATTTCATATGGAAAATTATACTAGAAACGAGGAAATTGACATGTTGCTAATTCACGGAGAAGCAAAAAATGGTGCAACTGATGCAGCACGAATTTATGTTCAGAGATTCCCTAATCGTCGCCATCCCACTCGGCATTATATTCCAAAACTGGAAAGGAGAATGCGAAATGAACCAGAAGGAAATGCCAATCATCATCAGTGAAGAAAAACAAGAAAACGTGTTGACCTATGTTGAAGTGAATTGTACGGCGTCAATTCGCCAAATTGTTTCTGAGTGTGATATAAGCTATTCGTCCGTTTGGAGAATTCTCCACAAATATAATTATCGATCATTCAAGTACCAACTACACCAACATCTTTACGATAACGACCACAAACGAAGATTAACTTATTCATTGAAAATTATTTTTTCCATTCAAAATCATTTATTCTGATGACACTCGATTCACCAACTTGGGTCTGTTCAATCGGAATAATAAAAGGTACTGGTCTCAAACAAATTTACATCTGATTTACATCAAGAGCGATTTGGTTTCAATTGCTGGATGGTTATTATGGGAGGAAAACTTTTGGGGCCAAAAATTTTCGACGGACAACTTACTGCGGAAAGATATCTACAGTTCCTTCGAAATCAAATTAATGATTTCATTGAAGATTTGCCACAGGCTAACCAAGTTTATATCTATTTTCAACGAAATGCTGTATGCTGTATGGGGTCGGCTTTGGAATAGCCCCATGGTAAATCCTGCCTGTCGTAAGAGGCGACTAAAAGGATAACCGTAGGTGGAAGATGGTGTCATCGCTCGGTGAAATACCACCATATCGACTTTGTGTGCTGTGAAATGGATCATTCCATGTTTTAGTGTTCGGTCGATACTTTCCGGTCTCCCTCTTTCCTTTTCCCCAATTTCTCCTTTATTTTCAGGTGCATCCAAATAGTAATAATGATGAAGTCTCCTAGAGTAAAACACTCCGGAAGCAAAATACCTCTCCATTCGGATTTCCGGGCGAGAGGTACTCGAGGGGACTCAATATTAAAGATTAATTTTTGCAACATCCGCGGACTCAACAAGAACATCAATGACGTCCACCATCACCTACAGAAAAAACTGGATATTCTGGCTCTAACAGAAACACAAGTAAACTCGTCCACCAACGAAGTCCATATGCTTTGTCCTGGTTACGAACTCCATTCTCGATTCAGGTTCAAAGGTGGAGTCTGCCTTCACGCTAAGGCTAACCTTTCATGCCAGCGTGAAGAGAGTTTGGAACCGAAATACTTTGATATGATGTGGTTCAAGCTATCTGATACCAAACTGACTAAGTTCCTCTGCTGCCTTTACCTATCACCTAATGAACCTTCATAAAACGACCTCTTTGAATATTTATCACTCAAACTGGACTACATTCAGGAGAACCATCCAACAGCTGAAACCATAATCATGGGAGACTTTAATGTACATAACGCTGCCTGGCTCAAATTCTCTAACAAAACAGATGATGCGAGTCGTCAAGCCGAGGCCTTCGCCATCACTCATGGTCTAGAACAACTGGTCGAGCTACCAACCCGCATCCCTGATGTCAACAACCAGTCTGCCAATACACTAGATCTTTTCCTCACCACCAATCCTGACCCGAATAGAATAAAAGTTTGTGCCCCACTTGGAAACTCTGATCACACCCTCATCTCCACAACATGCTCTTTCCATTTACTATCGAGCTGCACAATACGTCTCATGTGGCATTACAATTCGGCCGACTGGGAAGGTCTTCGTATGTTTTTCTCAGCGTTTCCATGAAAGAGAGTTTGTTTCTCTTCAGTAGATCCAACACGATGTGCTGAGACAATTCCTGAAATCATCATGTTGGGGATGCAAACTTACATACCGAATACCGAAAGAAGAACATCATCCGATAAGACCTGGTTTAACAGAAACTGCTCTAGAGCTGTGGCTTCCAAACAGGCAGCATACCATCGATGGCTAAAAAATCCGGGCCCTGAGACCAGAACAGCATATGTCGAGGCTACAGGCATATGCAAAGAGACAATAGAATGCTCAAAAGATGCCCACAATGCCAAAATAAGATCAAAACTTGCTGAATGTCCTAACGGATCCCGTTCATTTTGGTCTTTCGCCAAAGCTGTGGGAAGAAACTTCACTTTCAGCTCATTTCCTCCTCTAACCAAAGAAGATGGAACACTAGCAACGACTGCCCAGGAAAAAGCCAATATCTTTGCGCACCTATTTGCTGGAAATTCCACTCTGGATTCATCGGGAAAACAACCCCCGAACATTACACCTATTGACAGTCACATGCCCGAGATCACCTTTCGCCAACGTACTATCAGAAAGATTTTGCTGGGTCTCAACACCAACAAAGCCTGTGGATCTGACAGAATCCCGCCGATTGTTCTCAAGAAATGTGCCCCCGAACTAACACCTGTTCTTTGCAAGTTGTTCAACCACTCTTACAATTTGGGGGTATTTCCGTCCAATTGGAAAATTGCAAGAGTACAGCCAGTCCCTAAAAAAGGCGAAAAGGCCCTACCTAGCAACTACAGACCTATCGCACTGCTATCTATTATTTCAAAGGTCATGGAAAAAGCCATCAACATTGAGCTCATGAAATATCTGGAAGACTCAGGAATTGTCAACGATAGGCAATATGGCTTCCGCCATCAGAGATCAACTGGTGACCTGCTCACTTACGTCTCACATATATGGCAGCTATCTATTGAAAAGTATGGAGAAACTTTAGCTGTGGCATTAGATATCTCCAAGGCGTTCGATCGAGTTTGGCACCAGGGACTCCTCGCTAAGCTTCCGTCTTATGGCTTGCCCCCTCAGCTGTGTTCTCTGCTTGCTAGTTTTCTCTCAAACAGGTCTCTCCATGTAGTGGTCGATGGAGTTCCATCTGACACTCTACTCATAAATGCTGGTGTTCCGCAAGGATCTATTCTCGCACCAACACTATTTCTACTTCACATCAACGACCTGTTGAAAACAACTTCATGTCCAGTACACAGCTTTGCCGATGATAGTACCCTCCATACCGCTTTCTCTTCCAGGGCCCCTATATCAGCCCGTGAAACCAGAAATGAACGAGGAAGAAATGTTAATAATATAAATATGGACTCAGCAACAATTCTCGAGTGGGGATCTGATAACTTGGTAGAATTCAATGCAAACAAAACACAAGCATGTCTTTTCTCTGGAAAAGCCGATCTCACTGTGCCTTACATAACTTTGTCAGGAGTAACCATACCACTGAAGTCATCCATATCGATGATTGGTATTACTATCAGCAATAACCTTTCCTGGGAAAATCACGTGAGGTCCATTGCCAAAAGTGCATCCCAAAAACTTGGTTTTTTGTTTCGCGCCAAGAGCTATTTCACCCCCACTCAGCTGCTTATGATCTATAAGGCACAGATCCGACCTGTCCTGGAATACTGTTCCCATATTTGGAGCGCGGCACCTAAACATATCCTGAGGCTATTGGATTCTGTCCAAAAAAGAGCAATTCATCTCGTCGGTGATGCCTCGCTTACAAACTCGCTCACTTGTCTGGAACACCGTAGAAAAGTTGGCGATTTGTCTCTATTTTATAGATCTTTTCATGGGCGATGCTCTTCTGAAATATCAACAATCGTTCCTGCTTTGGCAGTCTCTTTGAGACTAACCCGTCAAGTTCAGTCATCACACCCCTTCGTGGTCACTTTGGAGACCTGCAGAACATCACTTCCCAAAGACTCGTTCATCCAACGAACAGCGAGGCTTTGGAACTCATTGCCTAGGGAGGTGTTCCCCGAGGCATACAACCTCCAGAAATTCAAGAAGAATACCAACTCCTACCTTCTTTCCCTTGGTTCCCACGATGTTCTCTGAACAATACAGGATATCCCTTTTCGTGGGAACCAGAACATAAAAAAAAAGTCGTAAGTAAACATCTGGATGACAACTTGCCAGAAAAGTGGATTGGCACTTATGAACCTATTCAGTGGCCTGCGAGGTACATTCTTAAGTTGTCATATTTTTTCATAATGTATTATTCCTCTTTCATGTTCTAGATCACCAGATCTTACTCCGCTAGTTTTTTTTTGGGGAAACATTTACAAATCAGATAAATAACACAGCATCAGCTTCTTGTGAAGAACTGGAGTATGAAGTAAGGGTGAATTCCAGAACATCACTTCGGAAAAAGTTGAACTTTGCCGTGATCAAGGAGGAGGTCATTTTGAAAATTCAGAACCTTGATGGACTAATTTGCGACTTTCAAATAATACTTAAAACGACTGTGAAGTCATAAGCCTCAAATTTGTATTTTTCCCATGTTACTCGATCAATAATGAAGCGATTTACACGATCCATGGCATTCTAGATCGAAAAATAAAAATTGGAATAAACATGACTTTATTTGCCAAATATCGACGAATGAGGTATTGTTGGATTAAGAATGTCATTCTCGATCGAAATAAGTAAAAATATATAAGATGTCCCATTTAAAAATCGAAAGTTGGGGCCATTTCCGCTCAAACCGAAAGTACGGCAAAGCGAGTAAATATATCAAAAAATGTAAATTGAACTACAATACACAACCCTTTGAAATTTCTTCCTTCTTTCTTCAATAATAAAAAAGTTATAGGGGTGAGCCACTTTGGAGACTCACCCGTTATAACAAATATATTTCAATTTGATAACAAATACAAGTATGATGAAAATAAGCCAAATACACCACGATTAAATAATTGGAATTCCCCTCTTTCCGAAGGAAATATACACTCAAGAACACATAAAAATGTATGATAGTGAAAATTATCTAATAACCTGCATTTGATTCCTCACTAATTCAACTGTGCACTAATTCCTATAATATAAAAATATGGAATAACAAAAGTAATGAGTTCAAGATACACTTACTCATTTCCCTGAAAACCAAAATACTGGCAGGCTCACGTCACATTGAATTGCAGGCTCAGGTCACATCGAAACGTTACTGTTACAGCAAGCCAACCTAATAAAATAATACATAAATTCGGGAAACAATACCACTGAGTTCGTGCCTGATAAACAAAATTCTGATTCATACGGCTCGCGCAGTGAAGCACCAGAGTTTTGAAACATTTTGTGAACGTTCTGGCCAGAAACAAACTACCATATATAGGCAACACAAAATACATCAAAAATCGCGTATTCCACCGGTACCGGTAAATTTGACATCGCGAAGGTAATATGATTTGACATTTGAATAGTATTTGAATTCGTGTATGTTTTGTTTAGTATTAATGGTCAATTTCGGTGTATGTTTGGCTGCATAGATCACAATTATGCAAAAATAGAGAATAGGGCGTTAATAGGAGTCATTAACCCTTTCGCGGCCAAATAATACACACCCAAGTTACGCTCATTCTATTCGCGGATTCGGGTCCCTTTTATACAAAATATTGACATATGAGCAAGAATTAATTCAGTTTCTGGGGCGGGATCTATATTTCCCTCTACTCACCAACATATTTGGCCAAATTTTACGGAAAAAATATGCACAACTTGAATCAAACATTTATTGAGAGTGAAAAAAATATTTCTGAATAACAAATCTTATTGTGATATGCGATGGAGTTTTCTCAAACACTCAGGAACACAAACAGGGACTTTACATTGGGAGCATGTGAATTGTGTTCGTTTTTCGTTGGCCTTAGTGCTACAGATTCTACATCTTCTGTAAGTTTCTTTTTCAGGAAAGTGGGATCTAACGCTTGTCAGTCTAACTTCATCAGGAACAGTTTTCTTATTAGTTAAAAACTGAACTGGCTTGCCCCTTCTTTTTCGGCCCACGGCTTTTCCCCCAATGAGCTGACGAGCAAGCGTGATTCGGTTGACTACTGTTCAATCGCCGGCATGTTTGGTATAGAATGAAACTATTGACAATCGCTGGATCAACTAGAAAGTAAAAAATTATGTGCCACCATTTCACCGATCTTCGTCCTATAGCATATACCTTTCTTTTTATCAAATTCATCTACCCCGACCATAATTTGATTATATAAATCTACCACTTTTGGGCAGAAGACATTAGATCTAGAGTCATCTTTATTTGTTCTCTTTCCAGTGGTTACTTCCCTTGGAAAGACGGCAGTGCTCAAAAAAGTTACTGGCCTACTATCTTGCCACTAAAAACCAGGGATTACCCCTTTGCTTTTGAACTGAAATTCACCACGGTTGATTGAAACTTTCTCCTTCGTCATTTCAGGTAAACCCTTTCTTGTTGTTCTCACAGTTCCAACTGCGTGAATCCCTTTGCGATAAAGCTGCTTTAACAATGGAACAGAAGCGGAAAAACTATCGAAGGCAACCAAAGATTTTTTGTCGTTGAACTCCTCCGTAAGATTGATCAGAACTTTGTCCCTTGGCCCAACATATTTGTTGCTCTGTGATTTTTCAGTATTTTTCCCGTATATATCTAAAATTTTTACATCAAACCGGTTTTGGAATCATCAAGGCACCAGACCTTATATCCCCTCTTCACAGGCTTCATTGGCATATATTGTTTGAAACCACAGCGCCTTTTGAAAGGGATCATAGATTTGTCGAAAGATACAACAGATGAACATTCATAAACAGATCGACTTTTTGGTTAAGAAATTCAATCATGGGCCTAATTTTGTGAAGTTTATCATATTGTGGGAATCCACGAGCGGGACAGGATTCATTATTGTTGCAGTGGAGGGCATCTTTATTTATTTTGAATCTTTCTGAATTCATTACATCACGGATGTTATCAACTCTCGATGAAGGATCACTACTCCAGTAATGTTCCATCCTTGGTAATCTATGGATTCCCATAAGAATGAGGCATCCAATGTAGGCTTTCAATTCTGGTGTGATTAGATGTGACCAATTTCTTATTGAAATTTGATGTGCATACAGATTGGTTTGCTGAACAATCAGGAAGAACAAATCATCATTAAAAATTTCTTGAAAGAACGAAATTTCTTTCATACAAGCTGATATATGGAGTTTATCAAAAGAAAGTGACAATTAGTCGAAATATTCGGAATCTTCTAGCCATTCCAAATTCATCTCCGTCAGCAGTTTCTTCCACTCTTATCGGTTCTTTCCCCGGCACTTCTGCAAATTCAATAAAAAAATTAATAGATATTGGTATATAATCAATCAAATGCTTCTGCCTTTGCCTACTTCCGAATTATTGGGAACATCTGGTGAAAGATTGTGCTCAGTCTTATCGAAAGCTTGAGAATCAGGAACAACTTCAGCCAGTGTTTTATCTGCTAGAGTTTCATCCAAATTATAATCCGCGGTAACCGGATAATTTGTAAACATACTGCTTGTCGATGATGCAGCAGATAAAGTAATTCTACCACTTCTACTAGCTGATTCCGTATCCAAGGCATTCAACTGGTCTTCTGCATCTGAATCAGCCTCAGCTTGTGAATTTTCTTCATTTTCAGGTGAACTGAAGAGGTAGTTGAGTGCTTTCTCGGCTTGTTTTGGATCATCCAAGTTCCATTCCATTATTTTCGATATCTGAAATGTTTTTGCTAAACATGAATGCACGAAATACTGATGCGATGACTTATAACATTTGGAAACGAGTGAGTGCGTGTGGACGGTGGGAAGAATATATCCCACCTCAATCAAACTCTATTTCTACATATATTTGAGAGGAATGCATGAAAATGTTTCTGACTCAGGTCAAGTTCGTAACACATATTATTGATGATTCAATAAAAAGCTTATATACTCTCCGAGACGTTTTTGGAATATAACTCCGAAAAACACTAACAACAGGTATAAAATCACAACGAAATATTTTGTGTGAAGCACAGAATAACGTAACTACCTCATGGATCTGAGAATCAAGATGGTTTCTGTAATTTCAAATATATTCACCCCTTTACTAGATGGTGCCACCTATCATGTATATAATTTTAATGTCAGTCGATGGAAAATTACATTTGAATGTGGTGGGAAACATATTTCCCAGTGCCCGCGAAAGGGTTAACGATCGATTTCGTGTAGATTAGAACAGACAGGAGGTCACCGAAAAACTATTGAAAGTTGCCAAGTTATAAATTCAATATCGAAGAACGTATTTTTTTTTCAAATAACTTGAAGAACGTTGTACATTCCTATATGTATGATTTGAGGGACTGCTCAGATCTGAACTCTTTTGTCGGCGACGCTGACAATCACAAACGTCGTTTGTACTGTACTTGGCCCCTCTTTCACATTTATGTTTATAGTGAAATTTAGTATTCTTGCGACTGCAGGCTCATCAACAATTCACTATACTTAGCATTCGCCAGTTTCTTGCTTTTTTTCAGACTATTCCAGCCAATGTTGATATCGATGCTCCTCACATTCTATGACCAGAACGAAATAGCAGAAAATAAAAATGACTTGTATCTCTACTCGGGATTGATTGTACTCTCCTCACTTCTGAATGTACTTCTAATACATTATTTCAACCTACGGATCATGCAGGTTGGTATGAAAATGCGGATAGCCTCCTGCTCTCTAGTGTACAGAAAAGCGTTGAAGCTGAATAAATCCGCCTTAGCTGAAACCACTGTTGGACAGATGGTAAATCTGTTATCAAACGATGTGGGCAGATTCGATCTGGCGACCCATTTCATGCATCAGTTGATAATGGGTCCTCTGGAAACATTATTGGTAATGTATTTATGTTATAGCAGCCTTGGATACACTGGATTGATTGGAACAGTTTTTCTGTTGGTCTCCATACCTTTCCAATGTAAGTTTACAAACTTTCCACTTGAAAACAAGATATAATCTAGTAGATATAATTTCTTTATTTGAATATTCGTCGTTGATTGATTGTCATATTGAACAAGAAGGCTATTTATGTTATTCATTTAAAAAAACTTAAAAAAAGGTTAACCATAGAAATATTTGATAAGGTGTTTGGAGACAGCTAAGATCCTATTAGAATCTATTATGGAAATTTTTATGTTTTTGGTTTTGATACCAGGTGCCTACTGTTTATAAAGAGAACACATGCGGAGTTAAGACTGATATATAAATAGGGCTCTGTTAACTACATACTGAACACCTAAACATAAGGTAATCCTGATGAGTCCCTCTGTCTCTACAGGGTGATTCAAAAGTACTTTGACAAACTTCAGGAGGTAATTCCTCACAATATTCTAATATGAATTGTCCGAATAAATATATGTCTGGAAACGCTTCGTTTCCAAGATACAGGGTGTTTGAGTTTTATTTTTATTTTGTTTTTTTTTAATAATTTTCGAAGTGTTGATTTCAATTGAACGAAAATTGGCGTTGAAAAGTTTTTTGAGGTGTCGAATTCGAACCTGATGTTATTATTGCTGTTTCTCGTAGGGGGCGCCATCTACACGTCTTTCCGTTTTTGAAGATTCATAACATTTTTGAGCGTACTTGTAGCACATTCTTCAGGAAAAAAATCAAAAAAAGCTACCCTTGTTACAAGTCGCTATAAGCAACCGTTTTCTAGAGATTTGGACTTGAAAATTTGATAATCGATGCGCGTTGAAGTTATTACCATTATTTTGCATTTTTCACAAGAATACTTATAGACCAGTGCTGAAGCCTTTGAAAATGGTAAAAAGTGAAGAAAAAAAAAATAGTAGGATGAAACCCATTGGAAAAGGAAGATAATATAATAAAAATGAAAGGAAAAATAATTTACGGGCGATCTTAGGTCACGAAGTGGAAGGGGGTGAGTTTTTAAGGGTAAAAAACGGTTTATCTCGATTTTCGGCAAAACTACAAGTCCCATTGAAAAAACTGGAATAGCAAAGTTGTAGGCAATAAAAAGATCTACAACTTTTGTATCCACACTTTCCTCACATAATCTCAAAATTTATATGAAAAATTCAAATAACCAAGTTTTTTGTTTTTTATTTTTATCTTCTACAACAATTTTTTTCTTCACGAAATTTGGTGAAAACCTCTTTTTTTATGTTCCAAACACACTGTAATTTTTTATTTAAAATATTTATTTTTTCACCTTATTTTGACTTAATATCGAAAAAGCACCCTAATTTTCAATCGAAAATTCTCCCGTCAAAATATCAGGTTTTTTAAAAAAGTCGGTGGACTTTTTGTTCGTTGAAATCTCTACTTTCTGATGGTAGCCAAAAAAGTAAATTACTCTGACAGAAAATGCAAAGAAACGAAAAAAAAACGAATCCGAATTTAATAAGACATCTGCAATATTTTGAGAAAGTTGTAGAATCTTAAATTATATGCGTAGATGCCTATTCATTGCTATTTTGAGATCACTTATATACCTGAGTGACCTACGGAAAATTTTAGCCCATCAAAAGGTATTTCATAGAGAAGTGGGGAAGAGGCTAGGAGGGTTTGGGACTTACTACCTGTTATTTCTTTGCATTTTCTGAGAACATTTACCATAGTAATGTATATTTTTCTTTACACTATCAGAAATAAGTGATTTCAACGAACAAAAAGTCCACCGACTTTTTTATTGACGGGAGAATTTTTGGTTGAAATTTAGGGTGCTTTTTCGATATTAAGTCAAAATGAGGTGGAAAAATTAATATTTCAAATAAAAAAAAGTTAGTGTGTTTGGGACATGAGAAAGTAAGTTTTCACCAGATTTCGTGGAAAAAAAATGTTTTTTGCAGAAAGTAAAAATAAAAAACCAAAAACTTGGTTATTTGAACTTTTCACATAAATTTTGAGATTATGTGAAAAAAGTGTGGATACCAAAGTTGTAGATCTTTTTGTTACCTACAACTTTGCCACCCAATTTTTTTCCATAAGACTTGTAGTTTTGCCGAAAATTGAGATAAACCGTTTTTTACCCTTAAAAACTCACCCCCTTCCACCTCAGATCGCCCGTAAATTATTTTTCCTGTCATTTTTGTTATATTCTCTTCCTTTTCCAATGAGTTTCATTCTACTATGATTTTTTTTGGTTTCAAAAATTATCGACCTTGGTCTATTGGGAGATGAATTTGACGTCTGGGTAAGTAGTTTTGGTTTTTTGTAGGGGGTACCATCCATTCTATTTATTATTACTCGTTGTTTCAAGGGTGCAAAATCTTTATTTGTTTTAATAAAATTTGCAAAAAATATCTACATTTTATTTCAAGAAATTTTGAATATGAAGAATAAAATAAAATAAAGGAAACTAAATTGCATTCAAATAAATTGTTCAAAAAGTCCTCCTTCAGCGAAGATACAGGCATTCAGTCTTCTAGTCATTGAATCTCGTACCCGCTCAAAAATTATTGTTTCTTATTGTTTCACAGGCGTCTACTATTCGGTTTTTTGGATCTTCCTCGTTCGCTACTGGAGTTTTATAAACAAGTGACTTTAAATGTCCCCAGAATTGAGAATCTAGCGGGTTCAGATCTGGGGACCTTGGTGCCCTCTCCTGGTTAGGTTCTTCTACACCACTACCGATCCATCAATTTGGATATACAGTGTTGAGAAATTCCCTGGCTACAACGCTAAAATGGGAAGCCCCATCGTGCATAAACCACATGAGGATACGAATTTCTTATGGTACATTGTGGAGTAGTCCTGGCAATTCATTTTCAAAAAAGTCTCTGTAAGTTGCGCCATTCAGTCGGAACGAAAGAAAGAAAGGACCCACACATTTACAGAAAATTGATACTGACTAACTGCGTGTGGATTTTCCAGAGCCCAAACATGGTTGTTATGAAAGATTGTGATAGCATTTCGGGAGAAGTTTGCGTCGTCGGTGAAGAGTACATATCTTAAAAATTGAGGATTGCCAGCCAATTTTCTCAAAAACCACTGACACATAATAATGCGTTGGGGAAAATCTCGAGCTTGTACCCTTTGAATGTGGTATGGATAAAATTGTTGATCGTGGATAATTCTCCAAACTGTGGACTGAGTAGAATTGAGAGCTTCAGCAATTATTCTTGTACTTGTTTCTGGATTCTCTTCTGGAGCGTTCCAAACAGCTTCTTCCAATTCTGGAGTTCAGACTGCTCGTGGTCGTCCAATAACATCAGCTGCCCTCTCAAAGCTTACTGTTTCTGCCAAACGACGGTGGAGACTGGTGAATGTTGGAGCTGAAGGCAGTACTCGAAATGCTTATTGGCTAAATGAGCATTATTGTTTAAATAATTCATTTCTTCATAATTAGTCTTTTAAAACTTACAGAAACTTCAACAAAACAACAAAACGTTTAACTGTCACATAAAATGTAATTACCAAAACTACTCACTCAAACGTCAAATTCATTTCCTAAGCATTCTCAGGAATAATGCAAAATAATGGTTAAAACTTCAACACACATCGATTATATCAAATAATCGACTTGAAATTTTCAAGTCAAAATATCTAGAAAATGGTTCCTTATAGCGACTTGTAACGGGTGTAGTTTTTTCACGTAGATATGATAGAGAAATAGATTTTTTACTGAAAAATGGTCTAGACGTAAGCTCAAAAAAGTTATGAATCTTCGAAAAAGAGAAAGACATGTAGGTAGCGCCCGCTACGAATAAGAGCAATTATAACATTAGGTTCGAATTTGACACCTCAAAAAACCTCTCAAAACCAATTTTTGTTCAATTAAGGTCAGTACTTCAAAAGTTATTTGAAAAAAACTAAAATATAAATAAAACTTCAACACCCTGTATTTCGGAAACAAAGCGTTTCCGGGCATATATTTATTTGGACAATTCATATTGGAATATTGTGAGGAATCACCTCCTGAAGTTTGTCAAAGTACTTTTGAATCACCCTGTATATCTGGAAAACAAAGAAACTTATCCACGCCCACGCGTTTGGGGGATCATCGACTTCCAACTATCTCGGGGATGGTTGAAACGGATCGAGTTTTTTCTCTTTGGCCAGTGAAGGTGGAAAAATATCTCTCGGAAGTGAGATACATTCAAGCGGGAGTCCTTCAGGGGGCTATACTTGTATTCTGTGCCATACAACATATACTGATGACACACACTTACTGGTCAAATCAACGAGCCACCCAATGGGAGTTGTTTACTCGAAGTGGAAACTGATCCCTTACAAAACGCAGACGATTTCAGTGGGACTTAAGGAACGAAATCCAGAAATTGGTGTGACTACCTGTAAAAGGGTGATACAATGGTCAGTGCAAGTCAAATATCTTGACACCACCACAGATCTGCGGTTCACCTAGGGACCACACATCGACAACATTAATTGTAAAGTGAAACCGTAACTAATGAAATTGCATCGTCTGATTAATGGGAAGAGCATTGAAAAACCATTGAAAAACCAAGAAGTACTATACAAAATAGTATTCAGACCTACCCTTCTGTATGCATCAGCAGCTTGATAAGAGTTGAGGTCTTTGCAAAAAACTGAAAATAAGTACTTTTATGTTGAAGTATCATTATCAAAGCCATTTATGATTGAATTATCTAGGAAAATATTATACAATCAACATGTTTTTGATGAAGAAAAACAATTATTGTGTATTTATATATACTTAAATGATTTCTTTCGATTCGTGATAACTAGTTGCAAAGTCCAGCCTTCCATGCTAGTTTGTGGTAGGCTGTTCAGTACACCACTGATCAACGCATAAAACATACTCGAAATTTGGAACTGAAAAGAAACGTAGCCTCTTTTCATTGTTTCTGGTAGAAACACACTGATATATCAATACTTACATCAGACATAATTGACAGTGACCCAAAACAGTTTGTATTTGTATTATTGTCAAGTCATCATTCCAGTCAGTGAACATCGTTTCAAAATGGATTATTCATCTGAAGGATATACAGATATGCATTTCGCTTATGGCGAAACAGGGAAAAATGCCAATGCCGCTGCTGAATTATATCAACAAAGATATCCAAGCAGACATCATCCACATTTCACTACTCTTATAGCTGCGCATTGACGATTGGAGGAAACGGGATCCTTCAAATTCAGTAAACACCATTGTGGTGCGAATAGAACAAGAAGAGATAATGTTACGGAAGAACAAATTCTTGAACGATTAGCCACAGATTCTTCTACCAGCACTGGGGCTATTTTGTATAGGTTACAAGTCTCACAATCAACAGTTAGTTGCACGTGAACAACGATTGTATCCATTCCGCCTACAGAAGGTGATGGCCCTAGATGTTGGTGATTATGGCCCTCGTACATTTTTGTATGAATGGTTCTTGAGAATGTATGAAGGAGCAAACGACTTTCCTAGACATGTTCTAGTCACTGATAAGGCATGTTTCACAAGAGAAGGATAATTCAATAGTAGGAACAGCCATTTCTGTGATGAACGAAATCTGCATGGTATGTTACGAAAAGGCTACCAACAAAAGTTTACAGTGAATATTTGGGTAGAAATGATCGAAAATCGTATCGTTGGACCCTATCTTCTTCCTTCCCTGAATGGGCAGAACTTTCTTTCTTGAACATGTTTTACCTGGGCTACTTGAAGACGTTCTACTATTGGTTCGTCAAAGAATGTGGTACCAATATGATGGAGCACCGGCACATTTCCAACGAATCGTTCGTCAATATCTGTATGCATCAGCAGAACTAGTATTTGCGTTCTGGAACAGATGAAAATTTCACGTTTGTTAACGAACACTTCGTGGTACGTAGCAAACGTTCGGTTACTCAACGTTCGGTTACTCGAAGATCTCAATCCGACTTTATCTTTGAAACATAATTTATCAATCAACATTAAATCAACATTTGCTAGAGCCTCCTCAGAACAGATCAGGTAGTTTATCATTTTGGAATTGTTATTTTCCTGTCCATTCTTCCAAATAGATTCTATGTTGCCTAAATATGGGTATCTTTCTTCTTGGGGCAATATTATCAAAAACTTCAGTCTGTTATTACTTAGAACATCTATGCAGTCGGGTATAAAACAATATAATATTCAACACAATAATAATTTTCAAAAAAGTCAATGTCTATTGAAATGTCAAACAATCAAATAGGTTAGAACCGGAAAATTATCTCCTTAAACCCCCGAATTCATGAGATGAACAACTGAAACAGAATTGGTAATCTTCGATTGAACAACCGGGCCTTAGGGTGGGTTGTAACACAGCTAGTTATCCTTGGTAAAGATTGACTACAGGGTTTATCTCTTTCTTGATCATGGCAATGAAAAGGAAGAGAACCTGCAGTTAGCAAAACCGAAGATGACCAGAGGTGATACAACCCGCCCTTAGTAGCAATCAGAAGGTTATGCGGAATGGCGTGAGAACACCATCATAAGGGAAGCCACTGATTATAACATTGTCGACCCCACCAAGTATTAGGGTTATCATGATTTATTTATTTGTGTCAGAAGCATCGAGAAATATATTGTTTTTACATAATTTTTTATATATATTTATATATATATATATTTGTTATGTTATGAAAAACCAGTTATATATTTTAAAAAAAAAACCCACAAAAAGAATAATTATTTAATAGTATTAGTTTCAAGAGATTGTTTTTACATAATTTTTGAGATTTTTTTTCCTTTATTAAGCCTCTGTATAATATGAATAGATAAAAATATCCAAATACTATAACACATCCTGAAAAAAATGTGATCAACAAAATTATAAGCTTGAAACATACAGTATATGAAATTGTATCTAACTAAAAGTAGCCAATGGGAGAACAACAAACTTCTTGATGACAATAGCCAATCAGGGAACAGTATGGTCAAATGTGAGATTTGAAATTGTGAGAAAATAAGAACGGAAAAGTGTCAGAGACAATTATCACTGAAAATTGTACATAGTTTATAAAAAAGGAAAAATAGTTTATTTATAAGTTTTGACATATAACCCCAAACAGTGAAAATGTGACAATATAGTGCGCGAATTCAAAAATTTAAATCAGAGGGAATGAGGAAAAATGGTATCCAGGAGACGGAAAAAACAAAGCCACTGAGGAGATTGAATTTAATTTGAAGAAGAATGCCACGTTTTTGTTAGGAGGATAAGAAAAATTCAATAATTTCAATAATTATAAGCAGCAAACTACATTACCTTGTATGTACTCCATATACAAGTATTCCAAAGCAGATTTCTGGATTTGTATGGTTCCTTCTTTGGTATTGGAGTCCCTGAGAGCATTGGATTGAAAGGGGATCCAAATTCTGGGTGTGTATTGAACAGCGACAGTTCCAGCGTCAGGTATAAACTTTCTTAGTGCACATCACGAACTGAATAACCTTACTATTAACTCATATCCATCAGAAGAACATTATTTCATTTGATTTTGAACTTTTGAAGAAATTTTCACTGTCAAGGTAAAAGTGAGGTTGTGTCTATTTATCCATGACCTGTTTCTCATGATTATCCATGAAAATTTGTAGATTGACCATAGAATAAGTTATCTATCGTAGGCCAGGTTAATTTAAGTTTTCCTGAATGAAGGAAATAATTGCTTTTTGATACTTCATCGTTTGTTTTCCACAATTATCAGCAATCATACTTATAAACATTGGAAAGATTAAGATTTGACATCAAGCAGTGGTTAGTGGCTCAATTGCCTGAACCGGCTATCTGAGACAAGAGGCGTACCAACTGAGTTTAGCTGTGGTAAGAAAAATGATAACAATTTGGCAGCAACGTGACGAGAGAACAGTGACGTTAGCTAGCAATTATTATTACATTGCAAAAAATATATTAAACAGGGCGAAAATACTTATCTATATCATAACAATTTGGCTCACAAAGAAGAGCGGAAATTATTAGCAATCTTCATTTTATAACAACAATTTATATTTATACAATTCACATTATATTACAATATATATATATAAAGAAAAATTATGCTAGAGCTAAACATTCTTTGCCAAGAAGCGGGCGACGTCAATTGCGTTCGACTTTGCTGCTACAAGGTCCTCCATTGTACATCTAGCGGGGCACAGCGTGCAAGTGTACATATGTCGCGTGGTTTGCAGTTCTCCACAGAGTAGCCCCACTTATTTGGGGTATCTTTCGATCTCGCTGTGTCCGTCCGCAGTCTGGTTAGCCCCTTCCAGATTTCCCAGTTTTTGCCGCCTCCTGGTGCCAGTTCTTCATTCAGCTTTATCCAATGTTGGTTTGAGATCTTTCCCCAAAGGTCCATTCTGGTTTAAGGTTCCTCGTAATCTTCTGTCGATCTCAGGAAGCTTCGCCTTGATTTCAGTCGCTGATGGTCTGGTTGGAGACCGTAGAGGGGGTGGCGTTCAGATACTGCTGCTTTGGATCGTTCCTCGAGTGCAGCCGCTTCCCTACGGATGACAGGAGGAGCGATGCCAGCTAGGTGGTGGATCTTATTCAGGGGTATTGGCTCCAAGCATCCGGTGATGATTCTGCTTGTCTCGTTGAGGGCGACATCAACTTGTTTTGCGAGCGCTGAGCTCTACCAAACCGGGCATGCATACTCGCCGGCGGAGTGACAAGAGGCGAGTGCTGAAGTTTTGAGAACCCTGGGTTGGGCTTCCCAATTAGAGCTTGTCAGCTTGCGGACTACATTGTTTCTTCCGCTAATTTTAAGTTTGGTGTTAAGGCAGTGGCGCTTGAATGTTAAGGCCCTGTCCAGTGTTACGCCCAGTTATTTAGGGTTGGGACAGTGCTCCAATGGTACTCCCTTCCATTCGATCTGTAGTTTTTTGTCGGCCTGTTCGTTCTTAAGGTGGAAGGCACATACCGGCGTTTTTGTTGGATTTGGCTTCAGCTAGTAATTTCTGTAGTGCGAATCCAACTCTACTAGGGCCGCGCTCGGTCGTTATCCTACATCTTCGAATGTTTTCCCTTATGCTGTGATTTCCCTATCGTCTGCATATATATAGCTCTTTGTTCCTTCAGGAAGGGGTTGGTCGTTGGTATATATGTTGAAGAGTAGTGGTGCCAGCACGCTTCCCTGTGGCAGGCCGTTTCTCTGGTTCCTCCATCTACTTCGCTTTCCCTGGAACTCCTCCAGGAATCTCCGGTTTTGGAGCAGGTTTCTGATAATGTTTGTAAGGTTGATATCTTTGGTTGTATGATATATCTTCTGCGTCAGGAGTCGGAGGTTGATGGTGTCATATGCCGGCGTGAGGTCAAAGAAAATGGCACCCGTTATATATCCCCTTTGGAAATGTGCTGAGTTAGGTTGAGCACCTGTGCCGCACAACTTTTTTCGGGGCAAAATCCAGCCTGTGGGGGTATAAGGATTGGATCCTCGGTCGGTAAAAGTCGGTTGTATATTAATCTCCCAAAGATTTTATACGTGTGGCATAGCAGCGAGATCGGGCAGTAGCTCTTTGGGTTATTAGCTTCTTCGCCTGGTTTGAGGATTGCTATGATCTTGCTTTTTCGCCAGATGTTAGGAATCTTGTATTGTTGTAGGCGGGCATTGTACATGTCCAGTAGCCACCGTTTTGCTTCCGGTCCGAAATGCTTGATCTGCTCAGGATGTCATCTGGTCCAGCAGCCTTCCGTCGTTTGCATTTCTTTATAGCGGAGTTCAGCTCATCCATGGTTGAGGGGGTGGACAGTTTGGTCGTTTCGTCACCTACTATTCGGTTAATATTGGTTGTTTTCAGTTTGGTCCAGCTCTCCCTCTTGGCCTCGGCTATAGAGATGATTAGTTGTTTGCCCACCTTTATTGTATCTTCTTCCAGGGGGTTGGCTTCGAAAAGGGTCGAGTAGTTTTGTAATTGGGCTTTCGACGCTCACGTTAGGCCATGGATATAATTGGTGTTGAAGGCTCTAGGAATGGATAGTCGTTAACATTTTTTCACGGTATCCACAAAGCTATCATAGGAGCTCGGGATGGGCGCAAGTGTATTCACTACACTATCCAACACTTTCTGGAATTTGGTCCAGTTGGCTTTTTGGAAGTTATATCTGCGTCTAAATGGGATGTTATGGGGTCGAAATACGGCCATGACTTGACACATTATTGGCCGGTGTTGTGTATTTGGTATGGGTGAGCATACTCCCTTGACACATTGAAGGTTTATCTGATCGCTCACAAACATCAGGTCTGGGTTGAATCCTCTCCGCCATCTGGCACTATTGAAGGAGGCCGGCAGCTTATTATCGTGCAGGAGGGTGAGTTTGCTTGCATCTGCCTACTGGATCACTGCTCCCCCATTTCTGCCGTCGTCATGGTATCCCCATAGGCTGCTGTGGCTGTTGGAATGTCCGACCACGAAGTGTGTCTTATCTGCGTCGAGTGGGCAGAAGTTGCTGGCCTTTAAATCAGTGTATGGTGGTTCGTGATGTGTGAGGTGATGGTGGAGTTGTTCAGTTCTACTGTTAATATCTCGATTTCATTTTCCTCAGCTACATAAGTGTACTGGACGAGCATGTCAGGCTTAATGAAGATTGCGCTTCCGTATTGTCTATGAGGCCTTTCGGCAGCAAGCCGCATCTTATGGATTTTGGGTCTCTTTTGGTAACCGTCTCTGTGGGTCTCCCAGATGCATAGGACATCACAGTTGTATTGTTAGCTTTTCCTTACATGCGGATATACCCTCTGTTTACAGAGATAAAAGTTATCTTTAGGCCTGAGGAAGTCCTTTGTGGTAAGTGCATTTTCCAAAGTAAAGCGGAAGGAGACTCATCGTTTCGTTTCGCTTTTCAGTTCTTTGATGCTTCTGGAGTGAAAGGATCAGCCAGCCGAAGCTGTTGCCCAGGGGACGCCCGAATGTATATTCAATACATTCTACGAGAAGGCTCCTTTCATGTCCCCCGTTATTATGATGGACTGCCCACTTCGTCAAGCCAAATTAAATGAAGATAGCTTTCTTAAATCAAACATTTCATTTGAGATTTTCTCCACTTCTCGTTCAATTTTCAGATAAAATCTGCCAGGGCGTCAACATGTTATTTCATTAAATTGATGTCCATCAAAATTGAATCAATCGCTCAGCTATAAACCGATGAAACAGTCAGAGCTTATAAGGCTACACTCAAAATTTGAATAAGTGAACGATAACTTCAAAAATATCCCCAACAAATTGATTCAAAATTATTTCCTCATTTCTTCATCAGAAACCTGGTTATGAAACGATATTCTTCGCAATTTTTCAGCTTGGCTTGGTAAAAAAACCTCACAATTCAGACTCAACACAGCACTCCGTACAGATGAAAGAGTACGCCTCATGAATGAAATAATCTCTGGTATTCAAGTTATCAAAATGTATGCCTGGGAGAAATCATTTGCAAAGTTGGTGGAAATTGCTAGATTGTAAGTACGTTGAACTAAATCTCTCGAGAGGGATCATTGGTGGATTTATGATGTTTTCTCCATTATTTGAGCAAAACTGAAACAACCAATTCAATATGTATTTGAGTTAGGTATATGACAAATTGAGTGTTCGATTATTCGACCACAAGAAATTCCTTATCACCTCAAGACTGAATATCCATCAGAAAACAACTATTTTATTGGCGATAAAGGTTAAGAATATGAGATCACCCAGTATCTTCACGAAATTTCCACAGGAGCTCAAGAAGACGAGAAAAAGAGTATAGCAATCGAAAATATAGCGCCGTGAAGATAATTTTAGGAGATATGGGCCCCAGAAGGTCCATAAATGGAGGTTATGGAATATCACTTTGGAAACTGCAAACTGATATAAAGAATAGCTTTTTGCACTGAACTATCAACTGTACACTCATTTAACGTTTGAGTAATATTAAAATCACCTAATGATCAATGAAGACATGACAAAACTCCGATTAGAGAGAGAGAGAGAGAGAGAGAGAGAGAGAATATACTTTATTGTCATACGAGTAATCTTGTGGACAAAGTTTCACTCAATCTTAATCTATAAGGCACTTTATATGTAAAAATAAAATGCATTCAAAACAATCAATTTTCACTTAATACATGAAGTCAGTTTGTATATATACATATGTATATTACCATATAAGTCCTACAAAATACTAGTGAAGAATAAACAAGTTTGTCTTAACCAATAACATAAATTCATATAAATATAAAAATAAATAAAATATATAAGTCACAATAAAATATACTCCAAATAAAATTTAAAATCACAGTTTTGATTGGTTATTTAAAAATTATCATTATAAAATTCTTGTATATTATAGTATGGTCTATCACTTGAAAAACATTTCACAGCCTTCCTGAAGCATTGTAAAGATTTTATTTCTGTTACATTCTTTGGCAAATGGTTGAACATTTTACAACCATTATAGATAATTATGTTTCATTAAATTTGATTTGAATGATTATGTTTCATTAAATTTTTCACATGGACTGTCGAAAATCAAATATTGGTGGTTGCATTGTGCGTTTTATGGACATGACACGTTGCCAATCATTCAAGAAAATTTGGCCAATTCGGATTTTCGCAAAAATTTTCACGGCCTTTTGAAGTTAAAAAAAAGGGTGGTTTAGCTTCTTTAATATTAAAGTGTGTAGATGGGTTCCAACTTGTCCTCTTGTTCGTTAGCAGCATATTTGCGAATTCTTCGCCCATAATTTTTTTTTTATATTCTTGATGTAAACAATAAAATGTTGTGTTCTTTCTTTTTACGTTAGAAATTGATTTGATCGAAATGTTCTCGAGCGGAGCGAAGCATCGCCTTGTAAGGTTGATTAGCTTATATTCAACTTGGGTAACAAGGTCAGCCAAGTTAGGTTAGGTTATGTTCCTTCTTTATACGTTAGAAAACATCCAATCCAAATGCGTTTCTTGGTCCAGTTTAGAAATACTTAAAACAAAATAATCTGAAGTCACAGTATTTTATATTTTTGGTAACTTTCTAAATTCGGCACATCAACTTCATGCTTGATTTTCAAAATTATAATCACTATCAAGGAGCGTGGTGAAATATACTTTGCATTTTAAACACAGATATGAGATCGTTATTTCATGCTGTAAAACTTATCATTTATATGCTCAATATGTATGACGCATTGAATTTCAGTATTTTTTTTCCCCTTTTGGAGACATAGGCAACGTCGCATATCAATAAACTTCAAGATTCGGATAATCATAACATTTAATTTTTGACATTTCTTTTGTAAAACTATATGAAAAGAATTCGGAGTTTTCTCATGTCTTTATCGAAAATTAAGTGATTTCAATATTACTAAAAGGTATAACATGTGTGCAGGTACTATTTTAGTTCAAATAGAAATTGTTTATATCAGTTTATAATTTCAAAAAGTGATATTCTATGACCTCTCTTTATGGACCTTCGGGGGCCCATATCTCCCAATATTATCTTTTCCGCGCAAAATTTTCGATTGCTATACTGTTTTTACCATGTTTTGAAGCACCTGTAAAAATTTCGTGAAGATACTGGGTGATCTCATATTCTCTACCTTTTCGCCACTGGCTAATGCCTCGATAAACATTGGATTATATCCGATGGACGAGTCTAAACAACACCCCTCATATCCCTGGAAAAATATTATCAACTTCGTCGGTGAAATCACGGGACGGTCAGGGCACTGGTGTGTGTGTTGATCCACCTTTATTTCAACAGTTGAACTCAAAAGGGTGTTAGCTTGTGGTATTTTCCACCTGGTTAACGAAATCTCGACAAAGACTGACAAATTGATGAACTCTGATCGTCTCATTCGGCTACTCATGAGGGGCAAATACCCCAATCGCTCTACAGGTGGTCAGCCCAAATGAGGTCGATGATATAAATCTATTTCGCAACAACAGTTTCAAAATTTAGTATATCCATTCTTATTTGGATGAGGATGGGGTTTGCGGTCATTTATGCTATAAGTGGTCAGCGAAGTAATCGACTGGTTTTTACGCAGGAAATAGTTTTCATTTGATTTGGTCTACTGTATACTTTATACGTGGAATCATATTTATTTCTCTTTCCGGATGTCTTCATAATTCAACATAATAGTATGCACGATTCTGAACGAACCCCATACTTCGAATCAAAGATGACCTAATTCAACTGCGAATGAAAATACTATAAACTTGTAGAACTTTGCACGAATATCTATCAGATGTTATTCAATGATCGTCGAGACATTAGCCGGGAGAAAAGTTGTTTTCTGATATTCCACTCAACATACACCTATTGTATAGGTTGTGGTAGGTTGAATTTTCGAGAAAAAAAGGCATTTTTTATTATCTATGAAATCACATCCCTATTATACAGGGTGTATCAACGATGAGTGGATGGACGATAGCTGCTTCCCTAATTGAGATAAAAAAAATGTGAAAAATCAGATTAAATTCAATGATGAAAGTATAAAGTACTCTTTCAGTCTGAAATTGAAGTGTTGAGAATTTCCCGTATTATTGGAATTTTTTTCAAAATACAAAATTTTTTACCTATTGAATATCTCAAATCTATTCATTTTACTTTGATTTGCTCCAAATTCCAATATTGAATTTCTGTTTGGGGTTCAGCTAGTCATTCTTTGCTCAAGCCATTGAAAACACTTCAAAACAAAATCAGCTAGTGTATGTTCAAACTTGACTATCGAGAACCAACAGTTGATTTATATAAACCAATTAAACCTTTAGATATGCATTCATTATACATAATAAGACTGTGCATCTTCATTCATTTCGTTAAAAATAATATGAAGCATTCTGATTTGGAAATCAAAACTAATAGTGAACAACACAGTTACCCAACCAGATTTTCCAATTATCTAGCGGTTACTAAAATAAAGACAAAAAATCAATGTATATCAATGGAATAAAATTTTACAATGATCTACCATACCATTTGAAAACATATCGCTAATTACGATTCAAAATTCATCTTAAGAAATACCTCTTTCATTAATATTAAAAAAAACTGATTCTATCATTTATATATTTTCTTGGGGAATAAAAAAAAATTGTTGAAAAACAATTAATTTGAGTATATACCAGGTGGTTCAAAAGTTATAGTGAGATTTATGTCACAAAATTGGTTAATTCAACATCAATCTCAAAATCAATAATTTGGAATGAGAAAATTTGTCCACCTGGAAAATGGTGTATTTTCATTTTCTATTCATCATTTTACCGAACGGCGCTTTTCCCATTACAGAGGCAACCAAAACTCGGGATCGCTTTTTTCAGTTTTTCCAAATAAGGCTAACCGGAATAGTCTACACTATGAGCTTGCAGAAAATGTACTACTTGATTTCCATCAGAAATGAATCCTATCCTTAAGAAAACTATGAAAAAGTCATCATAACAGCATAACAGCAGATGTTCAAACAATGTTTTGATTTTTGCACAAATCAAGCCTATATGCAATTGCTCTTTGAACTTCAGTTCTTGGAATAGGGCAAAAAAACTTCTTCAATTCTATTTTTCATGTCTTCTAGAGTCGTTGAATTCTCGCGGTAGACCTCTCCTTCAACATACCCCAGTATCACCAGCCCCTCTAGTAATGTATCGATTGCAATTTTCCTTGAACTTAGGTGATTATTCTCAACAGTTTACGACATCATGGCTAATTTCCATTCTCTTTCTTCCATGTTTTGTTTATTTCTTGTGCTTTCCACTGTTTTCACAAATCTCTCCTTCAAAAACTCACGGGTCGTACATATCGAACTGCATACATTCTACTGGCTGAAAGTAGCTTTCTAAACATCTACTCGGAATGGGGATCGTATTATCAATAATATAAAATCACCCTTCAAACATTTGAATCTTATAGGAATTGTCAACAAACTTGACATTCAATTATCGAGGAGGTGAATTTATAGTTGAAATCAATACTTTGCTTCAAAATGAAATTATCCACTGAAGAATTGATGAACATGATCCACATTTTGTCTATACAACCAGAGTTTTTGGAGGGTCCAAAGAAAAATTTGAGGAAACAGGCAGTGTCAAACATAGGAAAAGGCAAGTGGTAGATGAAATTGAAACAAATGAAGGAAATGAATTAGAGGTGATGCTCTCCATAGTTGAGAATACTCATGTTAGTACGCGGGAAATTGCAAGAGAGCTGGATATAAGTCATACAGAATATTGAAAGAAAATAAACTTCATCCATACCGAATTGAATTACAGCAACAACTATATGAGTTCGCTATTCCGAAAATAAATTGAATTTCCTTCGCGAGAATCCGAAATTTCTGAAATACATTTTGTTCAGTGACGAGTCCACATTTGAAATTGCCACTACTACTCGACAGAGAATTTCTATTTGGTCAAAGGAGTTGATAACTATAATAGATGGTCGATAAATGTTTGGGCGGCAAAATTGAGGATCAGGTCATATGACCATATTTTTTTGATGGACCACTGAATGGAGAAATTCAAAGATATTTTTTCCATGATGATTTACTAAATATGGTTGAATTCAGACAAATGTTATATTACCAACATGAGTGTGCGCCACCCCGCAAACAAAATCGGGTAAGAAGATAATCAATCAGATGGCGCAGAAATAAATGGATAGGAAGAAACGGAGACATTCAGTGGCCAGCAAGGTCCCCAGACCTGAAGCCTCTAGATTCCTATCTCTGGAGAAATGTTGAAAGAGAGGTCTATCGCGAAAAACCAACGACACCAGAAGACATGAAGAATATAATTAGAGAACGTTAATTGAAGTTCGAAGACCAATTGTAGATAGACTTAATTCGTGCATAGCACAAAATGAGAGATTGTTTGAACATCAACTGTGATGTCTCGCTTTTTCGAAATGTTTGAGTTCATTTTATCACCCCTATCGCCAAGCATTGATTATGATGATGATACTTTCCCTAAGAATCAGATACATTTCCGAAGGATATCAAGTAGTCGAACCCAACATTTTCAGCAAGCTCATAGTGTGGACTATGCAGGTATGTTCGTAGAAATGAAGTTGTATTTCGTGCAGTATGATTTATGTAATACTCATACCAGAGCGCTTTTGACTGTTAAGTCATCATCAGTGCTACCTGAAAGTAAGTAATCATTGAAAATTTAAAATAGAAAATTATTCGATTCAAATTGGAACAATGAGAGAAAAAAGGAGGTGACTTACTTATCAGGTTTACAGAAAAACCGTAAAAAGTATTTCTGCTGCATAAAACATCAATAAGTTCATAGTAAGAACATATAAAAATTCATTCTCGTCCAGGATTATTATAGATTGCAAATTATTGGAAATCGATATTTCTAACTATTATTCATTGATGAAATGAAGTTGAAGCTTGACAATATGTGACAAGAATGAAAGAAGATTGACACGACAAGTGAATTTTGTGACATGGAATCACAGAACTAGAAATCAGAAATAACTCTGAAATAAGCCAACATGTCAACTAGAACACAGATCTGATAATGAACAGTCTAATGAGAACCTACATTTGTCAGATCTGTCGAAGTCGGCCAAGGAAACTCAACAAAATTGTCTACAATTTTGAGCCTCCATGATCGAAATCTGGTACAAAGGCAAAGTCTGATGAGAACTATCCTGATCCCAGTCTTTTCAATAAAGAAGATAAAAAAAGAAGAGGAAGAAGAAGAAACAGCACTTGTTCGACACAAGGCAGAAATTCCCATAATTAGTCATCAAAATTGGCCAACTCATCAAAGTTACGTTTAGCCTCCACTAGGGGATATCGAGTGAGGGTGTAAGTCTAATGAGAACCGTGAAAATAAAAAATAAATCATTTTTTGTTTATTTTTATTTTGTACTTAAAGTTCTCGTTGACTTCCTTGCTTACTCAATATCCCCTAGTGGAGGCTGAACGTAACTTGGATGAGTTGGCCAATTCTGATGACTAATTTTGGGAATTTCTGTCTTTTTTTTGTCAAATAAGGATTTTTCTTTTTCTTCTTCTTCCTGTTCTTTTTTGGTCTTCTTTATCGGAAACTTTGGGATCAGGATACTTCTCATCAGACTTTGCTTATGAAGGCTCAAAATTCTAGAGTTACACAACAATCTTCTTGAGTTTCCTTGGCATACTTTGACATGGATCTGACAAATGTAGGTTCTCATTAGACTGTTTATTATCAGATCTGTGTTCTAGTTGACATGGTGACTTATTTCAGGATTATTTCCCATTTCTAGTTCTGTGATTCCATGTCACAAAATTCACTTGTAATGTCAATCATCTTTCATTCATGTCACATATTGTCAAGCTTCAACTTCACTTTATCCATGAATTTTGGTTAGAAATATCGATTTCCAATAATTTGCAATCCATAATAATCCTGGACCAGGATGTATTTCAATATGTTTTTACTATGAACTTATTGATGTTTTATGCAGCAGAGATACTTTTCATGATTTTTCTGTAAACTTGACGAGTAAGTGGGTAACCTCACTTCTTTCTTAATTTCAATTTGAATGAAATAATTTTCTATTTAAAATTTTCAATGATTACATCCTTTTAGGTAGCACTGATGATGACTTAATAGACGAAAGTGCTCTGATATGGATTTCAAATGAATTTTTCTTCACGAAATACAAATTCATTTCTTCGGATACATCGATACGTGCACACAGCTAGACCTTCCTTATTCACAGTGTGTTCCATTTGACAAAACTGAGAAAAAATGATGTTGTGTTTTGGTTGCCCCTGTATGGGAAAAGAGCCAATCGGTAAAATTATGAATAGGAAATGAAAATACAACATTTTCGAGAATATATGGTGAAGAATTTTTTTATTCCAAATTATTGATTTTGATATATTTGGTGCTTTGCATTTTGTGACATAAAATCCACCATAAGTCCCGAGTTTCCTGGTTTAAATCCATACAACCCTATAGTTTTGAAAAACACTTTTCCGAAAAAATGCAATTGATAGAAAACATATAAAGTGTTTCATTTAAAAAACATATCAAAGTTTTATTTGACACCCTGTATGTTGCTAGTTATTTGTGGAACATAGTTTTCATTGCTCTCTACAACTTTCAATTGATACATTTTTTTTAACTCCGATAGGGAAGCAGCTATTGTCCACCCACGCATCGTTGATACACCCTGTATGTCTGTCACAGATTTCTGTAATGCACATCTTTGATTTTTGTTCAGGTAGGTATTTGAATAATATAAATTTTGGTATTTTTGACCGGTTACTACACCATGGTTCGAACCTCCTCTTTTATACGATGGAATGATTTTTCAACTCCATTCAAGTTTTATTTTTTATTTTCAGGAAGGAAATGAAGTTTATCAGACTAACATCCTATATCAGAGCCGTACTGATGTCTGCTTCTTTGGTCCTCAATCGAACCGCGGTATACCTGTGTATCCTTGTCTATGTTCTCACAGGAAACCCCCTTTCCTCTGCTTATGTCTTCACTATGACATCATATTACAGACTCCTAATGTCCATCACGATGTTCTTTCCCCAAGCCGTATCTCAAGTATCCGAAATGTTGATATCCATCAAAAGAATCAAAACATTCATGATGTACCAAGAACTTGGAGACGGCAACACCGGACACTATGGTGAAATAACCAATGGTTTGACTGAAAATGGTGGAAAGAAAGGTACTGAAGATGTTGGAATCCGTTTGAAAAATGCATCTGCGAAATGGTTGAAGGTCCTACCTGAAAATAATCTGGAAGATGTTAATATGAATATAACGAGAGGTGATTTGATAGCAGTGGTTGGTGCTGTGGGTAGCGGAAAAACAACTCTACTCAATATGATCCTTGGTGAACTGGAGCCTCAATTTGGCACGGTGAATGTTGAGGGAACTATTTCATACGCCTCTCAAGAGCCTTGGTTATTCGGAGGAAGCGTCAGACAAAATATTCTCTTCGGCCAAAAATTCGACCAGAAGAGGTATGATGAAGTGGTTAGAGTCTGCGCTCTGGAAAGGGATTTCACATTGTTTCCTCATGGAGATAGGACTCTAGCTGGAGAAAGAGGCGTAACATTGAGTGGAGGGCAAAGAGCCAGGATCAACCTAGCAAGGGCAGTTTATAAAGAAGCAGATATTTATCTGCTCGATGATCCCTTGTCTGCTGTTGATACTCACGTGGGAAAGCAACTCTTTGACGATTGCATAAATGATTACTTGAGAAACAAATGCGTTGTTTTGATAACTCATCAGCTGCAGTATTTGAAGAATGTGAGTAACATTTACTTGTTTGAACAAGGTAAAGTGTTGGTGTCAGGGTCATATGAAGCAATCAGGAATGCCGACAATAAATTCTCCAAGATGTTGGCTAATCTCGAAGAAGAAGAGGAAGAGATTAGAAGGAAGTCAATGATGCTCGCAGAAAAGGCGAATGAACCCGAGCAGAAAGATAATGAAATACAAGTTCTACAGAGGGAGGAGAAAGGCGTGGGAGGTATAACCTGGCATGTTTATAAGAGTTACATCAAAGCTGGTGGAAATCCAATAAAAGTGGTCCTAATATCCCTCATATTCATACTCAGTCAAGTACTGGAAAGCAGTGCAGAATACTTTGTCACATTTTGGTAAGTAATGTTAAAAGTTCATAGATGTATTGAAAACAATATCACCAGAATATTATTGCAAAGAGAAATTGCTCGAGTCATGGGTTTTTCAGCAGCAGGTAGTTCTAAATGAGAACTCATAATCACGAAGGCGGGCTGAAAAGTAATTGGCCCATTCGAGAAAGCATAACTTTTTTTGGAAAAACTCAATCCGTAATGTACAGGAATCAATTGTCATGGTGACATTTCATTCCGTTAGGTATAACAGTAAACTATTGTGATACAAATGAAACGGCATTCTGCTATTTCAATTACTACCTCAATATTAACAGAGATATCCCTTTTAGTCGTATTGAACCGCACTTATTTGACAGGAATTTCCTATGTATTCCACAAAATTGAATTCGTAGTTGATATACTGGAGTTTACTGTTGTTCCTATTCACTATACTTTTAATCTGACAGGTTTTTCCTGTACTATCTAACCAACTATATATTTGATTCCACTGCATTTTGTTGTTGTTATTCTACTGAACCTATATAACAGGATTTTCCTCTACTGCATAACGTAAATGAATTGTTATATTGAAAATATATCTTATAAGTTCAAAATGGCTGGATATGAGAATGTTACAATATTTTCCATTACTTCATTAAGGCATGTTTTTTTGGCATTGCTAAGGGTGTTTTGAAGCTACAACATACTACGATTTCAAACTCTCATTTGAACAGCCTCAAGACTTCTTTAGCGAAGGCAATAATAATATGTTAATAAAATATGGAAAGTATTGATACATTCACATATCCAGCGATTTTGTAGCCACCAGGAATTGTTTCTCATACAGTCCTTCAATTACATTGTATCCTAGATGAAATACCTCCTTCATTGAACAATCAGTAGCGTTGTCAACATAGTCTCCTCCCAGATTGATACACTTCTACCGATGATTACCCAATTTTTTCATAGCCTTCGAATAATAAGATTTCCGGATGCCCTCGAAATTGGCCTTTATTTCGGCGACGAAAAAACTATGACAATGAACCATGAATTCAATAGCCTTATTTCAGGTCCCAAAAAATGGAACTGTGAGAAATTAATATGTGATTTTTTCAAATGTAACATATAAGGCTTGAATTATCGTCATAACAGCATTCAATTTGAGTAATTTTTATATATCTCAGTAGACATAGGCAATGTCGCATATCAATGAAACCACAAAATGAACAGGATTGACATTATCCAAACGCAATCACCAACATTTGATTTTTGACATTTATTGGGCAAAATTAAATGAAGTAATTTGGTGTTCTCTTCAGAATGATCGAGATTCAAGTGAATAAAATATAGATACAACGTTGAATGAGAGTGAATTACTGTTTTGTTGTGGAAAGTTTGAGTTAATATTGATTTACAACAGTTTTTTGGAGTGACGTTCAAAAATAACTCTTTGTAGACCTCCTAAAATTATTATATAATTTCGTTTGAAATGCCGTAACTATCATGTTTTGACCTTTCCTAGTAAAGGATTTATTCGATATTATTCTGTGAGGTTGATCGAATGAATTACCTGGAAGTTTTTAAAACTTTTCTTCAGAACATTTGGAGAAGTTTTTCCCGGGTATTTGTAGGAGCCATATTGTGGAATGAACTTGCACTGTATATCGCTCTCATTTCATTTGGAATCACTGGACCAAGGTAGGTAGCATTCCCTGATATTTTGAGGTTTCAGCCTTGATTGATTGATTCTTCAGTCTCTTGTTGTATTAATGTTCAATTTGTTGGAATTTAATAATAATATTAACAATTTTCCAATATCTCTCCTCACTCTTTATATGTGTTGGAGCCAAACTAGCATGAAGGTATTTGAGTTAAGTCAAAAAAATTCCATATAATTTGAATTCTGCTACCAGAGAAAGCATGTTTTCAATTGTACAGGGTGATTCAAAAGTACTTTGACAAACTTCAGGAGATGATTCCTCACAATATTCTAATGTGAATTGTTCAAATAAATATATGTCCGGAAACGCTTCGTTTCCAAATTACAGGGTATTGAAGTTTTATTTTTATTTTCATTTTTTTCCTAATAACTTCAGAAATACCTTAATTGAACGAAAATTGGTATTGAGAGGTTTTTTGAGGTGTCAAATTCGAACCTGATGTTATTATTGCTCTTACTCTTACATGTCTTTTTATTTTTTGAAGATTCATAACTTTTTTGTACTTCTAGCACATTCTTCAGTAAAAAAAGCAATTTCTCTATCATATCTACGTAAAAAAACTACCCCCGTTACAAGTCGCTCTTAGCAACCGTTTTCTAGATATTTGGACTTCAAGTCGATTATTTGATAATCGATGCGTGTTGAAGTTATTACCATTATTTTGCATTTTCCACAAGAATGCTCAGGAAATGAATTTGACGTTTAAGTCAGTAGTTTTGTTTTTTTGTAGGGAGCGCCACCTATTCTTTTTATTTTTACTCGTTTGAAATAGTTATTTTTGTATCAAGGGTGCAAAATCTGTATTTGTTTCAATAAAATTCGCAAGAAATATCAAAATGTTATTTCAAGAAACTTTGAAGTGTCCATCTTCAGCAGAGATACATGCATTTAGTCTGCTAGACATTGAATCTCGTACCCGTTCCAAAATTATTGGTGTGTTTCTTATTGTTTCACAGGCATCTAATATTCGGTTCCTTAGATCTCCCTCGTTCGCTACTGGAGTTTTATGAACCAGTGACTTCAAATGTCCCCAAAAAGGAAAATCTAGCGGGTTAAGATCTGGAGACCTTGGTGCTCACGCCTGGTTAGGTTCTTCTACACCCCTACCGATCCGTCGATTTGGATAGACAGTGTTATGGAATTCCCTGGCTACAACGCTCAAATGAGCCGGAGCCCCATTATGCTTGAACTACATGCGGATACGAATTTCTTATGGTACATCCTAAAGTAGTCACGGCAATTCATTTTCTAAAGAGTCTCTGTAAGTTGCGCCATTCAGTCAGAACGAAAAAAAAAGGATCTATCAAGTGATTATCAATTATTGCCGCCCATACATTTACAGAAAATTGAGATTGATAATGTCTTTCACCAACTGCATGCGGATTTTGCAGAGTCCCAACATGGTTGTTATGAAAGTTTGTGATAGCATTTCGGAAGAAGTTTGCCTCGTCCGTGAAGAGTACATATCTTAAAAATTGAGGATTTCCAGCCAATTTTAGTAGTAATACGTTGGGGAAAGTCTCGTGGCGAAAGAGCTTCTACCCATTGAATATGGTATGGATAAAATTGTTGATCGAGGCTAATTCACCAAACTGTGGACTGAGTAGAATTGAGAGGTTCAGCAATTATTCTTGTACTTGTTTCTGGATTCCCCTAGAGAGCGTTCAAAATAGCTTCTTCCAATTCTGGGGTTCGGACTGCTCGTGGTCTTCCAATAATATCAGCTGCCCCCTTTACGCTTCTTGTTTCTGCCAAACGACGGTGAAGACAGGTTAATGTTAGAGCTGAAGGCAGTACTCGATTAGAAAATCGCTCCTGATAAATACGTCTTACTTCGCGCGCATTGCCATCTGCAAGGTAATAAACGGAATGCATATTGGCTAAATGAGCATTATTGTTTGAATATTTTTTTTTTTTTTAATTCGTGTTTCAAAAATTTACAAAAACAACAAAACGTTTAACTGTCACATAATATGTTATTACCAAAACTACTTACTTAAACGTCAAATCAATTTCCTAAGCATTCTTGTGAAAAATGCAAAATAATGGTAATAACTTCAACACGCATCGATTATCAAATAATCGACTTGAAATTTCCAAGTCCAAATATCTAGAAAACGGTTGCTTATAGTGACTTGTAACAGGGGTAGCTTTTTCACGAAGATATGATAGAAAAATCGATTTTCAACTAAAAAATGTTCTAGAAGTACGCTCAAAAAAGTTATGAATCTTCAAAAAGAAAAAGACGTGTAGGTGGGGCCTCCTACGAGTAAGAGCCATAATAACCTCAGATTCGAATTTGACACCTCAAAAAACCTCTCAATACCAATTTCCGTTCAATTAAGGTCAGTATTTCGAAAGTTATTTGAAAAAACTAAAATAAAAATAAAACTTTCATACCCTGTATTTCGGAAACGAAGCGTTTCCGGACATATACTCATTCGAACAATTCATATGAGAATATTGTGACGAATCACCTGCTGAAGTTTGTCAAAGTACTTTTGAATCACTCTGTATATTCAACATGCTTGTTCCATTCGTGATTTCGATATTTCACTAAATCCAAATATTTTATGTGCTCTTTCATTTCTATAGCATTTCTTCTAATACTGACTCTGAGTCTATCCAATGAAAACAAATTGTTATCACATATCGTGAAAAAATTCAGTTTTATAAAAGTCACCTCGCAAACTTTCTTGAATAATTTGGAATCGAAATCCCTGCCTTGATCAGAATGTATATGGTACAGGCTTCCACCCATTTGCTGAAATAGTCCATGGCAACGAGGACGTATTTGTTGCCTTAGTCCGTCACAGGAAATGGTCCAACTATTACAATGGCAATCCGTTCAAATGGGGAATTTGTGACCTTTCATCAGTTGATTCCCATAGTCTTTTGATTATTCCATTTTCCAGAACCAGAGAATCCTATTGTGCCAACATTGCCTGGAAGATGGGATCCAATGTAGAAAGTCCCCAATGTTTGAATCGATTTCCTAGTACTGTCTGATGTGTGCGGTGGTCCATTCGTCCTCTAGGCCAATCAATAGAGATTTTCTGCTCTATTGATTCTGTGACAAAAATACTATCAGGAAAACATAACAGGATATAACTACGGACCATCCTACGTATGATGGCACAGCCGGTTTCCTGGTAGTATTTTCGTCACGAAAAAATCTCTATTGTTTGGTCCATTCAGGAAACACCCTCGTTTGTCTGATATCGGCAATTCTTTCGCTAGAGCTTGTTCTCTGACTTTGCTTGGATGGATTCTCTGACTTTGCTTGGTTTCCTGGATGAGACACAAAAATTACTATTATATTCGGTATCAGCATGATATGGGTTAGCCTCCTCCCTGATGGGCGGATTATCAGTATTTCTTTTGACTCTGTTGACTCGGATCACCCTGGGAGCTTCGCTTTCACTAGCCCGCAGGCTTCTCGATGTATTGGCCAATCCAGTTTCTTGACATCTACTCTAAGATGATCCGATCCTTGTCGGTGAGGAGGATCGTGTGGGTGTCCTCACCTTACAATCCGTTTAAAATGTCCACTCCACATCTGAAACAGCTTTATTGTGTCTCTCCTTCAATTCCTGGCCTCGTTGGTGGGTAGGAACGTAGTGGTGTCATCCAATGACAAATATGGTGGTAACATCACCCTGCAATCTTTATGGAAATGTCACTCCCACCACACTTGAAGAAGTCTTCTCTTGATTCTCCTGGCGATCATGTCTTCGTTGGTGAACGAGCGTGGTGGTGTCCTTCTGAAACAGTTTTCTCTTGATTGGTTGGTAGGGTTGCTATTTCTGAGTTTCGGTTTTTCAATTATTCTCCATTATCTTGAGGCTCTTTGATAGATACCACTCTCATTTTCGACCTTGAGCTGCTTCCACTTCCAAAGAACAAACTGGAGCTTCACTGTATTCCGATATCCCTCAATCCATCAATAAATACCTGCCCACCAAGTAATTTTTTAAAATCCCCCTGGGCAAACTGGATGAGTCTTTGCATAACTGCTTCAAACTCCTGGAAACTTTCACCTGTTTTCCGTACATCTGTTTCCAACTGTGCTCAATATAATTGTTCTCTATGTTGGCTGAAGCAGAAATAAGATCCTCATACTTGCGATTTTAGTATTCTGGAATGGTCCGTAATATTGCCAAAGCAGGTCTCCTCAAAGCCACTTTGGGTGCCGTCACTTTTCTTCATCGTCCCATCCATGGAGTTTTGATGCAGCTTCGAAATGCTCACGATAAAGGGACCCTGGTGACTTCCCACAGAAGTCGGTGGAATTGTGTGATGTGGCAACCCTGTCGCGGTGGTCTTGAATTTTCACTGAAGCAATTTTATTTTCTAGTTCTTCTCGCACCGCTCACATTTCTTCATTTGCTTCTTCTCGTGCCACCAAAACCTCTTACGTTGCTTCTTCCCGTACCGCTCTAACTTCTTTTGATATATCACCGTCCATTTCTACCATCTTTTTCTAAACTGTGTTGATTTCTTCCTTCACACATACGATTTGCCCTTCGGTTCTCTGGATAATTTGCTCAAGGAATGCTTTCTCTTGTTCTCGTTCTAGCTTTCCGCTCTGTCGCCGGTCCCCATCCTCCTTCTTTTGTCGACGTTCCTCTTCCTCTTGTTTTCTCAGCCGCTTTCGTTCCCCATCCTCTTGCCTTTCTAGTCTTCGTCGTTCCTCTATTTTGTCGTAGGGTATATTTCCCGTATTCACCCTTAATTGTTCTTGAATAGTCACTGAAAATCCTCACTTCCACCAAAACTGGGGTTCGTTTTTTGCAATGAAAACAATATACCAATGAATTCAATGTCCGATTATTCCACTTCAAACAAAACACAATAATACTCTCTGACAATACAGTATTTGTTTACACTTGAAATGCACTAAATAGACTTCACCTCTAACTCGATGATACTCTGTTTCTCCGCACAACATTATTCACAAAACCGCTCGACTGTCGCGTCTGACCCACTTATATAGCACGGTTGAGTACCCTGGAAGAGTGACCATCTCTCGAGAATGACCTCGAAGGTTCTACGGTTTCATCGGTCGATGATGTAAACATCGTCTGTTCCGTTCATGACTAATAATGCTGGAGCGGACCTGCCCCTTTCCGACTAGGCTTGGCAAAATCCAGGATTACTTGAAAGCATTTCATATTTTTTTGAGTATTTTGCCATACTGATATTGATTACATTTTCGAATATTTTTGCAATATGATTGATTAGATAAATGGGACTGTAGTTGGTTTGGTTCATTTCATCTCCTGATTTGAAAGATTGATCATTGTATGTGTTTTAGTTTATCTGGAAAAATAATGCGATTAATTGAAATATTAATTATTATCGTTGGAGGTTTTACTATATTATAGACGAAGTTGAATAAAGTTATGTTATCATTTCTTCATTTTCTACTTCACCGCAGTCTTCTGGGTGGAATGACTTGCATATTTCCTTCTCGCCAAAGTGATTTGTTGGCGATGGCAAGGTTGTTTTCTATTTCAGTGTAGTATCGGATGAATATTGATGCTTCGAAAATATGCAACCATCTGTTGCTTTTGAATGCATTATTCCGTTCCATTTGGTTCTTAAATATATTGATTTCCAAAGAGGATAGTTTCTTTATTCCATTTTTGAACAGGGTATTTTTACTCTCTAGATCATTTCACTGTTTTTCTTTGTAGATTAACAATTTGATGTTCTAGGGTCAATACTCTTCAATGGCTGTCCCAGAAAAATGGAACCGATACAGTTCTATTGGAAAATGGAAGCACCGTTATACAGGAACTGCCACTCTCAATGGATAACTCTTATGAAGACTGGCCTCTCACTTTCCTATTCACCTCTGAAAATACCATCATCTACTATTCTGTCCTGATAGTCACCCTAATCATAACGGTATTCCTGAGGTCCGTTTCTTTCTACAGATGGTGTCTTACTGCTTCAACCAGACTACACAACAAAATGTTCAACAATATTGTTTATAGTCCTATGATATTTTTCAATACCAATCCTTCGGGACGAATTTTGAACAGATTCTCAAAAGATATAGGGGCGCTCGATGAAACTCTGCCCATGACACTCTTGGATACTATACAGGTGAGAAAGTACCCAACTATACAGTTCATTCGATTTTCGCAATCAGAAAAACAACCATCTTAATTAGCGCATATACAGTGCTGGTCAAAAGTCCCCTCCCCCCCTCGTATCTTTTGAACGGGTATACTTATAATAATGAAATTTGGAGGGTGGAGATAAACGGATGTAGGCTTCTCAACTGGTCATAACAGGTGACGCAATAGTCATAAATGACGTCACAAGGCCACTGTGACCAATGATTTTAAATGGGACCCTATGGCAAGTGACAGCTCGTTTGAAAGGTATTGAAAATACCTATTCAGTCATACCAATTTTGTTTGGGTTTCGGCTGATTTTGATTGATAAATTGAAGAAATACGAAAATTATAGTTTCGCATTTAATTAATAAAGATTTAAGAACCAGTTCTTATAATAAGTGTTCAAAATGTGCTCCATCTACTTCCTGGCAGTAATGCATCCTATTGCTAAACTCTTGTCGTACTCGTCCCAGTGTGTCAGCGGAAATTGCCCTACATTCTTCAACAATTCGTTGTTTCAGAATGGCAATACTGTCAGGTGCTGTAGCGTAAACCTTAGATTTCAAGTACCCCCATAGAAAAAAATCTGATGGTGTAAGGTCCGGTGACCGAGCTGGCCATTCGATCGAACCTCGTCGTCCAATCCATCTACCACGATATTCTTCATCTAGGTAACGTCTTACTGCACCGTAATAGTGTGCAGGAGCACCATCTTGTTGAAACGTTATTTCCAAGTTGTCGAATTCATCTGGATTATCTTCTAGAATTTCAAGAATTAACGCCTCAATATCATTTTGTAACATCTCCAGATACAATTCACCGGTTAAGTTAGCATTGAGAAAAAGAGGCCCAACTATGTGGTTTCCCAAAATACCTGCCCAAACATTTACTTTTTCTGGAAATTGAGTATGTTTTCACGAAAGATGTGAGGATTTGTGTCACTCCAATACCTCACATTTTGAGTGTTAACATTGCCATTGAGGAAGAAAGTACTTTCGTCACTAAAACAAATTGTCTGTATGTAGCCTGGTTGTTGGTTCATTTTATTGGACATAGTTTCACAGAATTCTGGTCTTCGGTCGGGGTCATCATCTGAAAGTTGGTGCACCATTTTTAATTTGTATGGATGAAATTTGTTTTAGCCAACACCCTATGTACTGTCCTTTGACTGACTTCACAGATAGACGCAACTTGGGCTGTGGAAGAAGTAGGGTTTACTACCATTTCTCCAATTATGTCAATTTTTTTGTCATCACTAATTGTTGGTCGACCAGATCGTTTGGCATCTTGAACACTACCTGATGCTTCAAACTTCCGAAGAAGCTCCCCCAAATAAACCCTCGATATAGGGCGATCGGGGTACCTCTCATTAAACAGTCGTTCCGCTGCATGGAAATTGTTTCTACATTCACCAATTATTAAGATAGCTGCTACTTTGTCGGCTACAGTACGTACCATTTTGCCTATGTAAACACTTAAACGTCTCGTTAAACAATAGCTTAGGTAAATTTTCAAGGTATAAACACTTTTGACAAGTAGAGAATTCAAAAACGTCAACCTTTTTGAATTAACCAGAGGCGTACTTTAAAATCTTTATTAATTAAATGCGAAACTATAATTTTCGTATTTCTTCAATTTATCAATCAAAATCAGCCGAAACCCAAACAAAATTGGTATGACTGTATAGGTATTTTCAATACCTTTCGAACGAGCTGTCACTTGCCATAGGGTCCCATTTAAAATTATTGGTCACAGTGGCCTTGTGACGTCATTTATGACTATTGCGTCACCTGTTATGACCAGTTGAGAAGCCTACATCCGTTTATTTCCACCCTCCAAATTTCATGATTATAAGTATACCCGTTCAAAAGATACGAGGGGGAGAGGGGACTTTTGACTAGCACTGTATATTAGGAGTCGATGGAACACAGGTGTCTCAGAGCGACACCAGGCTATATATATGTCATGTACGATTTGATGTTTGATGTGTGGAGTATATATTCAGGAACAATAAATCAGTACCTAAACTTATATTGTGTATTCAAATTCAAATTCAAATTCTTTATTGACCATTTGTAGCCAAGCAGTGCTTGGATATGGCAAGTCATTTTACACTTAGTAGCACATTATTAATGCTATGGGGAACAGATTTATAAAATCAATAAATTATTTTGAGAAAACAATAGTCATACAAGGACATACATAGAAGTAATAACATAAATTAAGTGTTTTTAGAAAAATTCACAAATTCTTCAAGGCTATAGAAAGCATTCATTGTCAACATTTGTTTAATTTTTTTCTTGAAGAGAGGGGACGATAATTCTTTTAAGGTATTTGGTATATAATTGTATAATGTGAGTCCATTATGTTGTGGTGATTTTGTAAAGTATGTATGGTTGAATTTTTCGATGCGAAGGTTATCTTGTTTCATACCTGTGCCTGTCTCCATTTTTAGCATAGCTATCTTTATTATTATGTATATATAGTAATATATTTAGGATGTATATGCAGGGAAATGTCAATATACCCTTTAGTTTAAATATTTCTCGGCATGAGTCGAAAGGTTTCATACTATATATTATTCTTACTATGCGTTTTTGGAGAACGAATATTCTAGTCCATTCAGTTGCAAGGCCCCAGCTGATTATGTTGAATGATAAGGTCGAGTAGACTACGGAGTAATATACTTTCAGCAGAGACGATTCATGAAGTGATTGTTTTAGTGTAAGGAACGCAAAGCAGCTTTTTTTAAGCTTGTTACATGTATTATCTATTTGTTCAATCCACATTATATTATTATCGAGATGTATGCCTAAGAATTTTGTAGATTTTGATATTTCATGTTGATTGTTATTTATGTTTAGATTGACTAGGTTTGGTTTATTACTGCGTGCGCTGTTGAATTGAATGAACATAGTTTTTTGTAGATTCACCACAAGATGGTTTCTTGTACACCATTCATAGAATTGGTTTACTACTGAGGTCACTTACACATTAAGAGTACTCAGCGAGGAGCCCGTCACTATTATTGTTGTATCGTCTGCATACATAAATATAGTCAGGAAGGTCATTTATGTACAACAGAAATAAGAGTGGTCCTAAGGGGTTCTGAGGGGTTCCTGAGTGGTCCTGAGGGGTTCCTATACCTACATTATATTGGCTAGAGAGATCATTTCCAATTTTCACAAACAATTGCCGTTTCGTTACATAGGAAATTATCCAGTTCTTTATAGGGCCCCGCAATCCTAACCGTTCCAGTTTTCTTTCAAGTATGCTTGGGTTCAGCGTATCGAAAGCCCGCGTTAAATCAAAAAATATACCAAGAACATATTCACCATTGTCAAGACTGTTATATATATATACTGAGTGACCTCGGTTGTTGCAGTTTGGGTTGATAACCCCTTTCTAAACCCGTGTTGACAACTCGTGAGAATGTTATATTTCTCCAAAAAATTTGTTAGGCGTATATAGATTCCTCTTTCGATTACTTTGGCTATTGGACTCAATGTCGTGATTGCTCTATATTTTCAATTTGTTGTGGGTCACCCTTCTTATATACTGGGGTGGTTTTTGATATTTTTAAGATATTTGGAAATTGACCAACTCTCATTGACATATTTATAATTTGACTGATATAGAAACTGAATTCATTCCGACACGCTTTGATAAGTGCTGTTGGTATCTCGTCATATCCTAAGGAGGTTTTATTTTCCAAGTTTGAAATGATATCTATTACTTCGTTCTGGTCATATGGTTCGTAGAAGAATGAGTTACTATTAGTTCTGGGTAATGTGCAATTTTCAACACTAGGCATTTGAGCAGCATATTTATCATTTACTGAGTTTGCAAAGTAATCTGCGAATAAGTTTGCGATATGGCATTTATTTAGAATAATTTCGTTATTTAAGCAGATGGTGATTTCGTTATGGAAAACTTTCTTTTTATCTAGTTTCATGTTTACTAACTCCCATAATTTTTTTGTAGGGTTCTCAGCATCCAATATAAGGTCGCTATAAAATTTTTTCTTTTCTGATTCAAACTTTTCATTCACGGTTTTTTTTGTTTTTTTATAGTAATCATGGATATTCTCATTATCCTGTTGCTTTCTAAGCCAATTTAGGTGTTTCAATTCATTAAATTCACTTTTCAATTCTCGGGACATAATGAAATTTGTTTTTTTATCATTTGTATTTGGTTTAATTTTTTTGAACGGATGTGTGATCTCGAAGCAATATCTCACGTGATCCCAAAACGACTTGTAGACTATATTTATATCATCTGATGTCGATAAATTCAGTGGTTCTTTATTGAAATAGTGCTTGAAGTTGGAAATAGTATTTTCGTTTGTTATTCGTTTTTGGATATAATTTTCGTTAATTTTGTTGTTATCAATTGAAGTCTGCCAAGTGAGTTCTTGGGCATAATGATCTGAGAATCCCGGGTCAAACACCTTACATTCGGCATTATTTGATATATTTGTCATTATATAATCTATTGATGAACAGCTGGTGCCTCTGGTAGTTGTTACGACCCTGGTGTGTTCATTCACCATAGACTTCAACTGATAACATTCCATAATGTCTATGAGTTTTTTGTAATTTATATTGTTTACCTTGTTATCCATTTTGATGTTCAGGTCACCACATACTATGGTTTTTTCGAACTTCTCATTTGAATACTGTAGAATTTGGTCCAGTATAGTGAAAAATAGTTTTATGTCGCCATCCGGTGGCCTATAAATTGTAATTATGCTAGTTGTTTTTTCCATTGAGATTGCTGAACATTCTAAAACGCGTTCAATGGAGAGTTGTTTTATATATTTTATTTCTTTACAGAGGGATGCAATATCATTTCTCACATAGATGGCGCTCCCGCCATATGTATTTATATTTTGTCTGCAAAAATGGGAATGCTTTCTATAGCCTTGAATTATTGTTACATTTAGTTGGTCTTCTATTAACCAATGTTCAGTTATGCACAAAATGTTCGGTTTTTTTTCATCACATAATATGTCAAGTAACTTGATTTTGTTTGATAGAGACTGGGTATTTAAATGAATTAGCGCCCACAGGTCTTGTTGATTCGAGAAATCATTCAATCTTCTTTCTGTTGTTGTTGACTGCCGTGAAAATTTGTTCTCGGGAAAGTGAACCTCTGCACTGCAGCTCCCGCTGGACAAAAATCTGGATTGTACACCTCCCTAACATGCTCAATAGGAAATGATACTTTGAAGGAGCATGATGACTCCCTTTTATTCCATTCTTCACAATCGAAGTCTATTGATGGTGCTGATTTTTTCAGTAGCTTCAATAGGTCTTCTTTCGTAGTATCCCTATGCATGCGACAGACATGTAGATATCCATAGTTGCGGATTGTTTTTATATTAGATGCGGCCTTTCCAATTACTTGTCACTTCTTATACCCATGGTTTTTTTGCAGGGCTTTCCACGGCCGTTGGGGACTCCTCAATTGTTTTTGTTGATCGTCCGCTGTGTTGTTTTTTATCGTTGACACGCCAGCTGTGCTTTGGCTGGTTTTTATGATTGGTGTTTTTGGTGTTTCGATCAAGATTTCATTATTCGCAGGCTTACGTTTTATGTTGGAAGAATTATTCACAGATGGCGTAGGGTGTATTATTTGGCTATTTGTTTTATTTGCGATGCCCAGTTGCACTTTTAATAAATCAATATATTCACTTTGTTCCTCCGTCCTTTTTTCCAGGTGGAATGTGAGTTTTTTCATTGTGTCTTGTTCAGCCATAGCTTTACGAAATTCAGCATTTAACTTACTGTTTTTGTTTTCTTGTTCCGTCGGCGATACGTTCTCCTGACTGTCATGGAAGATATCGTTGTTATAGCACTTACATTGATTATTTCCGTAGGAATTGTCATTTTTCAAGAACTTTTTAAGTACTTCACTAACTGCTGTGTTTGGTAACTGTTTGTTTAAGATGATTTTTATTAGATCGTCTTTCTTTAGCTTATTTAGCTCGGAACTTACTAACTGCACGTCTATACCCACCGCCATCTTTATTATTACTATTAGTTCCAGAATATTACAGGTGTCGCATAGCGACACCTGTGTTCCATTAACTCTCAATTAGCGTATGCGCTAATAAGGAGGTAGAATATATCACATATCTTCCCCCTCAAAAATTGGAGGTTTTTCGGAAAATCTATGGAATTTAATTTTGAAATACTTAGGTCAAAACGACAAAAAAAATCTCGTCCCAGTAATGGCGGACCTGTTGCATTCTTAATAACATAAATATCCAAACCAGATTTCTTATTTTGATAAATTATGTGACATTCAATATAACCTATAGGAGAAATTTCGTCCCCATTGTACAGTTTGAAAATTTTACCAGTAAATATCAAAGGTTTGTCACTGAAATATTGCTTATAAAAAATTTCTGAAACAACACTAAAGCTAGATCCTGTATCTATTGTAAAAACAAAAGGTTTGTTTTCAATAATCACGTCAATGTTAATCGAATTTTCTTGACTATCAATATCAAATAAGGAATAATCAGATGACACGAGAAAATGCTGTGAGTTTTGTTTATTGTCATTGTTTTTACTTGGGCACACAGGTGCTAAATGACCTTTTTTTTTCATTTATGGCAAAAACAGTCTCGAAATGAACACCTCGCTTTTTCGTGATTCTTCCTACCGCAAACCTCACATTTTGGAAACGTTTGTTGATTGGAAATAGATGAATCATGCGCCTTACCATTGTCTTGACCACTCCTACCGGCTCGATTTTTCGGTAGAACCACAGTTTATAGCTAAAAACTGTGGTACAACATTATGTCTTCCTGAATAGTTACCAGCATAATGAATTTCTAGCTGGTGTTTAACGAAAACGGCTGAATCGCTTTGGACAGATGGACGGGCGGCTGATTTGGTGGTTGCAATATTTACCACTGCCTCCAGTGTCACGGTAACTTTCTCCTCGAAAAGGCGGCCTTGAACTGCACCCCTGTCATATCCAATTATGAACTGATCTCGTAACACCATCTGAAGATGGTCCACACCAAAGTCACACAAAGCTGCTAACTTCCGTATTCGCGCACTCCACTCTCTGGCCGATTCACTAGATGATTAACGCGTAGTGTGAAATTTATAACGCGCGGCAGAAACTGGCAAACTTATTTTGAAATAATCTGACAGAAGTTTAATAAAATCATCATACTTTTTTGTCTCTGGTTCCACAGGTAAACATAAATTATGCACCAACTTGTATGCATCCTCGTTGAATGTGTTTAACAGGATTGCTTTCTTACGGTCCTCTTCCGTAATTGCATTCGCTTTGTAATAATTTTCGATGCGCCTTTCAAATATCACCCAGTCTGAATTTGCCGGGTCAAATTCGCGTAAATGGCCGATGCTGGAAACAGCCATTTCATACACTCTGAACCATGTAAATTACTTCAGTTTGACACGTCGGTTCTTTTAGAATAAAATCAATTTTAACTTTATTCCACTGTAAAAACGTCCTCGTCGCCACTAAGTATTATTCTGGAACTAATACACAATATAAGTTTAGGTACTGATTCATTATTCCTGAATATATACTTACACATCTAACATCAAATCGTACATGACATATATATATATATATATATATATAGCCTGGTGTCGCTCCTCGACACCTGTGTTCCATTAACTCTTAATTAGCGAATGCGCTAATTGAGAGGTAGAATATATCATAGGAGTGGTTCATGTTCCTCTCATTTCTTCGAAATTTTCAACCAAGTGAACACATAATCTGTCGAAAAGTCATTTATTTTCTCATAACGTTGCAACATTCAATTGTTACCTCCAGAACTGAGAATGGCAGGCGTACCCACGCATTTATGTGCGTGTATGTCTACGATATCAATTGAACTGATATCTATATATTTCGGACACCCCCTTCTCATAACAAATTATCGCAATCGCATATGCAATCATTTTGTCAAATGGTTTCATAATATTCATTATTTTTTCAGATTGGACTGGCAGTAGCTGCCATATGTACAGTGATTGGTTCACTAAGTGTATGGATCATGATACCAACTGTTTTGATTGCTGTGTTATTCTACTTTTTGAGAGTTATTTTCTTGAAAACTAGCAGGGATGTCAAGCGGGTGGAATCAATAAGTGAGTGATAGTTTTCCAATCAATCGTTTCTGAGTTTTACCAGTGAAAAAAAAACTAATATAATCAATAAAGAAAATATTTCTTTCATTGACATGTGTACTCAACTCAACAAGAAGCATCTCTTCACTTATAACCATAAAAACTATTGGTATGTCTATTGCCTTCAGTTCTCAATTGATATAATTATTAAACCCACTTGTATGTTTCAGCTCGTAGCCCTATCTACACCCATCTGACAGCATCTTTACAAGGACTGACTACGATAAGAGCCTTCAAAGCTCAGGAAATTTTGAAAACGGAATTCGATAAGTACCAGAATCTGAACAGTGCTGCCTTTTATATGTATGTAGGTGCAACCAGGACTTTCGGATTTTGGTTGGATTTGAATTGCGTTATCTACATTGCATTGGTATTGGTCGCTTTGTTATTTGTGGAGAGTGGTAAGTTTCTACAATTTGAATGTTATCGTCATCTGAAGATCAAACCAATCAGCTAACCTAATAATTTTTATGTGATATCTCCCGATAACATTACAACAAATCAATATTTGTAGTTTTCCATACAGTGCGGCTTTGTAAACCTTTGAACGGTTCGACGTAGAATAATGAAGAAATAAAATATTGTATGATATCACCGATACTACTTTTTGAAAAAAAAGACATTGTGATTGTCCGATAGATAGAGCGGGGGGCAACTTAAAAATTTTGAATAGTGGCATGTGGCATATCCTTGAAAAGATAGTTCAATTCTCTTTCCAACCATCTAATTGTTTTTATCATTTCGTTGATTTGTTTTTTCACAATGTGCATTTGGAATGTCAAGCATAAGCACGGCTTTTTATAGCTCCCCCTCTGTTAACCTTTGAATGGTTCGACGTAGAACAATGGAAAATAAAGTATTGAATGATCACCGAAATTTTCAACGAGTTCCCTCAAATACTTACGAGTTATTGGATGATCAGGGAAGTTTTCATCAACAATTATCTCTGCTGCATGGTAGTTCCCACGGGTCTCACCAAAAATGTAGATTTCTTCAGTTTTCTCTTCGATAGGTCGTACACGAACCATGATTATGTTTCAAATTCGAAATAATACCAGTAGAAGTAGAATGAAACTCTTCTTTGAATACGAATGCGATAATGAAGATAAGTGATGATATAATCATTGTTACATTAAAAATTCTCAAACATCCACAAATTGATCCAATTTCAAAATGGGCATTTTTAGGTTACTGCTTGATTATCAGTTTACTAAATCCGATAAATGGTACCCCCTATAATTATGGTCATTAAAAATAAATAATTTGTGTATTATTGGGTATAATCTTTTGAGAAGGCTTTTAAGGTAGTTGTCGTGCTACAAACAGTGTAAAAAATTGGGCTCGATTGTAGCGCGACATGTTCAAACGCTGAATTAGTGGGATCTTTTTTAACGGAACTGTACACTCAGAAACGCAACTAGCATGCGTGAAACAGCAAATAAGCCATGACTGGACTGTTGGCAACGTCGCAATCCAACGATCGCTAGCATTTAGTTGTTCAAGATACAGTGCAGTTTGCTTTGAAAACATTGGCGAGGTATCGTTATTGAAAAACGTTCCCAGATTGAAGAGGGCCAGGAATGTTCGAGCTTTCAAAATTAGCCAAAGATTCAATACCAAACGAAACATCAGATAATTTCCACGAAGCGATGTATGATGTAAACATTTTGCAAAAATTAGTTCGATTCATTGGTAAAGAGTCATAATTATCAATATACATGAAATCATATGAAGAATGTATTTCAGAGCGACCTGAGAACGAAAGAGTATTTTGTGATTTAATAATAAATAATAATAATATCGTTTATTATGCACAAAGTACATTTTATACATAAAAGGAAAAGGGTTAGCCAAAGGCTATCTTCCACCCCTCCTAAAAATTATACAGTGTGTGTAAGAAAATAATGATAAAATTAAAAAGAAAAATACTTATTCACTACCAAAACAATGTTAGAGAAAAAAACAATGTTAAAGAAAAAAAGAAAGAAATCAATAATGAAGAGAGAAAAAAAGAACAAAACAAAATTTATACAATCATAAATGTGTTAATATCCTTGACATTCCATTGGTCAACTTAACCAATACATTACAATATTATACATTGAGTCTCATATTAGTACTGAGCAGTAAGCAGCTGTGATTTCATTTCTTTCTTGAGTTGATGAAAATTATGATGTAAAATGGGTAAAATTTCATTCAGATAACTAGGGGCAATATTTGAAAAACATCCTTCATATTTGAAAGTACGGTGCCTAGGTATGTTGAATGAGTTAATTCTCAAATTGACCGAATGTATGTCAGAATGCCTGCTCAATAGACTATATAAATAACTAGGAGTTTTAGTTTGGAGCAACTTAAACAGAAAAATTGTAATCAAATATTGAACTCTGTACCTCACATTCAACTCCTTCGTTTTTAACAAAAATGGCGTGACATGTTCACCATATGGAATACTGCATACGAATCGCATGCAAGCATTTTGTATGCGTTGTAACTTCAATTTGTTATATTGCGGCAAAAAATTGTAATACACCGAACAACAATACTCGATATGGGGATAAATAAGAGTTTTAACTAGCCTGAGTTTCATTTCTTCAGATAACTGATACTTGAATTTATATAGCGATTTGAGTTTGAAGAATGATACTTTAAAAATGTTTTTCACATCTTCATCGGAAGACAAAGAGCTATCTATGATTACGCCAAGATTTTTAGCACTATCTACCCAGTCAATGTCTGCGTTATCGAGAGTGAGCCTAAAGTTTCTTTGGGTTTCAACTTTTTGTCCCTGAGATCCTATGCATAGAGCTAAGGTTTTATTTGGATTGATTTTCAGTCCATGATGCTCCGAGTAAAGGAATGTTCTATGCAAATCTGAGTTTAAATTAGCTACGCAACTTTTTGTATCAGTGTTATGGGAAGACAAATATAACTGTATATCATCTGCGTAAAGATGTACCTGACAATGTGATAGGGAAGTGGGGTAATCAAAAATAAACATTGAAAACATCAAGGGCCCCAAAATGCTTCCCTGTGGTACACCTGAGGAAGTTTCTTTCAGGGTTGACCATGAGTAATCATCCAGTTTGACCCTCTGTGATCGACCTGTGAGATAGCTGGTCATCCATTTAAGAGAAATGTCGTCGAATCCTATGAACTTGAGTTTGCCAATGAGCAAATCGAAATTAACTAAATCGAAAGCTTTGCTTTGATCAAGCAGTACTAAAATGGTGACTTCTGACTCATCTCTGGCTCTCGCAAGATCGTTGATCACTTTCAAGAGGGCAGTCTGTGTTCCGTGTTTTTTGCGGAACCCAGACTGCTCGTTCGGAAGTATTTGATTTTCTTCCAGAAAAGCTCTTCTCGAATATTTTAGACAATGAGGTCAGAATGCTAATAGGGCGCAGGTCACTGAAAGAGGTAGGTGCCTTCTTTTTCGGGATTGGAATTATATTAGCAACCTTCCAGACATCTGGAAAAATACCCTGTCTGAAGAACTCGTTGAAAATATGTTTAACTTCATCAATACAGTGTGGTATCACTAGGGAAATCATCTTGATATTTATATTGTCAATTCCTAAAGCATTGGATTTTATTTCTTTGATAGCAGTCAAAATATCAGCATTACATATATCGGTAAGGGAAAAGTTCAAAGGAGCATTCAATTTATTACTATTATAGAATGAAAGAGTGTCATTATTTACTATTGAATGTCCAGCCACATTAAAGAAATAGTCATTAATTTACCTATTTTAAGTGCATTGAAAATGTTATATCACGAGAATTATTGGAAAAATTGCGCAACAAAATATAGCATACGATTTTATGAAACAAATGTATCACGATGAAGCAGAAGAGCTGTGATTAATCACCTAATTGGAAAAATTGGAGAATAGGAAAACATAGAGCTACTAAAAATGGGAAAGCATTTACTAAAATCGTTAATGATTTAAAACTAAATATTTAGTCATTCAAGTGATTAATATAATAGTTAAAAAAATACCTAATATTACATTAATTGTTGTTTATATTTTTTGTAGATTTATACGTTTTATTTTATTAGCCTGTTGGAAATCTGAATCATTTTTGTTTATGTGAAAGAGAGTTGGCGACGTGCAGACAAGAATTTTTGAATTCGATCCCTTCCCAAGGATATCTCTTTCTAGAATTTAAAGATTCTCGTTTGCACGCCGCCAACTCTCTTTCATATTATATATTACAGAGACACAAATTTCCCTTCTCAAAATGTTTGTTTATGTTAAAAAAATCGAATTATCTTATACGTACATGTGTTGTACAAATGTATAAATAAAATAAAGTTTATACACTGTTGTTTGCCGTTACTCGCTAAAACTACATTTTATTTTATATCTATTCCTATTGAAAATGTTTAAAATGCATCAGTATATATTGATGCAATTATTCACAATTATTATTCATAATTATGTGCATTCTAAAACACAGTTCAATTTAAACCCCTCAAGACCCTCGCGCTCCCGCTTATTCGAATCACGAGCGCTCGCTTGAGGCGTTGCCACGATTCTCAGCCTTCCCTATCTTGCACTTCTCATACGCAATAATTTAGGAACTTCTTATGGCAATAACTAAATACCTGTATGGCTACGCGTGTTTAATTTTTCTTATGAAATTTGTTACTTACCTTTTAATAATTTACTTGTTTTTCAAAAAGATCTGAATGGAGGGTTTTTAGTTATGCCTTAAAAATGTGGTGTCCGCGGTAGCTCACTATAGGGATTACGTGTTGAACGTTGCAACTTTGAAGCCTCATATCTCGCTTTCGGTGTGGTGGATCATTCCAAAAATTCAATATGTTACAGGTAGTAATGTTAACTGAAAGTGGTATGGTAGTGTGTATATAAACGAAATCTGATTGGAAGTGGATTTCACGACAACTACCTCGAAGGCTATTGCATAGCGTGTCGTGGTTTTGTAAACCCAGTTTAGTGAAAATCATTTAGTGAATTGAGTGTCTTTTGTTTACTTCAATATGGACGAAACATTTGGAGACATGGAGAAAGGAACATCTGCAATCAATATCCATTTATATGGAAGTTTGCATGGATTTTCAGGTGAATATCATTCAACGTTCTGCGTGGTATTTGCTAGGAAAGTAGTTGTTTTCCACCTGTGGTCTACCAATTGTGTTTCAATTTATATTGAATCTTTTGTGAAGATGACTTTGTGCACTTTATTTCTTATTTTTTGCCCACTTCACTTGGCTTTTTCTTTAAAATATATGCCAGTCGGGCAACTCAGCCCTCCTACTGAGAAGGAATCTTTTATTCAGAATCCTATCGAGGTAGGAGAAATGTATGGAGTGTTTCTGTCTGTCACTAGGTACCGCCGGTTAGAAGTTATCTTTCCCGACGTACCTGAAGATGTTGTAGGCTTGATGGTGATTGTATTTATGTTGTGTCGCGCTTCGACCAGAGCTCTCCTGATCTCTGGCTGGTGACGACTCCGTAATGATGAGGGCCAAAAAGCCTGAAACCGGTATGCGAATTGTAAGGCGGACCCGACATGAATTAAACATAATCGAGCTTATCAGAAAGAAACATTTTCAATCGATATCCATTTATATGGAAGTTTGCATGGATTTCCGGGTGGATATCATTCAATGTTCTGCCTGGTATTTGCTGGGAACGTAGCTGTTTTTTACCTGTGGTCCACCAATTGTGTTTCAATTTATATTGAATCCTTTGTGAAAATGACTTTGTGCACTTTGTGCACTGTATTTCTTATATGTATAACCTTTGATATAATCTTTAGTGGACCAAAATAGTTGATTTGGATACCCTCATTGATACTCACCTCATCATAACCGAAAATAACACGATGTATAATCAATAAAGAGGCCTTTGTATCATCATTTGAGTTTTAGTTCTTGAAACTCCTGAATCATATAATGACATTTGTTCATTCGATTATTTTTCCAGAAACCTTCGGAGGAAATATGGGTCTAGCTCTCACCCAAGCCATGGGTCTCACGGGGATGTTCCAGTGGGGTATGCGACAGTGGAGTGAACTGGAAAACCAATTGACATCTGTGGAAAGAGTCCAAGAATATGCAGACTTGAAACCTGAGAAAGAAGGCGACAAAGTGAAAGCACAACCCAAATCTTGGCCTCAAAAGGGAAAAGTCGAGTTCAGAAATATGTCTCTCCGTTACGCCCCGAAAGATCCTTGCGTTCTGAGGGATCTCACTTTCACAATACAAGCAAGAGAAAAAGTTGGAATAGTTGGACGAACCGGCGCTGGAAAATCTTCCCTGATACAAGCTGTCTTCCGCTTGGCGAGTATCGAAGGAAGCATTCTGATCGATGATGTCGACACGAAGACAGTCGAGCTTAAAAAACTTAGAACCAAAATTTCAATTATTCCACAGGAGCCGGTTTTGTTCTCGGGAACCCTGAGGAATAACTTGGATCCATTCAGTGAATATAAAGATGAGGTTGGTGAAATATTTACGTTGCATGAACTTCTGATATGTCTTCGTGTGAGCTATGTCCTCTTCACAACATCTTATATTGTCTGGAGATCACCATGAATGAGGTTCTCATATCGAAAAAGAAAATGCTACTTATCATGTTGATCTTAATTTGATATACGAAATCATCCTCGTTGTCAAGTGATATATATATATATATATATATATATATATATATACGGGTGTTTCCTTACTACGGTACGAAACTTCAGAGGGTGTTTCGTTAGGTCATTTGACAAAAAAAAGTTCCTATGAATATATGTCCAGAGTTGCTTCGTTCCTGAGATACAGGGCGTTGAAGTATTGAAAAAAAAGATTTTTATAAAATATCCTGAATATCCTGAAACCGATGTGGTTGAAATGTGGTACAGCTATTTGAAGAAATAAGGCCATTATTTGGCCCCAAGTAGGTCCAGAGGCGTCTCAGTGGGCACCACAGCCAACAATACTGAGAAAAATAAAGTACTTTTTTTCTGTAGTATTTCATTTTTTCAGATTGAACAACTGAAAATACAGCTGTTTGGTTCCTTGTGTTTTATTCATATCAAGCTTCGTTTTCGAGAAGAAGATACTTTAACTTATACTACAAATTATCCATGGACAACATAAAATACAAACCTAAAGTAAAAAATGAACAATTTCGACCTTATAGTAAATGAGCAAAAGTCCACCGTCTGATAAAATACACGACTGCAATCGATGTGTCATTGATTGTCTGACATGTTCAAAAATACCTGGAGTATTCCTTATGACATTGCAATTGTCACTTGTTCGATTCCTCAAGTCATTCACATCTGGTATGGGGGTTTTATAATCGAGAGCCTTCGGATGACCCCATAAATAGAAATCTAGAGGATTCATATCAGGACTGCGAGCGGGCCAATGTTGAGGTCCTGCACGTCCAATCCAGCGATTAGGGTAGGTGATGTCGAGATGCTGACGAGCAAGAACACTAAAATGAGCTGGAGCTCCGTCGTGCATAAGCCACATGTTGCCTCTTACAAGTACGGGTACTTCTTCCTACGAAATGGGTAAATGATTTCGCGAAAAAGCCGTGTAGGATGGACCTGATAATCTTGCTGGTAAAAAAAGGAACCAATTAGGTAGTCACCAATAATTTCTACCCAAACGTTCAGCAAAAATCGTTGCTGAAAATGACTTTCTCTAATAATGTGGGGATTTTCGTCGGCCCAGATATGGTTATTGTGGAAGTTCATAATAGATTCTCGTGAAAAATTTACCTCGTCCGTAAATAAAATATTTGGTGAAAAATTATTATTGTGTGTCATCGTATAAATCAACCACCTGCAAAACATTAATCTTGGGTACAAATCCCTAGGCAGTAGAGCTTGGACCCGCTCTATGTGATATGGGTATAGGAAGTTTCTTTTTAGAACTTTCCAAACGGTTTTTGGGCTTACTTCAAGCTGCAGTGCAATCTTCCTGGTACTATTTGAAGGATCTTATTCTATCGCATCAAGTATAGCTTCTTCTAGTTCAGGCGTTGTTACAGTTTCTGGTCTTCCACCACTTACATTTTCATTGAAACTTCCAGTTTCACATATTCTTGAATGTAGCGTTCTAAATGTTTTAGCACATTACTCTGTTAAGATATCTATCCTGGTAGATTCTCCACGCTTCTTCCGCATTTCCATTTGCTTATCCATAAATAGAGTGCATGTCAGCTATTTCAGCGTAAGTAAAAGTATTCATGATGGAATCACTGCTAATTGACAACTCTGACTTTTACTGATATGACAATACTATCACTGTCAGCTGGTCTCCATAGCAGGTAATCATGGTTGTAGAGTGCCTTCATTTTTTTTGTTCTCGAAAACCAAGCTAAATATGAAAAAAACACAGGAGGCCAAAAAGTTGTATTTTTACCACGCTTATAAAAATTATTTTAGAACCCACCCTTATATTCAAATGCACTGAAAAGGAGAAAATAATTTTTTTCTCAGTATTGTTGGCTGTGGTGCCCACTGAGACGCCACTGGAACTACTTAGGGCCGAATAATTGCCTTATTACTTCAAATAGCTGTACCACATTTCAACCACATCGGTTTCAGGATATTCAGGATATTTTATAAATACTTTTTTTTTATACTTCAACGCCCTGTATCTCAGAAACGAAGCAACTCCGGACATATGTTCATGGGATTTTTTTTTGTGTCAAATGACCTGACGAAACACCCCCTGGAGTTTCGTACCATAGTTAGAAAACACCCTGTATAGTCAAGCTGAGCGCCTTGGACTCTCGTGGCCAAATGGTATTTTTGTTCAGTAAACGGTCTGGGGAAGTATATGTATGCCGATCTGATCTACATTTCAAAAATTAATATTTTTATACAAGGTTTTTGATAAGAGCGTGACATATCAAAGTTATATTTTCCCAAATGGAACACCCTGTATTTTCTTGCCTTTTTGAATTCTTTGAGAAAAAATGTGCTGACTTTGCAAGTATCCCCATACCCAACTCTCTCCGTTTGTGAGATATTCAACTTTTTCACAAAATGTAACGTTATCAAAGAAATTCAATACCATTGGAATTAGCCACGGCAGGTGTACGATACTTTGTTCGGTCACTCAAATCCCTTTCAGCTAGTTACTGTGGCTTGAGTAGGCGTTCAGTAGTTTACAGTGTGTTTTATATTATCAGGAACACTTACTTCACCTTTGAACTCCATTAACTTTGTTATTTCAAACACCCTATATTATTCCATGTGACAAGTTTCACTTTTTCATTTCCTTTCGAACCACATAATATTTCCCTATACCTGAATGTGGTGCTTCAGGACTTATCGAAGCCTTTTCAAAATCCGATGAATTTTTTGAATTAACATTATTTCATCTAGTAGTCTTATGTCATATACTTGAGTATTTCGTTCAACTCTGTGCAATTATTGTTCCGAGCAGACTCCTGTCAAATAGCGTTATATTTTGTCATAAGTTTGTGTTGAATTCGTCTTGCTCCCGAGTTCTCAGATTTGAGAAGTAAACTGAAAAGTTTTTAACTTGAAGAAAAAATCAACATGATTTTAACTATTGGAGAGGTTACGAAAATTGCTTATTAGCGTCGAGGGTTTATGCACAAAAGTACCCAGATCAAGAGCATCCTGATGAAAATATATTTGAGAGATTATTAGTCAGATTTCGAGGAACAGATAGTATCGAGAACAACACCACAAGCTTTTTCCTGCCCCCTCTGGCACCTACAAAGGACTTGGTGCAATTTTTTGTTATGGTTAATGTAAATGTTTGAGTAGCATTCACAGTTTGCAATAACCAATGTTGGCGATTTTGAAGCTGTTATGCTTTGTGATGGGTATTTTTCCAATTATTTAAACAAGGCTGGATAATTGGGAAAAATGTTCATCGCAATGCAATTGGGAGTCATAGGAAAGGAGGCGCCATCTATTATCTGCATTCTAGAATACCAAGATGATGACCAATATTTCATTATTAGGAGTATATTGCATTCATTTTTGATGTTTCATTACATTATTTGATGACACAGTGTTTTCTAGTTTGCATCGTGCACTGTCATGACTTGATTCTTTGCTTCTTCTTCTAGTGCCACCATAAATTATTTCTCTATCTTCATGTCGATACCATCCATATTTTTCCAGACTATGTTAATTTCGCACCAAATTTTAACAACATCTTCCTTCATGCCTACGATTTACTCCTCGGTTTTCTCGACAGTTTGCTCGAAAAATGTTTTCTATGTGGGAGGATCAACAGACGCAATATATGAGTTGACATATATTTATATGAATCGGCAGATAATTCTGAACTATTTTCACGCATTTTTCTGGACATTTCCAAGGCATTCATTTGCTGCTTGCCACACAATACTTTTGAAAAAATTGGAGTGCACTGGCATGTGAGCTGAATATTATATTTCGAATAAAAAACAAATTGATGGTGTACTGAGTAACCCAAAAAATATTATCAACGGGGTCCCTTAGGGCACTTTCCTCGGTCCTGTTTTCTTCATGATATAAATCAAATGCTTATCTATCAACACAATATTCCAAGTTTTGACACATACATTCTGTAGAGTGCTGAAATTTGGCAAGTGCTGACAACAAAAACAGTGGGATATTTATGAAAGATCATATACTGATTTCACTATAATAAATTAACTCTGAATGTAGATGAAACGAATTATCTTTCATTCCCTTGACAAGGGGGCAGTCTCAATAAACTCCAGAATCTCTATATCAGAAACTAGTACCAAGAATGTGTATAATGAATGAGAATTGTAATTTACTAGTTGATTCATAAATGCGACGAGTGATTTCTCTGCTCTTCTACTCTCCAAAATACGAATGGAACAGTTCGGTGTTCAGTTGTGAGAACAAACTTCAGCAAAAGACAGAGATAGTAATGTTCAAATTACTTCTCGTACATCTCCCTTGTTGGGGTACTCCAAAATATGGTTTTCTGCCATACAAATAATTTTGGGGATGTTTCGAAATGAATATATGAATGAGAAAATTGTAGAATTTCTTGCAATAATACACAATTATGTTTTTCCATTTTAGTCTGATCAACAAATTCAAAATGGTGTTAATAATTGATAAAGCTCCTGAAACTATAAGCGATAGCTCACTGGATTTGGAAAGACGTGTAGCAAAATGTCTTTCGATGATTTTACAGCACAAAAAAATTTGCAATTGGTATTTATAAATTAAGAGAAGAAAAAAAGGTTTTCAGTTTTTTGGTAATAATTCAAAAACTGTTGATGATTTTCAATAAAAAAGTCTGGACTCCCAGAACTCTATCTCTATTATTTATAATTTTAATTTAACACCGAATATTTGGCTCCGCATGAAATAATTTTTTTATAGTATTAAATATCAGTTTGAACATTTGAAAAAATTACGCCGTCATCTAAACACTTGAAAGAATAAAGTTCCGTCAAAAAGAAATTATTATGTTGATTTTTCAAAAAGTTATGCAATTGTTAACTAACAAGTTTTTTTCGACCTCCGTTTTCACAAATGGCGACATAAAAGTTCAAATAAGTGACTCGTTTTTTAGCATTTTGTTGTCATGACAAAATAATGATTTGGACAAAGAAATCTTAAAAACATTATTTTATTGTTTATAATAGTTTTTTCATTGAAAAAGGAAACATTCTCAATTTAATATTGATAGAAAGATTTTTCTGTAAATTGAAAAATCACCGATAAAAATGAAGTTATTTTTTGTGAATGTCTAACAGAAAACGACTACTTCCCCGGCTAAAGCCACGCTGGAAATTGAACTACATCTGATAGATATTCTGAAAGGTCCCTAACTCAAAAGAAAAAATCTGAAATTGAAAATTTGCATTTTTATTCAGATTTTTTTTTGATTTTCTATTCCAGCCTCAATTAAGAACTCATAGAGATAAATGAGGCAAAGAAGAATGTTTTCCGAAAGAGAGTACCCGCCAGAAATTATTCGTAACATTGACGCAAGAGAGACATCGCATTCACTAGGTCTTCATATTTTCAACAAATCAGTTTTTTTATATTTCCAATGTTTAAATAATCAGTTGAGGAATTATTTTTCCTTCTAAAATCATAACTGGCATTTCTCAATAGAGTATCAAAAAATAAAAAAATTATCAATAATTTCATTGTTTATTGATTCAACAATTTGTTAAAAACAAATTACGACTAACATTATATTTTTTCATATAAAAGTAATTGAAATTACAGAAACAGCCATATGTAACATAATACTGAAAAAAATTATTTAAATCTTTCATTAAACTTTCCAAAATTACACGATACCGAAGTTTGTTACATATGGCTGTTTCTGTAATTTCAATTACCTTCAAAAAAAAATCATATATAAGTCAGAATTTGTTCATAACAAATTTTTGTATCAATAAACAATGAAATTATTGATACATTTTTTTTGTTATCCTATTAAAAAATCCCAATCATGATTTTTAAAGAAAAAATAATTCCTTTACTAGTTATTTAAACAATGGAAATATAAAAAAACTATTATAAACAATAGAAAGATGTTTTTTAGTTTTTTTTTTCAAATCATTATTTTGTCATGACAACAATATGGTAAAAAACTTTTTTTTCGAAGTAGTAAACTTGTCTATTTGTTTATAAATAATTTATAATAAATGACGTAAAGAAATTCATGCAGCATAACTTAATGCCATTGTTAGATAAGAAAACGGCAAAAATATGGGTAACATTTGTTTAAAAAAAATTACCATAATTTTTTAAATATTTTATTAATGTTTCACTTTGAACAATTAAAATAAAAAAAATAAAGAACTTTTATAAACTATATTTATATATATATATATATATATATATATATGTGTGTAAATGTGTAAATATATATATATATATATATATATATTTACACACATATATATATATATATATATATATATATATATATATATAAGTAGCAAGCCATTTGTAAGTCAATTATTTAAACTTTTATGTCGATCTTTGTGAAAACGGAGGTCGGAAAAAAAGCTAGTTAGTTAACAATTGTATAACTTAAAAAAAATATACATAAGGATTTTTTTCTAACGGAACTTTATTCTTTCGAATGTTAAGATAACAGCATGATATTTTTAAATATTTGATTCGATATTAATACTATAAAAAAAAATCATGTGGTATACTGTTTTCAGCGGTGATGCGCCCTTGCCGAACTGCCGCGCGGAGACAAATTTTCGGCGTTAAATTGAAATTAAAAATACTAGAGAAAGAGTTCCGGGAGTTTGAACTTTTTGATTGGAAATTTCCTCCTCTTTAATTTTTTTTTCAAATTTCTTAGTTATCAATAGTTTTTGAATTATTAGCAAAAAACTGAATTTCTTTTTGGCAATTGCAATTTTTTATGTGCTTTGAAATCGAAATACAATTTTTTACACGTCATTCCGAATCCAATGAGCCATCACTCATATTTTTGGGTGCTTCATCAATAATTAACACCATTTCGAACTTGGTGATTAGACTATTTGATCAGTATTCTCATGGTAAAAAAACGTGGTTGCTTCAAAATCCACATTTTGTGAAATCAACATAAACGAGTTGGTCCTCATCACATTGAATCAAATATATCCAAATTCAAAATGTTGTCAAAATAAAATAATTTTACATTTTTCCCAAGTGTGTCTTCATAAAGTTATAACTACTAATAGGTACTCAAACAACCAATATGAAATCTAGGTTAACGAAACTTCATGTAACCTGCTTCAATTTTCAGCAACTGTGGAATGCTCTACAACAAGTGGAACTCAAGTCTGCCGTAGTTGATCTTCCATCAGGTCTAGACAGTAGAATGGCTGAAGGAGGCTCAAACTTCAGTGTTGGACAAAGACAACTTGTTTGCCTTGCCAGAGCGATATTGAGAGATAACAAAGTATTGGTGTTGGACGAGGCCACAGCGAATGTTGATCCACATACAGATGCGCTCATCCAGGAGACAATCAGGAAAAAGTTCACCAATTGTACAGTGCTCACCATCGCACATAGATTGAATACCATCATGGACTCTGACAAAGTTCTGGTTATGGATGCTGGACAGAAAGCTGAGTTTAATCATCCGCACATTCTCTTGCAGAACGAAAAAGGTGTTTTCCATTCATTGGTGATGCAGACTGGAAAAGCTAGCGCCAAAAATCTGATGGCGATAGCTGAAGAGGCATATGAGGCACAACATGGACAGAATAAAGAGTAATTCTGGATATTTCAGTTGTCCTCCACCGAATGCAGAGTGGTTTTTGACATAATTACAGTTTTTGATTATCCCATACTCCCTTGTGACTCCATTGAATGAAGGGAATTGAAATTGTTATGTTATAACATGGAATCATCTTCGTGTTTGTACACGAATAATAAATTCAGAGGAGTTTTGTAATTGTTCTTTATTTTATTTCTGTTGCCTCACCAAACCAGAAATATATTAAATTTTCAGTTGATAAACATGAAAACTATGCGGAACAATGCTATTATATTATTTTATAATTCTATAGTTTCTTGTGGTTCAGATATTGTTTGTTTTGTAGACTTGCGAAATACGAAAAACTAATATTGGACTTTTGGGTTCACTCAATACTTTAAACATAAATGTTTTCTGATATTTCTGGAACTACAGAAACCATCGCTGATAAAATAACTGAGGAAAATCGTCGAAAGAAATTCTTCTGAATACGCTACCAAAAATTGTAACTTATCAATAAGTGTTACTCATAATTCAGAAAGCAAATCTTTCGAGAGATTTGATGAACTATCAGTGGACCATTTGGCTCCAGTAAAGACTTATTCTGCTGAACGGTTGAAATTTGACACCGCGAGGCAAATGAAAGTGTTTCGGACTGGGAAGCAAAAATAAAGGAACTTGCTTCAAATTGTAAATATGGAGACCAACTAGGCTAGGAGTCATCATTGAAGAAACACAACTCCAAGGAGAGTTCGGAAGTTGCCAATACGGAGGCAGAACCGGTGAATTTTTATCTTCAACTTGTAGAGGTACCGATGCCTGCATATCATTAGATCCCACCAGGGAGACCAATTACATCGTACAATATTGGTTAGAATCAGGGACAAACTCAAATAGTAAGAAACCAACGAAATATTAAGAGCTATGTTTGCGGAAGGAAAACCACACATCGAGTAACAGCAATTATAAACATTGCATGTGCTACAACAAATGTGGAGTGCTTGGTTACTTGGTCCGGGTTTGCAGGCAAACCTCACCTCACTTCTTGAGTGAGTATACCCAGTGAGTTTCACAGAGTTTGCATCATATGGGAATCTTTCTTATTATACATTCGTCAGAAAAAACTGGGGAAAATTGGTGCAATGCGGAAAACTTGCATTCGAGTTGTCGAAATTCTACATTTCCAAACAGTGTACAGGAGAGAACAAAAAATAGGAATTTTCATCAAGAGTAATCTATCCTTATTTTCGACATTATCAAAAAATTCACTACCAAAAGTTGTTCAGAATGAGAAACAATATTCAGATTTGGAATCACAGCCACCTACGCAACAAACTTGTTTTCCAAATTTTGATGGTTTTAGCGCCTCAGAGTACTAGTATCTCTCATAATATATAATATTTCAATGCAAAATTTGGTCCAATTCATCATTCGAACTATGGTGCAAACCTTTTGCAACTCACTCTATATATATATATATATATATATATATATATATATTTATATATATATATATATATATATATATATATATACAGGGTGTAACTGAATAAGTGTAAAACATTTAAGGAGGTGATTCCTCATCGAAAAAAAGATAGGATCTTTCATATAAAGAAACTTCATTGGAGCATCCCTTGTTAAGATACAGCCCCTTAAAGGGGTACATAAAATTTGTATAACAATTTTTTCACAAGCACTGAAAAAGTTACAATATTGAAATTAACCTGACGTTTTGTACTACCAAAAGACACTTAGCCAGTAATTTATTTGGTTTACCCCATGGTTGTAAGGGTGAAAACGCAACCCCTAAAATTTATTTCCAATGTAACTTTTGTCTTATTATTTGTTTACCATTTAAAAATTTATTTCCGATAGCCTGTTTCATTCTAAACAAAAAATGTCTCTTGGGTTTTTTGCCCAAAATAAACCAGTAAGCAGCAAAACATTATTTTACGAACAACTACAGAGATACATCGTCATAAATGCGAACTGGATTTATTATTATTTTGTAGTTAGTACCTGCATTAAACGATTAAAGGGTAATAAACAATACTAAGTTATTAATAACAAAACACACAACATGTAGAAATCATAGTGAATGTTCAATATGTCTACCTTCAAACATTACGCATGCGTCTAGACGTCGGCGCATTGAGCCACGTATTCGCTCAAATATTCCTGGAGTCTCTCTGATTACCCTGCACGCATCGATGATGCGGTTTCTTAAGTCCTCTACATCGCGAACAGGAGTACGATATACCAAATGCTGTGAATGGCCCCAAATAGAGAAATCGAGAGGATTGAGATCCGGGGATCGAGCGGGCCATTTATGTAGTCCTCCTCGACCTATCCACTGATTTGCATATGTTTCAGTTAAATGCTGACGTGCTACTTGACTAAAATGGGCGGGAGCCCCATCATGCATAAAAACATATCCCTTCTGACGCCCAAAGGAACTTCCTCCAGCAGTACTGGATGCACTTCTCTTAAAATTGAACGTATGCCTCACCATTTAATCGAGGAGGTAGAAAATGAGGCCCAATTAAATCATCCCCAATAACTCCGAGCCACACGTTAAGAGAAAACTGTTCTTGATGGCTAGTTTCGACAATAGCGTGAGGGTTTTCATCAGCCCATATGTGGTAATTATGAAAATTAATAATCTTGTCACGAGAAAAACTACATTCGTCTGTGAATTCTATCGTCTTCAGAAAGTCACAATTTCTTCTAATCATTTCCAGCATCCAATTGCAAAATTCAAGACGGTTCGGAAAGTCTCGCGGTAACAGTGCCTGTACTCGTTGCAGATGGTAAGGGTATAAGAGTTGTTCCTTTAAAATTCGAAATACCGTCATATGATCAACATTTAGCTGGAAAGCAATCTTTCTAGTACTGGTAGTAGGTTGTTCTTCAATCAAATCAAGTACTGCTTCCTCAAGCTGTGGTGTTCGTATTTCTCGATGGCGACCACAATCCTGCGTTCTTTTGTCGAATGAACCATATTCTCGTAATCGTTGATGAAGTCGAGCAAATATTCTATGTGAAGGATGCTGCCGTTGAGGATACATTTCAGCATATCTTCTAGAAGCTTCTAACCCATTCCCCTGCGACAGACCGTAAACGTAATGCATATCAGCCATTTCCTCATTTGTGTATGCCATTTTATTAACAAGTGAATTATTAAAGTAACAAATTAAGAACAGAACAACAACACACAATTAGTATTAATTCAATTTCGAAAATTCCCAAACTGACAGCGTCATACCAATTTAATTGTCACTATCGCTAATAGCGACCTACTAGATAGATTAGTTTCGTATTTTCGCATTTATGACGATGTATCTCTGTAGTTGTTCGTAAAATAATGTTTTGCTGCTTACTGGTTTATTTTGGGCAAAAAACCCAAGAGACATTTTTGTTTAGAATGAAACAGGCTATCGGAAATAAATTTTTAAATGGTAAACAAATAATAAGACAAAAAGTTACATTGGAAATAAATTTTAGGGGTTGCGTTTTTCACCCCTTACAACCATGGGGTAAACCAAATAAATTACTGGCTAAGTGTCTTTTTGGTAGTACAAAACGTCAGGTTAATTTCAATATTGTAACTTTTTCAGTGCTTGTGAAAAAAATTGTTATACAAATTTTATGTACCCCTTTAAGGGATGCTCCAATGAAGTTTCTTTATATGAAAGATCCTATCTTTTTTCGATGAGGAATCACCTCCTTAAATGTTTTACACTTATTCAGTTACACCCTGTATATATATAGATTTGTGAAGCTTAGACGACTGTCTAAGTTAAGGAAAAATCGGAGTAATATTCGGGTATGCAGCCAATAGGGCTGGAATAAAGTGAACTCTTGTTTCTGTTCAAGCTTTCGAGTCTTTATTGGCTCCTCTTCAGGAACTCTACAATTGTTATATTACAGTACAATTGATATGAACAAAAATTATTTTTTTAACTTACGAAAATTGAGGTTGAAAGAAAGCATTGCTTTTCACAAACATGTAGCACTAATGTAGAAAACATTCAATTTCAGTACGATAACTAATACATTGTTAAAAAAGGGAAAACAGAGTTTTCTTTGTAAATATCATTTGATATGAGAAAAAAATTTTTTATTGAAACTTAACCACTAAAAGTGTAATATATATATATATATATATATATATATATATATATAGATATATATATATAGATAGATAGATATTTATTTGCAATTAAAGTGTTACAGGGAACACAAGGTTTTGTCATTAAAACTGAAAAATGTATAAACTATAACATAAAAATCTAGTATTTAAAAAGACAGAAAATATTTTTCCTTGATTTTAAAATATAAGGAAGAGAGAGAAAAAAAAGACAGAATACATTTTTCCTTGATCAACAGACAGGCAAGCAGACATACATTTTTAACATATACTATTAGTCACTACACAATTCACTCTCTGAGACGATTGCTATGCATCAAAAAATTCCTTCAGGTTATAAAAACTTTTTTCGACTAAAATTATTTGTTTTTTCTTCTTGAAAATATCGAAAGTTTCAGCAGATCTGATTTCTAGCGGTAGTTTATTATGAATTGAGCTTCCTGCACAGTGAGGTGACTTTTTGAATGTATTTGTACTAAAGTTTGAAATGTGAATTTCTTGTGCTTTCCTGGTCTGATATCTATGCACATCTTGATTAAGCGTCAATTTATTTTTATTTTTATGAATGAAGCAGGAAATTTTTAAAATATATATTTTGGTCACAGTAAGTATTCTCTGTTTTTTGAAAATATCTCCACAAGATTATCTGTATTGCAAATCATACAGTGCTTCTCAAAAGTCTCCCTATTATTTTTTGAACGATTATACATAAACAAGTGAAATTTGGAAACTGAATATCAAAGGTTGTAAACTTCCCTACTAGTGATGATAGATGACGAAATCGGCAAAGATGACGTCACAAGGCCATTGTGACCAATACTTTTGAATGGAACCCTACGGCAAGCGACAACTCTTTTAAAAAGTATCGAAAAAACCTAATCAATGATAATAATTTTGTTTGTGTTTATAGCAGTTTCAATGGCTCATTAGTAAACATTAAAATTTAAATTCCATTCAGTATGATATTAATGACAGATTTAAGAATCAGTATCTATCTTGCTCGAAGTGACCTCCATTTACAGCCTGACAGTGAAATATCCTATCGTTAAACTCTTCTCGTACTTTTGCAAATGTGTCTGCGGAAGCAGCCTCACATTCTGCAACAACACGTTGTTTAAAAACGTCAATATTGTCAGGTTCCGTGGCGTAAACCTTCGATTTAAGGTACCCCCACAGAAAAAAATCCAAAGGTAGGAGGTCCGGTGATCCATTTACCACGATACTCATCATCCAAATACCGTCCTACTGCACCGTTATACTGTGGAGGAGCACCATCCTGTTGGGATGATATTTCCAAATTGCCGAATTCATCTGGATTATCTTCCAAAATTTCAAGGATTAACGGTTCTATTGCGTTTTGCAACAGCTCCAGATAAACCTCACCAGTTAAATTAGTATTTAAAATGGAGGCCCAACGATGTGGTTCCCCAGGATACCTGCCCAAACATTCCCCTTCTGGGGAAATTGGGTATGTGTTTCACGAAACAGGTGAGGAATTGCGTCACTCCAAAACCCCACATTCTGTGTATTTACATTTCCATTTAGATAGAAAGTACTTTCGTCACTAAAACAAATTGTTTTGACATAGTCTGGCTGTTGGTTAATTTTAGTTTCCATATTTTCTCAAAATTCTAGTCTTCGGTCTGGGTCGTCGTCTGAGAGTTGATGAACCATTTTTAATTTGTATGGATGAAATTTGTTTATTTTCAACACCCTGTGTACTGTACTTCGACTGACTTCACAGGTAGATGCAACGTGAGTTGTTGAAGGAGTAGGATTAACTATTACTTCTGCCGATCTGCCAGATCGTTTCGCATCATTAATACTACCCGTTGTTTCAAACTTACGAAGAAGCTCCCTTAAATAAGTCCTCGAAACGGGGCGATCGGGAAACCTCTCATTAAAAATGCGTTCTGCTGCATGAATATTTTGTCCAGTTTCACCAAGAATTATGATCGCTGCTACTTTATCACCTAAAGCACGTACCATTTCGCTTCTTGAAGCACTCAAACGTTCGGCTCACAACAGTTTAACAAATTATTAAAATGTACAAAAATATCAAATGTACCAAAAGCTGCTAAAAAAGTTGAACGTTCGATCAACAATACACAAATTATTAAATGTACAAAAACTTGGACAATTACGAAAACGTCGAATTAGGGAGACTAACAAAAACGTCAGCTTAATTGACAACTATCCAGAGGCGGAGCTTGAATTTGGAATTTCAGTATTAACTGATTCAATTCACCACAGCTTTGCGTTTTTCAAAAGCGAGTTGCCAAAACTGCCATAAACACAAACAAAATTAGTATCCTTGAATAGGTTTTTTCGATACCTTTTAAAAGAGGTTTCGCTTGCCGTAGGGTTCCATTTAAAATTATTGCTCACAATGGCCTTGTGACGTCATCTTTGACGATTTCGTCATCTATCATCACTAGTAGGGAGGTTTATAACCTTTAATATTCAGTTTACGAATTTCACTTGTTTATGTATAATCGTTCCAAAAATAAGAGGGGGGGAGCGGACTTTTGAGAAGCACTGTATATGATTCTTATGATCCTTTTCTGTAGTACAAAAACTCTGTCAACATTAGTAGATTGGCTCCATATTATTATGTTATAACTCAAGATTGAGTAGACACGTTTAGAATAACACGTGTTCAACTCACTTTGATTGATTTCTTTCTTCAATTGTAGAATAGCAAACGTATTTTTTGCAAGTTTGGAGCATAATGAGTCTACTTCTCGATGGAATATTCGGTTATTATCGATGGTTGTTTCAAGGAATTTTACACGATCGCTGGTTTCAATATGGCTTAGATTTGGCAGAATATTTGTCTTACTCAGTGAGAAAGGCATAAAAACGTTTTTTTTTTACATTCATGATCAAATAATTTTTATGACACCACGATTTTAATTGCTTGATTACTATATCTGATTTAGTCTCTAGATCTGCTAACTTGTTGGCCTAAATGATTATTGATGTATCGTCAGCATACATGTGAATATTCCCAGAAGTTACAAACTGTGGTAAGTCATTGATAAAGATAAGGAACAGTAGAGGACGAAGTATTGAACCTTGCCCTACCCCGACATTCAATTCAATTTCTTCGGAAGTCTCTGAAACTATATTCACTGCGATTCGCCTATTTTGTAGATATGAAGCAATCCATTCTAGTGGTTTACCTCTTATTCCTGATTTATACAATTTCTCTTCAAGGAAATTTGGATTAACAGTATCGAAGGCAGCAGTAAAGTCGAAAAATAAGCCTGCAACTTTTTTCCTTTGTCCAGACAAGAATATACTTGTTGTGTGAATTCTAGCGTCGCTAATTCAGTGGACTTTTCTGACCTATAGCCATATTGGCAGTTTGTAAATATACTATGTTCTTCCATGAAAGAATAGATTCTAGTTGCGAAAGACTTCTCAGCAATTTTTGATAAACAGCTCAATAGTACAATAGGTCTATAATTTTCAATAATATATTGATCTCCTTTATTATAAAGTGGAATCACTTTTCCCAATTTAAGAGAATCAGGGAAGTGCCCAAGTTCAAAAGAGTGATTGATTCGAAGGTCGCAATAGGTTGAGATATATATATATATATATATATATATATATATATATATATATATATATTATATATATATATATATATATATATATATATACAGAGTGACCCATTTGAAAGCAGGCCACCTCTCTAAAACTATTATTTATTATCCGATTCAGGAGTGTTTGTTTTCAGTAGATAGAGCATCAATAGTCCAGTGGAATGCCATGAAATCGAAATAAAAATTTCACGGCCTACTTTGAATTTTTTTCAAGGTCAAAAATTCAAAAAACATACTAGTGTGAATAAAATTTGATAACGCCACTGGATTTGTGATGCTTTCAAATGTGTGTGACCAAAATTTAACGATAAAATTATTTCTTTTAACAGAAATATGGCATAAGTAAAATTCATATAACTTTATCAAAATATTTCGAATAGTCATATAAATCACAATCTTGTTGGAAAGATCGTTTAGAATGCTCTTTCAGGTCGTTAGCAGTCGAGTTTGTGAACAACAGTTATTAAAAATGGCGTCAAATTATGTTTCTTCCAAACGTAACTCCAAAGTATAGGAGATAGTTTTGTCCATCGGAACATAATTGTAAGAAACATAATTTGACGCCATTTTGAATAAAAAAATTGAAGTAGGCCGTGAAATTTTTATTTCGAATTTATGGCATTCAACTAGAACTATTGATGCTCTATCTACTGAAAAAAAAAACTTTTGAATAGGATAATAAATAACAGTTTTAGAGATATAAAATCTTTCAAAGAATCACCTCCCGAAGTTTGTCAACGTACTCAATCAAACACTGTATATATATATATATATATATATATATATATATATATATATATATATATATATATATATATATATATATATATATATATATATATATGTATATATATATATATATTTATATATATACACAGTGTGTTGATTGAGTACGTTGACAAACTTCGGGAGGTGATTCTTTGAAAGATTTTAGGACGAAAATTTCATACAGGGTGATCGGAATAAAAATGTTCAAGAGTTTTTGGAGTTGACATTTTCGACAATAACCAATTCAAAGTGGGCAAGTACAATCCATTCGATACTGTGCACTACACAAAATAATTCATTTTTCAAATAATTCACAGGGTCCTCCTTCTTTCAGAGTCAAGCCTTGTTCAACCCTTCTGAATTTTTTTTCCGCCGCCACTGACAGATTATGAGAAAGAAATATCCAATGTTGTTTCATTCAACATCTTTTTGTTTTCCTGAAGTTTTTCATTTACTTGTACGGTTCAGAAGCTATATTGAAAAATTAATGCAAACATTTTCCAGTATGGCATAACATAACGAAATTTGAGAAGCAAACATTCCCACAAACTTCTAGGGGTGATTTTCCGAAAGATTTCAGGACGAAAAGTTAATATAAACATATGTCCGAAACGGCTTGATTTTCAAGATAATTATTTTGTATCGTGCGCACTGTTGAATGGATTATTCTCGCCTAATTTGAATTGATTATTGTCGAAAATGTCGAAGTAAACTCCAAACACTCTTGAGAAAAATGTATATTTATCACTCTGTACCTCAATAACCAAGCCGTTTGGGACATATGTTTATATGAACTTTTCCTCCTGAAATCTTCCAAAGAATCACCTCCCGAAGTCTGTCAACGTACTTAATTAACACCATGTATATAGGGAAATTGTATTTGTTGTTTCGAAACGTTTCAAGATAACTTCAAATCCAAATTTGGAAATACCTCATATTTCTTTGCAATAACGGAAAAATCAAGAAAACTGGTAAATATCAGTGGTCATAGAAACTTTTTTTTTATACAGAATGCCTTATGGTATAACATTGGCGCCATCTCCATTTCCAAATAATATGGAGCAAATGACTGTTATACCGGACGTGGCATGTTTCTTGAGTATGCTTATAATAACAGCCTAAAATTATCAATTACATTTTGATTGCCTCGAAACAGTATTGAAACGCGTTCGCGATTGCGGCCTCAAGGTGAACAAAATTGTTTTTATCCAAATAAGTTACTGAAATATTTGACCACGATAGCTTACATACTTCGGATGGTAGAGTTTTAGTTAACGAGCAAGTTCAAGTGACTGGGCAGTAACAGTATTATACTCGTTCTTGCGGTTGGTGTATTTCTATTGTAAGTTCATTGCAATATTTTCAAAGTGATGCAGCCTCTCTATGGTTTACTGCAAAAAATTCGACTTGGTGCAGATCTTTAGACTGTATTTGAAAAAGCTAAAGGTGAGTTGTAATCATCAGCAGATTTGGCGCATTTCGATAAAAAGAAGTTTAAGGTTGATGGGTCTCGGTTTGCCCCGGCTGCGACGCTGAGTCATATACAGTGAGTGCATTCCTAAAGTTGCGGATAAATTCAACAAAAATTAGAATGGGTGCTTGAAAAAAACGCTCGAACCCGTCGATTTCTGTTTTTATTTTGGAGTTTTTTACTTTAGTTTGATATATACTGGGTATCTCAAGAAAGAGATATGACGACTTCGATATATTTTTTTAAATGTCAACTCAATTTTTTATAGCAGGATTTGTTGATCGCCTTGGCTATTGTCAGATTGTTAACAGTGCCTAATTCGAACATTTATTCCAGAAATTTGTTTTCTTTTTAAATGTTAACGATATTTTTTTTTATTTCCTTATTTATATCCTTATCCTCCTGAGATCCAACGTCCATTTTAATGGACACCTATTTATTTTCGTATTAAAAAATAAATTACCTTTCCTTTGCTGTAAAGGCCAGTTGTCCAACGCAGTGGACATATATGTGCTGCCACCTATGCATTTATCAAGCAAGTTCAGTTGACGTAATATATTTGTGCAAACAAGTAAAGTGATGTGATCATGAGTGCCTTTGGAAAGCAAATGATTGAGTGTAAGTAAGTTGATAACCTAATGATAACTCCAAAGGAGTTAAGGATAATTGAGAGATGAAAATGCTGAAAACTTTAATGAAGAGGACATTGAAGAGGATTTGGAAATTCATTCAGACTTCGAATCAGATGAATCTGATCCAGAAATGAACATTCCATTAAGCACAGTGAAAGATCAATGGGCTCGGAAAAGTTGGAAAAAAACTGACAGGTACCTAATCCATCCTAAATTTAAATTTCTCCATTCAATTTGTCTTGTAGATTCCAGCCTCGCATTTTTGAAACACTGGTGCCAGAAGATAGTAATTTTGAGCGGAAAGACTGGAAACACAAGGTCATTAAAACCAGGAACACAGGTATTTGTTGATCGTTTCTTTACGACAATACCTCTTCTAGAATATTTACTAACAAAAGGTATAGTTTGCACCGGGACAATTATGAAATCACGGATACCAGCAACTGTGCAGTTGACAGCGGAGAGTTATTAAAAAATTTCGCAGAGGTTTTACAGAAAAAACAGTTAGAAATGATGGGAAAGTAAATATTATACAATGATTTGACCAAAAACCAATATTACTAGCTTCAACAGCATCAGGACAACATCCTACCGATAACTGTAAAAGATGGTCCAAAAAAGATTCCAAGTACATGCTTGTCTCTCGCCCCTGCATTATAAAATGTGCTTCAACGACTCAATGGGCGGTATTGACCTAATAGACCGAATGATAAGCTATTATCGAATGTCTGCAAGAACGAAAAAGTGGACTGTCAAAACAATTTTTCACCTGATTGATCTAGCAATAGCAAATTCCTGGATTTTATAACGTGAGGACAGGAAGGAATTGGATGATGCTCCAAAGGATATTTTGCAATTTCATGCATTTAAGCTTGAAATTGCAGATTCCTTCTTCACTGATAATCATATGAATGACGGAAACTCAGTCTCACCCTTACGACTCACTACAAGAAATAACCCTGAGGGTTATACTCAGTCACTAAAGTCCACTCCAACTTCTTTACGATATAAATTAAATTTGCCTCAAGTAGCCAAGGTTAGGAATTCTATGAGGTGCAAGTACAGAAATTGTCGAAAAAACACACATTTTTCTCATTTTTATACATCTCTTTGAATTTAAACATTATATTTAGTTCTCAACCACAATAAATAAATTATTATCATCTAACTTATTTCATTTTCCTTTGTTATAGTTTTGACTTGACTAAGGTCAAATGTCCATCTGGTTAGACACATTGTTTTTCAAAAACGGTATATACAAAAAATCTAAAAAAAATAATTTAAGGGTTTTGCGATATATCAGATCATTGGTGAAGTTTTCATTGCAATGTGTTGGGTAGTTTTTCCTGGGATCTCAGGAGGATATTAAATAGTACGTAAAAAGATTTGCCATTTCTAATTCAGCACTGAATAAGAATTATGAAGAAAATTCAAGACAAGCTTTTATACAAATGCACTAAGAAGGAAAAAAATATTTCTTCAATTGTTTGACCTAGGTTATTCTGTGAGTAGCAGATTCAAAATATTATCGCGCAAGAATACCTATTTTATATTCGCGGCAAGCTTTTGAATCTGATACTCACAGAATAACCTAGGTAAAACAATCATTGAAAATAATCCTTCTAAGTGCATTGGTATAAAAGCTTGTCTAAAATTTTTTCATAATTTTTATCTTATTGAATTCTGATAAAAATTGATAACCTCCGTCACCCAAAAAAAACTCTTATACCAATTTTGGATGGCATCGAGCCATAATAACAAACTACGCCATCTTGAATTCATGAATTTCGACAAAAACATCATGATGTCCGACCCCAACCCCCCCACACCAGTTTTGAAAGGAATCTGGCTAGAATCACGAAACTCCCAGCCATCTTCAGCTCGTGCATGATCTATGACCCCAAAAACCTTCACATACCAATTTTTATTGAAATCGAGCTATAACAAAACTCGTCGCCAGATTAGAGCCGCCATCTTGAATTTATGAATTTTGTCAAAAAATTCGTGATCTCTGTCCCCGAAACCCCACATACTGATTTCAAATAGAATCGAACCATAATCACAAAAGTCGTCCGCCATATTGGAGCCGCAATTCTGTATTTTCTCTAGCAAAAATTCCATAATGCATTGTCACCGGAATTATGAACACCTGCCAAATTCCACGTTAATCGGATAACTAGAAGTGGGTCAAATTCAACTTGTAAGATTTGATTACAAACCCACAGACAGACATCGGGACAGGTGAAACTAAATAAAAACTCGAAATGAGGGTTGACATTTCGAAAAAATTATATTTAGACTGATGTACTTTGAACTGATGATATATCGACCACAAACCGTTACTAGCAAATATTTTGCAGCAACGTTCTGTTTTCCAAATTTGGAAATAAAAAGGATCTCATAGTTTTTGCAGCAACATTCTATTTTCCAGATTCCATCTTATTTTCTCTAAATCATTCGGGAACAGGGACACTACTCATAAAGCAAACATTACAAATTTCTACATAAACAATAAGTAGGAGGCTGATAAAACCCACCCTAAATAAACCTGTACTGACTTGATGCTCAGAGAACAGCGCCAAAATCTGCAGAGAGGAGCTCATTTCTCGTTCACCCGAAGGTAACAGCCCGTCTTTGGGTCAGGACGTCGCCTGGAGTACTGGAAGCGGTGCACTGGGAAACGGTCCGGTCCTCTCCGGGCTGGGGGTTTCGCGAACAACCAACAGCCTGTAAATACTGAATACAGGGTGTCCCTGGACTTCCTTTTTTCCTCTCGGGAATATATAGATGGGGTCAAAATATCACCAGTACTTCATAAAACTTTTGTTCCTAAAAGCCTTCGTTACCAAGTTACGGGACCTCAAAGTTACAAAATGAAAAATGTTTTTCTTTGATAACTTTCAAAGTGAATATTCAAAATCATCTCAATTTTGGTGATTGACTAAACAAATTAATTCCTTCGTTGAGCTTTCATACAGGAGTCAGTTGTTTTGCTACAAAGTCAGGAACGGACTACCCCCGATGGTCCACACCCCAAAGCTTTGAAATGACAGATAATTTTTCAATAGTTTTCGAAAAAATAAGGTTACGTAGACAATTTCCTGAATAAAAATACTCGTGTAGAAAGTCGATCGGAGCAACGATTCTTAATAAAAATGCAGTTTAACTCGACGACATCAAACTCGATGGTCCACCATTATATGAAATGAAAAATGTTCACAGTAAAAATACTAATGCTAACGTTAATTCAACAACATTTAAAACAGGGATAATACAAAATATGCTAAAATAAAGTCGTAAACAAAAAGTACAGTACCTAGTTGAAAGTTTCATTCACAATGTAGAAATTTTTTTAAATGAAATATCAAGTTATGTAGATTCGTGGTGTTTTTGAACTAACAAGCTACTCCACTATGAAATATCGAATTCAGTCCATATTTTGTATATACGCGTGGAATAAGCACGTTTCGTGTTGTGTTATCTGAATCTCATGAAACTCAACATTTGGATGTTGCAAATTCGTATTCACAGCAGTTTTTGTAGCGGATTTTGCATTTCTGTTTGCTCTTGAGGCTTGCGATTGATAATTTACACCATGAGTTTTGTAAGGTAAACGTGTTTGTATGATAAAATAGCGTTATGAACATTGTACCTATCATTTCTATTTTCATTACAAATTGATCTTTTCGAATAATGGTAGACATCTCAGGTTGGATTTCGTCGAACAAAAATGCATTTCTATCAAAAATCGTTGCTCCGATCAATTTTCCACACGAGTACTTTTATCCAGGAAATTGTCCAGGTAACCTTGTTTTGTCAAAACATATTGACAAATCCCAGTCATTTCAAAGTTTTGGGGTGTGGACCATCGGGGGTAGTCCGTTCCTGACTTTGTAGCAGGACAACTGACTCCTGCATGTAAGCTCATCGAAGGAATTCATTTGTTTAGTCAATCATCAGAATTCAGATGATTTTGAATATTCACTTTGAAAGTTATCAAAGAAAAACATTTTTTATTTTGTAACTTGGAGGGCCCGTAACTTGGTAACTAAGGCTTTTAGGAACAAAAGTTATATGAAGTACTGGTGATATTTTGACCCCATCTATACATTCCCGGAAGGAAAAGAGGAAGTCCAGGGACATCCTGTATATATTTATGTATATTTATAAATAGTTATTTTATAAGTTTTTAAAAATGAAAAATAAATAATATTGGATTGGATTGGGACTCTCAAGGGTTGCATACAATTATGAAACATTATGTATACATCAACGGAAAAACACATTTTCTACTCACCCGTGAACATTCAATAGCTATTTGGGTATTTAGAGCACAAAGTGATTGATTGCCGCATGACAAAGAGAGTTACGGTAATCTTTCGGAAGCGGCAATTACAATTTTCGCTCGAATTACACACATTATTTTCACGACAAACTCAGGTCTCAGATACAGGAAAAGCAAAATCGGAATCATCCGAATAATATTAAATGCATAATAGTAAAAACTGCTTTACAAACTACTCTGAATAGTATAAAGTATAAATGAAATGTACCTTTTTGAGGAGAATCTGGGGTTCCTTGTAGAAATATTTCTGAATACTTATTCACCTTCTTCTATTGGCACCAAGTTATGAACTTATTGTATTGTAATTCATATTTTTGCCTTGATTTTTCTGGAAGGATATTCAAAGTCACATTTTCCGCACTTTCTGCAGGAGGTGGGTTAGATAATTCACTATCACTATTTTCCATGAATACTTATTCATTTTCAACAGTACCTTACAAATGCGGCGGTTTTCGAATTTTTCGCTCTAGAGCAGCAGTGATGTCAATTAATGACATTCCTCGTAAAATGTCAACTTTGCGTCGAGATTTGAAAGCGCCAAAGGCTACTTTGTTATACGGTTGTCAAAAAGCCTTTTTATGGTTCTCTGATTGATTTCTTTGATAGTGTAACTAAAACAAGTACAGTATGCCACTGCGTGATTATCATGAGCCGGTCGATATAACGGTTGGAGTTTCCCGAATCATACATAGAATCATCGAAATATTTCCACGATCCGACAAACAGGTGCTCGAAGCTTCTGGATGTCAAGGAGGGCTGTATAAAAGGTCGTGGGTACCGCGGGGATGCAGTCAGATATTCATTCATACCCGGTACATTTTAGTAGTTAACTGTCATCTGGTTATTTGATTATCAGCGTACATCATTGTGTTATGGTTACCAATTATAATGAATGAACATAATTAATCGAGTGTTTTCATCAGGCGGCAAAACCCGGTTTCATAACAATAGATGAGAGAGCACTTTGTCAGTTATCTTGAGTAGCAGATTCATTTATCGAAATATATTGGAGAGATCCATAAATTCCAATAATGATAAATGTAATTTTCATATAGATAAATCTGAAAACATTGATTATAGCGAACATTCGAAGATCGACCATGTGTTGAGTGTGTTGTAATGATATTGTGTTACATAAGAAAAAAGTGAGTATTAAATCTTGAGGTCGTATTAAAGAATTATTATAACCGATACTTCGGCCTGAATATGAGTCCCCAAACATTTCTTCAGCGGAGGATTAACCTAACAAACAATTTATAAATATCACGAGGACTTCTCATGGTGCTGGTGACAAGAACATAAGTTCAGATATCAACTTTATTAATTGTGATGCCATAAAATGATACTTTCTTGAAGTGCTGCATAACCAATTACATTTGAGAGTATGGAAGCTGAAGAATGATTGATTCTAAGTAGGATTCTCTGGAATCTAGGAAAAATTCATAAATTGAAAATGATGCGGAACCTGCGCTATGTTCGCTGACATAGAAGGGGATATATACCAGATGATTGTTAATTAAAGTGCGATTATTACTCAAACTATCAGAACTCTTGGTTAGATCAAAATTAATTTGGTAGTTATTTTATCACTTGATGAAATCGCCATTAGTTTATTCACAGTAGTTGAAAAGTTATAACTCATGACAGATTAGAAAATATCGATAAAACTTCAAATTTTCATAAACAAATGCATGTACTAATGATTAATGATAGTTACATACTAACTCATTCTAAACATCAGTTAATTCCCTATAAAAACGTCCCGAACGCTAATTATCGTATCTGTAATAGTTCAAAAGATAAAGATGTTAATAACCCAATAGATTTAATAGCCAACTTGACTTATGTAGAGTATAAAATAATAAATTGCAATAGTTTTTTTTTACATTTTAACGCATATTATATGTTATGAAAGAAGGAATATTGTGGCATTTCAGACAAATTTCAATTTATAGAAATCTCTTTTCGAGTAGGATTTGAACCTGCGTCCTCTAGATCTCTAGAGGATGCAAGTTCGAATCCCGCTCGAAGAGGGTTCTTTTCTGAAAAGGGTCTGAAATACCACTCTTGCCAAAATACGTACCACCTAAGAATAAAGTATCCAATATATACACTTACGAGCAAAAAAATTGACCCATGGGCTCTTAATGAAATTGAAATTCTTTACTAATCTTTAGTTATCTGGTGATCATTAACTATTACACAGGTGAATGAATATGCATTTCGGATAAGTATTCTCCTTCTTTCATTTTGGAAACACATATCCTAAACTGAGCGTGAACTCAAACTGTTACTGTGGGTCGATTTTTTTGCTCGTAAATGTAAAGACACGCAAAAAAGGAGAAAAGGGGGAAATATAAGTATAAGAGGTTTAGAATAATCAGAAAACTCAAAAAATCCCAAAAAACAGATGGAAATCTAAACATGGGGAATAAACAAACCGAACGAGCCGAAGAAACCAACGAGAAAAAACCGGTAACCAATGGAAATCAAAAAGGAGGAAATGAAGAATAATTTATAACTTCAGAAAATAGGCAAGTGAAACAAGTATATAAAAAATCCGAAAAAAGAACGGAAGACCAGTCCTAAAAAATCCGGATACCCAAAAGGAAAAATGAACGACACAGAGTTGAATGATTTGAATAATTATTTAGATAATTGTTTTTTAATATACCACGTTCATAAAACTGACTGGAAAGTATAAAATAATTTTTTTTTTCGATATTCGATATTTGTTTATAAAACGGACTAAGTATAAAATAATTATTTTTTTTTCAATATACCCCGTTCAAAAAACGGACTAAAAAGTTTTGAATAATTATATGAATCGTTTTTTCAAATACCACGTTTATGAAACGGACTAAAACGTATAAAATGATTTCTCCTTGCCCCATACAAATTTGTATCCACTTACTGATTCCTAACCCCATAAAGATTGTCCTGAAAATTTGTGATTGTGAATTTTTGATAGCTATGAAAATAGTTGTGAGAAATAAAACGAAAACCGTGGGGCGTATGCAATTAATAATTGAAGAATAATATTTAGTTCACCTAAGTCACTATAGCTATTTGTGTATTTAGAGCACAAATGGCCACGTTTATACCGTATGTGAATTTGGTAACCTTACCAAGTGTATGTGACCAAATTCAAACCAAATGTTTTAGTAATCGTTTATTTACATTTACAAATGATTAATTAACCAACTTGGTTCTGGTTTGGTATTTATTTAGTCATATAACCAAGAGAAAGGTTTGAAACTCTGCTATCTAATTCGGAATTATGTCATCTGTCAATGACAATGTCTGGATGTCAGTGAGCTCAGGCTCAGTCATTTTAAATTTCATTTGTTCAGCAGTTTTTGTAAAGCCCCTACTCAACATGTCATCTTCAAGGCTCTTGTAAATGTCTAGGTGTTTGAAGTTTTTGCCATCCAAAATTGATATAATTTTCTTGTACAACTATTGTTTCCATTTGGTTCATTCAGCCAGTGCGATAACCACGACAACGCTTAGCAATCTTTCAAACCAAAATTTACAGTCAGGGTTGGTAAAACTTATCATACTGTTTACACCATCTTAGTCAACTAAGTATTATAGTATGGTACACAACAAATTCCGGTACCAAACCAAGCTAGTTACTTGACCAAGTGCACAGTTTATACCACACTGACTAACAGAATTTGGTAGGAATATAATCATTAGTCTGTATACCAAGACACGGTGTAAACGTGGCCAATGATGGATTGACGCTCGACAAAGATCTTTCGAATGCGGCAGATACAGCAGATACAAAAAATCAGAAACTTCCTAATAATATTAAATACATAATAGTAAAAACTGCTTTATAAACTACTCTGAAGAGTATAAAGTATAGATGATATGTACCTTTTTGTGGAAATAATCTTCATCTGGGGCTTCTTGTAAGAATGTTTCTGAATACTCATTCACCTTCTTCGCTTGACATCAAGTTATGAACTTATTGTATTGTAATTCATATTCCTGCCTCGATTTTCCTGGAAGGAGATACGAAGTCACATTTTTTGCAATTTCTGCCACATCAGGAGGTGTGTTAGATGATTCACCATCACTATTTTCCATAAATACGTATTTATTTTCAACAATGCCGTACAAATGCGGGTGTTTTTTAGATTTTTCCGCTCTAGAGCGGCAATGGTGTCAATTAATGACATTCCTCGGAAAACGTCAACTTTGCGTTGAGATTTGAACGCTACAGGCTACTTTGGGGTTGTCGAAAAACTAGTTTTTCGTATACGCTCCCCAAAACAGCAACTTCAGGAATGTAAAACAAACCCGTAAAATGCTTCTTTTACGTAAAGTGTCGTCAGGGCAACACTTTACGAACTGAATTTCATTCATGCATAAAACATAACTGAACATTAACGGGTGTGTATGGATACTATAAAACCTATGAACCGATAACATTTTGTCGCAGGAATGTTGATTTTTTCAGAATAAAATTGTCAACGGTTATTGTTGCGGTAAGTACGAACATGATAACTTTCACACTTTCTTTCTTCGAGCAATCGCAAACAAAATTATAGTAAATTCAAACAAGATATAATCCACTCACAAGAATATACGAACAATTGTTTAGTCTGGGTTCAAATCAAGGTTCGATTTTCACACCCAAACCTACATATATTTGGCTTGATAACCATTCTCTCTTTATTTCTTCATCCTTTAATGGGCTATACCGATAGGCAATCAACCCAGCATCTTCCAATTACGTAACACAATGTTACGTAACTACGGAACTTCGTCTGCCGGATGCATAAGTCTCGCTCATGGCGATACTGCATCCCAAATTTCTTCACTATACGTTCTAAAAACAGTTCACATCGATTGGAATGCACGTTTCACGGCAATGGTAAACTGGATACGGGTCCCCTCTTTCCGACAAATCCGTGTTATCCAGCCTGGTTACCGGCTTAGAGATCAAGAAGACTATAGAGCTTCACAAACATTTACTTAGTTTCACAACTATTTAATTATTTGTGCACACATAATATGGCGAACATTCACAATCCACATTTACTTGACTCCTAACCTAAGAACGCCTTGTCCGGTTCGGAGTCGAATCCTCTTTGATAACCATTTTGTTTGTGCGTTTGCTGCTATTATGAACTTTTCTCTGATATTATTTTAATATGAAAACGCAAGATGAAAATGAATTTTTGACCGATATGTCAAGTTTTATTGATGTGTATTTTCACAGTGTCATTCTGAGAGAGTTGCTTAGCGACCAAGGTAAAAATGAAAACAACAAATTACATGGCCAATTTGGTGCAGAATGCAAACAGAAAATAAATTGTGAAAAAATAAAATAAATATAATTCGGGCGTGAGCATGCCCCCAGCCTTGAAAGATAAAAGTCTTTAAAAATCTTCACTCAAGATTTGTTGACTGGTAACGGACAAATGGAGGATACTGCCCTTCGTAATATGCCTAGGGAAGTCTGGACAGAAACCACTCTTATTATGCCATCTTCGCCGGGATGCGTATCGATGACTCGTCCTAACTTCCAGGAAAATGGTGGTAGGTTGTTGTCCTTGATTAGGACAAAAATGCCCTTGGTTACTTGGGGTCCCATTTTCTTCCATTTTTGGCGTTGTTGGAGCTCTCCGATGTACTCCTTGGACCATCTAGACCAAATATCTTGTAGGTATCGCTGCAACCTTTGAAACCGATCTAACCGATTCTCCTTGAGGTCAAGTATATCAGGATCGAGTATGGCTGTCAGGGGTCGACCGATCAAAAAGTGAGAAGGAGTGATGGGATTCAGGTCAGAAGGGTCAGAGGAGAGTGGGGAGAGAGGACGAGAGTTTAAAATTGCTTCAGTCTGTAATAAAACCGTTTGAAAATCTTCGTACACAAGATTTGCACCACCAATTACTCTTTTTAAATGAGCCTTCATAGATATTACCCCAGCTTCCCAAAAACCACCAAAGTGCGGTGAATTTGCTGGACTAAACTTCCAATCAATTCCTTCATTGGCAAGAGAAGAAGCTATAGATTTATTTTTGTTTTTGAGAAAGGTGGTTAGAATTTCAATCTCATTTTTTGCCCCAATGAAATTTGTGCCATTGTCGGAAAACAATTTGCTTGATTTTCCTCTTCGAGTACTGAAACGGCGCAATGCAGCTATAAAAGCATCCTTTGTTAGGTCAGTGGCAACTTCTAAATGGACGGCCTAGGTTGTGAAGCAGATGAATAAACACACCCAAGCCTTGTAAGTCTTACCTCCGCGACCTCGACGCTCCTTGAGAATAAAGGGACCGGCATAATCCACCCCACTTATAGAAAATGGAGGCGAAGGACTCAATCTCTCTTTTGGGATTTCACCCATGAGAGGATGAATTGTAGATGCCTTAAATCGACAACATTTCACACACTGGTGAACAACTTTCCGAGCTGCATTTCTACCAGAAATGACCCAAAACAGTTCTCTCACAGAAGCCAATAGTTGCTGTGGTCCAGCATGAAATAGCATTTGATGCTCTTCGCGAAATATTAAAGTTGTGAGGTGGTCTTTGGCAGGAAGTAAAATAGGATGTCGCTCATCATATTCAAAATTTGAACGACTAAGCCTACCACCTACTCTAATTATTTTATTCTCATCCAAAAAAGGGTTAAGGTTGAGAATTTTACTATTGGACTCTATGGGTTCATTTTGCTTGAATGAGAACAGCTCTGAAGGGAAATGCCTTGACTGTACAATTTGTATCAGTAATTGAAGAGCAAGTTGTATTTCTCTTGATTGCAAAGATCCAAGCGTTCTAAGTTCCCTTGGACTTGAAAGGTTATGTTTAAATCTCAAACAATATGCTGTATATCTTTTCAAGCGTATTAAACTCGAAAAATTAGTGATTGGAAAATCATTGTGAAGAGTAGTGAGCATGCTTGTTTGAGTGCATGATTTGAATTAGGGCAAATTGGAATTTGAAGGTAATTCTGAAATTGGCCATTCGGAAGAATCCAAGGACAACAACCTCCCACCATTTTCCTGGAAGTTAGGACGAGTCATCGATACGCATCCCGGTGAAGATGGCATAATAAGAGTGGTTTCTGTCGACATCTGCAAAATGTATAGACAAATTATGGTTGAAGCTAGTCAGCGGTCGCTTCAGCAAATATTGTGGAGAAGTTCTCCTACTGAACCAATTGATGTATTTCAACTCAATACTGTCAGTTATGGGACATCATCAGCTAGTTTTTTAGCGATTCGATGCGTTCAAGAATTGGCACATCAGAACAAGCATTGGTTTTCAGAAGCTTCTGAGGTCATTTTAAGAGATATGTATGTAGATGATCTTTTGACGTCTCATGACTCATTAGATCAACTATCTGTCATAGTTAAACAGGTCTTTGACATTCTATCTCTTGGCTGTTTTGATTTACGAAAGTGGGTTTTAAACGACCCTCTCGTTCTCCAGCATGTTGAAACTTCAATGTTTGTGCGTTTGTTGCTATTATGAACCTGATATTATTTTAATATGAAAACGCAAGATGAAAATGAATTTTTGACTGATATGTCGAATTTTATTGATGTGTATTTTCACAGTGTCATTCTGAGAGAGTTGCTTAGCGACCAAGGTAAAAATGAAAACAACAAATTACATGGCCAATTTGGTGCAGAATGCAAACAGAAAATAAATTGTGAAAAAATAAAATAAATATAATTCGGGCGTGAGCACATTTATATTTCATTTATTCCAAATGTCACTTGCTATTCAGGATTACTACGATGTGGGCGACATCTAGCATTCACGGTTAGAATGTCAAACAAGGAAAAAACAGGATTTTGCTGTATTCTGAATACATTTACAATTTTCTTTCAAATTTTGAGTATTTTTCTGAATGGTTGACATATTTACTTACAACTATTTATATCCCCATAATACGTTAGTATAGTTGGAAAAAAATGACTGGAAACCAATCAGAAAACATAACAACAAATGCAAATGTTATTGACTAGTTGACATATTTGACACGTAGGTAATAAAAAATCAGATTCGATATTTCACACGGCCTTCTGCCTGTGATGCCTACAAATATATTTGGGTATTGATAGCAGAAATAAAATCAGAGTACCTACATGAAATATTCTTTGGAAAGCTTATACAAAATAAATAACAGTTTAAAAAAACTTAAAAACACGCTTTTATAGACAACCAGACTAAAAAAAATAGAAAATAAGAAAAAAATTTATTTTATTCAAAAAAAAGCGTGTGGTGCATGGTATCGCCTCGGTGTGTAATGAACTTATAATTATTGATACCATGCACCCCACGCTTTTTTTAAAATAAAATAAAAAAATTTCTTATTTTCTATTTTTTTAGTCTGGTTTTCTATAAAAGCGTGTTTTTCAGTTTTTTAAAACTATTATTTATTTCCTACTTTTTAGTGTGGTTTATTTATAGAAGCGTGTTTTTTTAGTTTTTTTTAACTATTATTTTTATTATTTTTGTGCAAATTGAAAAATGGAATAATCTTATCAAATTAGGTAATCATAATATTCGACCCCAGAAACCCCCCACATACCAATTTTGAATAGAATAAGACCATAATCACAAAACTCGGCCGCCATTTTGAAGCCGTCATCTTGAATTTTCCAATTTTCACAAAAGAATCATAATATCGACACAAAAACCCTCAGATACCAATTTTGAAGGAATCGGACCATAATCACAAAACTCGGCCGCCATTTTGAAGCCGCCATTTCGAATTTTCAATTTTCACAAAAAAATCATAATATTTGACCCCAAAAACTCCCACATACAATTTTGAATAGAATCAGACCATAATCACAAAACTCGTCCACCATTTTGGAGCCGCCATCTTGAATTTCTCAGTTTTGACAAAAAAATCATACCACAAAAACCCTCGGATACCAATTTTGAAGAGAATCGGATCATAATCACAAAACTCGTACGCCATATTGGAGCCGCCATTTTGTTTTTTCTTCACACAAAAATTTCTTAATGCATTGTCACCGGAATTATGTACACCTGCCAAATTTCAAATCATTCGGACGTCTGAAAGTGGGTCAAAATCGCGCCCAAAGGAGTCGGTTACAAACAAACAAACATATAAGTGAAGCTAATATAAAGCGTGTAAAAATATTGTATGCAACACGTGCGCAAATGGCTTTGGTGGACTCATCTTCATATTACGAACTCGGTTAGCGCCTTTTCCGTAAACATTACGGTTCGTCCGCGAAAGCCTCATTTTGCGTACTTGTTACATAAACTACTATTATTGCACTTCAAATGATGTGATATGAAGTGATATGTGAGTTTTCTGAATGACAGCTACTATTATCTATTGCATGCGCCTAACGATTTTCGTTTTAAATCTCACAACTAATATTTTCATAGCTATTAAAAATCACAATCACAAATTTCCAGGATAATCTTTATGGGGTTGGAATCTCTATGGAGATATAAATCTGTATGGGTCTGCGACGAATTATTCCATAATTTTTAGTCCGTTTAATAAACGTGATATATTACAAAAATTATACATTATTCTATCTATAAATTAATTAATATATATAGATCTCTGTGAAATTATGTCATGATTTCTATCATTTTCTTTTCTTTACACTGTACCATGATGAATGAAGAATTAATTCATTTCCACCCCCGATTGGCCCAAGCTACATAATTTCTATTGAATTCCAGTATATTTGTTTCTTTTTATGGGCGAATATTGTACTTTGAGAACGTAAAAGTTTTGAAGGGATAATTTCATGACCACTTCCGATAAAACATCGACAAAATTATCATCAAATCTACAGTATTTACTTTGATCTGGAATCCATGAGTTTATCTTATCCATACTAATTACAAATTTGGATAGATAACATTATCGCATTCTCAACCTTGATTTGCGTAGACAGAGGCGTACTCAATTCGAAACTCTGGAGCGTTTCATAATCGACTGTTTCGTGATTGCTAACTTGAAAAATATTGCTAAAAATGTCTTTCAAAATCAATATTCCTACCCTTTATGTCCGTAACTATCTACAACTACTACTACTATAACCAAAGTTTACAGAAAAAGATTGATGATTCTAGTGCTTAAGGTTTTCTGAGAATTCCTAATATTCTGCAAAAAATAATTGTCTCATTTGTGATAATGAATTAGAACATTGGAAGGTGGAAGGGTGAAAAACTGTATGTGATGTACTGGGTTATTCACTATAAATTACCCACCCCTCATCATCCTATAGAAAAAAAAGTTAAGTGTAAAAAGTTGTGTGGCTATGGCTGAATTTTGATAAAATGCTATAAAAAATACAGTAGCGTGCATATTTCAGGAGAAACATTTTTTTATGATACCCTATATATTATTGAATATTTGGAATGATCTTCTTTTCCTGATTTTGAATATACCTTATGTTACCCCTATCTTATACTGTTTTTGAGTTATTAAACGTCGAATAACTTAGACTATTCTTAACCCTTTATTGAGATTATAAGCTTCCACAATCTGTATGTATAATCCCCAAAAAAGTGTCAAGAATGAGTATTCCTCCACAAAAAACAAGCATACCTAGTTAAACTAGTTGTTACTGTGAATACCTATCCTATGAAAGTTAATATTTCAAAAGTAAGCTATGAAATTGACAACTATACGTTTGTTTAGTAACATTTCTTTAATGGAATAATCAAAATGGTTCACAGTGAGGAAGAAAAAGTTCAAATCTATACTTGTTATACACAAAACAACAGAAAAAAACGTACAACAAAAACTGCATATAGGGTGTTGTATCCGTCAGGAAATATATAAAGGTGAATCTTACCCTCAGCTTCAGTAGAAAAAACCGTGTAGTTCAAAAAACTAGGCTGCACAGCTTTATAGCTACTGCTTCATTTCGAAGATAAGCCTAACCATATTAATTCGCGAATATACTTTTTTGGAACATTGTATTATTTTTTAGAAAATTCTGAATGTAGTTTCAAAAATGCAGTTTATCAATTTGGTAACTTCCAAAATCCAACGTAATGTGAAAAAGAACAACTACAAACCATATAAAATTTTACCCGTATAAGTTACAAGCAAAACTCATTGGAGGAAAGGCTGGAATTTTGCCAACAGAGGATTCAAAATTTGAATGAAGATCCCGATTACTTAACTAAAATATAATGGATTGACGAGTCATTCTTTTCTTCGGCAGGAGTTTTCAATAGGAAAAATCGAAGGTCGTGGGAAAAAAAAAACAACAGAAAAAGATTGGTAAAACAAATAAACAAAACAGGGAAAAAAAAGCTAGCGTTTGGTGCGGAATTTTTAAAAATGTAATTGTTGTTAACTTTTTTCTTTTACATTTAACTTTTTTCTAAAGGCAATAATAACGATGATAAGGATTTGGTGATACATAAGGAAAAACCCTGTACCTATGCTATGGTCATGGAACCAAACATTTCGAGGGGTTTGGTTTCTGAGAGGAAATGATGAAACTACCCCCTGAACGCTATATCACTTTTTTCGGAGGCAACATTCTGTAAGCCAGTACTGTTGCACATGAAAACCTAATCTTATGCGATAATCATTGAATTTCAAATTATTTGGTGATTTGTTCGATACCACACACAATAATTAATTTTGAAAACCAACGATTGGAGAAAATTGATAAGAATGGAACGAAAATTATAATTTTTATATGTAGACCACTGATAGTGAAGTTGATAGTGAAGTGATAATTTCATTACAGGAGTGGTGTAAATTGAATACTTTTCGTAATCATCATTTTCATCTCCAAAGGGGCTATTACTGTTGCTGTTGTGTGGAGATAACCATAACTGGTACTGCAATACTACGCTTGCGCCGTTCTATTGGTCAACAGGTTTGGAAATAAGCTACGTAAATCTTGTCAAAACGTCATGTAATCCGTGAAAAAACAACCTTATACAATATTTTCGGAAGTACATGAAATAAACCTCCAGTTGATCTGAAGCTTCGAGTGAACATGAATGTTCTACTGTGTTAATTTCATATCATGACAACTATGTCGCTGGTTTGGAATTTGTTAACCCCCAAATAGGCAGTATCTAATACTAGTAGAGGAGACCGTGTGAGATCGACCTTCACCGATCTGATAACTCGATGAGACATATTTTTTATCAAATATAATTTATAAACAAATATGCCTATGATAACTTGCCTATCGAAAAGTGTTCATAGCTATTTTTGATTGAATTAATTTTACTCAATTTTCTTTCATCACCTTCACTCTTTTGATAACCGAATGAGTCACATCTCAACTGATAGTTTTCAACACACAGAAAATGCCTAGGTAGGCTTGCCTACTTATTTCTGTGCATGGCTACCTGGCAAGCAGTTGTGAACAGGTAAGTCAATAAAGGTAACTTTACCGATCTGTTAACCAATCGGAATTGATATCATAGGTAGGATAATTTAAATACAAAACCAATCGTATAGGCTTGCCTGCAAAGAATCGTACATAAAATATCATTGCAAAGCTATGAAGTTTTAGAATTTTAGCTATTTGATAGGTGCGAGAGAGAAAGTAGAGCGTCCGAGGTCCGTGTGATAGAACAGGACACAACATAGCAGCTGCACGCTACCTGGCCGTTAAATGTATCCGAGTGCGCATGCTCGTGTACATGTAAGTGACAGTGACAGCATTTATTTACACTCGACAGTAATTTTGGACTCTAATTTATTATAACTCTAATTTCGAACACGTGCTAAAAAATATTAATCGTGATTTTAAAAATGAGTAACAAATGTTTTTTGTGTGATACAAAAAATAAATTATTGACTTTGATGAAAATTCATTTAAAATATGCCATTTAAAATTGGCTTACCGTAAAAAACAAAACTTCAAGTATGGAGATATTCAATTAAGCAAAGAATCGTTGGATTTTGTTGGTTATCACTCCACGTGTTACAACAAAGTTACAGTTTTGAAAAAGAAGTACAAAGAGGAATTTGGAAATTTCGTAAAAAATTATGAAGTAAGTAAAAGTTTTTGTTTATTTGTTTATACTTATCAAAAATTTACAATTGGCTATTTTTTTCATATTGATTTTTGCTTCAAAAAAAAGCCGTACATTCAATTTTAAATATGTCACTCTTGTAAATGTAAACTTTTTTTTTATTCAAATTTTGCTGAATATTTTAAAATTTAAAGGAATCTGACTTTCGTGAAAGTTATGTCTATTAATTGACAAATTTAATATAAATTAACATTTTAACAATTAGTAAATTTCCTTACATTATGTGAATTGATTTAATAAAATTGAAATTTTCATTCTCATTATATAACTATTTTTATTTGATTTCTGTAGCTTCCAACGACCTCAAGAAGTCTCAATTCTAGTGATAATGAACCTCCAGAGACAAAACAGCTCTTGAAGATGACGAAAATAATACAGAAAATATTGCAATTTCTGAGGATTTGAACGAGGTAATGATTTATTATTTGTTACTAACTGAACCTTATCAGATAGCTCTTATATATTTTACTTTTGCTGCATTTTTTTTTCAATAGATTTTAAATTTTCAATTTAGCTTCCGGTGATTCCGATGGTGAATAATAAAAATTATAATAAATATTTGAATTTAATTTTTTTATGTATTTATATGCTTTGTAATAAACGCTTTCAACAACATAAATGTATTAAATATTATTTTTCTATATTGATGATTTTTTTAAATTTATTATACTAAAATTTTAAAAGTAACACTTATTCCTTTCCGCTTTACGGCATTTATTTGATTTCAAATAATAAATAAATAATTCTTTATTTAATTTTAAATAAAGTATATAGATTCTTTTATAATTTTTAAATTTCATAGTTTAAAGCTAAAAAAAAAAGTTGTGTAATTTTTTTAAAATTATTAATATATTAAATTATTTATTTTTGATTATTTCATAGCTGTAAGTATATATAGTGTGAAATAATACAAAAATTGTGATCAAAATTAGAGTTATAATAAATTAGAGTTCAAAATTACTGTCGAGTGTAAATAAATGCTGTCACTGTCACTCACATGTACACGAGCATGTGCACTCGGATACATTCAACGGTCAGGTAGCGTGCATTTGCTATGTTGGGTCCTGTTCTATCACACGGACCTCGGACGCTCTACTTTCTCTCTCACACCTATCGAATAGCTGAAATTCTGAAACTTTATAGCTTGGCAATAATATTTTGTGTACCATTTTTTGCAGGCATGCCCATACGATTGGTTTTGTAATTAAATTCTCTCACCTATGATATCAATTTCGATTGGTTAACAAATCGGTGTAGTTACCTATATTGACTTACCTGTTCACATCTGCTTGCCAGGTAGCCATGCACAGAAATAAGAAGGCAAGCCTAGGTAGGCATATTCTGAGTGTTAAAAACTATCAGTTGAGATGAAACTCATTCGATTACCAAAAGAGTGAAGGTGATGAAAGAAAATTGATTAAAATTAATTCAATTGCAAATAGCTATGAACACTTTTCGATAGGCAAGTTATCATAGGCATATTTGTTTATAAATCATATTTGATGAAAAATATGTCTCATCGAGTTATCAGATCGGTGAAGGTCGTTCTCCCACCGGCTCTTAGACTATACATTCTGTCTGTTAAGGTACATACCCCATTTGAAGTATAGTCGATTCCAGAACGTGAGAGTTGCGAATAGGCACACGTACTTCGCGAGATCGATCTCCACAACTGATTATAACACGAGTGTTTGCAAAAATACAGGTACGCTAGGGTGGTTCGCCAGTAAGTACTTGATTTTCAGTTTTTGTGCCGTCCTTGTCTCTAACCCCAGGAAATTGATCAGCAGGAATTATTCCATCCGAAGGTAAATTAAAGTTACGAGAAATTTGCCGCATAGGTATAACACATTTCAGACGACCACATCTCTTAGCCAGATGACCTATTTTAAGACAACGAAATCTCTGAAAGTGTGTTTTTCTTCTGAAATAAACTCCATTTCTGAGCCTTGAAATACTCTTCATTATCATGGATTCCCCCACAAAAAAATACCTTTGGCAACGTCTGAATTTATCAAGCCAGCCGCAGTAAGTAATGTCGCAATAGGTTTCGATTTATCTTTCATGTCGCGATCGTTCAAAACAATATTATTGGAACGAAGGCCGAACCCTTCATATGCTACAGAAATGCGTTATTCCTTTTCAATTTCACTATTCAAAAAACGCATAACTAGAGTCCAATGTGGAATCTTTGGAAACGATAGCTCCTACATCATCACTCTTACGGCTACTTGAAAACTCCGTTGCAAACTCTCTGTAAATCTTCTGGTAAACAAATATTCAATCAATGGATATAGCACATCGCCGTAGTTATTCCTGAGGTTTCAAGTGCCCGCAACTGTGTTTATATTCTGTCATATAGAGTGGAGAGATCCGATTTTGTTTGATACATAGCATTATCTGAAATGAGTTCCAGGAACTCTGTGAGATAGACTTCAATTTGTAAGTCATCCCTGCCAAAACAAAATTTGAGGTTCTGAATAATTTTTTCATAAATTTCATTCATGGCAGGATAACTTTCTACTGCAAGGAAAATTGGCTTGAATCAAATATTCGATTTTATCAATGGACCTTTTTATGCACTATGTGAAAACACTGTAATTAGAAAGTATATGTGCTAATATCACTTGGGATTTTTTATTTTATTTTTCTGATGGGTAGTTTTTCCATAATCCGGAAAAAAGTGGTTTCGTGACATCACGTTCACTAAAAGTTGATTTGGCATCGTTGTATGAGTTGCGAATCATGGAATTGTGACGTAATGACATTTGTTATTTGATACTTTGATAGGTTCGTTCGTTTGCTTCACGGAATAGAATATTATCAATCGTTTTTCTCTCTTCAGCTCTTTTTCTTGCATATATCTGATACGACTGAACTGATACGAGACACGAGATATGCAGAGAACTGCTACAAATGAACAAGTTCGCCATGAATGTTTGGTATTGAAAAATTTCAGAAATTATTTTCTAAATTTAATAACTATGAAAATGTCTAAAAAGTGCTATGTGCACGGTTGTCTGAACACCAGTGAAAGTGAATCAAACTTTTGTTAAAAGCGGAAATATATGCTTTTGTGCAGAACATTTCCAGGTGAGTACATCAAGGAACGATCTTTAATTTCACTCAATGCAAGTTTGCAAAATCATCGATCAGTACTGTATTTTATATCCAGTCCTATAAACATATTGCTCTTTGGTTCCAGCTGAAAGAAGATACTACGAATTAGGAATATGCTAGAACAAGGGGATCCAAATTTATGTTGAAGCAAGATGTCTGTCCACATATCAACCTGAAATGACATTGGTCTGACAATGTTTCATCATAAGTATATGACCTACCAACGACGAAGAAACCCAAACCAAATGAAAACATCACTCCTTCAGCTACTAAAACTGTGTTTAGTGACATTACATCCATGGGAAATATTTACTCAAGAGTTTCGAATAGTTCTTCTCCTAGCAGTAGCCAAGCTAGTACATTATCCGATTCACCAAAATAACACCACCAAAAAAAATTCTGAGTATATTCCTAGTCAGTCTTCATCCGATCCTGATTGTGAAAATATCGAAGGACAGCAGCGCCAACGCATATCTATTGCACTTATAGAAAATATTATTTGGGGCTCCCTGAAAATGTTTACCACATTGTGAAATACATTACCAAAATTGAGTAAATTAAATATATGGATGTTCTGATAAGTTTAAAAAAGATACGGGTTGGGGATGTATACTCTCGATTGGCTGATGACTGATATGAGTAAATCAAGTGTTCACAAGATTTTCACAAAATCAGTGCCTATGATGGCAAATTGTTTATTTATAAGAGCTTATATATTGGCCTGAAATATCTGAAATTGAAAGAAATTTGCCGATCCCTTTCAGAGCTCGCTATAAGAAAGTTAATTCAATTATTGTCTGGAAATTGAAAAACCCTCTGATCCTGTTCGTCTGTCCATGACTTGGTCAGAATAGAAAAAATGCAATACTGTAAAATTTTTAATATCTGCTACTCCAAATGGCACAATACAATTTATTTCAGGAGCATACGGTGGACGAATTCTTTAACAACTTTGTCGATAAGAATAATTTCTTCTATTTTGATTGATTGAAATTCAAAAATACTTGGAATAACTAGAATGTGCAGTATTATGTCAAAGTTTTCTAAGGTTTGTTGTCACATTCTCTTCATGAATGCCAATATCTTCAGAAATATTTTTTTTTCTATAGCTTTGTAACCATAGGGAAAATTTTTACCATAGAAAATGTAAGCCTGTATTTGTAAAAAATAGATTAGTATCCCTCAACAAAGAATTGGTGTGAAATAAGTAAATAATTTTTCAAAAAATTTACGAAATTTGTATGAACATACTTCAAGTCTATTCATTCTAAATTATATTTTCAGTAGTTCAAACTTAATAAATATTTGACTCATCACATGAAGGAAACACTAACAGGTACCGAATATGAATTTATTTATATTATAATACAAACAGACAAAGCCTACATATATATTCACAGTATAATGCATTTATGATTGATTATATCTAAACAATCAGGAACGTTTCAACTAAGAACCAAAGTTCTTAGTTAAAAGTTGGGCAACTTTCTAGTCATGGTTCTTAGTTCTTGTGCTAGGGGTTCCATAAACGCGCTCATTGATTTGCTAGTGTTGAATCCTTAGTTATTAGTTCACTTAGTTCTTGGGAACGTTGCATAAACAAAGCATTTCATAATCCACCCTTGGCAAATTTTCCGAACCTGCTTTTACGAAGCCTTGTTTCATTATAAACACACCAAATCGTTTATGATATTGAGAAATTAATAAGTTGATAAAAATAAACAATAAACATTAACCTCAAATGTCAATATGATTTTAATGGGAACTGTCTTTAATATTTGCGGTGTTGCCAATGGTCGCTCTTCATCAAAAGGAAGGCCCGTTCAGAAACTTTGAATGTTTTAAATGAAGAAAACCGTTGTTGAAATGGTTTTTTTGGTATATGAGTATATCAATAAACAGTGTTCAATTATATATTAATGGTGTATATCAAACACTGAGCTATATTTTTGACAAGAACAGTAATGCGTGTTTCTGAACGTGGATTATGGAGGGGGTAGTTTTCGATGAACGTGACGTCACGGGTACACTTTGAAACGCAATATCTTTTCGAAATAAAAAATATATGATGGCATTCTAAGTCAATTGGACGTTTCATATGGAATATAATCGACTTATATAAGTTTTGGAATTTTTTTTTCGTAAATGTAAAGGTCCATTGTTGCAATGTCAGGATCCTCCTGAATTTTCCTAAATGTTGCCAAAAATTGAAGCCATTCTCGAAAATATCCACTGATTTTTTCAAATCAATAGTAGGAAGTTCAAATACATGTCTCATATCTTGTAGATAGTTGTTTAGACTGACGTACTGACTTGACTCCATCATCTTGACCTTCCGTCTTGAAACGTAGCTTCGTTGTGGTATATCTTACCCTAAACCATTATGAGTTCTAAGTCCTCCTGGCTCGCATCTTCCGCTAGGAGAAACTCATAAAGTTTGCTTTCAGGTACAACTAGAGCATCAAATTTCTGCTGCAAAATGTCCCAAGCTACCAGAGTCTGCTGCATGTCCTTGACTTTGGCAGTAATCAGTTGAACTAACTCATTTGTCTCATTCGTGAAGAAGGAACGTAGTACGGACCTATACTTCTTAGTTTGCTCCATCTCACGCTCGCTCACAATGACAGACTTAGCCGAAACCACTCGTGATGTTTATTTGAAATTCTCGTACCAAAATCACCGTAAAAGTTTGTCTAAATATGAAACACATGATGACCGTGTAACTCCCAAAAATTATACGTCCCTTTGGTCCTGTCATGGTCGCCAAAAAAATTTCTTGACCAAGACTAAAAGCTTCCCGCCGTTCTATTGATAACACGTTCGGAAGTAAACTACGCAAAACTTCACATGACGTGATTTATTCCGTAAGGAAACGCACAAATATAATATTTTCGGAAGAATAATATATTTTTTAACTAACAAGAAGGACATATCTGCCTTTCTCCTCTGTACTGTGTATAACAAAATTAAAATGGATACAGGGCTTACGTAATCTGATAGAAATTGAAATAAAAATTATTGTGTGTCTCTAACAGATGTGGTTTTGGAATATTTTCTCAACTGTCCATATCATTGCACTTTATTGAATAGCTTGCGCGTTCATTGAGTGGGCTTGTCAGAGGGCGGTTATTTTGATGTGTTGAGATTGACATTTTTGAGGTTGATGAGTTCCTTTCAGTACTTATGCCGGTTGTTTTTTCATCATATTATATTTTTGACGATTCATCAACATTAGCAACCAATAGATAGATGTGACGGTGATCCCAGTTAGATGGTTTACCTGAAAGTGACCATTTATGAACCTGTCGACTTACTTGGGAGGAGCCTAGATTAGAATCAATAGTTTCCTCTCCTCTGAGTTGCAATTGTTCGGCCATTGCATTTATTCAGTAATTATAAGAGACAATAAACTCAAGCAGTATTCGCTACCCACGACGTTTGTGAATGTGAATCTATTTATCGAGGGTAATATTATAAGTACTGGAGGTTTTATCGCCCGAAAATTTTTGAAAGTTTCGAGAAAGTATTTCACCTCGAAATTTTACTGAGTGTGATTTACGGTCTTATTATCTGATTAAACCACGAAAGCGAACCTTGAGTGGTTAATCTTTCATGATAAGGCTGCAAATTGCACAAGTTGAATTTCCTAGAGGCAAAATGCTTCAGGGAAAATTTTGTGAGAAATCGTTTTGCACGAATGATACTTGATGTGAATATTTCCCGAATCACATTTAAAACTGAATAAAACTCGAAGGAATCGTTTTACTGATCCATTTATTCATACCGATTATTCACTGCCCTTGAACTCACTCAAAAACTCAAAATAAATATAATTTTTTCACTATAAAATAAAATATTATTTTAGTTAGAACTGATTTGGACAATAAAAAGATCAGCTGCTAGAAATCGAATCCGAGCCTTTCGCGTGACGGTCTGAAAAAAAAAGATATGTTTAAAAGTGGTTCTCATTGATTATCGAAATATTAAATAGATAAAAATTTGATTTTGCAAAAAGGCAACGACGACACGCAGTGTTCCCAAGCGGTCACCCATCCAAGTACGAAACGCGTCAGACGTTGTTTGACTTCGCGTGATAGTCTGGTTACATTACCACTATTCCACAACATTTCTTGATTGTCTAAGAATATGGGAAATATTATCATTCACTGCCTTACTTGTCTCATTCAAGATAGTTGTCGTGCTACAAACAGTGTCAAAAATAAGACTCGATTATAGCGCGACGCGATATATGTGCAAACGCTGAATTAGAGGGATCTGTTTTAAGGGAACTGTACACTCAGAAACGTTACTAGCTTGCCTTATACAGCAAATAAGCCATGACTGGACTGTTGGCAACGTCGCAATCCAACTATTGCTCGCGTATTCAGTTGTTCAAGATATAATACCTACTCTTGAACAAACAGTTGAAAAAGGAAAAATAAATTGTCTGAACTGTGTAAGGCTCGAAATACGAACAAAGAACAATCTAATGAAAATAATGTGTGTAAAGAAAATCGCATTGTTAATCTCAAAGAACTTGGGAAAAATTTGAAGTGCCAGAACTGCTACCATGTTTTGAGTTTAGAGAATGTGCTAAAAGGAAAACATTCAGGACTTTCATCAATTTTAAGTATCCGTTGTTATGAGTGCAAAATTAACGAAGTGATGTATGACGTACAAATTTTGCAAAAATAAGTTAGTTGCATTGGTAAAGAGTCAGAATTATCAACATGCATGAAATCATATGAAATGTATTTCAGAGCAACTTGAGAACGAAAGAATATTTCGTAATTTACCTAATTTATGTGCCTTAAAAAATGTTATATTGCGGGACTTATCAATAAAAAAAATTGCAAAATAAAATAAAGCAAACGATTTTTTGAAAGAAATATATCACGATAAAGGAGAAGGAGCTGTAATTGACCACCCGACTGAAAAATTGGAGAGAAGAAAACCTAGAGTTACTTAAAATAAGAAAGCATTGACTAAAATCATTAATGATTCAAAAATAAATGTTTAATCAATCATGTGATTATTTAGTATAATGGTTGAAAATAAATAATATTACATTCATTGTTGTTTATATTTTTTGTAGATTTATACGTTATATTTTATAAGCCTGTTAGAAATCTGAATCATTTTTGTTTGTTTAAAAATATTCGAATTATGTTATACGTACAGTTCAATTCAAAACAGCAAGGCCCTCGCGCTCTCGCTTATTTGAATCACGAGCGCTCGCTTGAGGCGTTGCCACGATTCTCAGCCTTCCCCCTCTTGCACTTCTCATACGCAATAATTTACAAAAGTCTTATGGCAATAACTAACTAATTGAATGGCTACGCGTGTTTGATTTTGTCTATATAATTTGTTACTTACCTTTTAATAATATACTAGTTTTTCAAAAAGATCTGAATGGATGGTTTTAAGTTATGCCTTGTGATGTCCCCGGTAGCTCACTATAGGGATTACGTGTTGAACGTTGCAATTTAAAGCTTTATATCTCGCTTTCGCTCTGGTAAATCATTCCAAAAATTCAATATGATACAGGGAATAATGTTAACTAAAAGTGGTATAAATATAAACGCAATCTGATTGGAAGTGGATTTCACGACAACTACCTCAACAGGCTGAAAAAACTATATATTTGAATTCCAATATGGAATCAGTGTATGTAGTGACCTCAAAATCCCTTATTCAATCAATTTTGCATTCCCTGTTTCCTTATAGGAATTGAATCATTTAACCTATGATGACAGGAATGCGTTGACCTATAATGACGGGACATAATGTGGTTTTATCGCAAAACAACATCGAATCTACTGGTGGTTTAATCAGTATAAAACAGCGAGAAGACGTTCTATCACTATAAAACTGATCTGGTTGATTCCCATTTGATTGGCTCGAAATTTATGAGGGAAAAAGTCTCTACCAAATTTCTACCACAACCAGGCAATCGTATTACGAACCCAATTCTTCAATTGAGAACCCATATGTCGAAAATAAGATTTGATGTAAACGAAAAAATAGTCTATATTGATTCTGGGGTGTACCTCTGCCACAGATCTCGGAGACTCATTATAGTGCTAATCCGATACCGTTATCATGGCCCATTGTTCGAGGTGTTAAATGCAATGGAAAAAGGGTTGCGATTTCCAGGTACGGTACAGATACGTAAGTTATCTCCTTCATTACATTTCAATACGCGAATTGAAATTTGTCCACGTAATGTCATAGTTATGACTAATTTGATTGATTTTCAACCTTTTTATATTAGGTTTGGATAATGATACATACGATTTTTTTTAATAATCAGGACAAGCCGTCAATTGAACATATAATAATAATAATAATAATGAAGCGGCTTTATTCATCATTTCAAATTCTACATAAAACAAAGGAAAAATTCAACAGTATTAATTATTAGAGAGAAGGTGAACGATGAAAAGGCGTAGTGTCAGCTATAGCTGTTTTTCAACTCAACCATCTTGTCTGAAAATTTATGTGTATCGATTACGTCCCTGCTAGTGGCAGTCGAGCGCTTAGCCTCATCAGCAATGAATAATAATGAATCTCTAAGAACTATTGCAGCACTATACTTCCAGTTTCATATACAGAGGTAATAGCTTTCCGAAGAACAGAATGAAACATTTTCCAATACTTTTGTTTGTAGAATGGGATACAGAAGTATCACGGAGCACCCTGTATATTTGATATAATTTTATGGATTCATTTAGTTCTGTTTTTTTTCTGGTGTCGACTTACAAACATATATGTGATATGTTTTTCAACTCATAATTGAAGTTGAGTTCCTCCTTTAAAAAAAATTTCATCCAATTTACTGATACTTGCATTGTTATTCAAATTTAACGGACCACCCAGTAATATTCGATCACTCGTAATTTACTGGCACACTGAGACGAATTGACCTACTTCAAACACACCGGAATACCGTTAAGATTAGAGTTAACACAATATGAGGATGTCCGATATCACGCTCATATTAGTCGAGTGTAACAGTTACTGGAGAAAAAAATTATTTAGAAAATGGAATGAGAGTGAAGTTGGATACCTACTCACTTCATTTAGCGGGTAAGGTAATCCCATGTGGTTCAGTTTTCAAGATGAACGTGATTTTATCTACTATCTGTATTTTTCCTGCATAGTTATATGCTTCAGGACCAGAGGGAGTTGTTAAGCTTTTTATTTGATTCATAAAAATGTTGAGTTAGAATGAGACAGGAAAACTTTTCAAGCGACTGCAGTGCAAATTTTCCAATCAAATATACCAGGTGAGTGAAAATAAGAACAACACTTTGGAAATAAAAAAAACAAATCAAGGAAATCTACACAAACATAGAAGGGGAAATAAATGCGTTTAACTTTTTTATTTGATTTGTCAATTCGACATCGTTATATCTAGTTATTATTTATACGTTCATTATATATTTATATTTAGTTGGACTATTTTGTGTTTTGGTCAAGATGTCTGTTGCATAATGCTTAGACCAGAGCTTCATTCCATGTGGTGGATGGCGCCATTTAAAAATGTATGTATTCGCTGTGTGCACGACAGTGGTGCCGCCTAGCGACCGCAACATTTCGGGACCCATGATTTATTTGACGAGTTAGATGATGAGCCATGTTTTGATAATTTCTATCAAAATCAAGTGAAATATTCGGAGAAATGTGTAACATTATCGATATTTAAGTGCAATTAATAATATTTATTAGTTGAAGTAATGGATATTATAAGAAAAACAAGGTTTGAAAGCATATAATATATTATATTTTTCCAACCTCAAACTGTGATAGAAGGAAATAAATTAAATTCAGCACAGCATACGAGCAGTGTTATTATCATCCTACAAAACATATTTGAATGTGAGTAACCTGAATTGTGCGTTATTCATTAATTTTTTCCGCGAGTGTGTAAATGCATATATTCAGTATTATTTTTTAACTAGAAACACACTTAATTCCTCCAATCACTCGATACTTGCTCAAGAAACTCAATATTTTCCATATGTCAAATATCAATGAATACTGAAAACCGAAACCAGCAATAATAAAAGTACCTTCAATAAGCTTCAATCTAACCCCCCTAACCACAAAACGCCCAAAGCTTCATATTTTTGCATCAAATATGAATAACACCACTATAAACCAAATCCATGCAATAATTTGCATTCAATAATTTCCCAGGTTTGAGTCTTGCTGCGATACATTTTTTTTCTGGGAGAGCAGTTCAGTGCAATTTGAATTTCGTGCTATGCTAGTTATTATTGCTTATAGAAACGTTGAAAAAAATATACGCGCCGACTAGATAACTTCCTCCTTTTTTCATGGGTTAAAAATAAAATTCAGTAAAATCGTAATTTAGGTATGTCACTTACTTTTACAGCAGCTATCCATTTCTTTTTTGTTCCAATTTCCAGGCCGATTTTGGAAAAGTGTCAAATTTACACAAACTATTTTTCCATCATTTGTGCAGTTCATAAGTATTGTGACCATTTGTTTCTTGAGCTTATAAGCAGTGGCAAGATAAGACAACGAATTTAACGTAGAATTATCAGAACAAATTTGACAGTCCCGATATATCTCACATTTTCGCCACAGCGTGCGCTGCAATCGATTTAACTGTCGCACATATCAAAGATATTTGCTTAATCTTCATTTTATATGATATTATTTTCTGTACTTTGTCAGTGTCTATGCGTTTGTAAGTAGGGTACTGTGTAAGAATACTTCTTGTGAAGTAGGCTCCATTTGTATTTTGTGTGGACACTCTGAATCTGCATATCCAAATATTCATTTGTATTCAGTAACAGAACACATCTTGACGAATCAACTAATAATAATATAATTGGAACACCACCTCAATCCTGTTATTATGGTTCAGTGGCACGTTCAGGTGTGGCAAGTGTTTGAGGCACCGTCGGTATTCTTGGCACTTCGATTGATTGAGTAGGGTAAAAAGTAACAGTCGGCTTCAAACCCAAATTTGATCTGAGTGGGGCCTACGTGCCGTTTCAGTTTTCGGCCAGAATCCAATGTAACCAAGTCGTAGTGTCGGTGGCCAAGAACTTTTTCAATCGCTTCGAACTCCAAATATTATTGTTGTTGATGAAAAGCTTTATCTGAACACTCTCTCCTGAGGAATGAACGACGAGACTTCACAGATATATTTTCTTCTAGTTAAAGAGTAGGATTATCTTGTAGGCTAGAAACATCTAGTATGTTAAGAACACATTTCGTTATTTTATAAACGTAAACAATTGTGAAACTGGATAGGAAACTTGTCACATTATTTGAGTTATAAAAACTTGTTTATTGAAAAAAAATATGCCAGATTTGACAAATACTGAATTGATTTAAAAAAACATGGTAAATTTGACAAATACTGAATTGATTTCAATATCGCCCATATTCCAGTATGGAGGATTCTTCACGATTATTTATTATATCTCCATCACATTCAACGGATTCAGACCCTATTCCCTCGAGACATTCCATTACGCGTGAATTTCTGCAAATGCTTTCTCCAAAAAGTGGCAAAAAATCCTTTATTTGACATGGAAATTTTATTCAGAAACAGTATCAGAATTTTTCACAATAATTATTTCGGGGTCGAAGAAAATCCGCATGCAATCGTGAATCTCATCTTGTAGCGTTTAATTTTTCGTTACCCTGTAGTTTGGGGAAACCAAGATCGAACAATTGCTTTGCAACCTAAAGAACACCTCAATGCAGCATTGGTTGCCTACGCTCCGAATAAATTTGAATATTGATGATTATTTGTTCAGTTGTTAGCGAAATTCAGCGAGCCTGTGCTGTCTAAATAGTTAAAGTATATGTCTTTTGATTTTCTTCGAGTGGTTGATATTTAGTTTCTACTGCGTGTTTTCGACCTGAGTTGAATCATATGTCAAACTCCAATTTCTCTTACGTTGTTCCTGTTTTCGGAGTCAAGATATGGCGTGTCATAGTTGCCAAGTTTCAGTCCGGCGATTTCTGCACTGAATCGGTTTTTCTGCTATTTTATTGGCTGGCAGTGCGCATGAGAAGAGAAAAATGGAGGTTCTTCCGTGAAGGCAGAGAGAGAGTGGTTTGGTGCCCGAGGATCTCTAAAAAGGGGATGTAGTGGCGGTGCTACTCGGAAAAAGGGACTATCAAGTTTTTGGATCTGAATTGTAGAATACCAGACAGACAGACAGTTTTATTGATCATAAAATCACCAATTTACATCAGATTGACAAGTCATAAAAATTAAATTAAAAATACCATTGAAAAGTAACATTGCAACAGTAATAATATGTAATATATAATATATAATGCATGACATAGGAGTGTAAGTTAGCGTGACATTACAAATAAACACTAAATGTTTAAAATACATGAATTCTCACAGGATAAAAAAGAATTTGTCAGCTCGTCTCAGTTCATATTGCAGAGAGAGGAAAACTAAATATTTTAAAATGTATTCGTGATCAAAAACGACTTGAGACTGTTTTTGAATCTGGCCAGGCTTGTTATATTTTTCAAATTGTTTGGTAAAATGTTGAAGTACTGCATACCAGCGTAGTCTGGTGATTTTTCATAACTTGAGTATCTCACCTTTTGCAATCTGAATTGATTTTTTTGTCTTGTTTGGTAGCCATGGATATCGCTATTAAGTTCAAGGTTATTTTTATTCTTGTAAATATATGTTAATAGTTTACATAAATAAATACCTGTGAAAGTTATTAATTGCTTTGTTCTGAACACCTCTCGATAGGACTCACGATAGTCTAGTCTGAACATAGAACGGATTATTCTTTTTTGTGCCAAAAAAACTCTGTTACTGGAAGTAGCTAGCCCATAGACTAAGATGTTGTAGAGTATACACTTCCGAGTAGATGCCAGAACCCGGTTGAAGTGGAATATTTTTCTGGCTATATATTTTGAATTAGCCCTGGAACTTCCAGTATTTCCATTTGTAGTACCACGAGGCACCGGCTTCTAATTTTTTTCGAGGCCCTCAGTCGAGGTGAGTTGACAGGAATATCATCTAGGATAAAATATGCGTTTGATGTTGTTTTGTACATCCATTATTAGTTTGGAAGTCATTTTTGTTGTTGGTTTTAGGGTTGTAGGAGTAGACTACAGATTTTCACATTTTTCTGTGAGGAGTTTTGATGTACCTCCATATCTTTTAGGAGTTATATGTCCAATGGGATCGTAGCCATCGTCTTTTGGTTCCTTCACGTTTTTAAACTGACGCATTCATCCCTCGGGGTACGTCCAGTGTTCGACAACCCCTCCGCCACCATTCAAGTATACCGCCCACCACTGTTGAGAAAAAACAGCGGAATTACCTAACGTGCCACATCGGAGAGAAGTTCATACACAACGCCAGGATTTTTTATTATTTTGATTATTGAACATGAGAGTTCACCCAATAAAAACTGATAAAGCACACGCTCTAGTGTCTAACATTTTATTGTGAGCTTCATCGTAGTAATATGATGAAAGCATAATTCTTTTCTATGGAATTGGAAAACTCTGTGACATTATTATTTATATTCCTTTTCAAGTTTTTATGAAACTTTTCACAACATTTTGACATCCACCAACGGCGGTATAATCACATTTTGTTGTAACTGGCATTTGAATATATTTTTTAAATAAATAGTTTTTTATTTATACTTTGGCTCAAATGTTTGATAAACACTCTCAGTATTATAACCTATTCGGTTTCTCAACTTTTCGAATAGCTACTTTTTTGTTATTACAGAGTTGAGTGGCGCCCAGCAGTAAACAAAATCTTTTTCATGTCGATTGTGTTGATTTGATTTCAAATTCAAACGAACGAACCCATAGTGCTCTCTGGCAAACAGTCGCCGTTCGCATTATTATGTGTGGGATTATCGAATTGCAAATAGTTTGCCGCAATCTACAGAAGCAGTTTTCGTCAAATGTGTGGACTGGAATTTTCGGAGATTACTTAATGGATCTTTTTTCTTCAACGCAGTTTGAATGGACATAATTACTGGCGGTTTCTTGGAAATAATTTGCCAATTCTGTTGGAATATGTTCCTATTTCAATGCAAAATCGCATACGGTTTTGGCACGACGGTGCACCTGCTCATTTTAGTGTTCTGCCAAAACTTTAATAATCGCTGGATAGGTCGTGGAGAAACAGAGTGATGGCCCACTAGATCCCCAGACCTGAACAGTCTGGATTATTTCTTTTGAGGACATCATAAGACTTTGGTTTTTCATTAAACAAATCAAACTGGATAAGAATTGCGAAACCGGGAAGGTAATAGTTTCCTTTATAGCTATAGGGAATACTCTACCCAACAAATATTTTAAGTAAAATTTACGTCATTTCGACCTTCAAATAGGTCAGCGCGCAAACTGGCGGAGGTAATCTCACGTTATAATTACCTTAAATTTACCAATATGGGGAAGAAAATGGAAGTAATTCACAAGTCGAAAATTGGGCAATCAAGACATTTTGCCTAATAAGTCGAAGGCATAAATAGGTGAAATTGCCTTCAGAATAGTCAACTGATGGTAAAAATTTGGTCATTTCCACCTATTTTGGGTTATAAACACTATATTAAAACGAACAGTAGAAAGTTAGATGAAGATAATAAATGTTTACTGCATATTGTGTATCTTAACCTACATGTTTATTCGTAAAAGCTTTGAAAATGAACTTGGCGTATGAAAAAAGAACTGTCGAGAAACGTACAGCAGAGAATGATGTATGCAAGTGATGGTTTCGTATTCACGTCTAGTTCGGACTTTATTTCCGATACAAACTTTTCTGTGATAATATTGAATTCAACATATGTTAAACAAGTGGGCCCCTTCAAAATATCAAATTTGTATGGAAAAAATTCCTAAAATTAAGTGTACCTCCCCAACTTTTTTCATCAAACACTGCAGAAACTAATTTCATGGATGAAGTAGGTATATACATATCATATACACCAATTTTTTGACATCAACCGTTGAAATAAGTCGATTCAAGAAAATTATGGATCATTTTTGCAATTGCGAAAACGCTTCCAGCCAAAAAATATTACTTCTATCCCATATGGGACCTTCGAATCGCATTCTCCTAAAATTTCAACCTTGAGAACACATAGGCTTTATGCAAAGTCTAAAGTAACCTTTATTCATGACTTTGAAGTCCATTCTCCTCGTCTTGGTATTTCAGACCCTTTCACACTGTGGTCACTTGATGAAATACAAATTTGTTAAGGGATGTTTTTTCATGCGATATATCTATACGTTCCGTTCTCTGGTTGGATTGGAATCGTGGAAAATAAATTCATATTGTTGTTATTCGATATTCTGACAAGAAACACTAAAATGATCCTTTTAATACGGAGAAAACTTAAACATTATTTTCTACTTCTTGTTGATAGTTAAACCAAGTATCTCTATCTAGCATATACCTGGTTACTCAAAGAAAAAGATATATACTACAAAACTCCGTAATAAGTATTTATTCTGAAATTGAAGTGTTTATTCTGGAATTGAACATTGAATATCAGTGCTATTGAAAATAATTCGCGATGATTGTTATTCAGTGCACATTTTGCCATAATAATATCAGTGTAAGGCGGGAAACTCTATCCGAAGAGAAATAGCCAATCAAAACATTTTGAATACCAAATGGAGTGTAATGATTGGCTGAAAGTACTCTTAGAATGCTAACTTTGCAGAATTTCCTGCTTGGAAATATCCACTTCAATTTATTTGCCAATTGTGACTCTCACAAAATCTAGATATTATGATTTGCTCAAAAACTCCAATTCGACGTTTCCGGACGCCGTAATGATTAGTGTTGACATTTTCGAAGTCATCGTCTCAACACATCAATCTTTCATTGTTTTGCTATTTGCTTTTGTTTTCTTGCACTTCATTCAATACATGTTTTTACCCATTTGCTTCAGCTGGACCAACTGCATCGAATTTCATTCTGTAGTTTCATTCAAAAAGGTCACGGCAGTTAGTTTACCGCTGGCGACAGACGAAGCTTGTTGAACGCAGCTTATCTATGCATTCATTCTGTTCATTCTGCCAATCCATCCATTACCGGCATAACCTAACATAAGCATGTTTTGTATTGCCTCCGTCGGTGGTTGACACTCATTTTCTTTCATATTTTATCCATAAAAATGGACGATGAATGTTTTGAAATAGTTAAAATACTTATGTACCACATAAATCTTTGGACTTTGAGAAGTGTAGGTTCGGATTATATTCCCATTCTGGCAGCTAATCGATAGTAGTTGGTGATATACTTGTGGGGTTTATTAATTCTATTCGAATTTCTACTTGGCATTTTATAGATTTCTATAATTCAACTGCAAAATAAGTTATTTGGAGAGAGTTAATTGTATCATGTCATGCTCATCCGAATCGATTCGGGCTTCAATATCTGATAATAGACCAAGTTACTTTGAGGAATACATTTTTGGTAACTTTGACTTCGTTGTAGACATTTAGTCTTATTAGACAAATATTGTGGTAATCTCGCCCTCATTGTGGAACAGTAGGTATAAACTAGGACAAAAAATGCCCAGGCAACTTAATTGGTGCCAAAATAGGTAATTTAGAGTGTATAGTAGACCTGTTTACCGACTTGTTTATTCCCTGACAATGTGAACATACATGAGGTAATCATTAGGTTAATATTGTATTCCCTGAAAGTTCAAGTGTTTTGAAAACATTTTGCTGGTCACCTTTAAGGGAAATTATCCTAATAAATAACTCTATTGACCCATGAGGCTCTGAAGGTATATTTGAAGTTCATAACAAGTAATTTCATACTATGCACTACGCCTATTCAGTTTATGGTTTGTGAAGAAGATCCCGTGGTCTCAGTTACGGTTTTTATAATTCGAATTATAACTTTGGAGTTAGTAGTTGAAGGTAAAATATTTGGTCGGAAATAGGTAAATTCGAACTTCTTCAAAAATGGCTTGAAGAAGTTCGAATTTACCTATTTCCCCTCTGCTTGGCATAATTTTCCAATAATGTTAGTTGGGTAGTCAATGAGAAGGATGGCTGAAACGTGCATACTCGCAAGAAGGAGATATTTTAAATGGCTAATTTAATTTTGGTATTTTTTTTATTTGGAAATAAAAATAAAATAAAAATACTTTCATGCGTACTCATAACTAAAACTAAATAATAGTTACTCTAAAATTATAAAAATCTTGCATGGACGCTTTGGTTACCACAAATTGGGAAATTCAGAATAATAAAAAAAACTTGAGAGGTGTCAAGGGACACCCAGATGGAACGTAGTTCCTTTCGATTAATTAATGAAGGAATTGTAATAATTTTTTTTTTCAAGTTATAATGATATTTTATATATATATATATATATATATATATATATATATATATATATATATATATATATATATATATATATATATATATGCACTCTGTCTGTCTATTCTTTCGTACACGTCATAATGCGCTGGACTTTGTAAACAAAAGAGTGTATATATATATATATATATATTATATCTATATTATTATAGATATATATATATATATATATATATATATATATTTATATATATATATGTATATTTATATATATATATATATATACTCTCTCGACTTCGTAAACACAACAGCGTCTAGGTTAGAACACGCACGGCTTGCTAAATACATACGCATTGATATTGAAATATTAAAATATAATTTGCTTTTAATTTTATTACAGTTATGACGCGTACACTTGCTAAACACACAATAATGGAGAGATTATAACGCGTATGACTTGGTCAGCACGATAGTAAAGAGAGGTTATAATGCGTACTTGCTAAAAATACATAAGCATTCATTATTGTCTGTATGAAATCTCTACTTACCTAACTCCATCAGCAATATCTGGAACTTGTGCAGAAGCACTGTCAGGATTCATTATTGTTATTATTTTTTATTATTTATTATGTAAAAAAAACTTGTATACACTCAACAAAAATAATCGTCGCGACACCACACTGTACAATGTGAAATAGAAAGACGAAACGAAAATAACTGGCTTGCTTTCTATGAGAGAGAGAGAGAGAGAGAGAGACGGACAGAGAAACACGTGCACGCCGCACGGCTTAATACCATAGCGAAAGTCTCGTTACAACTTTTGGTCTCAATTTATTCCATCTGGCCCTCTTTCGCAACGCGCGATAAGGAACTACGTTCCAAAAAAATCGCATAAGGACAAGCAAATAAATACATTTAATTTTATATCGAAAACAGTTCCTATGGTATGACGAAAACAAGTCAAGAGACGGTTTTTATGATAGGCTAATTATAAAAATAATATTATAAAAAAAACAGTGGTATTTTGGTTGAAAACCTTGAAGATCATGTACATTCAAAAATACCCATATCCTGTATGCGTACTTTACATGTACAAATCGATTTTAGAGAAATTGGGAAAAACTTTTTTTTTCGTTAAATCCCAATACCTTGTATCTCACAAATAAAGCGGTTTCGGAATTATGGTCTTATAAAGTGTTTTATTTGAATCATCCAAGGAGTATCTCCCTTTGAGATCAGCATTTGATTTTGAAACACCCTGTAGAGAGTGGGAAGGGAGGATGGCCAGGCAGTCGAACAAGCATTTATACAAACGCGCAAATAGACAAACAGTTTTCAGATGTAAAGTTGTGTTGATATCGTACTTCTGGTAAATGGAAATTTTAGTGTATTTAAGCACAAAGTTGGGTTTTATAAAAATGTGAATACAAAGGAACCAATGCAAGAGGTAATCGCGTCAATTGGTATGTAGAAAAACTGTCTCACAATAGCGTTATAGAGGAAATTAGTTTTCAATGACTGAAGGTAATAAAGCTGTAAATTGCCTGCAGGAAACAAACAACGCGTGTGCTAATTCCACTAGGTACCTGGGGAAGGCCAAGTTCAATTCAAACGATTCACTATCCTCTTGAATTATAATTGAACAAACCGAATTCAACAATCGACAATAGGAGGTTGTTGCCACTGCCGTGAGATCATCAAGAAACAGTATTTGGTTACCTGAAATGGGCCCCGTAAATTATATAGCGGAACCAAATCTGCGAAAACTTTATAAGCTCTTTATTCGACAAAATCAAAACATTTAAAAATATCTTGACCAAAGGAGAGTCAAATATAAAAATAAGTGCAATGCTGTTATGTGATATTGGAAAATTCACAAAAAAAAAACTATATACTTGCCTCCGATTTGGTAGTAGGGGATGATCACATTGGGGACGCACTGCAATTGAAAGATGAGATATACAGGGTGATTCAAAAGTACTTTGACAAACTTCAGGAGGTAATTTCCCACAATATTCTAATATTAATTGTTCAAATAACAATATGTCCGGAAACGCTTCGTTTCCAAGATACAGGGTGTTGAAGTTTTATTTTATTATCGTTTTTTTTTAATAACTTTCGAAATACTGACCTTAATTTATCGAAAATAGGCTGTTATGTGATATTGGAAAATTCACAAAGAAAAACTAATATACTTGCCTCCGATTTGGTAGTAGGGGATGATCACATTGGGGACGCACTGCAATTGAAAGATGAGATATACAGGGTGATTCAAAAGTACTTTGACATACTTCAGGAGGTGATTTCTCACAATATTCTAATATGAATTGTTCAACCAAATATAGTCCGGAAACGCTTCGTTTCCAAGATACACGATGTTGAAGTTTTATTTTATTATCGTTTTTTTTTAAATAACTTTCGAAATACTGACCTCAATTTGTCGAAAATAGGCTTCGACAGGTTTTTTGAGGTGTCGAATTCGAACTCGATGTTATTATTGCTCTTACTCGTAGGGGGCGCCACCTACACGTCTTTTTCTTTTTTGAAGATTCGTAACTTTCTTGAGCGTACTTCTAGCACATTTTTCAGTAAAAAAATCACTTCCTCTATCATATCTACGTAAAGAAAGCACCCTGTTACAAGTCGTAAAAAAGCTACCCTTGTTACGAATCGCTACAAGCAACCGTTTTCTAGATATTTGGACTTGAAAATTTCAAGTCGATTATTTGATAATCGATGCGTGTTGAAGTTATTACTATTAGTTTTTTCATTTTTCACAAGAATGCTTAGGAAAAGAATTTGACGTTTAAGTTTTGGTTTTTTGTAGGGGGCGCCACCTATTCTATTTATTTTTACTCGTTTGAAATAGTTATTTTTGTATCAAGGGTGCAAAATCTGTATTTGTTTTGATAAAATTTGCAAGAAATATCAACACTTCATTTAAGAAATTTTGAATGTGTAGAATAAAATAAAATGAAGGAAAGTAAGTGGTATTCAAATTAATTGTTCAAAGTGTCCACCTTCAGCGAAGATACATGCATTCAGTCTTCTAGTCATTGAATCTCGTACCCGCTCAAAAATTATTGGTGTGTTTCTTATTGTTTCACAGGCGTCTACTATTCGGTTCCTTAGATCTTCCTCGTTCGCTACTGGAGTGTTATAAACTAGTGACTTGTCCCCAAAAATTAAAATCAAGCAGGTTTAGATCTGGGGACCTTGGTGCCCACGCCTAGTTAGGTTCTTCTACACCCCTATAGATCCATCGATTTGGATAGACAGTGTAAAGGAATTCCCTGGCTACAACGCTGACATGGGACGGAGCTCAATCATGCATAAACCACATGCGGATACGAATTTCTAATGGTACATTCTGAAGTAGCCCAGTCTCTGTTAGTTGTGCCATTCAGTCGGAACGGAAGGAAGAGAGGACCTATCAAGTAATTATCAATTATTGCCGCCCATACATTAACAGAAAATTGATACTGATAATGTCTTTCACTCACTGCGTGCGGATTTTCCAGAGCTCGAACATAGTTGTTATGGAAGTTTGTGATAGCATTTCGGAAGGAATTTGCCTCGTCCGTGGAGAGTACATATCTCAAGAATTGAGGATTTCCTGCCAATTCTCTCAAAAACCACTGACACATAGTGATGCGTTGGGGAAAGTCTCGTGGCAAAAGAGCTTGTACCCTTTGAATATGGTATGGATGAAATTGTTGATCGTGGATAATTCTCCAAACTGTGGACTGAGTAGAATTGAGAACTTCACCAATTATTCTTGTACTTGTTTTTGGATTCTCCTCGAGAGCGTTCAAAACAGCTTCTTCCAATTCTGGGGTTCGGACTACTCGTGATCTTCCAATAATATCAGCTGCCCTCTTAAAGCTACCTGTTTCTGCCAAACGACGGTGGAGACTGGTAAATGTTGGACCTGAAGGCAGTACTTGATTAGGAAATCTCTCCTGGTGAATACGTCTTGCTTCGCGCGCATTGCCTTTCGCAAGGCCATAAACGAAATGCATATCGGCTAAATAGGCATTATTGTTTGAATAATCCATTTTTTCGAAATTAGTGTATTGAAACTTACAGATATTTCAACAAAACATTCAACTGTCACATAATATGTAATTACCAAAACTACTTACTCAAAGGTCAAATTTATTTCCAAAGCATTCTAGTGAAAAATGCAAAATAATGGTAATAACTTCAACACGCATCGATCATCAAATGAATTTTCAATTCCAAATATCTAGAAAACGGTTGATTATAGCGATTCGTAATAGGGGTAGCTTTTTCACGTAAATGTAGTAGGGGAATTGATTTTTCTACTGAAAAATGTGCTAAGGGTACGTTCAAAAAAGTTATGAATCCTCGAAAAAGAAAAAGACGTGTAGGTGGCGCCTCCTACGAGTTAGAGCAATGATTACATCTGGTTCGAATTGGACACCTCAATAAACCTCTCAATACCAATTTTCGTTTAATTAAGGTCAGTATTTCGAAAGTTATTTAAAAAAAGAAAATAAAAATAAAACTTTATCACCATGTATCTTGGAAACGAAGCATTTCCGGACATATATTTATTCGGACAATTAATATCAGAATATTGTGAGGAATCACCTCCTGAAATTTGTCAAAGTACTTTTGAATCACCCTGTACACTTCAATAATTGGGTTCGGGTGAAAAGAAAGCCAATTTTAATCAAACGTTTCGCTTATGTTCACAACATTCCTCAGATCTGAACATATGGAAAATGTAATTTTTTAAAACTTATGTTCAATCAATATGAAAAAGACCTTTTTTTTACAGAATATATGTTGCCAATTGGGCGGTTAGGGGTGTTGTGTTTTCACAACTCTATAATTTTTTTTTATCGTCTCTCTTACAAGGTTTGTTTTGTACCAAAGATTTGGCTAAGCTTGTGAATGTTTTGTCTGATGGTAATCTTCTGTGGAGAACCGATTAGCGTATATTCTCACTGCTTCTTTTGCATTCCTTCTTGCTTCGCCATAAATACATATCATATCCAACTTTCCTGCATTCGAAAATTGAACAATTTTTCAATTTCATGAAGAACCAACACAAAACTGGATACACTTTCGTAAAATCTGACAGGTTTTCTGACAGATCGATGAATACTCGTATTATTGCATTTATTTTGACGCTTTCATAGCCCTCATTATAATATGCAATGAAGGTGCTGTTTTTCATCAGTACTCAAGGGGAACTATGAGTGTGCTTTATGGCAGAATCGCAAAAAGCATTGAAAAATCTGGAACGCTATTGAAAAAAATGGAGCCCTAACGGATGACGCCTTAGTGATGGATCTCTACGTGAATAAGTGCCTTTGACATTAAGATCATCTGCATTCACGAAATATGGATATCATTGATTTGTTGAAAATATGAACAGAATGTTCATAAAATCAGATGTGGAATCGTCTGCGACTGAAAGATAAACTTTAGTCACTATCTTTCTATCAATATCCAATTGAGAATGTTTCCCTTTTCAACATGGATATCATCTTTCATTTCCCAGATATTTTCCCGCGTAGTTTCATATTTATATATCTATAAATACATATATATATATATATATATATATATATATATAGAGTGACCCATTTGAAAGCGGGCTACCTCTCTAAAACTGTTATTTATTATCCGATTCAGAAGTTTTTTTTTCAGTAGATAGAGCATCAATAGTTCCAGTTAAATGCCATAAATTCGAAATAAAAATGAAAATTTCACGGCCTACTTCGAATTTTTTTCAAGATCAAAAATCCAAAAAAACATTCTAGCGATTTTTTTTATAAAATTTTATGACGCCACTGGATTTGTGATGCTTTCAAATGGCTGTGATCAAAATTTCACGATAACATTATTTGTTTTAACAGAAATATAGCATGAGTAAAATATTCATATCAATATCGAAATAATTCAAATAGTTGTCATATAAATCACAATGTTGTAAATAATATGGTTTAAAATACTCGTTCAGAACATAACAACACCCGGTGGGATATGTTATGTCTCTTAAAATACTGCAGTTTGTTGTCAAAGAATAGAAATGCACATCTTTACATCCAATAATATAATTACCAATATTAATAACATAAATGAACTACTACAAAAAAATATATTGACATGACAGTGCCTACACATTAAATTTCGAACTGTTCAACCAAATCTCCATGTTATTCGATACATTTATCGTATCGTTTTCTAATGTTGACCATAACATTCGATAATTGGTTTGGGATGATATCTCTGCAAGCCTGTCTTATTATTTCACGCAGTTGCTCGTTGGGCGAGTTTTGTAAACTTTTTTTTTGACGAAGCCCCATGGAATAAAAATCCAATAGAGTCAGATCCGGGGATGTACATCTTCCGCAATTCATTATCCAATGTGGATTTTTCGTCCAGTACCTTGTATTTTGAGAATTAACTGTTCCATTGGTTTTTTCAGAAAATTTCTGTTATTTAGATATTCTCTTTCAGCCCATAAACTATACTCCATCCTCCTTTCACCATCTCCTTTTTCTGAGATGTGAAGAAACTTTGGTTTAAAGGGCTTCATCTTATTATATTTCCTAAGATTTCTCCTTATTGTTTCACGCGGTAAGTTAATGTCCAAACTTGCAATTCTCACTCTTGTTTTCGGATTATTATTAAAATAATTTCCAATTCGTTCAGAATTATTTTGTTTCTGTCTTTGTACAATATTTCTATTCTTCAGAATATGTTTAAAAACAGCTCCATACTGATTGGAAATTTGGTTTATTCGGCCAACTGTAGCTCTGCTAATATTTCGACGATCCGGATGCATGTTATTGAAAATTCTACATACTCCCCTTTCGGATCTGTCGTTGTTACCAAGAAATCTTACTATTTCAATTTTCTCCTGCAAAGTCGAATTATCAGCCATACTTCCCTATTAGTGTAGGTACTCGAGGAGTTATAAACTTCACTATTAACACAGACAAATTTGTGTCTTTTCGTCTATTGTTCTGATGACTTGTCATCTCTATAGCAACTAAAGTTACAGAGCCTCCTAATAAAAATAAGATATTTGAAATGTGGTATCTCAAGCATGTTTGAGTGAAACCAAGATTGATATTTGGAATAACTGTCAACCACCAAAGAGGAACTGCGTGAAAGAATAAGACAGGCTTGCACAGATATTACCCCAAACCAATGATCGAATGTTGATCGAATCTTATGGATAGTTAGTATTAGAAAATGGTAGGATAAATGTATCGACTTATTTGGTTGAAAATTACGGAAATTCATGTGTAGGTACTCTCATTCCAATCCATTCTTTTATTGTTGTTCATTTATGTTATCAATATTGGTTATTTTTGATTATTGAATATTGATTACTATTTGATGTAAAGATGTACATTAAATTTATCTGTCAGAACACTGCAGGTGTTCTGATGGACATAACTATCTCCTATACTATGGAGTTACGTTTGGAAGAAACATAATTTGACGCCATTTTGAAAGAGCATTTTGAACGATATTTTTAACAAGATTGTGATTTATATGACGACTATTCGAAATATTTTGATAAAGTGATATGAATTTTACTTATGCCATATTTCTGTTGAAAAAAATAATTTCATCGTGAAATTTTCTTCACACTCATTTGAAAGCATAAAAATTCCAGTGGCGTAGTCAAATTTTATTTAAAAAAAAATTGCTAGTATGTTTTTTGGATTTTTGACCTTGAAAAAAATTCGAAGTAGGCCGTGAAATTTTTATTTTTATTTCGAATTCATGTCATTCAACTAGAACTATTGATGCTCTATCTATTGTCAAAAAAAATTTCTGAATCTGATAATAAATAACAGTTTTAGAGGGGTGGCCCACTTTCAAATGGGTCACTCTGTATATATATATATATATATGACCGGTTTCCTTCGTTCGTGCCTTGTTTCATGTGGGACCAGAAGAGGTCTTTGTTCGATGCGTTGTTGTCAAATCGCCACCGGTGTTTCTTGATTGTGCACGATCGGTCTTCCTTGTTCGAGCTCTGCTTTGTATGGGGCTGGAAGGGGTGGCTGTTGGACGCGCCGTTGCCAGGTCGCCATGGGTGTTGCTGGGTGAACTCTATGCTGGAATCGATACCTGAACACAAATTCTCTTCACCATCCACAACAAATCCACTCAGTGGCGAAGACACTATTATCTCGATCAAGGAGATGTGCGGACAACTACCACATAAAAGAGGAATTGGATGATATCGAAACGACCCTCCAGATAAATGGATACTCCAAGAAAACTATCAAAGCAGCATCCAGAGTCAATATGAAATAACCGTAGGTTCAAGAACCACCGATTAGCAAACATTCTTACCATACGTAAAGGGTACAATTGACAGGATCAGCAGAATGCTTCACCGACACAATATACTTACAACGTTTGCAACAGACCGTATAATAAGATCTACCCTCAGAGATCTCATGCACGATATACCACTGGAGTGCCAAGGAGCTTATGAAGTACCATTTGGAAATTGTGGAAATACTGCATAGGTCGAACAAACAGATGAAGAACACAATATTTCCATACGAAACAAGGAGACCACATTCTATGTCAACATGTGCTAACAACAGGACACAGCATAAACTTTAGTGGTTTTTAGACATCTTAAGTGTCACAAAGACATTGACACGTGATGGGAATTTCCAATCAATAACAACGAGAGAAGCCATCGAAATCGAAAAACGACTATATAATATGAACGAAAGGGATGACAGTCCGAGACTATCAACCATAGGGAGATCTATCTTGTCACACCGACGAATTATTCAACAAAAAAATATCATCGTGGAAGGAACATCGACGCTTCCAGGAAAGAGTTCACCAGCAACGGCGCGTCCAACATAGACCTACCTCTTCCGGCCCCATACAAGGCAGAGCACGAACAAGGGAGACCGTACGTGACGATCGTGCACAATCGATTAACACCGTTGGCGATTTGGCAACAACGAATCCAACAACGACCTCTTCCGGTCCCACACGAAACAAGGGACGAACGAAGAAACCCCATCGTGCTCAAGACTAACCACCATTATAAATTGAGGAGAACAACACGAAAACATCAGTCGAGTTCGAAACAATCGAATTACTGAACATCACCTCAAGATGGCGAATGTGAATTTGATGGAACGTCGTGAAATCGGACCTTTTGAGGACCAAGAACACGGGCAGAAACCCGAAATTTGGCACAAGAATAATTCTCATCAACGCCTCGGATAACTTCGAAGATGGGCCGAAGCAGTACTGTAGTTTCAAAATGGCAAAAAAAAATCTCAATCTTTCATTTTCATATCATTATCGGCAAACTATAGGTATTTTGATAGAGCTTCAAGTTTTTGGTTCCAATGGAAATTCTGAGATTTACTTTTCGGACTGGCCGCGCTATTGTTTTTGTACCATTAGTTTTTTATTCTTACAATTTTTTTCAATTAAACCGTTTCTGAGGTTACACATTATTTGGAATTTAACTGATACTATAGCACACAGATCCAATAGTAGTGATAGTAGATTTGTTTCCTTTTATTGGTTATCTTCACCCTATTTCAATTGTTTGAGCTATCTTATACCTCAAACTCTATACGTTAGGTGAACAAATTGTAAGAACCAATTCAATAACCCAGGAATGAAATAAAGATCCCACGCTCAATCTATAAATGTTTCGGATAGCTTCGTTTATATACGTTAGTTATGTGTTGGTTCAAAATAACTTCTGAATATTCTGAGCAATACTTTATGGCCAACTGTTATTATTATTATTATTGCTAGCTTTGCTGTACCTTCAAGAAGCGGTTTTCAAAAATTGTTTTCTGGTGGAAAGGCAATTGAAAGACTTGTAGCTATAGATTCAGAATGTTTCATTACATGATAGATGTTGGCTAATTTTTCCCTTCTTTCTGAAACTGGTTGACTTGAATCAAAATCAAAATGAATTCATTCTTTTATTCCAGTAAAAACTGGTAACTTGTTACAGAAGCTGATTCCAATACACCATAACCAACAATGGAGGAAGAGCGGTTGATTAACGGTCAATCCCTGAAGAAAAATCCTTTTGATAGAGCCAATGCCGCATCTGAATTATTTTTTTGGTAAGTGAAAACATTATGAATTATTTTGCAGCAAAACCCATAAGCATATTCTGAGTTTTAGACCAGAAGTAACTTGTATAGGTGCATCGTGAATTATCTTGTTTTGTTCAAAACATTCTGGCACAGTTAACAACTACTTTTGAATTTAATGTGAAAAAACTGATTTGGATTTGTTGAATTTTTAAAACAATAGTTCTGCCTGAAAAAAACATTCTTATTTCATTAAACCAACAATTCGAAGGCTCTGCAATGGGCAATCCCGACAGTCCAGTTCTAGCAAATTTTGACACAAGCTTTCTTGCATCTCTTTCAGTCAATATTCCTTCTGTAAAAGTATATGAAGACGACACGAACAATATCTGATGAATTCTTGGGTTACGTTTGACATCGGCAATTGAAAATTCGTTGAATTTCAGTTCGAATTCTTTAAATTCTTTCAAATTGGTAGGCCGATTTATGTATACTTCACTTCTCAAGTAGCCCCAGACAAAAAATCCATAGGAGTTCAATCTGCGGCCTAGCAGGCCATTCAATGTGACCGCATTGTTCAAACCAGCGATTGGGAAAGGTTTCATTCAGAAAATCTCTAACCACTAGAGCATAATGTGAACCAAATTTTTTTTTTTTTTTTATGTTCTGGTTCCCACGAGAAGGGATATCCTGTAATGTTCAGAGAACATCGTGGGAACCAAGGGAAAGAAGGTAGGAGTTGGTGTTCTTCTTAAATTTCTGGAGGTTGCATGCCTCGGGAAACACCTCCCTAGGCAATGAGTTCCAAAGCCTCGCTGTTCGTTGGATGAACGAGTCTTTGGAAAGTGATGTTCTGCAGGTCTCCAAAGTGACCACGAAGGGGTGTGATGACTGAACTTGACGGGTTAGTCTCGAAGAGACTGCCAAAGCATGAACGATTGTTGATATTTCAGAAGAGCATTGCCCATGAAAATATCTATAAAATAGAGACAAATCGCCAACTTTTCTACGGTGTTCCAGACAAGTGAGCGAGTTTGTAAGCGAGGCATCACCGACGAGACGAATTGCCCTTTTTTGGACAGAATCCAATAGCCTCAGGATATGTTTAGGTGCCGCGCTCCAAATATTGGAACAGTATTCCAGGACAGGTCGGATCTGTGCCTTATAGATCATAAGCAGCTGGGTGGGGGTGGAATAGCTCTTGGCACGAAACAAAGAACCAAGTTTTTGGGATGCACTTTTGGCAATTGACCTCACGTGATTTTCCCAGGAAAGGTTATTGCTGATAGTAATACCAAGCATCGATATGGATGACTTCAGTGGTATGGTTACTCCTGACAAAGTTATGTTAGGCACAGTGAGATCGACTTTTCTAGAGAAAAGACATGCTTGTGTTTTGTTTGCATTGAATTCTACCAAGTTATTAGATCCCCACTCGAGAATTGTTGCTAAGTCCATATTTATATTATTAACATTTCTTCCTCGTTCATTTCTGGTTTCACGGGCTGATATAGGGGCCCTGGAAGAGAAAGCGGTATGGAGGGTACTATCATCGGCAAAGCTGTGTACTGGACATGAAGTTGCTTTCAACAGGTCGTTGATGTGAAGTAGAAATAGTGTTGGTGCGAGAATAGATCCTTGCGGAACACCAGCATTTATGAGTAGAGTGTCAGATGAAACTCCATCGACCACTACATGGAGAGACCTGTTTGAGAGAAAACTAGCAAGCAGAGAACACAGCTGAGGGGGCAAGCCATAAGACGGAAGCTTGGCGAGGAGTCCCTGGTGCCAAACTCGATCGAACGCCTTGGAGATATCTAATGCCACAGCTAAAGTTTCTCCATACTTTTCAATAGATAGCTGCCATATATGTGAGACGTAAGCGAGCAGATCACCAGGCGATCTCTGATGGCGGAAGCCATATTGCCTATCGTTGACAATTCCTGAGTCTTCCAGATATTTCATGAGCTCGAGGTTGATGGCTTTGTCCATGACCTTTGAAATAATAGATAGCAGTGCGATAGGTCTGTTTCTTGAGAACAATCGGCGGGATGTACTCTTGCAATTTTCCAATTGGACGGAAATACCCCAAATTGTAAGAGTGGTTGAACAACTTGCAAAGAACAGGTGTTAGTTCGGGGGCACATTTCTTGAGAACAATCGGCGGGATTCCGTCAGATCCACAGGCTTTGTTGGTGTTGAGACCCAGCAAAATCTTTCTGATAGTACGTTGGCGAAAGGTGATCTCGGGCATGTGACTGTCAATAGGTGTAATGTTCGGGGGTTGTTTTCATGATGAATCCAGAGTGGAATTTCCAGCAAATAGGTGCGCAAAGATATTGGCTTTTTCCTGGGCAGTCGTTGCTAGTGTTCCATCTTCTTTGGTTAGAGGAGGAAATGAGCTGGAAGTGGAGTTTCTTCCCACAGCTTTGGCGAAAGACCAAAATGAACGGGATCCGTTAGGACATTCAGCAAGTTTTGATCTTATTTTGGCATCTTTTGAGCATTCTATTGTTTCTTTGCATATGCCTCTAGCCTCGACATATGCTGCTCTGGTCTCAGGGCCCGGATTTTCTAGCCATCGATGGTATGCTGCCTGTTTGGAAGCCACAGCTCTAGAGCAGTTTCTGTTAAACCAGGTCTTATCGGATGATGTTCTTCTTTCGGTATTCGGTATGTAAGTTTGCATCCCCAACATGATGATTTCAGAAATTGTCTCAGCACATCGTGTTGGATCTACTGAAGAGAAACAAACTCTCTTCCATGGAAACGCTGAGAAAAACATACGAATACCTTCCCAGTCGGCCGAATTGTAATGCCACATGAGACGGGGTGGTATTGTGCAGCTCGATGGTAAATGGAAAGAGCATGTTGTGGAGATGAGGGTGTGATCAGAGTTTCCAAGTGGGGCACAAACTTCTATTCTATACGGGTCAGGATTGGTGGTGAGGAAAAGATCTAGTGTATTGGCAGACTGGTTGTTGACATCAGGGATGCGGGTTGGTAGCTCGACCAGTTGTTCTAGACCATGAGTGATGGCGACGGCCTCGGCTTGACGACCCGCATCATCTGTTTTGTTAGAGAATTTGAGCCAGGCAGCGTTATGTACATTAAAGTCTCCCATGATTATGGTTTCAGCTGTTGGATGGTTCTCCTGAATGTAGTCCAGTTTGAGTGATAAAAACTCAAAGAGGTCGTTATATGAAGGTTCATTAGGTGATAGGTAAAGGCAGCAGAGGAACTTAGTCAGTTTGGTATCAGATAGCTTCAACCACATCACATCAAAGTCTTTCGGTTCCAAACTCTCTTCACGCTGGCATGAAAGGTTAGCCTTAGCGTAAAGGCAGACTCCACCTTTGAACCTGAATCGAAAATGGAGTTCGTAACCAGGACAAAGCATATGGACCTTGTTGGTGGACGAGTTTACTTGTGTTTCTGTTAGAGCCAGAATATCCGGTTTTTTCGTCTGTAGGTGATGGTGGACGTCATTGATGTTCTTGTTGAGTCCGCGGATGTTGCAAAAATTAATCTTTAATGTTGAGTCCCCTCGAGTACCTCTCGCCCGGAAATCCGAATGGAGAGGTATTTCGCTTCCGGAGTGTTTTACTCTAGGAGACTTCATCATTATTACTATTAGGATGCACCTGAAAATGAAGAAGGAATTGGGGAAAAGTAAAGAGGGAGACCGGAAAGTATCGACCGAACACTGAAACATGGAATGATCCATTTCACAGCACACAAAGTCGATATGGTGGTATTTCACCGGGCGATGAGACCATCTTCCACCTACGGTTATCCTTTTAGTCGCCTCTTACGACAGGCAGGATTTACCATGGGGCTATTCTAAAGCCGACCCCATACAGCTAAAAGTAGAATCTATTTGACCAGGATGATTGATGTCTGGAAATGTTGCAGTTGAATGGAACTACATCAGTTTGCTACATTTCTAAATACTCTCCACTCGTCACAGTACCGTAAAACAAAATGTGGTACTACAATGGTATTTCTAAGAATCCCAGTTCACACAATTACTTTTGGAGGGAAGTGGGTATAAGCTTCCATCATCCGATTGGGATCAGTACCGTTCATACAGTTGATTTGTCAGAAAATAAGACATTAAATTAAAAACCATCATTTTGATTACACATTTCTTTCATATTTTCACAAAATTTCATGCGTCTATCGAAGTCGTCTTCATCAAGTTCATGTATGAGTGTGACTTTATATAGATGTAATTCGGCGATAGATCTCATTGTTGCCAGATAAAGTCGAAATTGAGCAATAAGGTGTTTTCAATTCCAAGTAATACATTTAAATGTCATAGGTACCGGTATGTCTGCCACCTTAGGCTTATTCTCAACATTGCCAATTTCATTAAATGTATGCAATATTTCGCTTAATGTCGATTTGCTTATTGGTCCCCGTTCAGGATATTTATTTTATTAAAGATGTCGCATACTTGCGCCATACTTCTTTTACGATCGCCGTAACCTAAGATCATCAAAAATTTTATTCGCTGTTTTTCTGACACTACCTTTATCGTAATTTCAAATGATTTCTTCTAGGGTAATATTTTTCAGAAAGATATTGAACACTTATAAATCGATATGCTACACAAGAAATCAATTTGATAATGACATATGCAATGGTAACTGAGAACTTACTGTCTGGTTGCTAAGGGCTTTCAGATGTTTTCATAGCCCAATTGAGGTTTGGAAATGTACTCCAACTAACTACTGAGTTATTTTCAGGTATTCATTGCAAAATGAATGATGAAATAAATATTAAGAAATATGAGCACCTTTATGTTTCCTTTATACTCAGTATACTGTAAGTTAAAATGTTTCATATGACATATGTGGTATGGTTGAATTCGAAAAAATATGGGCTTTAAATTTTTGATATAAAAATATACCCTTTCCATTTAAAAAAGTTATAGATTACGTCATATCTTGTAAGGTAGTGGGGGTAAAACTAATTTTTTTGATAAAAAAGGTAGAAAACTGAAATAAAAATCGACTTGTCCGAGCTTTACCTCCGAAAATAATAAACTCCCAAGATAATCGAGCGTTTCCACACTTGATGAACGCACTGTATACTACTTGTTGTGATATTGTATTTTATTATTTTTCAGTTGGCTGATACCATATTTCAAGAAGGGATACTCAAGAGAACTAACCGAAGATGACATGTACCAACACCGTAAAAAACATGACTCAGGCAAACTCGGTGACCGAATGGAGAGAGCTTGGAATGATCAAGTGAAAAACAATGAGAACCCCTCGTTGCTCAAGGCCATGAGTCGTGTTTTTTTATTCGAAATTTTACTCTTGAGTATATTGGCAGTACTGACAGAAGCCGTTAGGTAAGAATCCTTCATTTATCAGACCTTCATTGTATGTCCCTATACAGGGTGGCCCATCGGAAACGTACCGCAAGGCATCACAGGGTGGAAAAGAATGTTTCGGCATAATCCAAAAACACGTCAGATTGTTTGTCAGGAGGACACATTTTGACGCAAGAAGCATATTAAAACCTTCAACCCCCTAAGTAGGGGTGTCATCCCAGAATTTTTTTCAAATGGAAAGGGAGGTCAAGTGATACCTCATCAGAAGGGGCTTGTCATTCCCTATACAGTGCTGCTCAGTTTTTGAAAATCGATCCACTCTTTTAGAAAACATGGAGCGTTCAAACTCCAACAATAACGTGTGACGGAAAATGCAAAATCGATGCAATTGTACTTCACAACTTATTTATTAGTCAAGTGAATGCTCGAATTGCTGTCCGTCAACCTGCATTCAGTGGTACAAGTTATTTTCAAACCGTTGTCGTACATTCTGAAGCATTTGCGGTGTCACTTCGCGACATACGTTAATAACTCTTCTTTGCAACTCTTTCAATGTGTCCGGTGGTGTTTTGTAAACGAGGCTTTTTAGGTGTCCCCACAAAAAAAAATCTGAAGTACTTATGTCGGGGCGAGTAGTTTGCGTCAACACATGTTCACCTCCTACGAGAGATGAAGATGGGTTGCGGAAACTTAGGTGGCTACCTCCAAGTGGTATCGCTGGATAACGGGGTTGACAAGGAAAATCCAGTGGGAATGACCAGAAATGGTCAAAACCTGCGGATCTCTAAGTCAATCTCAAACCAAATGCCACCACAACATGGCTTAATCCAAGGCGTCAAGCGTGATACCTGAGCCAGTCAGGTATAAAAAACGGAGCCTCTGGGATACATGGCGACCTCCCAGAGTAATCTGCCTTACACCTGCGCAGGGGGCACCGCAGGTGTGGACGACCCTTTCCCCTACACAAACAACCTTGGGGAACTTCCAGTTGAAGAAGACCCAACACCGATAGCGGGTATGGAAGTCGAGGAGATTCCAGTTGAATCACACTCGGCACCAGAAACAGTAAACCCAACCGAGGAGGGATCAGCAGATGGTCGAACACCTACTGAGAAACTCCCGGAAACAGAGTGGATTCCAAAGCCATTTGGTAAAATGGAAACCAAAAAGATTCTTCAGCTCATCAAAACCCAGGACATGGGGATAGATACTGAAGAATGGCTTGTCATCAAGAGACAAGAGGAGGCCTCGGGTCTAACTCTTGTATTTCAATCTTCGACTGTGACGCCCTAAGTGGTGGGCGACACAGAATCTTTGGAGAGATCGGCCCGGAAACGGGCATGAGTCCGAAGAACCTTATCAACGGGCTTCTAGACCTAGTTAGGGGCACAAACCTGTTTGAATGAGGAACCACTGACGACAGAGTGATACAATAGACCCCAGCTGGTCGCAGTGTCAAGGGAAGCTAAGTGCCAACCCTGTCTCTGGCTCGTCAGCCTCAAACCAACCAACCAACCAACCAACTTATGTCGGGGTACCGAGGTGGCCATTCAATTGTGCCCCGTCGTCCTATCCATCGTCCTGGAAACGTGTCATTTGAATAATTGCGCACATTTTGGGAGTAATGCGGAGGAGCTCCGTCTTGTTGAAACACCAGTTCCTGTTCATTGTATGCGGGATCGTTCCCAATGATATTTGTTAGTGCTGGGTCGATGGCATTTTGTAGTGAATCCAAGTTAATATTGCCTGTTAAATTTCCAGAAAGGAAAAAAGGTCCTACAATGGAATTTCCAAGAATACCAGCTCACACATTTAACTTCTGGGGGTGTTGCGTGTGTGACTCGTGGAAAATCCTTGGATGGGTGTCAGCCCAATAACGGCAATTGTGGCGATTCACTAAACCATTCGATGACTTCACTGACTGCTTATAGCATAAATTACCGTAAACCACTACAGATTATACCTTATTGGGTTTCGCGTATAGATAATAGAATCTATTAGGAAATGTGGAAAATTCCCAGACTTTTGCTTCGGTAGAAAACTTTACTAAGAAACAAGATTAATCAATTTATCATCTGGACGAGTTTCCTAGAATTCCAAATTATATTTTTCATAGAAAAGAGAAACGGGAATCCCAAATTTCTCTTCAAATCCAATACAATTTCCATATAAAAACAATTATGTAAATGTTCGAACAGATTTAGGCAGATGTATGAAGGCGTAGAAGCGACAAACACGAAATATTTTTCAAAAACATTTGGAATTGCCACTTTGAGCTCACAATTGTCACTCTAAAGTGACAACTGTCAGTTCAAAGTGACAATTGTTTTTGAAAAATACTTTGTTGTTGGCCCTTCTACGCCTACGTACATACGAAATCTAATTGTTCATCAACCCAAAAGAAATCATGAGAAAACAAGGATATGTCATTGATCATTCTCTGGAAAGAAAACGAAAAGATCGAGAATTTAAAGAAGTTGATGAGGCCAGTAGAGTAGTGCCCACCTTGGACTTAATTTCCAAGAAATTATCCGACTATCCTGAATATACCATCCAAGCCCAGGGTGATATAAAAAACGGTTACAATATTATTGATTGAATACAAAAAAATATAATTATGATTAACTCTCGGACCGTTTCTTATTATTACCCAATAGCCCTACCAAAAAATGTTATGAGTGAAAATCCCTTCTAAATCCTTCAATTATCTCCTTTTCCAGATAGTTCATTGAAATTTGTTACAAAACAAAAATAGGCAAAGTTACATTTGGAGTAAAAGAATAAATTTCCGCCCATGATCGGCATTTTTTATTAAATCGCAGGGGTCCTCCTTCAACTAAATGTATGTGTTACAACCCAAAGATGTATTACGGAAAGAGGTATGAGAAAGTTGAGAAATGTGCTATCAAATTTCAACTGGAATATTTTTAATGAAAATGTAGATGTCAAACTTTACCTTTATTTCTACCCAATTTTGGAAGTGGTATTTTTTCGGCTATTTTAAGTGTTTTATGGTAGTATTGCCATTTTATTCCGTTCATCAAATATATGAGTTGGACCAGTGCCTTCCTCGGCAGATTCTTGAGTAGAATTGCGTCGATTTCATCTAGTCCTGGCGCTTCATTGTTGGGTAATCTTTTGATTACATCAATTCGTCATAGTTTGTCAATAATTCTGATATAGTTCTTGAATTTATAGCGGACGGAAGTATTTTCGCTTTCTGATGGTCAGTCACCACCAGTGTCGAGCCATTCTCCATGGTTGGCATGGGTTCAAAGCGTCTTTTCATTCGCTTCGACATACGCTATAGAGAATTGTCCCTCACATCTAGAGACTCGAGTTTTCTGGCATTGTGTTTTTTTATTTAATTTCTGACTTGATTTGCAATTGTTGTTAGGTTTTCCCTGTGCAGTGGATTTCGTGATCGTTGCCACTTTTCTTTCCTCTTTGCGTCAATTGAATCAACAGTGTGCTGTGGTAGAATACTCTTGTTTTCTTGTACCACCACCAACCTGGTTGTCTTATTTCGCGCTTTCTGTATATTTCTGATGATTTTTTTCATTTCAGAATCAAGTTCTGCGCTTGTCATTGTTCTTGTTCTTCTGAACCCTTTTCAGTCGGTGTTCCCATAATCGTAAATTATTCTAGTGTTACTAGGGTTGAAACTATCATTAAATTTGAACACGACTGGATCGTGATCAGAAGTCATTGCATTTAACATTTCCAAATCGCTAGTGTCGGTCACGCTCCTATTGACAACAAGATCGATGGTGGTTGGTGTCGAACCATTGCTAGGAAAGTGGAAGGGTTCTTCAGGGTGTTCTATTACCACATCATCATTCAGAGAAAATTCCCATGATGTAATACCATTTGTGTTATTCTGTAGTGTCCAATTCCACTCAGGTCTCCGCGCGTGAAGTACCCTGTCAAAATGACTTAACTTCCTATATTCAGTAAATTTTCTAAATCGGTCCTCGAAAATTTATTTCTAGGTGTGTTATATATTCCGAATAGACATGTTCCGTCTACGTGTTCGATGGTTCTATTTCGGGGTGGTATTTTGTTGTAAGGAATGCTGCTTTTGACTAGTACTGCTACACCGCCCGCTCTCTGTGCGTTAGGTCTGTCTACCCTGATGATTGAGTATCCCCTGAGCTTGAAGTCCCAGCCATGTCGGAGTTTCGTCTCGGACAGGTACATTATATCAATATTCTGCGTATCGATGAAGTTAGCTAGGAAGGAATATTTTCTGCTAACTCCGTCGATATTGAATAGACATACCTTTATTGCTTCAGATGTCAAAACTGTCGATGTTTGCGATTATATTAAAGAATTTCCAAACCCTTTCCACCTTACTTCTTCTAGTCGATATTACTTCTGGCAGATCTTGAGCAAATCTGAAAAAATCAGCCATGTTAACACTTGTCATTTGAGAGATTTCCCCAAAGCCTTCCCCTGATGTGCCCGAAACACTATGTTGGATGCTAGGAGGTGGTGGGAGTGGAGAAAAACCAGTAGCTTGTTTGTTTTCTCTTATCCTTCTTCGTTCTTTTTTCTTTCTCCCCATGGATTTCGTGAACGAGCACCTTAGACCGCTCGACCACTCGAAAGTTAATTTGTGTTGAAACTATTACCAATCTGTTGCTACATTGGTATGGTTGCTTTTTCCGAGAAAAGGCCATGAAAACTTATGCACCACTTTTTCCCAGGCAGTCAATGATTTTCCTTATGTGTGCTGTGAGTACTAACATTTTAAAAACATTTCATTCTGTTACTCGATTGGCCAGGTTTTCTGCAGCCCGCTCTTAGCCTATTAGTTTATGCCCGAATACAACATAAATATGCATCTGTCCCTGATAGTGAGAAAAACTATCATGATATCTGGCGCTCGAAGTTCAAAGTTGAGAGTAGGAAATATTCCAGAACAAATAGTACCTCACGAAAGTCATTTGGTAACGAACGCCTACAGAAAAAGTATCAACAAAATACCAAATTCTAAATCTGTGTGTCAGTCTCAGAAGAAGTGAAGTCGAATTAGGTCTCTTATTTCTTTTTCTTTCTGCTGATTATTATCATTTATATAAATATATATCGCTTGTAAAGAAATCTAACTGCCATATTTAAAAATAAATGTGCCTCCTCAAATTTGAAGCTATTTCAAAATATATAATAGATAATGCGACATTGAAATATGTCACATCAACACTAGATCTTTATTGAACGGGTACGCAGAATTAAAACTGAGAGTATATAATAATTATGATATTATCACCGTTTCCGAGTCATGGATTTCGGTGAATATACCCAAGGAAAATATTTGTGTTGCGGGCTATCAATTATTTCGTAAAGATAGGGAAATTGGAAGGGGTGGAGGTGTTGCAATTTATATTAAGAGTATTTTTGAAGCCACTCTGATTGTCAATATTCCATCAGAAACAGTTGAACAAGTATGGAACACGTACACTCTTAATGGAGTGAAATATGCCGTGGCCTCCATGTATAGGCCTCCAAACCTACCACTATCAAACTTTTTATCATCTTTCGAAGATACTTCATCTGTCATCTGTCCTAGATTCGAAAATATAATTTGCGCAGGAGATCTTGATATTGACTACGCAGATCTCACAAACAGCTCTTGTGTTCAGCTGAATGAAATAATTGCTTCTTTTGGCCTGAATCAAATTGTTGATCAGCATACTCGATATTCTTCAACTAGCTGCAAAATAATAGATCTCATAATATGTTCAGAAAGACTAAGTGTAACTGACTGTACTACGCTTGACTGTTCCTCTTTTTCAGATCATTTTCTTGTATCGTGCAAAGTAGGTTTGATAAAAACATTAAACGATAATTTTGTATACACTTTCAGAGAATTCAGGAAATTTAACAAAGAATTATTTCTCGCAGATTTGCATGCCATCAATTTTGATACCATTTATGAGCCAGATAATATTGATGATAAAGTCGTTCTGTTCACTAATTTGGTTCTCAAACTTTTTGATGAACATTCGCCTATAAAAACCGTTGAAATCACCAAGAAAAAAGCACCTTGGATAACGGATAATTTGAAGATCATGTTCAAACTTAGAGACAAAGCTCTTACGAGATTTAAAAGAACAAAGGCTCCTCATCATTGGAATTATTATAAAGAAATAAGAAATCTCACAAACCGAACCGTGAATCTTGAAAAAAGGGCTTACCTAGATTATCGTTTGAGAAGACGCAGGCAATTATGGGAAGAACTTGCTGATATGAACGTTCACAACAAAAAATCACGAAATTCTATTCCAGAGCACCTGATGAATGCTGAGGAAATCAACAATTCCTTCGGAAGTGTATCAAATAATGACTCTGTACCTGATGATGAAACGATCCGTTTCTCTTCTGGTAATACAGTAAATAATCATAATAATTTATCTTTTTACGAAACTAATGATCATGAAGTATATAAGACTATACTAAGTATAAAATCAAACGTTGTTGGACATGACAAGGTAAGTATTCAAATGTTACTACACTGCTGTCCCCTGATATTGCCACATATATCCCATCTATTTAATTTCTGCATACAGAAAAATGTTTATCCAGCAAGTTGGAAACGTTCCCATATTCTTCAATTGGCGAAAGTTACTAATGCAGAAAATATGAGTGACCTTCGCCCAATAAGCATTTTGTGTGCAATCTCGAAAGCTTTCGAAAAGATATTGAATGCTCAGATGCGTATATACTTGAATGAATTTGACATATTACCATCCTGCCAATCAGGCATTAGATCTGACCATAGTTATACCACGGTTCTTCTGAAAGTGATAGATGATATACACATCTCTATTGATAACAATGAATTGTGTCTACTAGTATTGCTCGACTATTCTGAAGCTCTTGCTCGAATCAGTCACCAACTTCTTTTATCAATTCTGAGTAACCTGGGGTTCACTATGAATGCAATATCTCTACTCAAAAATTACCTTTTCAACCGATCTCGAAGCGTTATCATAAATAATGAAAAATCTAAATCTCTAGAAATAAAGAATGGTGTTCCCCAGGGATCAATTTTGAGCCCTCTTCTTTTTGTTCTCTACACTTCACAATTCTCAAAGTCCTTACGTTACGCTCCAATGCACTGTTATGCTGATGACACGCAGATGTATTTAAAATTCAAAGAAAACTCCTACAACTTGGCACTTGACCAAATGAATCATGATTTAAATACTCTCATAACCGTATCAAATAAATACTGCCTTACTGTGAATAAATCTAAATCATACGTTATGCTATTTGGGAGGACAGCAGCAAGAAATCGTTGCAAGAATTTATTGAATGAACGTGTTGACGGAGTCCCCCTACCCACCGCAGATGCAACAAAAAATTTGGGATTGTACCTTGATAATGCATTACGCTTCACTACACATGTATCTCATATTTTAAAACAGGGTTATATGAATCTAAGAACGATCTATTCAAACAGAAATATTTTGAACAAAAAAAGTAAAATGATACTATGTGATGCATTAGTGTTGTCACATGCAAACTATGCAGACGTGGTTTATGGACCAGGGCTGATGAAATCTGACAAAATGAGACTTAAAAAATTGCAGAACTCATGTGTGAGACTTATTACAGGCACAAGAAAGCGACAACATGTTACGCAACATTCAAGGAATCTTGGTTGACTGAACCTGGAGGCTAGGCGTACACTACACTCCAGTACGATTTTTCATAAAATAATGACAACTGGGAAACCTCCTTATCTATTCAAGAAACTGACTTTCATAATCTCAACTTGAGATTTCGAAATAATTTGGCTGCGCCTAAACACAAAACCTCCTTTTTTCGTGGCTAATTCTCATTTCAGATCGCTCGCCCTTACAATAATTTTCCCAGTGATTTCAAATTATTACAAATGAAAAAATTCAAAAAAAATATGAAGCAATATTAATTTGATAACAATTTTCCTAATTTCTTGGTATAATATAATAATTATAATGGCAAACTTGAATCGGCACATCACTTTTTCTCCGCTTATATGTACTGATCACTGTATTTTGATATATCTTTATTTTTATGAATAGTATTTTCTTTTGTTATATTCTTATGGTTAAACTTTAATTTTTCTCGGATCAGTTTGAATAGTCTACCATATTCTATTGTATATACTTCATAATATTATTGATTATGAATTTATTATGATAAGTTACTCCACTGGTTGGATGGAAGAGCAATTCCTGCCATGAGCAATCATGTGCAGGCATTGAATCCTGCCTTTTGTTAGGATATGAGCTAACTGTTGTACCTGCAATAAAAGCATTTATTATTATTATTATCATTAAAAAGTCCGTGGTTACGCTTTATGATCTTGGAGTACGAAATCTCAAAGACAACTGACAATTACCTCTTATCTTACTCAAACTATTCATCCGTTTACAAAATGCTTCGAATCTTGTAGTGATGGATTTCAACCTAACCCGATTTTTCATTTCAGAATCTCCCAACCATTACTGATCGAGCGTCTCCTCAGGTACTATGATGCAAATCAAGTAGAAGTCAGTAAAAACGAAGCTTATATGTACGCAGCACTTATAGTTCTCTCAGCACTCTTGACCGTACTTTGCATCCACTATTTCAACCTCCAAATCATGCAGGTCGGCATGAAGATGAGGGTAGCGCTATGTTCCCTGATCTATAGGAAAGCTCTGAGGCTTAGCACGATGGCTTTGGCAGAAACGACGATCGGGCAGATGGTCAATCTGCTGTCGAATGACGTAGGGAGGTTCGATCAAGCGACTCACTTCCTTCATCAGCTCTGGATGGCTCCTCTCGAGACCGTTGTGGTTATGTTCCTGTGCTATAACAGCGTCGGGTACACTGGGTGTATTGGAATAGTTTTTCTGCTGATATCTATACCTATACAATGTGAGTTTTCATTCTAACAGTTGATGTTTGTTTTGATTGGTTTGGAATGATGGTTGAGACAATAGGCGAGGCCACGAGAAATTATTATGCTTTGAAATACATAACGCATATATAAATGTACCCCGATAATATTTTTTTAATCAATTTTCAATTACAGCAGTTCTATTCGTTTTTTAAAATCAGCAGAAGCATGAAGCTTCTAATATTGGCGCTCTTTGTGACGTAAATGACCAAGCAGCCAATAGGCGTAATCGGGTTGATTGTGATGTTAAACGGCAATGTTGTCAAGTTTCTTAAACTATTGATATCAGAACTAGAACACTATTCGCGATGTCAATGACGATGGCAGGTTTAAAGGGTGTAAAAACATTCGATCTGTCATGAAACAATATATTTCTGATTTTACAGTGCACATAAATCTTGTTATTATTGATATTATGAACCACTGTAGTCAATCAAAACTCTTTCTGATAGAGAGAAAGCCAATCATTTATTCTTGTTATGGAGGCGCGGCCTAAGATTGGAAAATATGGCAAAGTTGCAAAATTTATTGAAGCTGTCAACAGGGATTGGTTGATCGGGTGATTACGTCACAACATGTTGCAATGGCGCTAGAAAGGAGGCATTTGAATTTTGCTGACTTTAAATGTTTTTTTAAGTTTAGAAAAATAAAGAAAATATTACCAAAGAGTTTTCACGAATTGAAAAATCCATTGACGTATTCACATACAGGTTGTCCCATATAAACTCCGCTAGCAAATATTTTCTGAATGAGGAGGGATATCAATTTTCCATGAAAAATTGAGATCAAAGTCGGAAAATCCATCTATCTATCATAAAGCGTCAATCGTGTCACAATTTGTCTAAAGATGGTCGACATTTTTCAATACGTTATCCAATTTGCCATTGAAAAATAATATTATGGTAAAATTCATCAATAGCGACTACCCTAGGGGAATCAAATATTGGAGAACAGGGGTGGTTGGTTAATGGAGAAAAATTAAAACGACTAGCCTGCATTTTATATTGTTTATTTATTATGTATATTATTCCAAATATTTTGGTGTAATGTACAATTATATACATACATACAATGTACTGTATGTTTGCTTTGTAATTCTTAATTTTTTAAATAATCAGAAATTAATAATTGCTTCCTGTTCTAAAGTTTTATTTTCATAAAATTCAGGATAACATTCTTATAATAATTGAGAAATATTTGTAGACATAAAAAAATTGTTAACATTATTAAAAACGTTTTCTTAGTCTATCCGTAGTACATTTTTTATTTTTATTTCGATAATGAGTTTTTAGTATTATCGATACCAAAATAAATGCTTCAATTTGCAGCTTTGCTGGGAAGGAAGACGTCACAATATAGGCTCAGTACCGCCATTCGTACCGATGAGAGAGTACGTTTGATGAATGAAATCATCTCCGGCATACAAGTCATAAAGATGTATACCTGGGAAAAGCCCTTTGCCAAACTGGTTGAAATTGTTAGAAAGTGAGTACAGACAATGGCATATGTGATATTTCCATTCACAAACATATCCGTTATAATGAGAGGCTGAAAAAAATAAACAATAGTAATCTTCATTACATAACTTGTAGGTTGCTTCCACTGAGTTTTCTCAAGTTGTCCAATACATTTTTTCGTCAATGATATGCTAAATATATTTTTTATGTCAGTATAATTTGTCAAAGCTACCAAATTATATGTTATCTAACATAAAGAGATTGTATTCAATGAAACATGTAATATTTTTAGGTGTGAGTAGAACCAAACGCATGTTATTAAATTAGGTCTTCAATTTTGATATCTGAAATCAATCCAATGTAATTATTCATTTATTCTATTGGGCATCACACCACCCTAACGGCTATTGCCTTAAGCAGGGCGAGAAAAATACAGTATACTAATTATAATAAAAAGTTGATAATATACAATATTTATACCAATAATTGACAAGAACTACACATAGGCATGTAGCTCTGTAAGTGAACTGAAAAAAAAACTTGAGAAAAAAAAAACAAAAAGTTTACAGAGTCCCATGTATAATGAATGAAGAAGTGGGTGCTATGGAAAAAATTCTTTTAATTTCACTTATTGTTGTATTGAATATATATAAATATTTCGTTTTGAAATTTTATATAGTTGAGACAAATCTGATGAATTGGAAAAAACATCAGTAAGTCCGTCTTTGGAACTGGCAAATAAAACATGTTATGCGATCGTGTAGAAACTGTAGGAACATGGATATTCAATAGAGACAGTATTTGAGGAGAATTTAACTTGTTATTGATGAGCTTCAACAGGAAATATATATATTATATGTTCGACGTGATTGCAAAGATATATAAATATATACATATATATGTATATATATATATATATATATATACATCCTGCTCACAATACTGCGTCCTTTCATGAAGCGTACATTACTGCGTCTATCAGAAATACACTATTTAGGTCAATTCTGATAAAGTATACTGGTTCTACGCGAAAAATCCTGCCCATAGCTGGTTTCAGATCATCAATAACTTCAAAAATAAAAAAAAGTATACCTTCACAATATTGCGTCCTTTCACTATCATATCATTTTTGCGTCCGGTGAATAATTTGTTCTCATATTTAGTATGATCCTGCGTCCAATTTATATTATATCTTCCATACTCAACAGGATACGGCGTCCAGCGCTGTTGCCATGTTTTTTCTATTTTATTTCCTATATCATGTATGTTATGTTGTCATCAAATGATCAGCCCATGGGGGGTTATGTCTTTCTTCACTTCCATTATTTATATAACTTCACAAAAAAATCGTAATTGCTTTGGGACCGGTCATGGATGATGTAATAATGAAATATGGTATTCCTTGATAGTTACAAAAATACGTCAAATACAACAGGTATATACCATCCCCAATCGCAGCAGATCATAAAATTTCTAGAGTTGATTCAGTGGAGTAAAAATACAAAAATTTTTGTGCGCTGATTGTTAGGCAAATTCCAAATAAAAACATTATTCCGGAACCGGGGGATTTTCCTAAAATCCTCTGATATAACTCAGAAATGACTGGCAGAAAAAAGTTATAAACTTATATTTGTGCGCTGATTGTTAGGCAAATTCCAAATAACTCAATGGATATCAAAGTAATTTGACCCAAATTGATATTATGGGGTTTATGAGGTCACTGAACAAAAATATAATAGTCGTAAAGGTAGGTTTCATAAATGATAATTTAGAGCTATTTTTTATTTATATGTACATCTCGGAGAAAAACTTTTTGGGTAAAAGTTGTGGAGCTAATGAATCTCTATCAAACGACCTATAGTTTGCCGATATTTGGTATGGAAATGAAATATTGTGATTTTTTCTAAATCTTTCAACAGCTGCCATTTTGAAATTACTGGACCATTTTCGAAATTAGCCGAGGTATTGATGAGACGTACTTTTGTTTCAATCGGTTGAAAAATGTGGCCTCCACTCAACAAGTTTCATTATATTCCATATACAAGTTTCAATATCACATTGTAAACTAACATTTTTGGTCTTTGGAGCATGGCCTAAAAATTCAAATTTGTAATTTTTCCAATTATTTAATATTTTGAGCTCCGTAAGTTTTTGTTTAAATTGCCTTTTTTTATTTGTCATTTTGAGAGTGATATGTGAAAATTCCAGATGTTTATCTTGAAAAAAAAATTAAGATCTTTAATTGATTTTAGACAGAATTCTGCTTTGACGTAATATCATATACGTACTATTCCTATACATATTTTTTTTCATGTTTGAAAACATGATTTCTCGTTAGCTGCATTTTTCTTTTTTTAAATGATTTTTTGTTAGCTTAATTTGATCAACTAGATCAAAAGTAATAACAAATTTAGTGTGAAGCGCTAGTGGCTGCGTACTCCTCCAGCGCTGCACTTCGAAATCGCACGTTAGCAAAAGAATTCGGCAGCTTATAATTTTTATTTTGAAGAAACTTTTTATTTCCCTTTTTTATGTAAAATTTACCATTTTTGCGAGTGGTACCATTAGTTATTCATTTTTTTTCAATATTCAATGTAAGTTGGCAACTTATCTGTTAAATAATTAATCAAGCACACACTTTTTAACCGACGAAACCAAAAACAAGGAGGTTCTCTAGTCGACGCGTATATTTTTTTTATAATTTTTTTTATGTATGATCACGTATAACTTTTTACTGAGGCATCCGATTCCTATAATTCTTTCTTCAGTGGATGAAGCGTACTCCGAAGTTGGTCCCATTTGGATTTAAAATATAAAATCCACCCCTAAAATGAAGGATATTGATCACTCACCCTCTGAATTCTGGTTCGTTAACCGATTCTATCAGGCATAACTTTGTACTGGGATCTTCGATTTGGATGATTCTTCTTTATCAGATAGGGTATACCTCATAGTTGATTAAATTTGGATTTCGAATGGAATTATCCACCCTTACGGGTAGAAAAATAGGGATAATTGATTTTTCACTTGTGAACATTAGCACACTTATGTAGTTATTATATTCTATGAGAGGATGGAATGATATACAAAGTAATGAAATAAACTAACCAGAACAACAAAAATAATTTATATAACAACAAATAGTAAAAGTAGATAATCATATTATTTTGGAAGTAATAAAAAAACAAGCAGTCAGTAATTAATAGATTTCAGCCACAAAAAATTGAAAAATAAAAACTTTTCAACAAAAAATTAAACCGACGAAATACGGAGCTGAAAAGTAAAAATGAATAAACCTTCTTGGTCTCAATAACTAAGCTCCCAAACTAATGTTAGTAACTAATTTTGAGTCGGCGCCAAACAAACAAGCAAATGAATTAGGTAAGGCGTAAAATGCGCGGACACATTCTGATAATTTTTTTGAAGTAATTTAATGATGTTCGTTGATTGTTCGTTTGGCGCCGACTCAAAATTAGTTACTTACATTAGTTTAGGAGCTTAGTTATTGAGACTAAGAAGGTTTATTTTATTTTTTACTTTTCAGTTCCGTATTTCGTCGGTTTAATTTTTTGTTGAAAAGTTTTTATTGGTTGGTAAATTTTTTTAAGTTGTTCCCAACATCATCACTAATGTACAGTGAAAAGTTACCACTATCCCCCAATTTCCCGAAGCTAAAATTTAATATTATTCCACTAGTATACGTAGAGCGTCAAGTGAGCACTAAACTTACCGATCAACTGTTCTCCCGTGTTCTATCTCTCTCTAACATTCAAATATAATATTTTCGATCCAACATGAAGTAAATCAGAAGATAAACTTATATTTCTATTCTAAATAAGAATTTTAAGCAGGAACTCATTTATAAAAAAAATACTAAAAACCGTGATATTTTCGTAATTAATAAAATTTACACTTATATTAACAAAGAAAAAATATTTTACGCTGCGTATACCTTGTTTGAGGTCGTAATATAAATATTCATTGGTTAGGTAAGCTTAGTTTTTTCCATATAAACGTTATCAAAATTTATTTAACAAAAAATTTCATGGATTTTGGAGCAACATTTGTTTATTTTTTTGTTTTTGGCAAAATTTTACTATTAATTTTTTTTAATAAAACCAATCAAACCTCCCCAAAGTACAGATAACAAGCTTCAGAAAGTACGATTGAAAAATCTTGATATCACATTTTGAACTAGAGTTTTTGGTTTTTGAAGCATGGCCTAAAAATTCAAATTTGTCATTTTATGAAATTATTTAATATTTTGACCACTGTATTTTTTTAAATACAATTTTAAGATTTTTTTCCATTGGCACACTTTCTTGAGTATCATTTTGGAAGTGAAATGTACAAATTCGAAAATTTAAAGAATGGCAGATCTTTAATTGATTTTATAGATAATTCTACTTTGACCTAACTTCATATATGTACTATTTCTATTTTTTTCCACATTTGAAAACATGACACCTCACTTACAGCTCAATTTGATCAATTAAATTACAAGTAATAACAAATTAAGTGAAGCGTGTTCGTGGCTACGTGCTCCTCGAGAGATGCACTTTAATGTCGCCGCCTCACATTTTCGTACGTTATAAAAAAAAGTCCGCAGCTTACAGTTTTCATTGAAAGAACTTTTTTTTCACCTTTTCCATCCAAAATCTACCATTCTTTCGAATGGTGATATCAGTTTTTCAAAAAAATAATATTTTTTTCTAGATATTCATTAAACAATGTAATTTGGAAACTTATTTGTTAAATGAAAAATTAAGCACACACTTTACGGTTGGTTACTTTCAATATAACGTTCCTAACATCATCACTGATGTACAGTAAAAAGTTACCGCAGTGCCCTAACTTTCTGAAGCTGAAATGTAATATTATTCCACTATTTGAATTATTTCAATTTTACCACTCAAAAACTACTGAATATTAAAAAAAAATGAGACAATTATCTAAAGTTTCATAAAATTTACAAAAAACTTTTTTTGGAATATACGTTGTCAATATTTGTATTTTGTGCTCTTTCAGGTAGATAACCAAAACACAAATTTTCCTTATTCCATCACTTACCTGTTGTGTTACTATTTACTGGTCGAAAGAATCGAAGTATATTGATATGGCATTGATAAGTCACGTTTTCCTCTTTAGAAAATCAATCCCTTGCTGGTAAAAATTGATCTATTCATTTTCCCAGAAAATCAACTTTGATAGTAGTGTTTTCTTGACAATAAATACACATGAGATTTTGGAAAAAAACTGATTGGCTTAGAGAAATGATACACTGTATATATAAATAAATAATTTATTTCTGAAAAGTTTGTGAGTAAATACATTTTAAACGAGTACAACAAAAATAATTTCTCTAGAGTCTACAAAGTACAACAAAATATCACAATTCCTTATAAATAAACTCGGTTCAGAACAGTCATCTGAAAAACTAGAAAAAGGGTAAAACAAAAATAAATTCTCTGGAATCTTCAAAATACAACAAAATATCACAATTCCTTTATAAATAAACTCGTTTCAGAACAGTCATCTGAAGAATTTGTATAAAATCTTCGTATTAGTCAGTGTCAGAATATTTTTCATTTTCCGAGAATATGTATTCTGAACAAATACTTTTATTTTTCGTGATAATAAATACAGATAAGATTTTGGGCAAAAACTGATTGGCTTAGAGAAACAATACGCTGTATATATAAATAAATAATTAATTTCTGAAAGTTTTTTAAGTAAATACATTTCAAACGAGTAAAACGAAAATAAATTCTCTAGAATTTTCAAAATACAACCAAATATAACAATTCCTTATAAATGAACTCGTTTCAGAACAGTCATCTGAAAAACTAGAAAAAGGGTAAAACAAAAATACATTCTCTGGACTCTTCAAAATACAACAAAATATCACAATTCCTTTATAAATAAACTCGTTTCAGAACAGTCGTCTGAAAAATTAGAATTAAAATCTTTATATTAGTCATTGTCAGAATATTTTTTCATTTTCGAGAATATGTATTCTGAACACATACTTTTATTTTTCGTGACAATAAATACAGATAAGATTTTGGATAAGAGAAACAATATGCTGTATATATAAATAAATCAATAATTTCTGAAAGTTTTGCTAGTAAATACATTTCAAACGAGTAAAACAAAAATAAATTCTCTAGAATCTTCAAAATACAAAAAAATATCACAATTCCTTATGAATGAACTCGTTTCAGAACAGTCATCTGAAGAATTCGAAATAAAATCTTCATATTAGTCAGTGTCAGAATATTTTTTCATTTCTCGAGAATATGTATTCTGAACAAATACTTTCATTTTTGGCCAGTCTTTATTTTCGAATAATTGTGAGTATTTCACCTTCAATTCCTCACATTCATATCTCTTTGGGGGAATTCTATTCTTTATATGTTTTCCAAAATATTCTGTGACTATTTTTTTTTGATCTGCAGTCCACTTCACCAGTGTCCTTTTCATTCCTCTTTTAATGTTCTTTTTTCCAGGCTTTTCCCTAATCTCAGTCACACTATGGGTTTCATCATCTTCTACGGAGTGTTTCCCTATTTGTTCATCATCATGTAGAAACATATCATGTTCAATCAAACTGTCATCTTTTCCGTTATCATCTTCATCACTGCACTCATTTATCGAATCGAGGAGATCTTCATTCAAATTAATGTCAATTTCGTCTAGCGTTTTTCCCTTGTATTCACCAAGATTTCCACTCTCAAGCAAAAGAAGAATTTTTGAAATTTTTGCAGTTTGGTGAAGATCATCAGACAATCTATAAGAATTCTTATGGACAGCTATTGTGTGTCCCATAAATGTGGCCAACTGGTCAATTTCCGTTTCGTTCAGAGAAAACAACTGGGATAATGTCGCCAAATGCTTACGTAACTTGGTACACGTTATGGACGAGGGATTTTTCGCTCCACTTGCACGTGCATAACTTTGTAAAACTTTGTATCCAGTTATGGGTGTTACGAGTCCTGGCTTACCAAATAAATAAGGATTTTTGTCATCCACTTGTTTATTCCTTACCGATAAGAGTACACTGATATGCTCTTGCACATCCTTACTGAATAAAACAGGCACACCTCTTCCCCGTTTTCCTCTTATAACTACCCTTTAGAAATTCTGCAATAAACATTTTTCACTTGAGGATACAATTGGATCAAATTGCTCATACCTAGTGCCTTCTTCTTTAGACTCGCAACTCAGATATGTATGGAGGAAGAGTCTTTGTAGTTCACCAGGTATTTACAAATAATTGTATGTGTAGGCATGTATGGGGGTATGTGTACTCATAGCTTCCTTTTATTCAATTTTTTATTTTAATAATAACTGGTGACATACACAATTTTATTAACTGTGCCAATTATTGTCAATCTACACATTTGACTCATTTATTGTATCATATAAACATTATATATAAAGAGATATAGTTATAGCCATGCGCAGAAAAAACTTCCTTATGGCTGCTCTTGTGTTTGTTCTCCATAATATCCAATTTCTACTTTGAATGAAATTCTTCTGAAATGATAAGTTGTATAGAAATTTTAATAAAATTGTAATATCAAGTGAAATATACTGCAACCTCATATCATTCATTATATCCTGACGATAATTTTTCAATCATTCGTTTTCTATGGAATAACTTTCATGTGATTTGATTCCCCCTTCCAACCAATAATGCTTATTCAAAGCAATCGTCTTCGCGCAAAAAGATGAATCGTTTGTCCAGTTCCCTTTTGGAACACGCCCGCCCTTGAGTATAAACACTTTGGAAAAGTCTGCAGTCCACATAAAAATATAGATTTACCGCCTCATAATGCTGCAATTTGTAACCGAAATATTGAAGAACAATTTGTGAATTCTAAAACAAATGTAAAGGTTCTGAAAAACTCAATTTCTTGAAAATTTATCAAAACACTAGCATTACTCATTTTAAAATTCCCTGAAACTCATAAAAGGTTATTTCTGGCGACTTAATAGTGACAAATCAATGTAACTGACTATTGCATTCATATTTTATATGTTTTTCTTCTCATGAATCTCCAATTCCTGTGAAAGCATGTAGAAGACAGGTAAAAATATTTCAAAGAATAATACTCACTCGCAAAATAGACATAAATGGGCACCAGAACTTCGCACGTGTTTGCACACTGCACACTGACCAGAATGTGTTTGTGTACACGGTTGCCAGACTGAGGACGCATCAGCATGCTACAGGTGAAAGAAGTATATTCCAAATATATTAGGTTTCACGATTTAAAGCGCCCCCCAAACAGAAATTGTTTGAACTTAATGTATACTGCAACTTTCACAGACCGTATAATACTACGTCCTTAATCATATTTTTCTGGTGTACCCAACTCCCGCGTTTTTTAATGAATGTTTTCTGTTTTCATATTCTATGGGAGCTCTGGATGCGGAGTACAATTTGCGAATATAAAATTCGATGGTTTGTTCAAAATAATGGAATTATTGTTGGAAAACAATACTGCGTCCGGTATACGGACGTTGTATCATTCAGGACGCGGTAGTGTATGGTCGGAAACCCACGTACGGACGTTATAGTGTACGCGGGATAAATATATATATATATATATATAAATATTTACATATATAATATTTATATATATATATATGCACCCTGTATATATATATATATATATATATATATATATATATATATATATATATATATACAGGGTGTATATATATATATATATATATATATATATATATATATATATACAGGGTGTAATCTAATGACGAGTGTATAATACCATTTTATAACAAATTATAGTGGTTAAAAATTCATAAAAAATAAAAAGGAAGGAAAGAACAAATTTTTCCATATTTTTTTCCTCAATAGACTTTAAAGGAAACATGTGTTTATTTTTTATGAATCATCACAGAAAAACGATTTTATCATGTCATTTGGGCGAACTCCCGTCCTTAGCAGGGGACTTCTTCAGGTTTTGTGATTTGATAATTTCTACATAATCTGGAAAAATTGTTGTGATAGAGTTTTTCCCTACATTTGTTCTGATAAACCGACTTGTACTTACCTTTGGAGTTATGTGATTTATTTGAGCTGAACAACCACATACTCACTTCGAAATCATCACCGAAAGTGGCTTGATAATTCTATATTCAAACGTTAAATATGAATTCATGACATCGTAACAATAGTACAACGTTTAGAGTTTAGTTAGATTGTATAGTTATTAAAAATAATTTTGGATACCAGCAACATGCAAGAGGCACAAAGATAAAATTTCGCTAAAATCGTTTGTGGTGTGCTTGGTTCAAAACGAACGCTATCGGCAAAAAATTATTACACCATACGTACGAATCTTATGAACGCATAAAAAATAATAGGTATAAATATAATTTATTGCGAAAGATAATGTTCATATAAAGCCAAGGGGTGTTTACGGGAGGTTTTTTTATCTACCTAAAAATGTAGCTATTATTTTTTCACCTCTACCGTTTGAGGTCAAAGCTGCCACGATCCGGGCCGTGACTGGTCCGCCAAGACCGATAAATCAACTGCTGGTCAGATATAGGAAGAGACCTGTGTGGTCTGTATGTCGTAAAGTTTTAGGGAAAACATTCTATATAACAAATGAAATATACATACTGCTGTAAAACTCGTTTATTCTTTGTTTGATAATTTTATTGAGGAATTTCATTTGGTAGTTGTTGTTTAGTAAAGTTTTCTTGTTTTTTCTAGACATTCTTGAATGGCTCTGTCGGTTATACTTATTACTACGCTTTTTCAAGGTATCTTTGGTATACCATTTCTTATAACAGTTTCCTCTAGTTTCTCCATGACTATGGTCCTCTATGATGTGGATGATTGCACATAGCTATCACAGAACGCAAATTGAAAGGAATCGTCACCGCTTACAATTCATTTAATCCAAAAATATAATTTACTGCAGAAAACGAAAAGGACAACAGATTTAATTTCTTAGACCTCACATTGATTGAAAAATATAAAAAATATTCACCTGATGGTACACCAAAGATACCTGGTCAGACATATTTTCCAATTGTGATTCTAAACAACACAAAAAAAGTTATCAGTATAACCGACAGAACCATTCAACTGAGCAGTCCAGAGTTATGACAAGAATGTCTAGAAGAAATTAGGAAAACTCTACTAAAATACCCCATAAAACTCATCAATGAAATAATCATACACAAAATAATAATTGTTTAAAATTCTGAACAAGACAACAAAAAAAAAACACCGGTCAGGTAACAACATTTTTCTTCCATGTGTACAGAGCCTCTCAGGGTATATTGAAATCTTTTTGGATAAAAGAATCTCAAGGTGTGCTTTAATCCTCATAACTTATTAAAAAAAAGATGCTTCATTCCATGCAACGATTGCAATGAAGAATATACAGGGTGTCCCTGGACTTCCTCTTTTCCTTTCGGGAATGTATAGATGGGGGTCAAAATATCACCAGTATCCCATATAACTTTTGTTCCTAAAAGCCTCCGTTACCAAGTTACGGGCCCTCAAAATTACAAAATGAAAAATGTTTTTCTTTGATAACTTTCAAAGTGAATATTCGAAATCATCTAAATTTTGGTGATTGACTGAACAAATGTATTCCTTTGATGAGCTTTCATGCAGGAGTCAGTTGTTTTGCTACAAAGTCAGGAACGGACTACCCCCGATGGTCCACACCCCAAAACTTTGAAATGACTGGGAGTTGTCAATATGTTTTGACAAAACAAGGTTAAAGATAAGTGCCATGTGAAGTGGAATGAATAGAAAAATCGAATTAAACGGTTTTCTTCACATAAAGGATTCAATATAAAATTGAACCAGAAAATGGTAGAGCTCAGGTGAAAAACAACTACTTTCCTGGCAAATACCACGCAGAACGTTGGATGATATTCACCTGAAAATCCATTCATACTTCCATATAATATCAATGGACATTGAATGCAAATGTTTCTTTCTGATAAGCTCGATTATGTTTAATTTTCGGAGTGTTTCTTTCTGTCACTAGGTACCGCCAGTTGAAGTTTATCTTTTCCGGCGTACCTATAGGTGTTACAAGCTCGATGATGGTTTGTTTACGTTGTGTCTCACTTCAGCCAGAGTTCTTTGGACCTTTGGCTGGTTGACTACTCCGTACTGATGAGGGCCAAGAAGCCTGAAACCGGTATGCGGATTGTTAGGTGAACACGACATAAATTGAACATAATCGAGCTTATCAGAAAGAAACATTTGCATTCAATGTCCATTGATATTATATGGAAGTATGCATGGATTTTCAGGTGAATATCATTCAACGTTCTGCGTGGTATTTGCCAGGAAAGAAGTTGTTTTCCACCTGAGATCTACCATTTTCTGGTTCAATTTTATATTGAATCCTTTATGTGAAGAAAACCGTTTAATTCGATTTTTCCAAAACAAGGTTACTTGGACAATTTCCTGAATAAAAGTACTCGTGTGGAAAATCGACCGGAGCAACGATTTTTGATAAAAATGCATTTTTGTTCGACGACATCTAACCTGAGATGTCTACTGTTCGGCCATATCAAAACACTTCAAACTGTCCTATTAGAATATTGACAATACACGCACCACTCAACAAAACTAAATCGCATTCCAGTTGTCATTTTTCATCCACACTAATGTTATTTCTTTCTAAAAGGTGTTTTTGTCAACATCTGTGGAAGAAATGGAACATAAATTTATTCACCGGATATTTTTCACCTATTTATGTGCAGCCGTTTTTGTAGTTTATTCGTTTGCTTTTTATCAGTTATGTCTTCCGATGTGCGTTTTTTCAGCTGAATTTATCTTCGGGTTAAAGATTTTCTCACATGAAATTAAACTTATCAGTGAAACTCCTCAACATTTGAGCTGTGAATACGAATTTGCAACATCCAAATGTTGAGTTTCATGAGACTCAGATAATACAACACGAAACGTGCTTATTCCACGCGTACATACAAAATATGGACTGAATTCGATATTTCATAGTGGATTAGCTTGTTAGCTCAAAAACACCACGAATCTACATAACTTGATATTTCATTTGAAAAAATATCTACATTGTGAATGAAACTTCATTTTAGCATATTTTGTATTATCCCTGTTATAAATATTGTTCAATTCACGTTAGCATTAGTATTTCTACTGTGAAAATTTTTCATTTCAAATAATGGTGGACGATCGGGTTTGATGTCGTCGAGTAAAACTGCATTTTTATTGAGAATCGTTGCTCCGATCGACTTTCCACACAAGTGCTTTTATTCAGAAAATTGTCTACGTAACCTTATTTTGTTGAAAACTATTGAAAAATTATCTGTCATTTCAAAGTTTTGGGGTGTTGACCATCGGGGTAGTCCGTTCCTGACTTTGTAGCAAAACAACTGACTCCCGCATGGAAACTCATCGAAGGAATTCATTTGTTCAGTCAATCACCAAAATTAAGATGATTTTGAATATTCACTTTGAAAGTTATCAAAGAAAAACATTTTTCATTTTGTAACTTTGAGGGCCCGTAACATGGTAACGAAGGCTTCTAGGAACAAAAGTTATATGAAGTACTGGTGATATTTTGACCCCATTTATACATTTCCGGAAGAAAAAGAGGAAGTCCAGGGACACCCTGTATAGGTATGACATCTCAACTTTTGAACCACAGACTCAATGGGCACAAATATATGAAAACTACATGTACTGCCCCAAATGAACATATCAACCGAGACAATCATCTCAAACTTAAAAAAAAACAAAATCCTAGTATTTGAGGAAAATGAAGAAAAACAATGCATAAAAGATATAATTTACATAAAAAAATGGCAGAACACCATAAATAATAGAACTGATATTAACGACATGAACCAAATACAACACTCATCCTCACTCATAGCTGACCCAACACACCAACTAGATTCCTCACGAGCTCTCAACGTATCAACCTTCTTCACTTCCACAACACCAATCTTGTCGCTCTCATCGTTCATTACACACATTACCGGAAATAAAATTGAAATAACTATTTATAACAATAATGAACGAAAATGATTATAAAAGAATGTTCAGTAACCGATTTTTGTTGCTTAGGTAAGTACAAGTCAGTTTATCGAAACAAATATGGAGAAAAATTTCTTCAATACAAAATTCCAATACAACTATCAGTTCCAGAGTAGGTATAAATAATTAAATCACAAAACCTGAAGGAGTCCCTTGCTAGAAACGAAACACCGTCCAAATAATATAACAAAAATCGTTTTTCTGTCAACCTGAATCCAAAACCCAATAGAAATTATCTGCACATGAAATCAAAATATTACCGCTTGAAAATGGTTAATTTAATCACACCAAATATTGTTCCTTCGAATTGCATGTACTTTTCTCGAAAAAACGGAAATTCAAGGTAATTTTCGGGAAATACTATGTCATCACAATAGAGTCTTCTAAATCATTAACACCCATTATGAATTTATTTTCGCAGTAATGAAATGAAATACATCCGCTTGACTTCCATCATTCGTGCAATTCTGATGTCTTGCTCGATGGTACTCAACAGAACAGCAGTATTTTCTTGCATCGTAGTCTACGTCCTGACAGGAAATACCCTCAACTCCGCATATGCCTTCACCACCACCTCCTTCTACAGGCTTCTGAATAACGCAACGATGTTCTTCCCACAAGCAGTATCTCAAACATCCGAAATGTTTATCTCAGTCAAGAGAATTCGTACTTTCTTGTTGTACGAAGAGATAGAATCCGAAACTCAGGATGATGGTGCTAAGAAGCTGATGAAGGATGGTTCGAAATCTTCCACGCAGATGAACCGTATGAGCCGTTACGTTGGAATTCGTCTGAATAGGGTTTCTGTCAAGTGGTTGAAGTCTCTTCCAGAGAATAATCTGCAGGATGTGACTATGAATGTGGAACCCGGACAGCTAGTTGCAGTTGTTGGTGCAGTTGGTAGTGGTAAAACTACATTGCTGCATGTACTATTGAAGGAATTGGAGCCGCAATCTGGATCTGTGGAAATCAATGGGAGGTAAGCGACATGCCAGTATTCATTGTTCAGTGTGAGTGTCGTTTTCAATTGATGTACTTCCATATACTGTTAAAAAAAATACATCGTGATATATAGCGTTGATATAATTATTCATTGAAGATGAATAAAATTAATGAAGAAGGTTCGTGGGATATACGTCGCCTAAATATTGATAGCTAAGAATTCCAGATGATAAAATAGCATCAAGTTGCAGTCGATCTACAGTGGCAGTGAAATATTGAAACGACATTGATTTGATATTTCGTAGAGAAAAGTGTGTATTATTATCAATTCATCCTTAAGTATGAGACTGATGAAGAGGAGTCCTGTATTTTATTCATTATTTTCTATTCTGCTTTAGTCCTCATACTCCATGTCAATCCATCATTCTCGGCTTCTCCGTTTCTGTCGATCCATCTTGTTCTTGGTTTTCTTTTTATTTTTCCGCAACACTCGCGTTTCCAACCACCGTCTATGGTTCGTCATTCGACACACTTAAGCAAACCATTCAAGTTGTCTTACGATGTATTCATTTATCGTTTCTATTTATACATTTCTTCTGATAGTTTCTTTCTTCATTTTGTTTTTCTGCTTCTGTTTCTCAGTCTTCTCAGGAAACTCATATCCATTACGTTAGTTTGCGTTTTTTATCATTATTCAATCGTCTTTGTCTCTCTATATATGATTGTTAGTCTGATCACTTTTTTAACCACCACATGTTATGTAATACATTTTTTACTTTTCCTATTGTCTCACTCGTCATCAAATGGTACTCAGGTGGTACTCTGGAATAGCAGAAGGAAGTGGAATAGGAGTTTATGGGCATAGAACCAAATACTTCAAAAGTCTGGGCAAATTCCCAAGTATTTCTCAAGTATTTGGGAAAGTCGTCCAGTTCAGCATCGAAAGAAACTACCGCACCCAAAAGATCATCATCTTGTCTGATAGTTTCTTATCTAGAATTACCAGTAGGAATGGAATTTTTTCACCATAGAGGACCGGCTATGTGAATCTAGCTTTCTCCTTCTGATGAGTGGTACTTTCTTGCTGAGATTGACAAATGGTTTTTATTTTTTGCACCCCTTAGGGTTATTCCTAAGGGCTGCTTGGATTATGACTGATATCTTCTCTCCAAGCTTTACTCTAACTGGCATAACTATATCATCAGTGTAAGCTTGAACCTCGATTCCCGCCGATCAGATCAGATCTTCTACGAGACGTGAGGCGGGTGAGACCCCTTCCTGTGGTCACCCTCTCACCGCCCTGGCCACGATTTTCTCATGGTGGAGGGAGCTCAAGACTATTTTGCATCTCAACATCGCTTCGATCTAGTTACAAAAAGTTTCCTATACCTCTTTGTTGATTGCTGATCTATGTAGATATAGCGGGTTTTTCTTCAGCTCCTACTCTCGTATGTGCCCATCTAGGATCTTCTCTGTGGCTTTCAACAGGAATGATGTCAAGGTGATCGGGTGAAGTTATTTGGGAAGGTATTTGTTGTCCCCGACTTTACGTATATACACAACCCTTATCGACGTCCAGCTTGTAGGTAGGTGGTAGGTATCCCCATGCTAGGCTCTTGAAAGTTTAAAGAGTATGAACGTTATTATTTCGGCCCCATTCTGTAGTAGCGTAGGAGAGATTCCATCCTCTCCTGTTGCTTTGTGCTGTTCTCTCCTGATGCCTTGTGCGATTCGAAGTAGTTGATGGCCCATTCTACCGCTACTGGTTTGATGATTTCGGTTGCTTTCTTTCAATCTTCTCGACTAGATCGTCTTGGTCGTCCTAGTTGAAGTGGAGGTGGCTGATTTTCATTAAGAATAATGGCGCCTGTGAAATGGTTTTGTAATAGAAGTCGTCCGAGATTCCGTCACAGTTCCGTCAGATCGTCTAATCCAACTTCTTGATCCGGTTCTCTAGAGAGAATATTATGGATTCTTGCGCTTGTGGGTATATCGGATATACACAAAGAATTTCCTCCAAGATTTCCCCTTGGCTTTCCTTATCGCTTTGTTGAATCCGGTTAAGGTAGAGCGGTATTCTTCCCAGCATCCAGATTTTTTGTCTCTATTCGAGAGTCTCCTTACTTCTGCTGTCCTCTTTCCCAGTTTTTGGCTCCACCAAGAGTTGCTCTATTATCTCTTCATGATTCAAGTGATCAATTTCGTTGCTGGGCGGTCAGGACTGAGCTTTGATTATGAATTGCTGCCAGCTCTATCCCTCTCTATCTAGAGTTGTTCTTCAATAAAAAGTGAAAATATACCAAAGTGAAGGGATTTTATTATTGGAACCAACATTAAAAAAATGTGATTCTTCGGACCAGGAACATATAACACAAGTGAAAATGATTTTCCATCAGAATGTTTTTTTTGCTCAAGACAGATAAGCAGAGAAGGTGGCCGAAAGCTATCTGCTTGAATATATAAATTTTATACGAAGTAGAGAATTTGAATTTACCTATTTGGAATCGTCGTGTAGACAGCGGTAGTGAAGTTTCGTATGAATTATTACTATCGATTTCAATTCATCAAGATATACAGAGTGACCCATTTGAAAGCGGGCCACCTCTCTAAAACTGTTATTTATTATCCGATTCAGAAGTTTTTTTTTTCAGTGAATAGAACATCAATAGTTCCAGTTGAATGCCATAAATTCGAAATGAAAATAAAATTTTCACGGCCCACTTCGAATTTTTTTTATGGTCAAAAATCCAAAAAACATACTAGCGATTTATTTTAATGGGATCTGACGACGCCACTGGATTTGTGATGCTTTCAAATGGGTGTGACCAGAATTCCACGATGAAATAATTTTTTTCAACAGAAATATGGCATAAGTAAAATTCATAATAAATAAATTCATATAAATCACAATCTTGTTGAAAATATCGTTTAAAATGCTCTTTCAGGTCGTTAGCAGTCGAGTTTGTAAACAGCAGTTTTTCAAAATAGCGTCAAATTATGTTTTTTCCAAACGTAACTCCATAGTATAGGAGATAGTTATGTCCATCAGAACACTGCAGTTTTTTGCTAAAGAAATTAAATGTACCTACATCAAATAGTAATCAATGTTCAATAATTAATAATAACCAATATTGATAACATAAATGAACTACAACAAAAGAATGGATTGAAATGAGAGTGCCTACACATTAATTTTCGTACTTTTCAACCAAATCCTGATTTAATTCGATACATTTATTCTACCATTTTCTAATGATAATTAACAATAAGATTCGATCATTGGTTTGGGGTAATATCTGTGCAAGCCTGTCTTATTCTCTGACGCAGTTCCTCTTTGGTGGTTGACAGTTATTCCAAATATCAATCATGGTTTCATTCAAACATGCTTGGGATACCACATTTCAAAAATATTATTTTTATTAGGATGCTTTATAACTTTAGTTGCTATAGAGATGACAAGTCAGCTATAGAGATGACAAGTACCTACACTAATACAGAAGTATGGCTGATAATTTGACTTTGCAGGAGAAGATTGAAATAGTAAGACTTCGTGGTAACAACGACAGATCCGAAAGGGAAGTATGTAGAATTTTCAATAACATGCATCCGGAGCGTCGAAATATTAGCAGAGCTACAGTTGGCCGGATAAACCAAATTTTCATACAGAATGGAGCTGTTTGTAAACATATTCTGAAGAATAGTAATATTGTACAAAGACAGAGACAAAATAATCCTGAACGAATTCGAAATTATTTCAATAATAATCCGAAAACAAGTGTGAGAATTGCAAGTTGAAACAAAAAGGAGAAATCTTAGGAAATATAATAAGATGAAGCCCTTCAAACCAAAGTTTCTTCACACTTTGGGCGATAATGAAAAAAGGATGGAGTATAGTTTATGGGCTGAAGGAGAATATCTGAATAACATGGATTTGCTGAAAAAAAATTTGTCCAGTGACGTGGCAACATTCACAACCAATTGAACAGTTAATTCTCAAAATACAAGGTACTGGACGGAAGAAAATCCACATTGGATAATAAATTACAGAAGACAGTACTCACAAAAAATAAATGTTTGTTGTGGAATATCACATACCAAAATAATTGGCCCCTTTTTTTTTGAAAGCAATTTAAATGGTCAAAATTTTTTGAATTTTTTGAAAAACGAATTTTCCAACGCTATGGATGAACTTCCACTGGCAGAAGAGGCTCATCTTCTATTTCAATTAGATGGCTGTTCCATTTACAATAGCAGGATTGTGAGAGATTGGTTGGAAGAAAATTTTCCAAATCGGTGGATAGGGCGAAATAGTGCATTGATCGAGTTTCCCCCCAGATCCCCGGACTTGACTCCATTGCCCAACGAGCAAAGAGGAACTGCGTGAAAGAATTGGACAGGCTTGCAGAGATATCACCCCAAACCAATTATCGATTGTTATGGTTAACATTAGAAAACGATACGATAAATGTATCGAATTGAATGGAGATTTGGTTGAACAGTTCGAAATTTAATGTGTAGGCACTGTCATGTCAATACATTCATTTGTAGTAGTTCATTTATGTTATTAATATTGATAATTATATTATTGGATGTAAAGATGTGCATTTCTATTCTTCGACAACAAACTACAGTGTTATAAGAGACATTACATATCCCACATAGAGTTGTTATGTTCTGAAGGAGTATTTCAAACCATATTATTTACAAAATTGTGAATTATATGACAACTATTTGAATTATTTCGATATTATTATGAATATTTTACTTATGGTATATTTCTGTTGAAAAAAATTATTTTATCGAGAAATTTTGGTCACACCCATTTGAAAACATCGCAAATCCAGTGGCGTCGTCAAATTTTATTGAAAAAAGTCGCTAGTACCCTACTAACAATTTGGTGCTTTATAAAAACTGAAAGAACGTTTACATATCATTTTTTATAAAGCTCAATTCGTCTCAAAAACATTTTAACGGCGTTCTCACAGCAACTATGAACGCTGAATGGGCACAGTCTTATAAAACGAAACATTTGTTTAAGAAGTTTTAGAAGGCCTGTGATAGCTATTACAGATATTTATTGTATAAACATTTATATATAATTTACTGTAAAGAATCACCACCGAATAGTTTTATAAGATTTTTGTAATAATCATTCACAACTTCTATTCAGTTCATTATTTATCACTTGAGGAACTATTATAAATCTTTAAAAAAAATTTTTATGGGAACTGCTTTCTCATTCGTAATAAAACTTTTTTTATCGCGTACAGGAACAATAATAAAATTCTGCAATTTCTTAATGTATTCCACGGAAAATAAATAATCTCACCAATTTCACAAAAGTGATTTCTTTGTTGTTCTCGTGACAATTAAACATGTCAGAATTGATATTGTCTATACTTCGTATTGCGGTGGATCGCTTCTGCGTATTTATAATAATTAAAACATCGTAAATCGTAAATGGTACATATAATATTAAATTTTCAAGCGCTGTGGAATTTTTGAAGATTTCTTGAATTTACCAAAAATAATTTAAATTTTTTTTTTCAGAACTTTGCTACCAATTTGATCAATTGTTGTTGATTTCGCGACAATAAACTTTTCTGAGCATTAGTTTTTCTTTTTATAGCTGAGGAATAGATATTTTGTATGTTTTAGTTTTTGCCTTCAGAATGGTCATCACTACTATGCGATTCAATATGGCTTCATGTTATACAACACTTTCATCACAAGAACAGTGTCTATACGGCTATTCAACTCCGTTGGTGATTTCTATAACATAGTCACAATATATATTGTCTTTTAACTTCACAGAGACGTACTACAAAAAATTTAATTAGTTCTTCCGATTATTACTTTGAATTCTTTCGAAGAGTATGCAAAGGTACAAATGATTTTTTGAGAATGGTTGGGATACTTGGTGTTATAGATAACGATTTAATTCCAAATATCTCCCAATAATCACATTGGGCGGTCGTGTGGCTCATGAAATATTCAGAATATATCCTTTTCAGCAACCGAATCGAAAGTGCATGGCCTCTTTCAATACCATAATTAAGGACCAAAGTTTCAATTCAAGTCCGAGGACGAGATATACTTTCAATTCTAGTACTGAAAGTGTTTCCTACCAACACATCACATTTGCACTACATGAATTGAAGAAGGTATTGATTCCAATAAAACAATGTACCATTTTCTTCAAACGTCAGGAATTGTTGACATTTTTTTGTCTCGCAATTCGCGATGTCGAATTTTGACATTTTCGCCGGTAACAGCGAATGTATAAATGTTGTTAAGCAACGCTACCAAAATATTGAAATCAATACATTTCAGTCGTTTCATCTACGAATCAAGTTACCAATTCAACTGAACCATCTCCAATTCGCAAATCAGCCTTGTGGCTCGTTCTTCATATATTACATTATGTATCTGCTTATTATACCTTGATGACGATAGCCTGATAATGAAGATGGCCTTAATTTAGGAAAGATACACCAATAAACATCTGAGTTCTAAAATTCATTTTCTCGAACACTATTTCAGAACTGTATTGGAATGATTCAGCAAACAGTTTAGAATCATTCCCAACTATTCCTGACCAATTAATATGGAGCCGTAAAGTAAATGAGTTCGATGAGTTCGAAGTTGAAAATACAAAAAAGAGCCCACAGCAGAAGGGAAAAATAAAATTAACAATAGTTAGAGACAGGTTTGCCATCCTATTCTGTATATATCTCCACAAAGCTGAAAATTAAGATATGTTATTGAAAAAGTTAGTAGAAACGAACATGAAATGCCCAAACTCTCCAGAATTCAATTGCACGTTTCAAACGAATGGCAATAATTATTATTAATTAATGTGTAATAATGCCGATACAGGTAGTGTTAAAAGAGAACCGGTGTTTGTCATCATTCACCTTTGAAGTTTTTGTTGAATATCATAAATTTTTAATTTTCTAAATCAAACTGGATCCTGTCCTGTTCTGCCTGTCGTCCAGGAAAACACTTTCATCAATGCCCATGCGTCAACGTGTTGTAACGCTGCCGAAACGGCTCCAAAGCAACTTTTACGGAATAAATGTATCTTTTAGCAGCAGTTTGCTTGTGTGTTAAACAACGGAAAATTCTGCTTTCGTATAATAGCGGATCGTGTAGCACTTATACGCTTTACTTTGTGCCTTAGTTGTAGCACTTATAGAGCTTCACTGTTTTATTGTGATGTATTTGCATCACATTAGAGCAGCTCAACATTTGAAAACGTATATGCATTATTAATAAAACTAGACTTAACCTATCTATTTGGCTTTTCTGGGACACAGTATATTCTAATAACCATAGGTTTTATTCTAGGCAACTTGTATATGTTGAAAATTATTGGCTAAAACTCATATTTACCACTTCTGTATATTGGTAAACCATCCATGTTCACATTGACAGATATTGTTTTAGGTGAATCACTGATTTTACCCAGAGCCTACCTCAAACTAATTACGAAACCATGATGCTAATAGTTGCCAGTGCCAACTTTTGTAATTGTAACTGTTTGATACGTGTCCAAAAGCGTTCTAGGATCTCCAAGAAGGATGCTTGCGAAGCGTTTATTGATATTTTTCAATAAATCTTTCAGAGCCAACTGGGATATGTTGAAGGACACCGCCCATGATCTCAGATGATTTCTCAATTTTACATCTTTTTCCATCCCAGAAATAACATTATCTTCTTCCTCGTTAGAATAATCCAACTCTGAAACCCAGTTACTTCCGGTCACTTCGGTATCATTTGGCACGTTTGCTGCTTGTGTACCACATATGCCCAGAGCTGGTTGAGTATTGATGAGTTATTAGATCAAAATTCTCTTCATTATCCAGATTGTTCACCTTCATACGAAAATCCGCAGTGCCGTGAAAATTTTTCTGATAGTTGGTCTCAACTTTCCTGCGGAAAGCGCCACTTTCATTTTAGTTTTTTCCATCTGCTTATTTGTGTTATTCACGTCATTTTACATGTACACACACTTGAGAAAACAGAAAGAGACCGAACTAATATGAAAAACTACTGTAACAGTTTCATTTTATAAAAGTGATTTTCAATATCATTTTGTGTTCAATAACAGTTTATTGTTCTATCACTGCTTTGTTAAACCATTCAGGAGCATATTATTCGTACTGTTATATAATAGTTAATTATCCGTTTTTGTCGGAAGCATATCGCTTTCTGAAGTAAAAGAGTATCACAGGAAACACCAATACAACAATTTAGTAATCTGTTGATGAATTTTTATAAACCATTTATAAATCTATCTGCGAAAGAACAACAGTACCTGATAATATCACTACAAAACTACTAGAAATCACTTTGGTCCTCTAAGCTAAAATGTCGTATAACTTGAATTGTATAAACGTTTAAGAAACTGTTTCAAGTTTATTCTTTGAGATGTTTTATAATTTCACTCTAAGAACGTTCTCAACAATGATCTAAACAACAATTGGGTTTCAAAGGACAAAACAATTATGTTTGCAATGTTAATTCAACAGATTGGCTTCCCGACAGTCGCAATATAATGCCAATGAAACTTAATTGTTCTGTTACCTGAAAATTACAGAGCCAATTTGTTAGTTGGGTATGTTTTGTGACCTTGAAAAAAATTCGAAGTAGGCCGTGAAATATTTATTTTTATTTCGAATTTATGGCATTCAACTAGAACTATTGATGCTCTATCTACTGAATGAAGAAACTTCTGGATCCGATAATAAATAACAGTTTTAGAGAGGATGCCCGCTTTCAAATGGGTCACCCTGTATATTCCAGAAAAAATTATTTTTTGCAGGGTATCATATGCTTCCCAAGAACCTTGGCTCTTCGGAGGTAGTGTGAGACAGAATATTCTGTTTGGCCAGAAATTTGATAAGAATAAGTACGAGGAAGTAGTGAAAGTCTGCGCTTTGCAAAGAGATTTCTCACTATTTCCTCATGGCGATAGAACCCTAGCAGGGGAGAGGGGTGTATCACTCAGTGGTGGACAGAGAGCTAGGATAAATCTGGCTAGAGCGGTCTACAAAGATGCAGATATTTATGTGTTGGACGATCCTTTATCAGCTGTCGACACCCACGTGGGAAAACAATTATTTGAAGACTGCATTTGTGGATATTTGGCTAAAAAATGTGTTGTCCTAGTCACACATCAGCTACAGTTCTTGAAATACGTACGCAGAATATACTTGATGGAAAAAGGAAAAGTACGAGCATCTGGCTCCTACGAAGACATCAAAGGTTCCGGTACCGACTTCACGAAGATGTTAGAAGACATCGAAGAAGAGGAAGAGGAAATCAGGAGAAAGTCGAAAATGGTCGTTGAGAAACCAGAAGAGATAGAAAATGAAGTGCAAGTTCTGGAAAAAGAAGTGATGAGCAAGGGAAGTATCTCCTGGCATGTATACAAGAGTTACATGAGAGCTGGGGGCAATATAATGAAGGCGACCTTTGTTCTTTTTTGTTTTATTCTGACGCAAATCCTGGACAGTTCTGCAGAATACTTTGTTACAATTTGGTGAGTATTTTTATTGTTGTTCAGTGGGCTACCAAAATATCTCTCATTGGTGGGTGATTTAGATGAAAAATAGAAATTGATGCAATGATCTCTAATAATAACTTTGCGACTGAAATATTCAGGGGTTGAAGGAAACGGCCAAAAATATTTTGTCATTGAACTCTATCTCTTAGATATGTCTTTTTGAAATAGCAAGAGAAAACAAATTGGGTGAATTTGTAACATATTGAAACACCGGCATGTCTTTTTGAAATAGCAAGAGAAAACAAATTGGGTGAATTTGTAACATATTAAAACACCGGCAATATAAGTGTAGTCTCCTTCAATTATTTTCCAGATTTCAGGTTGGCAGAGAGACTACTATCAAAATAATCTCGGAAAAATATATGAATTTATGGAAAATATTTTACACGAAAAAAACTTTTTTGAAAAATTATAACATAAAATGATTACAGGGTCAATATACAACAATCGATGTCACAATATAACATAAACAGCACGACATCAAGCGAAGAATCACTATCAACGGCTTCCCCTATGGCGAATGAATTTCCACTATCGAATACCAGTAGAACGATCAATACAGAAGCAGTGGAAACTGATGCTCTTTCTTTCCTCACAAATAATATAACGGAAACTCCCATCTCTGTGTCTACATGGGCACAAAATATTTCAACTCTGTCACTCAATGGTACGCCTTCACCACTTGTAAACATCAATTCTGAAGATCCGTATAGAGACTGGTGGTTGAGATCTCTTTTTATTGGAAACGATGCTGTGATTTATTATACTGTTTTATTCGGATTCATCATCGGCCTCACTTTCTTCAGATCACTGGCGTTTTACCAATGGTGTCTGACTGCATCTACGAGAATGCACAATAAAATGTTTAGTAACATCGTTTATAGTCCAATGAGGTTTTTCAACATTAATCCATCTGGAAGGATTCTCAACAGATTCTCCAAAGATATTGGGGCCCTAGATGAGAGTCTACCGATAACTTTATTGGACACAATTCAGGTGTGTATGAACTTATTATTCGCATTTTTTGTATAATTGATGATTGAACGACTTACCTCAATTTCTATCTTGATTATATGAAGAATCACTTCCTCAGACGACCTTGTTTTAATTTACTAGAAACAAATCACTTTCCTGGAGATCAATTGCACCATTTTCACCGTTTCTAGTCGATTCAGAAAAAAAAGGAGGAGCTTCTCTAGTCGACGCGTATAATTTTTTTATGTATGATCACGCATAACTTTTCACAGAGAAGTTCGATTCCGATAATTCTTTTTTCATTGGATAGGGTATACTTCGAAATTGGTCCCACTTGAATTCGAACAATAAATCCATCCCTAAGGGTAGCAAAATGGAGGATATTTATCGTTCCCTCTGAATTTTGGTCCGTTAATCAATTCTATCAGGCATAACTTTGTAGTGGGTTTTCCGATTTTGATGGTTCTTCTTTTATTAGATAGATTATACCTCATAGTTGATCATTTTCCAATTTGGAATGGAATTATTCACCCCTATGGGTAGAAGAATAGGGTTGATTAATTTTTCACTTGTGAACATTGGCACACATATGTAGTTGACATTGACAGATCCTCCTACATCCGTCACAATAATTACATTCCATGAAAGGATGGAATTATATACAAAGTAATGGAATCAACTATTCAGAACTTTCAGAAATAATTTATAGTATATAACAATGAACAGTTAAAGTAGATAATCGTATTATTCAACAGTTAATAGTTGAAGTAAGCTCAGTAAGTAAGTATTTTGGAAGTAATCAAAAATTAAGTAGGTAGGAATCATTAGATTTCAGCCACAGAAAATTGAGAAACATAAACTATTTTCCAAAAATTCAAACCGACGAAAAAATCAACTGAAAAGCAAAAAATAAATTAAACCTTCTCAGTCTTAATTATAATTGAGCTCCTGAACTAATGTGATTAACTAATTTTGAGTCGGCGCCAAACAAACTAGCAATTGAATTAGGTAAAGCGTAAAATGATGGCAGCAAGATGCACACCGGTGTTTTGATTACTTCTTCAAAGTAATATAATGATTTTCGATAATTGTTTGTTTGGCGTCGACTCAAAATTAGTTACCCACAATAGTTTAGGAGCTCAATTATCATTAAGACTGAGGTTTATTTCATTTTTTGCTTTTCAGTTGATTTTTTCGTCGGTTAAATTTTTTGTTGAAAAGTTTTTTGTTATATTCAGTTTGGTTCCATTCCACGACTGAATTGCTTTGAATAGTTTTTGGTTGTCAATAAATTTTTTCGACTCGTCCGATACAACAATCGATCATATTTGAAATGAAGAAAATGTTAGAAGAGACAATCATTAGGCATAACCTCCGAATGAATCTGTGATGGAGTGTTAATGCATTTTTTACTCTTTCAGATTGGTTTGAGTGTTGCTGCAATCAGCACAGTTATTGGATCACTCAGTCTTTGGATCCTTGTACCTACTATTCTGATATTTGCCCTTTTTTATTCGATGAGAGTAATCTTCCTGAAAACCAGCAGAGATGTCAAACGAGTGGAGTCTATCAGTAAGTATATTTTTGACAGTTATCATAACAGTTTGAGGAATCATATCTGGTACTGCAGTGATTATAGGGTTGACATGTAGTGAAACACATATTTCTTTCACAAATACTCTTACAGGTATTGATTCACTCAATGTGTCGTGAAAATTCTAGGAATTTGAAAAGTACTGACTTTTTTCCACTTTTAACGGAGCGAAGGAAAGGAACTTTCCATTTTACTTCATTTTAAGAAATTATTATATACGATTTTTTTACGAACCGTATATTTTGAGTTGGAAAAGATCATATTCAACTGACTTTGGACTACTGTCCCAGAGTAATACAATACTACTTCAGATCGAAGAAGGAGAAAATTGATACAGTTTTTTTAAAACAAATTTTCAGGGAGGATACTTTGCCTGGTGTATTTGATTTCTTTTGAAATATTTCTTCAAACTGTCATTGTTTCCAAGGTTTCCAATGGAAATCAGAAGAGGGCAAAAACAATTTTGCTCTGCTTCGTAAAACGAATATCGATAATTATTATTCCAGCATTATTGACATGAAAATGACTACGTGATTTTAATATGACTTTTTTTCCAGCTCGCAGTCCAATTTACACCCACCTCTCGGCATCTCTGCAGGGACTAACGACAATTAGAGCTTTCCAAGCCGAGGAAATTCTGAAAACTGAATTTGACAACTATCAAAATCTCAACAGTGCTGCCTTCTTCATGTTTCTGGGTGCCAATAGGACCTTCGGTTTCTGGCTGGATTTCATTTGTGTCGTTTATATCGCCTGTGTATTGGTTGCACTACTTCTTGTCGAAAGTGGTGAGTTTTTCCCAACCACCTGTGAATATTTCTCTATTGTCATGTTTCAAAAACTTGGTAATTGTTTAAAAAAAATCGTTTGTTTTAAAATTGTTTTTAACCGCCAAGCTTTCCAAAGAATGTTTCATATAGGAACTATGATTTTATTTCAGCTATCAATACGCAAATATATTTGTAGATAGCACCGGCAGAAAGCCGTGTGAAATATCGAATCAAATTTTTTAATACCGACGTGTCAAATGTCAAATATGTTAACTAGTCAATAACATTTGCGTTTGTTGTTATGTTCTCCGATTGTGTTTTCAGTAATTCTTTCCAGGATCCAACTATACTAAGGTATTATGTGGATATAGATAGATGAATATAAAAACTTGTAAGTAAATATGACAACCATTCAGAAAGATACTTGAGATTTGAAAGAAAATTGTAAATGTATTCAATATACAGCAAAATCCTGTTTCGCCTAGTTTGACATTCGAATCGTGAATGCTTGATGTCGCCCACTTCGTGGTTATCCTGAATAGTAAGTGACATTTTGAATAAATGAAATATACATTGTTATCATCCAATAAATGTATGTAGGTTCAGGTGTGAAAATCGAAACTTGATTTGAACCCAAACTAAACCATCATTCGTATATTCTTGTGAGTGGATTATCTCTTGTTTCAATTAACTATAATTCTGTTTGCGATTGTTTGGAGAAAGAAAATGTAAAAGTCATCATGTTTGTACCTACCGCAACAATAACCATTGGCAATTTTATTTTGAAAAATCAAAATTCCTAGCTTATCTGCGGCAAAATGTCAGTAAAAGTAGATTTTACGGATTATTTTAATTCCCAAAGTATCCGTTTTGGGGAGCATATACAAAAAACATATTTTTTGTGTCACCATGAAAACATTCAAATCAGTCTCCTCATAAAGGTAGTTTATACCTGCGATTTTTCGAGAAACTTTGTAGACCGAGTGTTTCCGGTGAATATATTCCATTGATACATTAGAAAATTAGTATATGAAACATATTGTTTGTGCCATCATAAAAAATTTAAATCAGTCCCCTCATGGGCTTAGTTTGAACTTGAGATATTTGGAAGAACTTTGCTGACAGGGGGTATCTAATGAATTTATTTCATTGAATCGCTGGAATATGATGGCACAAGACATATCATTCATGCAACTATAGGAAAAATTCACATCAGCTGCCTTGTAAGGGTAGTTTACACTTGCGATTTTTCTGAAAGCTGCTGACCGAGGGAACAAATATCAGATAATAAACCTTATAATAAACGATTGAGTCTCATGATAAATATATTTAAAAAATATAATCAAAATAGAAATCGAATATACACATCCAATTGAATCATTTTGGCAGAATCTGCATAGAAATTGAAGTAAATATCAGAATTGACCGGTATAATTACAATCTTATCAATATTGAAAAAATATATGAATGAAATGTAATCTCGACGACGATAGTCAGTCACATTTATGAAGGTGTTATAGACACTTATTATTTCTTCTCATGTAAAAATCGATATGAGGGTTTGATAGACACTTTCTATTTCTTCTCATGTGGAAATCGATTTCATTTTATTTTTTTCAGTGCTAATAGGGTCCATTGTAACATCTTCATTTCTTCCGGTACGATTGGGAATTATATTACCCGGGATTTTCTTCATATTCTCTCAATCTACATATAGCAAAGCTCCGGAACATCTGACTTTTTAGTAATTGTTAATATCAACATCATTTACTGATAGATTAACGTTCCACTTCCAAATAACAAAATGCTACCATTAGGTTACAGTTCCTACTGTCCCATCGAGGATTTCCATGATAAAATACAATATTTTATTAACAATAATATGAGGCGATTATCAATCCAATTTCAAAGCATTTGCTGGGATGGAATTAGCAGAACTGAGCTAACGCCATCTCAACACAACTAGTGCAACTAAAACATTACCAATGAATGTCATCCTGATTCCCAGGATAGAAATATCTGCAATAAGTCATAAATCTGTAACATTCTTGATAGCCAGCCATAATTCATTGAAAATGAAAAATGTCTTATTTCTCAAGACAGCTGACTACAAAAACCTATACAATAGGTGTATGTTGGTCGCATATCCATGGAAAAACAACTACCCCAGCAAACATGAATGAGCCGTGAATAGACGGGCCGTTGCTGTTAACTGCGGTAAGATGTCGGCAGCGGCACACCAATGTGGGTAAATAATTGGAATGATATCAGTTTTGCCGCTCTGGCTGAACATACGCATATTTATTATGGATGTTTTGAATTCAGCCAGGAATAACCCGTTGAAGGTTTGCGATAATCACGCCGATGTCGTTTTGACACAGTATGTGGTATTACGCGCTGCACCGCTGCGACCTCTTTGAAGAAAATGCAACATTGGCATTCTGAATAACACGTTGGCAGTTGGCCCTACTGCTAATTTTGTGTGGGATGTCAAATCGGGTATTTTATATTTTGTCTTCAGTCATTGTTGATTGTGGTATATGGTCATAAAAAATAATCTCATTGGCGAGAATTTTTTCAGATTTGTGTGTTGTCATTCTATCTGTACGGTGAAATAATTTTCCGGGCCAGTTTAAAATGCAATATCTGGGAAATATGGATGAGTACCTTGGAAACCATTTGAGATACAATACAAATGATTGAAATGGAGAAAAAATTGTCTGTTTAGGTAAATAGGAACAATCTGGCTCTACAGTTTCAGAAATCCTCTACAATTACTGGCTTCAGAGAGTGAAAACAGTGAATTGTATATATCCAGTCCATAAATCAGTCGTTTCTGAATGTTTGATGAATTTATTGTGTATAATAATGACCTATCTTCATTGAAGTTTCACTGTTTCCGAAGATATAATGCTAGATTGTTCTCAGGCGCTCATATGGGCTATTTTGTTCTCATTGAAACCGTCTTTAGGCTCATTGCCTTCCAAGATACCCTATACTTCCATGTACTGCATTTTGAATTGGACGCCCCTGTATATTTGCATAGATCATTGATGAAATACCAACAGTGGAATGACGCGGTTGATTAGTAGGATACCCGCAATCGCACCATAATCTGTACCATGCAATATCAGTTCATCTCAACTCTGTCTATCCGCTGAAGTCCCGCTATGTAATAACGCGGGTGGTAGACTGGAGGCATACTGATGGCCATCGTGATACGGGAAAGCCGGGCCGATGACGTATCATGATTATGGCCCGCTTATATTGTCTGTCGGCTGTTTTTGAAGTGCCTCTAGAGCCCACACGTAACATGTTTGCTGGGACTTCCCTGGGTAATGCCCTCGACGGACGTTGAATGACATCCGATGGATAAACGTGCAAAGTCCCACAAGGTACTTTGCAGATGTTTGTTACAAAATGTGACCAACATACACCTATTGTATAGGTTTTTGTAGTCAGCTGCCTTGAGGAATAAGAAATTTTTCATTTTCAATAAAATCTCTTCACGATTTTTCGAAGAACTTTGTTGATTGCACGAAACATATTATTTGTGCCACCATAGAAAAAATTCGCATGGGTACCCTCATGAATGTGACTGTCATCGTCGAGATTCACCATTGTTTGTTGAAGTTGCATTTCATTTATATATTTTTTGAATATCGATAAGATTGAAATTGTACCAGTGAATTCTGATATATATTTTATTTTATATACGGATTCTGCCATAATTATTCAATTGGCTGTATATATTCGAATTCGATTTTCATTGTATTTTTAAGTATATCAATCATGGGACTGAATTGTTCATTATAAGGTTTATTTAATAATATTTGTTTCCTTGGTCAGCAGTTTTTCGATAAATCGCAAGTGTAAACTACCATTACAAAGTAGTTGATGTTAATTTTTCCCTATAGTAGCACGAATAATATGTTTTGTGCCATCATACAGCGTTTCGAGTATAAACCACCTTCATGAGGATGCTGGTTTGAATTTTTTATGGTGGCACAAATAATATGTTTTATGCAATCATTTTCTACAGTGTCAATGAAATATTTTGACCAGAAACCTTCGGTCAACTGAGTTTCTCGAAAAATACGAACCACCCCTAAAAATGGAAGTGGATTGAAATTTTTCATATGGTGGCTCGAGGACATATATCCGCTCATATATCTCAATTTTGCATTATAATTTTGATAATCGCATTACAAGTTATTATATTAAAATCACTTATTACATGACAAGACATCGAAAGTTACTATTACACCCTGTGCAGTCGCTATCGTGGCCGCGTAGAATTAATCTAATATACTTTAGGTGTAACATACTGAAATTTCAGCAAATTCTATCGATGCATAGAAACCCCCTTATATCTCTGCCTAGTCTTTAAGCAGTTACACAACAAAAATGTTCTGTCATTCGGCAACTATTAAGTAAATTTCCGGCTGAATAAATATATTTTTAGCTGAAATATAGTTTATACTGCTGAAAAAAAATGATTTTTTGTATTATTTCCGGTAACAAGTATTTTTACACCACATTGTAGTGAATTTCCAAATGGAAATGGAAGATGACGGGTATTTTCATGGGAGTTATACAATATAAAATTTGCAGACAAATTCATTGAAATCGAAATTCCATGGAGATTTTTTATTCGGCGTGAGAGATTACTCTAATTCACAGGACGAAATCTCATCAATGAAAACCATTTCTTCTTGTATCAAAAATAGAAACGCAGAATATTGAGCCATCAAACCAGTTAACAAGTCTCTGGCCGAGCAATAATTTTTTCATTCCTGAATACATGTCTGAAAAATATATGTAATCAATTTTCCTATCGACTATTTCCCTCATTATGTTTGAGCCAATCAAATGGCCGAAATTTCAAACAGAGGACCAATATAATATCAGTTTTATAGTGATAAAACCAATAATAGATTCGATATTGATTTTTGATGAAACCACACTATGCCCTGTCATATGTCATATGTCAACGCTTTCGATTCATATATTATATATGATTCAATAGGCCTTTTCATTTAGATGATTTTTTAAGGCGCATGCGCTCGTTTTGAGACCCAAAGTCTGATTGGCTATTGGGAGAGTGAATAGCCATTGGTTAATTTTGAAATAACAATTTGAGATTGGCTTAGATCAAAATAAGCGGTATCTTCACATAATGTCAACAGTCAACTTCATGACAAATGCACCTGCATACATTGGCGTTCGTAACTTTCTTTGTAGGTTAAGTACTTATTAGCTATTTTATACCGCCAAAAACCTTTCATTCGCAGATAAAATAATGTACACAAATATTTTCTAATGGTGAGTTTTCTTCTCCATGTAAATTCAAATCAACTATCCATAGAAAAACTCGGAATTTTTTTATTTCCTTTAAAAAAAAATTGACGTCAAAGCCGTTGGGTGTGACAGGTAAACAAAGTTAGTCATTTGTCATCTGAATGAAAATGCCTATTTCTATAAGGTAACAGGAAATGCAAAATTAATTAAATAGGGATTTTGATCTCACTACATAGGTACAGTGATTTGATATTGGAATTTAAATATTTACATTTTTAAGATTGTTAACTGAGCCAAGTGAGGCAGTGAACAATATAATTCCCATATTCTCATACAATCAAAAGGTGTTGTGTAGGTAACCAACCCAGAAAACATGGGGGTTTTATTGCTCAAAAATCAGATTTATTCCAAGAGAAACGATGATGTTATAATAAAATTAAATTTTTCACCCAAAAAATAGGTAGGTAAAAATTCAAATGCCATGAACAACCATTCATTCTAAAGCATCGAGTGGTGCTGGCGTATAATGCCAGCCCACAGTGCACCACAATTAGCCCCACAAGTACGGAGGGCTGATTTACCAGAACACAGCTCTATTCCATGAAAGATAGCACATACTAACCTGAGCGTACAGTTGCACATGATGGGTGCCATCACTTAATTACAGCGGCCGCAGGCTAAAGCAAATTTTTCTCTACCTGGTTTTTTGCCTACCCACTTTTTCCGGGAAACATACTGAATAGTAACACTCCAAACTTCATTTTCTCAATTATCCACCTCAATACCCTCACTCCAGTTTCCGTATAAGCGTTCAACGCAGGAAATAGGAACATTGCTTAGATTTTAGAAAGCATTTCACTTAGATATAGGGCAAAGTCGCTAAGACCAGCGCGACGTCCCCCTACTGCCCCTGTTCTGGGGTGTACGAAACGTTTGGAGGTTGGTGTAACCGTCTAACTTGCAGAACAAGGAAGATAAATTGCACCCACACATTCTCTCCGACCCCATTTCCATATCACAAATCCCTGCCGCCCACTAGACCTTCTAGGACGACAAATTTGTGATATAAAGAAATGTACATATATAAATGAAATGTAGATGTCCCGTACTAGTAACAGTTTAATGAATTATTTGAAGAAGGAGGAGCCCACAGTGCGTAAGATCCGGGGTCCAAATCCTAGCAATGGCAATTTTTTTTTTAAATAAAAAAATAAATATGTTTGGACAGTAATGGATGATTTAATCTTTGATATTTTTTTAAACCATTTTTTTTTAAATTAGTCTTACTGGCCATATTACCAACCTTGTCGTTAATATGTCCATGGCATGTTCCTAATGTTCCCAAGGATTAATTTTATCAAGAGCAAAACAACATATTTATATGGCAAGTATATTTATTGGAAAAACTAATTGAATGATGACAACAAACTAAACAACCCAAAATTCCAATTTAACTGAAAAATTAAACTTGAAACTTTACACTGGTAGGTAGACATCACTTAGTACTGAGAGTACGAAGAGTAATTATCAAAATAATAACAAAGCCTATTTTAAAAATTTATAAATCATTCCTAAACTAAGCAAACTCTTTGAAGAACAAAACAAAGAAATCCCAATATCTCTGCCATAGGGCATATTATCTCCCCTTTACGATGGATGTATTAGCGACAGAAACAGAAAATGCATCTTAATAATTGTTAACGGTAATTTATTAAAATTTTTATTAAAGGTAGTATACCAAAACAATGGTGAAAAGGCGTATTTTGAAATGCTGTACTTACAGTTATTGTAAACAAACATACACAATATTTACACTCTATCAAACGTATGTCTTCCCTCCAACCTCTCTGGAGAGACTAACAAACACAGATTTGGCTCGTAGTGCTGTAAATACGAAATATTGAAGTGTCGACCGCCCTCTATAAGCAAATGAGCTAAACTTTTTAAAATTGCACCGGGTGAGCATATTACCAGCATGGTCATATTCACCGCACCTACCTCATAGTAGAATCAGTTGTATATATTAGGATTAGTCAACCGTAACCATTTTATTGAATAAACGTCTTTTGATTGATTGAGACTGTCACATGGAGTCAAGCACCGTCGGGCGCGGATCGTACTTGGATGGCAAATTGTAGCACATTTAAATATGGATTGAAACCTTTCTGCTTCTGCGTATGACTGCGAAGCCAGAGGTTGACAGTTCGAGCCCCAGCGACTTCAGAGTATATTTTTCAAATTTAACTTTTTTTATTTTTTCACTAACAACACCACACATATCTTACCCCAAAAACATTTTTTCATACATCGTATCACCCCACCTCAATTTATTACACCCCAAAAACTAACACATAAGCACACTCACACCAAAATCACCATCATATTTAATCATTATTTCAAGTTGGCAGACGGCTCTCGGGATAGGGCAATGATATAATTTTATCCAGTTTCAAATGTGATTCGGAAAATATTCTCATCAAATATAATTCGTGTTGGAGGATTTCGCGGAATTGTTTAAATTTTACTTAAGCTTCGCTTTCGTGGTTTAATCAGATAATAAGACCGCAAATCGCACTCAGTAAAATTTCGAGGCCAAATACTTCCTCGAAAATTTCAAAAATTTTTGAGCGATAAAACCCCAGCACTTATTATGTTACCCTCGATAACAGACAATGGTTAATCATTTCCTTCTCTTAATTGCAGAAACATTCGGTGGAAACGTTGGTCTGGCTTTGACCCAAGCGATGGGTCTCACCGGAATGTTCCAGTGGGGTATGCGACAGTGGAGTGAACTGGAAAACCAGATGACATCCGTGGAAAGAGTACAAGAGTACGCTGACCTGATACCCGAATCAGAAAAGAATGTACAAAAGACGCCAAGAATTTGGCCTGACGCTGGAAACGTTGAATTCCGAAAAATGAGCCTCAGGTATTCCCCGAAAGATCCCCACGTACTGAGGGATCTCAATTTCTTCATCAAAGCGAGAGAAAAGGTCGGTATAGTGGGGAGGACAGGAGCTGGAAAGTCTTCCCTCATACAAGCTCTCTTTCGATTGGCTGAAATTGATGGCAGTATCTTGATCGACAATATTGATTCGAAAACAATTTCGTTGTATGAACTCAGATCGAAGATATCCATCATACCTCAAGAGCCTGTTCTGTTTTCTGGCACCCTCAGAAAGAACTTGGATCCTTTCGATGAATACAAAGATGAGGTGAGTGCTTTTGGAAAATTCACATAGGACGACTTGTCAATATCATCATCATAAAGCATGAACTGTTTTCTTATCCATTATCCGAGGTAGATTACTCCTATCACCCATTTCTTCCGAAATCATGGGTTTCGGGTATAGGGCTCATTTTCATAATAGAATTGAGTCATGAGGGGAAAAAAAGGATTTCCATTTGGAAAAATTGATTGATTTTCAATGTTTCTCATTCACTTTCTGGACTCACTTTTTGGGCACCCTGCAAATCATTCAGTGGATGTGATTATAGTGAATGATTCTTTCAACCGTCATTATTCATGATTCAGTCACTAAAAATTGTAATTAACATGGAAATGGCGTATCTTCGATAGGCAGCATTTGTAATTTTTTCTAGAAAAATCCACAAATTTTATAAAACATATTGAAAATAACAACTTAAAATAACTTATACAGGGTGTTACCAAATAAGTGTAGAAGTTTTCAGGGGGTGATTCCTTGTCGAAAATTAAAGGGGGTCTTCCATGTAAAAGTTACACGCTTCCAAAAATTAGAGAAAAATCATATTTTTTTTTAAATTGCTGAAGAGTTGAAGAATTGGCATTATGTGGGCATGTTCTACCAATGAAAAAGCTACCCATGAATATTTTTGTAATTTTGTTGTGACCTTTCAGAGGGGTGAAACATGCAACCCCTATTCCATTTTTCAGCAGAACTTTTTAACGAAACAAAATTACCCCATTCAAAATTATGTGTTGAGAAGAACGACTCATTAACTCTTGTGTTGTGTCCGTTAAAGCAATAGTTTCCTAATGAACAAATGAAAAACAACATTGTGCATGAAAGGATCTTCTGTAAATGGAATCGAAAAAATCTAGTAGGTGGCTGTCACGGTTTGTTTGTACAACTCGTGTACAATTATAGTATTTTAAAATCTAGAAAATCTAGTAGGTGGCTCTCAAGTCGATGTGATAACTATGTTCGATTGTGTCTTTTAAATCTTCAATATGAATAATTACACTAACGCTGAAATGGCCAATATGCATTTTATGTATGGTCGTGCCAATGGAAATTATTTGGAAGCTAGACGGCTCTATACAGAGATGTAACCTCAGCGCGTGATATCTCAACACACAATTTTTGCACATCTTCACCAACGTCTCTCTGAAAGAGGGATTTTTCGAAATCGAACAACTGATTGTGGGCTTCCACGAGAAATAAGAACGGTGGCACTGGAAGAAGAGGTTCCCAATATGATTCAAGATCGTTCGGAATTTAGTTCAAGACAAATTGCTAACACACTTAATGTTAGCAATAAACTTATCTGAAAAATTTCGAAGGATCACCAATTGTATCCTTACCATATTCAACAAGTCCAGGCACTTTTGCCGCGAGATTTTCTCCATCGAGTAGACTTTTGTCAATGGAGTCTTCAAATGATTACCCTAAATGCTCAATTTTTAGAAAACGTAATATTCACAGACGAATCCAACTTTTTCATAACAATCATCTATGGGCCGAAGATAACCCACATGCAATTCAAGAAGGTCGGTATCAATATGAATTTTCACTCAACGTGTCGGTCGGAATTATTGGCGAAAATATTATTTTCAACCGTTAAGGCTAACTGGTGCAACCTATACACATTTTCTCCAGGAGCAGCTTTCCATTTTACTTCCACTAGCTATTCGACCATGGATGTGGTTTATGCACGATGGTGTGCCAGTCCCTTTCAGCAGAACTGCCCGTCAGTACTTGGACGACGTGTTTCCAAATCGTTGGTTAGGCAGAGCAGGACCTCAACCAGATCTCCAGAATCAAACCGCTCGGAATTTTGCATCTGGGGTCACCTAAAGTCCTTGGTTACATCTCTGCATAGAGCCGTCTAGCTTCCAAATAATTTCCATTGGCACGACCATACATAAAATGCATATTGGATTTCAGCGTTAGTATAATTATTCATATTGAAGATTCAGAAGACTCAATTGAACTTTCAACTACCACATAGAAATCAAAGCGACTTGACAGCCACCTACTGGATTTTTTCGATTTTAATATTTTACGATTGAAGTCACAAGTTGTGACAGCCACCTACTAGAAATATGTGATCATACCAAGAAATCGTAACTCTTTTTTATTTTTTGGAATTGACATTCTTTTTATTGCTTGAACTTCATTTTCATTTGGTTTTATACAATATTTATTAATTATTTGTCCCAAGAATTTCACCTCTGTTAAAGCAAATTTAGACTTTTCTTTGTTCAATGTCATTCCTGCATCTTGAATTTTTTTCAAAACTCTTGATAAATTTTTATTATGTTCTTCAATATTATTACCAAAAACTAATATATCGTCGAAATATACGATCACACCTGAAAGATTTTCTAAAATACTCATGACGATCCTTTGAAAAATTTCTGGAGCACTACATATTCCATATGGCATTCTTAAATATTGATATCTACCAAAAGGTGTTGCTACTGTTCACAATCTTGAACTCGTCATCATCTTATGGTACTTGTAAAAAAGCTGACGATGCGTCTAGCACCGAATATATTTTCGACCCATTTAATTGTGAAAATAAATCTTCGAATTTTGGAATTGAAAAATGTTCCCTTTTAATATTTTCGTTGAGAGTTCTTGGACCCATACAAATTCTAACATCCCCATTGGGTTTATTGACAACAACTATTGGATGAACCCAATCAGAGGGTTCATGAACTTTTTTGATCAAACAATTTTTTTCCATTTCATTAAGTTTTTCTAAAACTTTATTTTTCAATGCCAAAGGAACTTTGCATGCTGCATGAATTTTTGTCAAGGCATGTTCTTTCAATGTTATTTTACATTTTTCATTGTGCAATCTCCCAATTCCATGGAATATTGATTGATAAGTCGAAAGAATGTCTTTAATTCTATTTATGAGATTGATTTGAAAATCATTATTAGGTTTGATTATATTCAAATCAACGAATCCTTGTAAACTCAAAATAGATTGTGATGAATCAGATTCAATTATATGGAAAATCTATTCTTTTTTAATACCTCTATATTCACATTCTAATGCTACAATACCTTTTGTTAAAATTTCATGTCCCGAATATGATATCAATGAAATATTACTCTTCAGTAGATGTTTCTCTTTCTCACTTCCAATTTTCAAAAATTCAGTTTCATTTAAAATATCAACATCACTTCCTGTATCAATTTTTATTTTTAATTTTTATAAATAAAAATTTTTTAAAATTGTTACTTTTTTTAATATTTGTTTGTCTACGGCATTTATATCAGGAATTGATGCAACTGGGTTTTCAATATTTATTTCATTCAGTTGATATTCATTATTAGTATTTTGTATTTCTTGAACTTTGAAATTTCTACACATGTGAGAGAAATTACCTTTCTTTCTACATTTGAAACATATTTTAGAAAATGCCGGGCAGTTATTGAAATGATGTGAATAACAACATTTGAAACAACTAAATTCTTTGCTTGCATATACATCTTTTGATTGATTGTACTTTGTTTTATGATATTGTGTACTTGTAGATGGTTTCGAAATCATACTCACATGGATATTATCCTCCAAATCAATTTCATTCTTTGGTGTATTATTGATAATGTATTATTGATAATTGATTTCGGTAAAGGTTAAGAATATGAGATCACCCAGTATCTTCATGAAATTTTCACAGGAGCTTAAGAAGACGATAAAAACAGTATAGCAATCAAAAATTTAGCGCGGGAAAGATAATTTTGGGAGATATGGGCCCCAGAAGGTCCATAAATAGAGGTTATGGAATATCATTTTTGGAAACTGCAAACTGATATAAAGAATGGCTTTTTGCACTAAACTATCAACTGTACCCTCATTTAACGTTTAAGTAATATCAAAATCACTTAATGATCAATAAAGACATGAAAAAACTCCGATTATGTTTCATTAAATTTTTCACATGAACTGTCAAAAATCAAATATTGGTGGTTGCATTGATCTTGGCGTTTTATGGACATGCCACGTTGCCAACTATTCAAGTGAATTTGGCCAATATGGATTTTCGCAATTATTTGGATCGAAATTTTCGCGAGCGGAGCGAAGCGTCGCTTTGTAAGGTTGATTAGCTTGCATTCAACTTGGATAGCAAGGTTAGCCAAGTAAGGTTAGGTTGTGTTCCTTCTTTTTACGTTAGAAATTGATTTGATCGAAATGTTCGCGAGCGGAGCGAAGCCTCGCCTTGTAAGGTTGATTAGATTGCATTCAACTTGGGAAACACGGTTAGCCAAGTTAGGTTAGGTTATGTTCCTTCTTTTTACGTAATAAATTAATTGGATGTTTTCTTGTGTGTCTGGTCGAGACACGCCGAAGGCGTGTCTCGGCCAGGCACACAAGAAAACATTCAATCCAAATGCGTTTCTTGGTCCAGTTTAAAATTACTTAAAACAAAATAATCTGAAGTCACATTATTTTATATGTTTGGTAACTTTCTGAATGCGGCACATCATGCTTACTTTTCAAAATTATAATCACTATCAAGAAGAGTGGTGAAATATACTTTGCATTTTAAACACAGATATCAGATCGTTATTTCATGCTGTAATACTTATCATTTATATGCTCAATATGTATGACGCATTGAATTTCAGTATTTTCTTTTCCTGTTTTGGAGACATAGGCAACGTCGCATATCAATAAACTTCAAGTTTCGAATAATCATAACATTTGATTTTTGACATTTCTTCTGTAAAATTATATGAAAAGTAATCGGAGTTTTTTCATGTCTTTATCGAAAATTATGTGATTTTAATATTACTAAAAAGTAAAAGGTGTGTGCAGTTACTATTTTAGTGTAAATAGAAATTGTTTATATCAGTTTATAATTTCCAAAAGTGATATCCTATAACCTCTCTGTATGGACCTTCGGGGGCCCATATCTCCTAATATTATCAGTTCCGCGCAAAATTTCCGATTGCTATACTGTTTTTACCATGTTCTGAAGCACCTGTAAAAATTTCGTGAAGATACTGGGTGATCTCATATTCTTCACCTTTTCCTGGATTTCCAAACTACGACATATGTCAATAGTCTCATTCAGTGTTAAATTTGGTTTTTGTAATAAATTTTCTTGTATTCGTTTATTATAAACCCCGAAAACGACTCTGTCTCTCAATAATATATCTTTATCTTTGAACTCACAACGACAGATGAGGCTTTTTATTTCTGTTAAAAATTGATCGAAAGTCTCATTTGGTTTTTGATTTCGATTGAAGAATTTCAAGTGAAGAAGTACTAAATTTTTAATTGGGTTACAATAATTGTAAATTTTTTTCAAAATAAAATTATAATTTTCTTTACTCTTACCTCCACTATACTCGAATGTATTATAAATTCTTAATCCTTCATCGCCTATGATATTTGATAATATGGCTATCCTCACTGTATCCTCCCTCTTGGTAGAACCACTTGCAATCATGTATAATTCGAACTTCCAATTTTTGCAAATATTTCCGCTGAATCCCATCACCGAAGGTATTTTGGCTGAATTTTTATCCATATTCTTTTTGTCGATATTTTTCTACTGCGCTTCTTCAAGATGAATTAGTTTACCGCTGCCACCATGTTGTATCTCTTTGTATTTGGTTTAAGCCAAATGTATTAATTAAATATTATTTTAAATATTAAACAAGGATCTGTCTGATATTATATTTGACAACCTTCGAATCTGTCCTCAACAAAATCAATCCTTAACTACTTGATGAATAATTATTAAAATACAATGAGATGTAAAACTAAGAAACATAGAATAAGAAACATAACATAACACAGATTGTCTCTCTGTAATGTATATAAATAGTAAACACTCAAATCACATGTACATTGAAGGTATGTAAACAGCAAATACTTGTATCAAGTTATACAATTTTATTAACTTACTTTTTTAAGTTTGTATTACACATACTTGCTGACTTTCCATTTCTCGAATCTTCATTGCTAAATTGCAATAATGAGACAATATAACTCAGGTATGATTTGTCTTGTACTTAATTCCGGACGATCTTCAATCATATTCAGAACCTCTTCCAGTGCCACCGTTCTTATTACTCGTGGACAACCACAATCAGTTGTTCGTTTTCACAGAGACGTTGGTGAAGATGTGCAAAAATTGTGTGTTGAGGTATCACGCGCTGAGGATACATCTCTGCATAGAGCCGTCCTGCCAAATAATTTCCATTGGCACGACCATACATAAAATGCTAACCGGCCATTTCAGCGTTGGAGTAATTATTCATATTGAAGATTCAAAAGACACAATTGAACTTCCAACTACCACATAGAAATCAAAGCGACTTGACAGCCATCTACTAGATTTTTCCGATTCCAAAATACTACGATTTTCCCAAGTTGTGACAGCCACCTACTAGATTTTTTCGATCCCATTTACAGAAGATCCGTTAATGCACAATGTTGTATTTTATTTTTTCAATAGGAAACTATTGCTTTTACGGACACAACACAGGAGTTGAGGAAGTTTTGCAATGAACTATTCGTTACATCCCCAACTATTATTTAGGAATAATCATTATCTCACCTCGGCTAAACTACGGTCACGCCGTTGTTTCGTTATCAAAAGCTTAACCCTCTTGTAACGCCACTGGGTCGGGATAAATCGTTACTCCATATAATTAGCCTAAGACGCTAAGGACGCTTCTAGTCTAGAAAGCCTATACTCGATTAGTCCTTTGTTGAAAAGTTGCTCGAAAAACTACAACTTTGTTGGGTATTGCAGCAATTTATAAAATAATTTATTCGCACTGAAGTTAACGGACATGAGCGGCTATATCCATTACCTTCTTTCTAACACCCAGGGAACATAGGTTGTTTATTTAGAAGTATGTACCGTTCGCTGAACTCTATATCAATAAAAAGGCACTGGGAATCATAAAACTTATATTCATAAACGAAATCATACATAAGATAAAACAAAAAAAAAAGACACATTACACTGTTATCCTTAGGATGCAACTTTTGTGGTAACTTTCAAAAATAAAAAAAAACTGTTAATAATGGGGATAGAAAAATACAATAAAATAACAAAAAAAAACTGCACTTCCTATAAGCGCTTTCCGTTCATTCCTGTATAACCCATTCCTCTCTTTATAGACTGAGTCACCTTTTTACCGAAAGTAAATTGACAAAATTATTGTATAGGACATAGATAAACAAACAAATAAGAACACAATGAAAACATTTGATATAGGTAACAACATGCCAAATTTTTACTTGCGATTTCTCGGTACCATGGATTGTGAACTTAAAGGCAAATGGCCATGGATTAGTACCTCTCGACAATGTTTCGTTTTATGGGAGATATATGTATGCATAACATGTATATTAAGAAAAGCATATACTAGTAATAGAAAACCAAAACATTAATTTCAATAATAGGAATTCATTACCTAGGTCGAATTGTCCAGTTTCCTTCCTTGGGTCGCACTCGAAGAGTTCCACGATTTACCGGATTATTATCTCATACGCTTGTCATGGTTCGTTACCGGATCAAGTTACAGGATGAATTATTTGCTCATTTTTTTTTATGGACATCAGCAAAGAGACGTCATTTGATCGAGAGATCGCACAACACTGGAAAAGTAATTTCGACTGGAGTACTTTTGTGTTTACGACGCATGAAATGAACTATTGTTAGAGTGATTAGAATTTCCCGTAATTATGCTGTGAAATATTGTTTTTACACTGACTCTAGTTAAAAGGATGCCATGTTAGTATTTCTTTCCTTGAGATGGTTTTTACACGTGAAGAGATTTTATTTCTCGTGACATTTTTCACTGGTACTAATATGAATGCATATTATATTTCTTCTCGTATAATGTACGTGATTACTCCACGGACTACTGTTCTGAACTAACTTAACTCTTTATGCTCTCGTTGTCTTTTATAATATCTTCGATCGGAAGCTGGGGCGGGACTTAGTGTGTTTTATGAGTATTTTTAATGAGGGGACATCGTAAAAATGATAAGGATTCTGTTTGTCCAACCCGTTCTCGCTTATCTTATGTTATAATTGGATAATATTTTACTGCCTGACAGGTAGTTACGGAATTTGTCGGTTAATCTGGGAAATAATGACCAACAAGTGTGTTTATGAATTTCTCGGTGGCTGTTTCTTGTGATTTATGAGTTAGATACGGCTCTTAATGATGTGGGCTGGTGTGCCTGTCGGTTATCGGGATTGTTTTTAATGGCCTTGTTTGTGTTATTGACTTTGGACGGGTGTTAGAATTATGGATTCGTTTTCGGTAGTGAAATAAAACTGATTGTCTTATCTATCAGTGACGTTGAATAGTGGATGATACCCAGTGGCAGGTTTGAATTCTTTTGTTTAAAGGATTGATCATAACAAATCGACCTTGCCCTGTTAAAAAGGTCTCTACTTTGAATATTAGGACCTTTTTGTTTCATTATTGAATTAAAGTATTTGGTTCCATGTTTTATGGTAGGAAATCACCTTTTGTTGTTACCTATAAAAATGATAGTCTGTGCTGAGTATGGTATTCATAATTTCAGAGGTTTATTATAACTAATAAAATAATAAAAGTAAACAAAATACTATACACATAAAGCACAAGTTGGCATGTACGAAGTTGGAAGAGGAAACAATGTCTGTTCACTGTATAAGAGTTCATAAAACTAAAATAATAATAAAAGTGATAAGTACACCAAATTTTACAACTGGACCTGCATAAAACTTGAATAGGAAGTTCTGTCTCGTCACCATTTAAGAGTTCAGGTGAGCCTGAGGACCGGTATCTGTCACTCGGTCGGGAGTGACATGGCGATGTTGAACGCCTGAGTGATTATGCTCGAACTGGCAGCTAGGGCATCACTTGGGCTGTCATCAGAATCATCATCCGGGGAGGTGTAGTCGGCTACAGTTCTTGGGACGTAGCTGGCGACTCGGTTGGGGTTAGTGGAGTCCAGTCTATTCTTCCGTCGGGGTGGTGCGTGTCGGTTTCGATCGTCGGTGCAAACCTGACAAGTGCATACGGGCTTCGGAGGTGTGTTCGCAGGATTTGTCATTGGACCAGGGTTTTCGGTGGGGGCCTGCAAATGCCGGGTACTCTCGGTGGTGCAGTGGAAACAATCACACTGGGTAATGTTTCTGGTGTCCAGTAATCTCATGTATTCCGCATGATGGCGATTGAAATGCAAAATAGAGAATGATATGTAAGTGCGCACGTGCTCGGATGGCGGCTTCTGCATCCACGTATTCACGTCGTAGAGCAGATTGTTTACGGATGCCTTCAGGATGCTTCGCCTCGTGTCGAAACTGAAAATTTCTTTTACGGAGTTTAGCAGCATCTCCATGGGGTAGCTGGTGTTGGTAACTTTTTGAGCACGACTGATTTTATAAACAAAAGATTTGTTGGCTGATTAACGTGGTGTTTCGTGTAAGAGTTCGGAGCACAATAATGTTCAATCTAGTCCCACGCACGTATTTATATAGACTCGATATCTCTTTATTTTAATTCTCACTAGGGGTTAATTGTTTATGGGGTCAGCTTCAGCGTCCTTTCGGAGTTATCTTATCTTAGGAATGAGGCACTTATTTTTAATATTCATTGGAAAAGGGTCCCCTTTTCTTAGCTTCACTATCGCGAACTGGGAAAAGATTATTTTTATTTGTGACGGGACGTGAGGATCACATTATTTATAGTAATTTTAGGTCAAGCGTCGCGTAGAGGTAATAAAATGTCCTTATTTATTTTGATTATATTTTTTTTTTAAATTTTTTTTGGGGGGGGCCGGGTGGTTAGATTCAATAACCGTGAGATTGTTATCCGTCGACATTTCTGCAGGAACTTGTCGGGGTAATTTATGGTTGATTACAAGTAGAGTCAACGTATCCCAGAAAGCTGCGATTACATGGTAGGTACATCCAGTGATTCTGTGTATGGCTATCATGTTTATGGCTGTTTCCATACAGAATTTTATTATCCTTATGCAAAAATATATCCCTAAGAAACTGCTGGTTACGTCTCCAATGAAGGTGAATACTCCATATATTTTTTTCATAGTGCTGTTGGCTAGTTTCTCTATCTCCTCGGGGTTGAACAGGTTTAACGTAGAGAAACCCTGATTTGATACGGGCTTATTGGCCATTTTGTTTATCAGAATATTATTTACTGCTTGTCTTTCGGACGAAAAAAGTATTATTTCTTGGGCTTGTCTCATTTCTTCTGTTGTGTATATCCCACCATCACCAATAGGTTGTATTCTGGCTAGTTGCATTTGTTGTTCTTCACTTATGGATAATTCTACAGGGGGATTTCCTGCTATGGGATAGGGGTCGTAGGCTAACCAAGTACCTTCTATATAATATTTGGCGGGAATGATTGAAGAACATTCGATCTGTTGTCCTATTTCCTGTATAGTTCGTGTTAATGGCGCCATAAAATATGTTTTGTTTAAATATGTCACAGGCAACTCTTGATAACAGTTTTTTTCTCTCCTGATTTGGACTATAACAGGTGTGCATTTCAACAAATATAGTACTTCTCCATTTATTTTTGCAATATACCCTGGGTCTTGGGATAGTAACTGTGATATGAGATTCGGAGATTGTTGTGCCATCAATAATCTATTCTTGAGAATTTCTCTTTTTAATATACACCTTCGGTGAATAGTGTCGGCGAGCATCGTGTTCATACTCCTCTTAAACGATTGCTCGATATATAAAAATTTCGAATTTACATATGTTATTATATCGGCAGTTGGCTCTCCTGAGGTAATAGCGAAGTTTACTTGAGATGGGGTCATATTGCTTGGTAATTCGATGATTAATATTCTGGGATGTTCTGTCAACCACATTTCAAAATCACAAATTCGCTTCTTTCTAATTAACTGCACGGCAAATAGTTTCGTCCTGTCTTCAATAACCATGTATTGGTTTATGTCCGTCTGACTTAGTTTCTCTATTATTTTAGTTGCTTTTCCTTCGTAGAGTTGGCGGTACCTTTTACATTCATGAGGTTTTATAGGGTCCCAGGCTATTTCTCCTTGGAACGCATCCATACAATATCCTGTACTAAATTCGCAAGAGAGTTGGTTCTCCAAACTAATTGTATTGGTATCCAAGTGTGCGATGGCGGAATAATCTTTCAAGATGATCTTTGCGGTTGCAGTAACCACAACATCTTTATATACCTTACCTTGGAAGGTATAAGTGGCACCTTGGCATTTACCATTTTCCTCTAATTCTCCGGCTATCACGATTCTCGCGGTTTGTGTGGTGTTGGGCTGTAATTTAATTATATCTCTAGAAAAACCTCTGTATTCCAAATACTGATGTATCTTTAAGCATTCTGATTTTCCTACGGTTTGCATAAATGTAATCAGGCTATCCGGTATTATCGCTGAGTGTGAGAACATGCCACAATGAACCATCAGTTGAGTAATTTCTACTAAACAGGACTTTACATGAATGGTCTCAAATTTCTGTTTCTCAACCGCGTATACACGAAGATCCTGCACGCTGTATGCATTGGATAATTCGGGACATTTTGTACATCTCTTAACGATATCGCAGTAATATTGGCGGTTGGATTTCGACAGTCGTAGGCTATTAATCCAGCTGTACCGGGAATTTCATAATTAAAAATAACAGTCCCCAGTATCAAGATTATTTTTAACTGCGACTTTGACCTGTTAATTCTTATCGTTTCATTTTCGGTCGATACGGAATCGGCTGAGCACATCTGGACTAAATCCATCGTTGGGCCCATTTCCTACACTTGTTCCTTAATGTCGAGTGTTTGACCTGCGTATCTTGCCCTTTTGAACGATTACTTCATATCTTGTTACAAAGCAGATGTCTCGGAGATTTGTGAAGAAGGGACTATGGATTTTCGGAGGGTGTGACCGCGCTGCAGGTATAATGGTTCAATGTTTATAATCACGGCTATTAACTTCACTTATCGTTCAGCTGACCGGGTTAGGTTAGCGGTATAGTCTCGTGTTTTCTCCGCACTGGTTCACTTGGTATGGTTGTCTCTATTAACGTCCCAGGATAATAGACCAATTTGAAACTATGTTTTGGCAAGGAAAGCAAAAATTATTTTTTTTTTTTTTTTTTTAATTTAGGTCACGGTTAATCCTATATGATTTACTTCAGGGACGCTTTCCCGATCTTCGCCCTTTATTTTCATAAAGTATTTTTTACTGATGTTTGCCTGTTTTTGACAAAATCCAAGGTTCCTCAGGTACCTGTCCCCGCGACCTTGTTTGGTAACCATGATTTACTTCAGGGACGCTTTCCCGATCTTCGTCCGATGTTTCACTGGGGTTACTACTTTCGAAACTTTCCACATTTTTTTGGGGTAGTTCGTCTTGCCTAGGCGTTAGCGCTATTCCCGAAACGGGTTCAGTTCCTACACTATCTTCGTTTCCTACACGTGTTTCATGGATGTTATTTAAATTACGATGTTTTTCCAACTCTTCGGGAGTGATACAATAATTCATGTCCAACATTTCGGGTTCTTTTTTGTATACGCTGGGGCGATTTTCTCCACTTTCCTTAGGAATCTCTTCTTTGACGGATTTTCTACAGTCTTCGAGGATTTCTATATTCTTATAAACTTTCAGTCGATTTGCGTGTACAACTTGGCTTTTGGTTTTCCCTACCTGTTGTATTTCAAAATTGACAGGTGATAATTTTCTTAAAATTCTCCACGGTCCGGTATATCGTGGTAACAATTTTCGAGCTAGTTTTCGACCTGCTCTGACATTGGGAGGTGTCTTTAAATATGCTAACGATCCTATGGAAAACTCTTTTAATTTAGCCTTTTTATTGAAATTTTGGTGTGATTTTTCCGCGGCAGTTTCTACGGATGTTCGGGCTTTTTGATGGGCAACTTGCAATCTCTGGACCATTTCTGAGGCGTAATTTTCTAAGGTATCATACCTTATACGGGGTGCTCTTAATGTTAGGTGATGTGGTAGTAGCATGTCTCTGCCAAACATTAAGAAAAGGGCTTTCCTGTGTGGATGAATGAATCTGATTTCTTATAGCCACAAGAGCATACGGTAACTGTTCGTCCCAATCGGATTGTTGTTCAGTCACTAGGTGTGATAAGGTGGTTTTCAAGTGTCCATGGAATCGTTCTACGATGCCGTTCGTGGCAGGATGATATGCTGTAGTATTCAGTTTCTTGATTTTAGTCGTTGGCAAATTTCCAGAAATAGAGCAGATAAAATTGAGATCCTCTGTCACTCAATAAATATCTCGGTGCTCCATAACGTAGGATGATATGTTCTACAAATACCTTCGCTACCGTCTCGACAGTAATATTAGGTATTGGAATGGCTTCGGCATATCGAGTCAGGTGATCAATTGCTGTAAATATATACTTGTTTCCATTTCTGGTGGTGTTTAGTGGTCCGACTATATCGATGGCTACAATTTCGAATACTGCTTCCGGAATAGGCATTCTCTGCATTTCCGTTGGTTTTTGGTTCGTAGTTTTATGAATGTTGCAGGAATGACATTTCTGTATGTATTCATTGATATCTCTCTTCATGCTAGGCCAGTAAAATTCTCGTTGTATAGTGGTTAGAGTTTTCTTTTGTCCTCCATGACTCAGAAAATATGTTATCATGGTACAAACTTATAATTTGTTTTCTAATGACCTTGGGAGCATAGATTTTGTCCCGACGCTCGTCTACTCGTCGTTTCACGTATAAAATTTCTTCGTGAATATAAAAATTGTCATCTTCGTCGGTCAATGTAGGTATTAATGCAGAAATTTGGGGGTCTGTCTTCTGCATTATGCGGATGTCGTCCAAGTGCCATAACGTTTCAACTACAGGTTCTATGTTTTCGCTGGATTTACTAAGCACACGTACTTGGCAGTCTTTTGGGCATTCTTTGAGTCATTTCCGCACTATGTTCGTCTGTTTTTATCCTGGATAAGGTATCGGCATTTATATTATCTCGGCCTGGTCTGTATTTAATAGTGAATGAGAATTCCAGGAGTGCCATGGCCCATTTGGCTAGCCTGCTACTTGGATCTTTGATAGACAATAAATAGGTCAATGGCCGGTGATCGGTAATGATGGTAAAGTGCGTACCAGTCAGATAGCACCTGTATTTCTTCACAGCCCAAATCACTGCGAGACATTCTCTTTCTATCGTAGAGTACCTAGTTTCAGCGGCATTCAAAGTTCTGCTCGAGTAACAAATGGGATGTTCGAATCCAGAATAGTCTTGGCTCAAAATTCCACTTATAGCGGTCGCGCTGGCATCTGTGGTAACCACAAAAGGTCGAGAAAAATCGGGGTACTTTAAGATCGGAGGGGAAATTAAAGCTTCTTTTAGTGTATCGAAAGATTTTTGTTGTTCTTGTCCCCACTGGAATTTTACCTCTTTTTTGGTGAGTGCTGTAAGCGGTTGGGATATTCTCGAGAAGTTTGGTACAAACTTTCGGTAAAATCCACATAATCCCAAAATGCTCGGATGTCTTTCACTCTTCTTGGTGGTGGATAGTCCTTGATAATTTTAGTTTTTTCGGGATCTGTTTGACAACCTTTCTCTGAGATAATATGTCCAAGATATTTTGCTTCTTTTTGCATAAAATTACATTTAGTTGCCTTGAATTTCAAATTACTGCTCCTCATTTGTTCGAAAACATTGCGTAATCTGTCTAAATGTTCCGAGATGTTTGGTCCACTAAAAACGATGATGTCGTCCAAGTATACTAAGCACTCCGTACCTATATATTTCGCAAAATGTTCTCCATCTGCCGACACCAGTGCTAGGGAGTTCTTCATCCCCATTGGCATACGGAGAAATTCGTAGTGTCCGTTTGGTGTGAGAAAGCACTCTTCTCTCGTCTCTTTCATCCAATTCAATTTGAAAATATCCACTAGCGAGATCCATCACACTGTATTAGCTAGTACCTTGCAACTTTTCGATCGTATCCTGTATATGTGGTAATGGAAAAAAATCTGTATACGTGTATGGCATTCAATTCCTGTAATCAATGCACAGTCTGAACTGGGGATCTTCTCCGGGGTGCAATTTTTTTTCAACCAGGATCGCTGGAAAACTCCAAGGGCTACAGGATTCTTTTATTATTTCGTTATCCAACAATTCCTTAATTTCTTGGTGCATTATCTTCTGCCTCTGGTATGGAATTCGATAAGGTCGTTTCGAAATAGGCGGAACATCCTCAGTGTGTATCCTGTGCTTTACTAGATGGGTACAAGTAAATTTTTGACTAGGGGCCTTAAATACATCAATGTACTCCTTGATGAGGGTGGCCAATTTAATTTGAGCTTCTTCCGTTGGATTCTCGAGATGTAATTGTTGTAAAATTTTCTGTTCATCTTGTAGGTTTATGCTACGGATCATGAGTCCATTCGTCGTAGTTTCCACTTTATTTTCTGTATCGGCCTCGAAACCATGTGCTATAATATGTTTCCGGGGTATGATCAGTTCCTGTTCCAAAATGTTTATCAGTCTGATGGGTATTTCGGTATCATTTTTTCCTATCGATCTCGCGATCATCAGACCTTTTATAGCTGCTTTATCTTCAACTATAATATTTTCCGACAATAATTTTCTTTTTGTTCTAACCATACATATTGTCATTGCTCTAGGGGGTAAAATCATATCTTTTGGCAAGTACAGTCCTGTCCCATAATTTTCTTCAGTCACTTTTCACCTCCTGTATAACTATTTCTTGTTTACTTCTGGAAGATTCGGCGTCCGAGTTTCTTCCTTTCCTCTGCTTGACTGCCTTTTTTTTTAAAATTGTTGGATTCCCTTTTTTCACCGTTTCTCGTTTTGCCTCCTTGTATCGGCTGTCTGTCTGTTTAGTGCGTATATTCTCATACCCAGACTTTTCTTCCTGCTCACTGTTGAGTTTGCGGGATAATTTGGATTTTCCTTTCCACTTCACTGTTTCTTTAGGAGGGAAATTGTCGCCCTTAGACGGACATATTTCTGCTTTTCGGTTGTCCTGTGCGAACGGCGGGATGTCTTCCACGATTTTCGTTTTCAGAGTTTGGAGTTTTTCCCTGTCTCTGGCAGTAAAAGAGTCATCCTTGGATGAACTGGCTTTTTCAGTACGAATGTCGTTCAGGCTTCCCGTGCCATATCGCCTAACTAACCTTCCTAATATACAGGGTGTTTCGGCTGTCCCAACATTCCCGATAGATGGTGAAGTTTTCCCATCCCCCGTGGTGAGATTTTCTTTTCTCTATTGTTCGTCGTTCTGTCAGTGAACAAAGTCTCCTTAAATCCTTATTCCTGTTCTGCTTCTGTAAACGCTTATCTCTATTTTTCTTTTTCCTTTTCGACTTTTTTGGTTTTCAGTGGACGTGGCTTTCTCTTGATACCGTGTCTCCTTTAAATCACGTTCTTTTGCCTGTCCTGGATTTTCTACTCGATTGCTGTTTGAGTCGGCTGACCTCATTTCTGGATGTGAAAATTTAGTTCCAAATACTTCGCAGACTGATGCGGGCGGCGCCTCCCTTATCTGACCGAGTTTTTCTTTAGACATCGTTTTCGTCCATCTATCTATCGTAGTAGTAAATTCTTTCAACTGTTGCTCTAAAACTTCTAGTCGTTTGTCCCATTGGTTTTCCTTCTCATTTTCCGTATGATAAATGCGTTTTGGCTCGTGGTGGAGTTCAATTATTTCCTCCATCAAATACATTTTGTTTGCTCTCCAATCTAGCTTTACTTGATACTTTTGCAGAAAGTCTAGACCTAAAATTATTTCTGTGCTCAAATGTTTCGTTTCGATTAATATAAATTCGTGCTCGATTTGGGTTCTTTCATTCAGTTTTATTGGCAAAACTACGGTACCTATATATGGAATTCTATTGCCCTGTACGTCTTTTAAATTGATTTTTTCTTCGTAATTAACTTTCATACCGTGCGTAATGCTAACGTGGGCCAACGATACTTCGGCACCCGTGTCTACCAGGGTAGTGCGAAAAATTCCATCAATTTCTAGAACTATGACGTTTCGCTGGGCTTCTCCCGTGGTATAGGTTAGTATCGTGTGTGTTGGCCTCCTATTTACCGTGTTGCGTTTTAATGGCGGTTGTCTGCGGTTCCCAACGGAGGAGAATTGCGAACCGGATGGCCATTTAAATTTCTTCTGTCCATATTTCTTGGTCCATTCCTGTTTTTACAGTTGTATGACATATGACCAGGCTGATTACAATTGAAACAAGTTCTGTTTTTTAACCTACAGTCCCTAATTTCATGTCCTCTTCTACGACAATACTGGCATGTCTTTATCGATGATGGTGGTCCATTCGCTGTGACATTTCTAAAACTTCTCTCTCCTGGCCTAGTTAGGTTTTCTATGAGCTCTTCTTTATCGGCTAGTTCGATAGCTTCGGTCAGTGTATCAGGACTAGCGGATAGTATGCGTTTCCTGATGGGGTCCAATAATCCCATAGCAAACTGCGTGATTACATCTTGCTCGTGGCGTTGCAATAGTATCCGATCTACGTCAGCTGTTCCGGTCAAGACTAAAATTTTTGCAGCACAAACTTTCAGACGTGCCAAAAATTGGCGGCAAGTTTCAGATCTACGTTGTCGGCATTCTAATAATTCCCTTTTGTCCTGCCCTGGTATTTTAGCTATACCAAACTGTTCCTGTAAACCTCTTTTCAATTCGTTCCATACTGCTGTATTTCTCAATTGATTGTCGGCGTCAATGAGTTGTTTCGCAATGCCTCTTAGTTTCAATCGAACGATAGATACTATTTGCAATTCTGTCCATCCAGCTAGAGCGGCTGTATCTTCAATTATCCTAATAAAATCTTTGATACTCGTCTGTCCGTTATAATAGGGTATATTATCTAATGTGATCGCTATTGTTGGCTCTGGATTTGGCAGAACCTGCACTACAGGAGCTGTTGTTGACGAAGGTCCCCCTGGAGGAGTCATATTGAGAACTTTCCTCCTTTTGGATGAATTATTTACTAAATAAAATCTTTCTTATACTTTTCTGATATTGAGTTCTGCGAATTGTTCGGTATGAACGTTTAATTTGTATATATGCGTTAATGTACTTCCTCAATTATTACTCGCACACCTGACATCAATGTTACATCCCCAACTATTATTTAGGAATAATCATTATCTCACCTCGGCTAAACTACGGTCACGCCGTTGTTTCGTTATCAAAAGCTTAACCCTCTTGTAACGCCACTGGGTCGGGCTAAATCGTTACTCCATATAATTAGCCTAAGACGCTAAGGACGCTTCTAGTCTAGAAAGCCTATACTCGATTAGTCCTTTGTTGAAAAGTTGCTCGAAAAACTACAACTTTGTTGGGTATTAGCAGCAATTTATAAAATAATTTATTCGCACTGAAGTTAACGGACATGAGCGGCTATATCCATTACCTTCTTTCTAACACCCAGGGAACATAGGTTGTTTATTTAGAAGTATGTACCGTTCGCTGAACTCTATATCAATAAAAAGGCACTGGGAATCATAAAACTTATATTCATAAACGAAATTATACATAAGATAAAACAAAAAAAAAGACACATTACACTGTTATCCTTAGGATGCAACTTTTGTGGTAACTTTCAAAAATAAAAAAAACTGTTAATAATGGGGATAGAAAAATACAATAAAATAACAAAAAAAACTGCACTTCCTATAAGCGCTTTCCGTTCATTCCTGTATAACCCATTCCTCTCTTTATAGACTGAGTCACCTTTTACCAAAAGTAAATTGACAAAATTATTGTATAGGACATAGATAAACAAACAAATAAGAACACAAAGAAAACATTTGATATAGGTAACAACATGCCAAATTTTTACTTGCGATTTCTCGGTACCATGGATTGTGAACTTAAAGGCAAATGGCCATGGATTAGTACCTCTCGACAATGTTTCGTTTTATGGGAGATATATGTATGCATAACATGTATATTAAGAAAAGCATATACTAGTAATAGAAAACCAAAACATTAATTTCAATAATAGGAATTCATTACCTAGGTCGAATTGTCCAGTTTCCTTCCTTGGGTCGCACTCGAAGAGTTCCACGATTTACCGGATTATTATCTCAGACGCTTGTCATGGTTCGTTACCGGATCAAGTTACAGGATGAATTATTTGCTCATTTTTTTATGGACATCAGCAAAGAGACGTCATTTGATCGAGAGATCGCACAACACTGGAAAAGTAATTTCGACTGGAGTACTTTTGTGTTTACGACGCATGAAATGAACTATTGTTAGAGTGATTAGACTTTCCCGTAATTATGCTGTGAAATATTGTTTTTACACTGACTCTAGTTAAAAGGATGCCATGTTAGTATTTCTTTCCTTGAGATGGTTTTTACACGTGAAGAGATTTTATTTCTCGTGACATTTTTCACTGGTACTAATATGAATGCATATTATATTTCTTCTCGTATAATGTACGTGATTACTCCACGGACTACTGTTCTGAACTAACTTAACTCTTTATGCTCTCGTTGTCTTTTATAATATCTTCGATCGGAAGCTGGGGCGGGACTTAGTGTGTTTTATGAGTATTTTTAATGAGGGGACATCGTAAAAATGATAAGGATTCTGTTTGTCTAACCCGTTCTCGCTTATCTTATGTTATAATTGGATAATATTTTACTGCCTGACAGGTAGTTACGGAATTTGTCGGTTAATCTGGGAAATAATGACCAACAAGTGTGTTTATGAATTTCTCGGTGGCTGTTTCTTGTGATTTATGAGTTAGATACGGCTCTTAATGATGTGGGCTGGTGTGCCTGTCGGTTATCGGGATTGTTTTTAATGGCCTTGTTTGTGTTATTGACTTTGGACGGGTGTTAGAATTATGGATTCGTTTTCGGTAGTGAAATAAAACTGATTGTCTTATCTATCAGTGACGTTGAATAGTGGATGATACCCAGTGGCAGGTTTGAATTCTTTTGTTTAAAGGATTGATCATAACATATTATTTTCGAAACATATTTGTGAATTGAGAAATTATTTTTAGTTAAAAGTTCCGCTAAAAATGGAATAGGGGTTGCATGTTTCACCCCTTTAAGAAATCAAAATAAAATTTTAAAAAAATTCATAGGTAGCTATTTTATTGGTAGAACATGCCCACAGAATGCCATTTCTTCAACACTTCAGCAATTTCAAAAAAAAATATATTTTTTTTTCTCATTTTTGCAACCGTGTAACTTTTCAAGGAACGGCTTATGTTTACATGTGATTCCCTCTTTAATTTTCGACAAGGAATCACCCCTGAAAACTTTCGCACTCATTTGGTAACACTCTTTTAGTAATATAAATATTAGGGTGACCCATTTTGACCGACTATTTTGTTTTTTCAAGTCTCGCATGAAAATATGTTAGTTTTTTGTAATTGAGGAGCCCTCTTGAGATTTTAGATGGATCAAATATTTTTAAAAGGTCCACCTAGAATTTTAAAGATTTCCAAAATGGTCAAAATTGGATTATTTTTTTTCTACTGGCGGCAATTGTTTGTAGACACGAAAAAAATTACATCGTGGAAATGTTTGCTTGAAATTTAAATTTTCGAAGGTTGCTCAAGAATTTTGAATGTTGTGGAGTACTATAGATTAGACGTTTTCGAGCGACCTCCAAATATTAATTTTGAGACTGTCTCTTTTTTCGTCAATCAGTTAACATAATTTTAAACAAATATAAATCACGAGACCAATAAAAATACTCAAGAATATATTGTTACTAACATACTCAATTGATATAGATAATTTGACTACAAAATTAGTTTCAATTTTAAAGTGTTGAATTACATTCATGGGGGTAATCTGCTAATAACATAGTTTGATTATTTCAATGCACATCATCCTATATTCACACATCTAAATTCTCAATAGTCAATAAACTTTTATTTGGTTCTATATATGGAAATATTCCATGCCGTTGTAAATTTCACTTCAATTCCAGTGGTCTATATTATCTGTTGTGTCAGTCTATTTGAGAATTCATCCATTCACATGTCTAGTTGACAACCCTTTCAAAGTAAAACACGATTCATAATTCTCAACATAAGAATACATTGTTAACGTATGTAATGTGGATTGTAGTTGATTCCTGTGAGTTGTATACACAGTTTTGTTCATATAACTTTATATATAATTTTAACATCATCGCCGCATAACCTCACTTACACTGTAAGTTATGAATGTCTTGTTTTTCTCTATTATATATTCCTATGTGTCTTCCTATTTTGTAGCATCCCTGATGATGATAATAAATATTATCGAAAGCTTGGAATCCGTGTAAAAGAGTACACTTATTGGCCTGCTGCATAACCCAAATACCAATCACTTAATTCGTATTCAGTCAGCAAATAAAACTTCAAATTCTATATATATATATATATATATATATATATTCTTCATTTTCTCGGAATAAGGGCCTTAGTCAGTCTATATATTTTTTATTACATTCGACGTTTCGATATTGTTTATGTCATCTTCAGGTAAAATATAATTCAACTATTATTCTTTCATTTCATTTCAAGTTTCATGATTGAATGAACGTTGTTGAATTCAACAACGTTCATTACATAAACAATGTCGAAACGTCGAATGAAATAAAAAATATATAGACTGACTAAGGCCCTTATTCCGAGAAAATAAAGAATATAAACATGTGTGGTCAAGAAATTAAGAAAAATATATATATATATATATATATATATATATATATATATATATATATATATATATAGTATATATGTTTCCTCTCAGGAGGATAGCTACGTGGTGGTTTGTAATATATATATACAGAGTGTTAGTGAATACGTGCGACAAACTTTAGGAGATGATTTTGCATGGAAAAATAATGACAGTTTGCCATATAACTTTTGCCCGCAAATGCTTCGTTTTCCGAGATACGGGGTGTTGAAGTTTTTCAAAAAAATTGACTATTTATTTATTGCTATGAAACCGGTCCAGATCTGCGAACGAAATTTGGTGAGTTCCAAGAAGTAGTTATCGCGCATTTTTTTGACATGCAATTGAGAATTTTATGTTCATCATTGGCGCGCATACGGGTAATGATCTCAATTAAAAAAAAATAATAATACGTCACTGAGATATTCCAAATTAAAAATCATTTTTGAATTCCTCGTTCAATTTGTGACGAAAAATCTCTTCTGCCATTTCTTTCGTATGGAGCGCCGTTTTTATGCAAAAAAATGAAACAACTCAACCCCATCATAACGCGTATTTGTCATTACTTCAATACATTACCTAGTAGCAATGCTAGTAGGCTACTGTCAACATTATGTTAAATGCGAATATTTCAACGAAATCTCAAATGAGCGTTTCTTCATTTTCAAGCTTTCAGTTTGGTATAACATTAATGATAATAAGTAATTAATTTTCCTTTTGTCGAAAAGAATGGAGAATTATACAAATGTGGAATTGTCAGACATGCATTTTGTCTATGGTCGAAGTAGTGGAAATTGTCGGTAAGTTCGAGGATTGTATGCTGAGTTGTATCCAGGACGTAGGGTACACCATCACACAATATTTGCTCGTCTTCACCAACGTTTGCGCAAAAACGGTTCATTTGAAAAACAAACGGCTGACTGCGGGTGCCCTCGAGAAGTACGAACTGTGCAACTAGAAGAAGCAGTTCTCGAGTTAATTGCGGAGTCACCTGAAATAAGTACTCGAAAAATTGCCAACATACTGAATGTAAGCAACTTCACTGTATTTAAAATTATTGAAGAACAGCAATTGTATCCGTTTCAAATTCAACGTGTGCGAGCTCTACTACCTAGAGACTCTTTCCGCGCATAGTTTTTTGCCATTGAATTCTTCATCAAATCGCCAAAATTCCTAATTTTCTTAATAGCGTTTTGTTTACTGACTAGGATAATTTTGGACGAAAGTATATACAAAATTTCCATAACAATCACCTCTTGGCTGAGGAAAATCCACATGGAATCTTTGAAGATCATTTTCAGCATCAATTTTCAGTAAATATATGGCTTGGGAGTATTTTATGGTCATTAATTTGGTACATATTTTCGTGGGACTAACAGGCAACTCTTACCTTAGTTTGCTACAGGAAGAGTTACCTGTTCTTCTTGAAAAAATTCCTCTACAACTGAGACAACACTTTAGCATTATTGTACGTAATCACTTAGATACAGTATATCCAAATCGTTGGATAGGTAGGGGAGGTAAGGAACATTGGCCTGCTCGATCTCCGGATTTCAATCCTCTAGATTTTTGCATTTGGGGTTTTCTCCAGTCATTAGTTTATTCCACTACTGTCGAAAATGTTGAAGACCTGAGGAATCGAACTATATCCGGCTGTGAGGCAATAAGAAATACACCAGGAATGTTTGCGCGAATACGACAATCAATGAGGCGAAGAGTTGAATCTTGTATCACGTCTTCTGACGGAGGTCATTTGAACATTTGTTGTAGCTTTGTGCCTAATTATTTATGTTATTTTCTGTTATTGTTCTGGTTTACCGTTATTGTATTAGATAGTTCTTGAAAATGTATTGAAAAAATGAAAAATTCGCGTTACGATGTTTTATTTTTTGCATAGAAACGGCGCCCCATACGAAAAAAAGGCAGAAGAGATATTTTGTCACAAATTGAACGAGGAATTCAAAAACGATTTTTTATTTGTTATATCCAAGTGGCGTACCATTTTTTTCTTGAAAAAAATCGAGATCATTACCCGTATGCGCGCCAATAATCAACATAAAATTCTTAATTGCATGTCAAAAAATGCGCAATAATTACCTCTTGGAACTCACTAAATTTCTTTCGCAATCTCGACCGGTCTCAGAGCAATAAATAAATAGTCAGTTTAAAAAAAAAAACTTCAACACCCCGTATTTCGGAAAACGAGACATTTGCGGACGAAAGTTATATAGCAAACTGTAATTATTTTTCCAAGCAGAATCACTCCCTGAAGTTTGTTGCACTCATTCACTAACACCCTGTATGAATATGCACAAAATTCTAGATCCGACAACCATAATTTGCGGAGTGAAACTCAACATTGTGCGGTGGAGTTCGAAGGCAGGCAATTTCGTGCAACATCGATAGGTCATCAACCATTATCAGTATAGGCCAATCCACAACACCAAAAGTCAAACTTACAGTGCATCCAGAGTACCGCAAACAATAACAAAAGAAGAAAGAGAGTTTTGGTTCAACTTCAAGGGAGCCCACCAACGGCGACAGCCGTTTCATGATTTCACAATCATCAGGACGGCTTGTGGTCTTCTTTGAATCCGAAACATACCTCTCAGAGACCACAAGCCGTCATGATGATTGGGAAACCATGAAACACCATGAAACAGCTGTAGGCGGATGCTGGGCTCACTTGAAGTTGAGACAAAACTCTCTTCCTTCCTTTGTTATTGTTTACGTTACTCTAAACGCACTAGAAGCTTGACTTTTGGTGTTGTGGATTGGCCTATACTGACAATTGTTGGTGACCAACCGATGTCGCACGAAACTTCCTGCCTTCGAACTCCACAGCACTATGTTGAGTTAGACTCGGCAAATTATAGATGTCGCATCTATAATTTTGTGCATTTCACGTGTTTATCCTTGCCGGTAGGTATCAGCACTCTGGGAGGTTTGTTTCAGATTCGAGTAAGACCACAAGCCGTCCTGATGATTGGGAAACAATGTAGGCGGATGGTGGGCTCCCCTGAAGTTGAAACAAAACTATCTTTCTTTTTTTGTTATATATATATATATACATATATATATATATATTGGTATGTAATGAAAAACCAGTTAGATATTTTAAAAAGAAAAAACCCACAAAAATGAATAATTATTGATTAGCTATTAGTTTCAAGAGCTGTTTTTCCATAATTTTAGAAGTTCTATTTCCTTTATAAGCCTATGCATGATATTAATAGATAAAAATGTCCAAATTATATAACACAATCAATTTCATACACTGTCAGAATGATTACAACCCATAATTCTTCAAAAGACAACAAGACGTCTAGATTCACAACATTTTCCTGAATAAAATGTGACTACAAATTCATAAATTTGAAACATACAGTATATGAAATTGTAGCTAACTGAAAGTAGCCAATGGTAGAACAGCAAACTTCTTGATGACAATCGCCAATCAGGGAACAGATGGACACATGTAGAATTTGAAATTGTAAGAGAATAAGAGCGGGAAAGTGTCAGAGGCAATCATTATTGAAATTTGTACATAGTTAATAAGAATGGAAAAATAGTTTTATGTATAAGTTATGGCACATAACCATAAACAGTGAAAATATGACAATATAGTGCGCGAATTCAAAAATTCGAATCAGAGAGAAGAACAAAAATGGTATCCAGGTGACAACAAACAAAGCCACAAGGAGATTGAAAATAAATTTAGAACGAATGCCACGTTATATTTTTGGGAGAAAGAAAAATGGAATAATTTCCACATAAGTGGAAACCAAGATTACCTTATTTGTACACCGTATACAAGTATCCAAGGCTGATTGATGAATTTGTATGGTCCTTTTCTATTTGGTATTGGAGTTCCTGATAGCATTGGAGTGAAAGGGAATCCAAATCCTGGTGTGTATTGAACAGCGACAGTTCCAGACAGGTATAAACCTTCCATAGTGCATATTCCGAATTGAACAATTTCACTAATAACGCATATTCCATCGGAAGAACTTTATTTCAATTGATTTCGAACTATTAAAGAAATTTTCACTTTCAAGGTAAAAGTGAGGTTGTGTAAATTTTACCAATGAACTTTTCTCATGATTATCCATGAATATTTGTAGATTCGCCTTAGAGTAAGTTATCTTTCGTAGGCCAGGTAAAATTAAGTTTTCCTGAATAAAAGAAATAATTGTTTTTTGATACTTTGTCATTTGTTTTCTACAATGATCAACAATCATACTTATGACCATTGAATAAATTGAAATTTGACATATCAAGCAGTGGCTAGTGGCTAAATTGCCTGAACCGGCTATCTGAGACAAGGGGCGTACCAACTGAGCTTAGCTCTGGTAAGGAAAATGATAACAATTGGCAGCAACGTGACGAGAGAACAGTGACGTAGTTAGCAATTATTATTACATTGAAAAATATATTATACAGGGCACAAATAATTATCTATATCATAACAATTTGGCTCACAAAGAATAGCGGAAAATTATTAGCAATCTTCATTTGATAACAACAATTTATATTTGCAAATTATCATTATATTACAATTGGCACCTTAAACGAGGGACGAAATAATAACAAAATAATTTGTTATATATCCATCATTATATTACAATATATATATATATATATATATATATATATATATATATATATATATATATATATATATATATATATATATATAAATATATATACTGTTATGTTATGTTATGCCAGTTAAAGGTTTAAAAGGAAAAAACCCAAAAAAAAAGAATAATTACTAAATAGTTATTAGTTCCAAGAGATTTTTTTTGAATAACTTTTGAAGTTCTATTTATTTATAAGCCTTTGTATAATATGGATAGATAAAAATGTCAAGATAATATAACACAATCAATTTCATACACTGTCATAATGATCATAAACCATAATTGGAAAAAAGATAATAAAAAGTCTAAATTTACAAAATTTTCAGAAATAAACAGTAATCAACACATTTATAAATTTGAAACATACAGTATATGAAATTGGAGATAACTAAAAGTAACCAATGGTAGAACAGCAAACGTCTTCAAGATAATAGCCAATCAGAGAATAGATGGTCATAGGTAAAAATTGGAAATTGTGAAGGAATAGCAATTGGTTGATATCATAAGCAATTATTATTAGAATTCGTAAATAGTAATAAGTATGGAAAAATAGTTGGATATATAAATTGAGTAAGATAAACCTAAACAGTGAAATGTGACAATTTAGTGCGCGAATTCAAAAATTCAAATGGGAAAACAGGAAGGGAAACTTGTATCGAGGCAACATCAAACAAAGCCAAGGAAGAGATTGAAAATAAAATTAGAAGGGAATGGACGCAACATTTTGAGAGAACAAATATTGAAAGAATTCCAACTTTTGAAGAGCAAAAATAGTATTACCTGAATTATATATCATTTCCACGTCTCCAAAGCTGATTTCTACATCTGTATGGTTCCTGAGTTATGGTATTGGAGTTCCTGATAGAGCTTGTAGTGACAAGGTATCCAGTTTCAGGGCATATCTTGAAACACCGACATCTCCAACAGGTATAAAAACTGTAATAGTGCATTTTCCGGTCCTGAACTATTTCACCAATAACGAATTTCACATTCGAAGAACTTTATGTCACTCTATTTTGAACAATAACAGAAAACTTCAATAACACGGGAAAAGTGAGGTTCTGTTTATCTATCCATGATTTCAATTTTATGATTATCCGTGAATATTTGTTTGATTCACCCTAGTATAAGTTATTTCTCGTAGGCCAGGTATTTTAAGTCTTCCTGAATAAAGGAGATAATTGCTTTTTGATTTTTTGTTGTTTATTTCCTCACAATGATCAATAACATACCTACGAACATTGAATAACTTGAGTTTGACATATCAAATAAGGGCTAAATTGCTTTGAATCGACTATCTGAGATGAGGGCGTACCAACTGTGCTAGCTGTGGTGAGAAAAGGAATAACAATTGTCAGCTACGTGACGAGAGAACAGTGACGTTCGTTGGCAATTATTATTACCACATATAAATTATTATACAGGGCAAAAATATCTATCTATATTATATCAATTTGGTTCATAAAGAATAACAGAAACTATTAGCTTCATTCACTATATAAAAACAATATTACATTTATATAATTCATCATACCATATCAATACATATATATAAATATATATATATATATATATATATATATATATATATATATATATATATATATATATATATATATATATATATATATATATATACAGTTCACCCCGTTTCTGCTTTGGAGGAAAACTACTAAGGAGACTCTGAAGATTGAATTTTCATAAAAGAGTTTTTGTTTCACCCTCAAGTGTATTTTTCCTGACGAATATCTCAAAACAACCTGACGTTGAAACAGAATAATTTCATACAAAACATATTTTTTTGTCCATATGATTTCAAAAATAATTCTGAATATGCTCATATTCTCGTCAATATCTATCATTCTGCATAATTGCTGTGGCTGTTATTGAATATCGATTGATTTCGCAGATACTGTGGAGCGCATTGGAAGAAGTAGAGCTGAAGAACGCAGTTAATGACCTGCCCTCGGGTCTGGACAGTAAAATGGCCGAAGGTGGTTCAAACTTCAGCGTAGGACAGAGACAGCTAGTTTGCTTAGCCAGAGCAGTTTTGCGTAACAACAAGGTTTTAGTTTTGGATGAAGCTACAGCTAATGTGGACCCGCATACTGACTCCCTCATTCAAACCACCATCAGGAAAAAATTCGAAAACTGCACAGTGCTGACCATTGCCCATAGGCTCCATACTATTATGGACTCTGACAAGGTGTTGGTGATGGACGCTGGAAGAGCAGCTGAATTTGATCATCCTCATCGTCTCTTGCAGAATGACGACGGAGTATTCTATGGGTTGGTGATGCAGACTGGCAAAGCGCATGCCAAAACTTTGATGGCAATAGCAGAAGAGAAATATAAGCAAGATCAAGAAGTAGGAGCCTGAGAGCTTTGACGAGAAGACCAATTTTCGTTTTTTTCGATTCCATGAATTGAAGAAGTGCGAGGTAGGGATGAATTGCAGTGTTTAATAGTTTTTGTGATTATTCGGATATTCTGAGTGGAAGATGCTTCCAGATAGATGAAGAAACATAATTGATTAGGGGATTCAAAACTTATTCTGTTCATTTTCTGAGTATCAAAAAAGTATTCAAGTTGAAGAATATTAATGTATTGAGAAAGTTTCGATTTTGGGTGTGCTAATTGAGAAGATCAATTCCTCAGGCATGAGAACCTATGCCTTAACTACCAGAAAGTGTTTCAGTTTATTTCATCAGTATTGTATTCACCGTTGAATTACTCATGAGATACCTCAGGTGTACATGGATCAATGAGTGAATAAAGTTTGTAAATTAATATTGTTTATTTTATTTTTGATTGAATTCAGCCGAAAATGATCATTGTTAAGATGTTGAACGTTACTGGCAAGGTTCTGTTAATGGAATGCATTCAATTCATCGATTCACGTTTCAAGAAGAGCTTACTGATATTCTTCGCTTCCAGAAAAAAAAAGAAAAAAAAATAATGGCTCTGCCAGTCGAAAAAGTAGATTTCACAAACAACAATCAAATCAATTCGTTGATTTTGAAAATGCTGTCTCATCAAATCAAGCTGACGAATTATATGTAAGAAAGACTGTGACACATCAGTATTGAAATTCACAAACAGTATTTCACTTTTTGTATGAACCTCGAACCCTATGATCAAAAGTCGGAGAGGGTGAAGAATTTTTCCTTGATGCTCCTTAATGTTTTTGTGTAATCTGACTTGAATCGGAAGAAACATATATGAAAAAATGGGTTCTTTTCAGTTGGATTTAACTACAGAATTTCATGAAAAAATCATGAAAACGATCTTAAAAATAAAAAAGTTCACTCAGCTATTGGAAAAAAGCATCCAATCCCAATATCACTTCGAAAAATATTCATTTACATAGTTCAGCTATGAATTCGAGAATGATATGTGATGTTCTGATTAACACGAACAAGAAAACAGATGACAGAAGCATACAGAGCAAACACAATATATGAAACTATTGAAAATGAATTATTGGCGATTTTCTGTTTGTGTGAATCTTAGAGAAAAACTTTCCAAATGAAAGATGTGCAGCTCAAGTTTCATCAAATGATCTGAAGTTTGCTACTATTGCTATAAGAAATGAGACATTGAGATTTTTTTTTAAATCTTACAGCCGTAATCTTGAAACTACTCAAGCGATATTGTGGACAATTCAAAAATATTTTATTTAAACATTTGTGGGTACATTTCATCGTCATCCATGTATCCTCGCTTCACAGAGATATATTAGTAAATTATGATAAATATATTCACTTCCGGTGAACCTTTTTAAATACAACACGAACTCAGCTCGTCATTAGTGGTAGACTCTCACCTAAGCATGAACTCAGATGGTCTTTATACTTACTGTGTACAATAGCATATACATAGGATTTAAAAACGGGTGAATCCCCTGGTGACGACACAATTAAAACGGAAACGATAAAAAATATTACAAATGAAATAGCGCCTCTACTCACACATTCAATTAACGCTATATTCACAACAGGACATTGTCCTTCAAATTTTAAGAAGGCAATAGTAACTCCAATATACAAAAAAGGTGATAGGAAAGATGTGGTCAACTACAGACCAATTTCTCTCATCAACACATTTGCTAAAATAATTGAAAAATCATTAAAAAGTAGAATAAATGATTTCATTGAAATAAATCACGTACAACGTACAACGAATGATATAAAATATGAATTAAGTGGAGAAATAAATCACTGCATTGATACTAGAAAGCCAACAATGTGTGTCTTCCTAGATCTTGCCAAGGCTTTCGATACTGTGGATCACCCTCAGATATTCGAGGCCCTGGAGGGCTCCGGCATAAGAGGCATAGCACTTGACCTCTTCAAAAGTTTCCTCACAGACCGCAAACAATCGGTAAAAATCAGGGAAACTATAAGCCATGAAAATATATCAACATATGGAGTCCCACAAGGAACTGTTCTAGGGCCAACGCTTTTTTCAATTTATATTAATAACCTACTTACCCAGAGATCTGCGGGTAAAATTTACAGCTTCGCCGACGATACAGTCATTCTTTACACTTCCGATTCTTGGAAGAACCTGAGAAGAGAAATTGAACAAGATTTGGAAACTATCTTCAACTGGCTCAGCCACATACTACTAACAGTAAATTTTGAGAAAACTTATTACGTCCCTTTTGCTAGCTATGAAAATCACTTGCCAGATTTCAAAACTCTTGAACTAAAAGTAAATCAAATCGATGTCAAAATAAATGCAACTAATAAGATAAAATACCTTGGTATAACTATTGACTCTCAACTCAGGTGGAATTACCACACTGAGTAGGTAACCAAAACATTAGGAATTCTTCTGTATAAATTCAAATGTTTGCTCAAGATATTAACTCACAAACAATTGAAATTCTCATATCATGCTCTGGTCGAATCACGCTTGCAATATTGTATTCTGAGTTGGGGTGCATGTCAATCCACACACTTGCGAATGCTAGATGTCCTTCAGAAGATAATCTTAAAAATAATTTGTAGAAAGCCTCTATTATATCCATCCGATTCTGTTTTTCTTGAAAGTCACGTATGAGATCTGAGACAGCTATATTATTACAACATATTGATATATACTTACGAAAACAGGCACCTACTTAAAAATCCGGAACACCACTATAACACAAGACAAAATACAGGTAGTTATTCCGTTAAAACTATAAATAAAACAATTGCGAAAAAATGTTATACATATCTTTCTTCGGTAATCTTCAACAAACTCCACGAAACTTATAAAAATTATATTCTGAATATAAATAGTCTCAAAATGTTCAAAAAATATCAAATCGTACATACACCAATCCGATAGAAAAGAAATACACAAAATAATTGAATCTTTTCCCCTCGGTTGAAGTTTCCCTCATTCAAACCTTTTCTTGTTCATCTTCTTTTTCTCTCAAACTCATTACATTTTGCTTTCCTACATTTTCATAATTTTACATACTTACACATTATATTCTGCACATTCTTATATTGTTCATATTTATATACTATTATACTTTTAAATCTACCGCAATTCTTAAATTCTTAAATTTTCATGTGATATGGCACTAGGATTGTCTATTTGAGAAAAAACTACCGTTTTACATGTTGTCAGATCTCACGTGTTTCATCAAACACCAAAAATCTACCAGAATTGTAGTATAAATACCCATATACAACCGTCCATGGTTTCTTTGGGTTTCTGTTTATTGTAATAAAAAACTTAGGTATATCCTTCAACGAAATTCTATTAGGTACACAGTAAAAATTAAACTGAATGTAACTCAGTTATTTATATATATTTATGCAATAAGAATTATAATTATTATAGTGTATAATTTTGGCTAATTTTTAACAAAATTGTCGAATATTTTTGGTTGTTGATTTGAGAATATAAAGAGACAAACTTTATGATTTCAAATAAATTTATTGATTTTGTAACTAATACATTGAAAAAGTCTTCAATTGTAACTGATAAATTTTTTATTCAATGAAGGCTAGTTACTTTGTACAAGTTTCGATATTTCCCCACATTCATCATTTCCAAAAGAATTTAACAGGTAATATACATCAATTTGAATTCTTTTTATAATGTCAAGATATTGAAATACATGTGGGTGAAAATTAGTGCAATGATTATTGAAGAACCACGCACCAAATACATGGGAAAATGGCTCTCAGCCAAGTTTAAAATTTTTTGGGATATTGTGGTACTAGAAGTGACAGGTGCAAGTTTGAACTAGTTTCTATGTCTAGTTTCTGAGATATGAATTTTTGAAAATCATAAAAATGGCTGTTTTACTGAAACATAGTAAGGTTCACTCGTCCAAATGTATTACTTTTTAGATGATTAGTAACTGAATAATAGCATTGCTGCTTTGGAGGAAGCCAAACGACATGTCAGTCAGTCGGTCGTTTAGACAAAAGAAGCCGCCTATTATACACGGTGGGTCAAAAATAGCGTCAATCTAGCATATTTCGCCAATCTTTATCATTGGTCCCATTAGTGGGACTGAGCATTTTTTTATTAAAAATGTGTTCATTGGGAGTCTTTACTAACGACAAGAAAATTCTCTCAAGAAGTTTCAACTTTTTTCCAAAACTAAAATTGTTTTAAAAAATGTTTATTTTTTATACTTACTTCATGTTTTCAACATATTAGTCACCTCCTTTTTGAGACAATGAATCCGCTTTGAAACCAAAATGACTTGAGAAAGACTTATAGTAATTGCTTGAAATGATTTGATACAGAAAGCTACAATCACATTGTACACAGTGTTTACAAAGATAGCTTGAAATAGCTTTTGCACCTAATATATATGTTTGTTAATTAATCTTGAATGGACCTGTCAATTTGAATCATATTTTCAGTTATACTCTAGAGTGAATCACCCTACACCCGTGAGTTTCATCAATTCCCTACACACAAAAAAAAATATATTGGATCAAGCATACATTGACTCAAGAACATAATTTGTTTGTATATAACGAAAGAGATGATTTTCTTGTTTCAAAAAAGTCATTTATTCAACATATTTTTTGACAGAATATGAGGATATGCATAAATGAAAACGTTATTCATGTTGAATTAATAATGAAATTCACTCAATTTGAGAAAATAATTTATTTACTTCAATATAAGTTCAATTCTCTGTACCTTTCAAATATAAATGCGGCATCATTGCCTAGCTTCCAAATTTCAAGAGATCGGCCTTCTTGAAATGAGATAATGGAAATGGTGATTTATTGCAATAAAGTTTCATTTCAAAGAAATCCTTTTTGAAAGTAAAACAAATTCAACTCAACTGATGAATTACATTTTGAGAAATTAGATTTGTTTTCAAAAATCAACTTGAAGAAATTACATTCCTTGTTTAATTGAAGAAATTCATGTTGAGCTACTTGTATCAAGGAAAAACAGTATTGTATCAAAGTATTAGGCTATTCAATTCGAAAAAAATCGAAGAAATCGTAATATCAACAATAAATTATATTTTGTTGATTAAAGAAATGCATATTCGAATCGTAGGATCAAGGAGAGAAGATATTCAATGAAAATATTGGGTTTTTTATAGAAAAAAATTTAAATATTAACCTGAAGAAATAATGTTTTTTCATTTGAAGCAATGCATATTCATATCGGTCAGAGTTAATTCACAAATGGGGGGTTTTTCCAAGAAAGGAACAGGTAGTTCACCTAATAATGTCTGAAATAAAAAAAGATGATTCAATTCCAGCCATGGGTAGGAAGAAAGTGTGGAAAACTTTGAAGGAAATGAATTTTCGTTATAATAAAATTTAAAACGGAAAATCACTTTCAATAGAGAAAGACGATATTTGAGGGCAGGGGGACAGTTTCGAAGGGAAAACAGGAATATATATTATATGTACAAAACTTGGTAGAATGAAGGATATACCGTTGGAAAATATGGCGGGATAAAAATATAAAATACGCGAGGCAAGCTTTCATGGAGAGATGGTTAACTGCAACCTCAGAAAAAGGTAAAAGATTATTAATTACTCACATTGGTAGCAGAAATGGATTTGTCGATGATGGTTTACTAGCATTTCAATCAAAACGGACTGGAGACTATCATGAAGATATAAACGCTGATGTTTTTGAAGAATACTTCCAGCAAATGCTAGATGTTATTCCTCCTGGGTCTGTTATAGTTATGGATAATGCCAGCTACCACTCAAGAAAATACAAAAAAATACCAACGCCTTCTTCCAAAACAAGTTACATCATTCATTGGCTTACTTTGAATAAGAAGCAATTTCACAAAGATATGCTGGAGAAGGAGCTACTGGAGCTTGTAACGTTGGATAAATCTCTTTGTACGTAATTTGTGGTCGACGAAATCGCTTCAAAACGAAATATAACGGTACTTCGCCTTCCGCTATATCTCTGTGAATTAAACCCCATAGCATTGGAGTGGGCGCAAGTAAAAGAGTTTATAGCAAGGCATAACACTAGTTTTAAAATTAGAGAGGTTGAAAAGCTCTTGCAAGAGGAAATATAAGAAAAAATGTGGGGAGCTGATTACATGCTAGAAAACCCTGTAGAGCCCCTTATCATTTCGTGGACCCCAACGACGATAATCATTGGATTACTCGGAATACGATGGCTTGAATTTGAAAACTAGCAAGTAGATTTTTTTTATAAATATCAATATTTATTCCAATTTATCTATTTTCATATTATTACTTTTATATAAGTTTTAATCTACTTAATAATAGAATAATTAATATCTCAATTATATGCCTATCTCTTTAGTTATAATCAAGTATAATTATCATTATACTTAATATTTCAATAAACTAACTGTAGTAACGCCGCTGTCACACAAAGTATATTCAAAAAACCCCTCTTTCTATTGTCATGCAAATTAAGGTGACCCTAATTAAATAACTGAAATACGGAATTTTCGAAAACTATCATTGCAAATTAACAATACATCCTTTAAGTTGTCCACCCTGTTTAATGGGTTCTGTCATTGCGAATTCACATTTTATCCCTCTCTTAGGAAACAGAGTATAGTCACTTACATTAGCTTAGGAGCTTTGTAATAAAGACTAAAAAGGATCATTTTATCTTTTGCTTTTCTGTTTCTTTTTTCGTCGGTTTGATTTTTTGTTAAAAAGTTTTTGTTTTTAATTTTTTTGTGGTTGAATCTACTGATTACTACCTACTCGATTTGAATTACTTTTGACATAATTACTCACATTACTTCAACTATCAATTGTCATATACTATAACTAGCTGGTACCAGCGACTTCGTCCGCGTCTGTTTTTTGACGACTAATACAAATTCACTCACCCCTTAAGGGACGGAATTCCGAAAATACTGAAACATGTATTCCTTTATTTGTAACAATGACCTCAAATATCAAGTTGTATGCCCATACTTCAAAACTAACGGAACCCTCACACAAACTTCCACCACCATAGGGGTTGCATTTATAAAAACACTGAAACATGTATTTCTTTATCCCTTTGAAAGACCTCAAATACCAATTTTTATGATCCTAACTTGAAAACTAAAGGAAACCCCATACATACTTTCACCCTCCATTTCAACCCATCAGTGGTTGAATTTCTAAAAACACTGAAATACTTATTCCTTTAATTTGTAACAAAGACTTCAAATATCAATTTTTCCCAATTAAAATGAATTTCCAAAAACACAGAAACACGTATTTTTCTTTTGTAACAAAGACCCCCCAAATGCCAATTTTTCTGATCCTAACTTCGAAACTAACTATACAGACTTTCAACCCCCATTTTACCCCTTTAGAGTCGAATTTTTAACCGACGAAACCAAAAAGGAAGAGGTTCTCTATTCGACCCGTATATTTTATGTTTTTACATCATATTTTTTTATGTATGATCACGCATAACTTTTTACTGAGGTGTCCGATTCCGATAATTCTTTTTTCAGTGGATAGGGTGTACTTTGGTCCCATTTGAATTTAAAAGATGAAATCCACCCCTAAGGGTAGGGAAATGAAGGATATTGATCACTCATCCTCTGAATTCTGGTCCGTTTATCAGGCATAACTTTGTACTGGGTTCTTCGATTTGGATGATTTTTTTTTAATAGATAGGGTATACCTTATATTTGAATTTCGGAACGAATTAGCCACCCTTACGGGTAGACAAATAGGGGACAATTGATTTTTCACTAGTGAACATTAGCACACACATACGTAGTTGACAATGACAGATCGCTACTGACATTATTGTTGTTCCGTAAAAATCAGTATATTTCATGAGAGGATGGAATGATATACAAAGTAATGAAATAAACTAACCAGAACAACGAAAATAATTTATATTACAACAAATAGTAAAACTAGATAATCATATTATTTAACTGGTAATATTTGAAGTAAGGTGGGTAAGTAAGTATTTTGGAAGTAATCAAAAAACAAGTAGATAGTAATTGGTAGATTTTAGCCACAAAAATTGAAAAATTAAAACTTCTCAACAAAAAATCAAACCGACGAAATACGGAACTGAAAAGTAAAAAATAAAAACTTTTTAACAAAAAATTGAACCGACGAAAAAATCAACTGAAAAGAAAAAAATTAAATAAACCTTCTTAGTCTAAATGGTAATTGAGCTCCTAAACTAATGTAGGTAACTGATTTTGAGTCGGCGCCAAACAAACTAGCAATTGAATTAGGTGAAGCGTAAAATGATGGCAGCGAGATTTACGGCTGCGTTTTGATGACTTCTTTCATTGATAATGATCTTCGATAATTGTTTGTTTGGCGCCGACTCAAAATTAGTTACTTACATTAGTTTAGGAGCTCAATTATCATTTAGACTAAGAAGGTTTATTTTATTTTTTTCTTCTCAGTTGATTTTTTCGTCGGTTTAATTTTTTGTTAAAAAGTTTTTTTTAAATCCTTGAATTTCATTTATTTTTAATCGTGAAGAAGAGCCCAAATACCAATTTCCATGACTCTAATTTCAGAACCAACTGTACTTTCACTTTTTCCTTCCTTCCTCATCCACCTTTTCACCCCTTTAGGAATGGAATATCAAAAAAAGATGCTGTCAAAATATTAGCTCCTAGGTCCAGCGGTTTGATCTGGGCATTGATCGTATAGGAGTCAACCACCGAGTCAGTTAGACAGGACATGTAATTATATAAATTTGTACATATTACTTCAAACACAAGGTACCTGTGTGGACCGTTGAGGAGATCCCTCAACTGTCTTCCGTCCCCATCATCAGATTAATCCCGGGCCTCCTTTATGTTGTAGTGTCATCATAACTACATAAGTTGCAACAGAATCGGTTCACAGGTGTAAAATCAACAAATCATCCTCTATTTTCCTACCCGTATATAACAAAAAATATACGCGTCGACTACAACACCTCTTCTTTTCTTTTTCGTCGCTTAATAAAAAAATCTGGTGAAAAACCTGGACCAATAATTGATATATTTCTATTTTCTCAACTGAGGATCTCCTTGGAAGTTGAATTATCAATTTCATGTTTTACAATGAATCATCAATGGTAAAATTTAAAAGTGTTACTAAAAGCTAATGATTATTTTTGTGATACCGATAGCAACCTATTGAAAGCCTTTAGGAAATTAAAGACGAATAAATCACAAATTTTTTATGAAAATATATATTTAATGGACATTTGTACACGTGATGAAATTGATACTAAAATAGTTATGAGGCTTCATCTCAACTCATCAACACCATTCATTAGTGTTCTGTTGATCTCAATCCAATGGAAGAAGAATAGGTAATTCTGAAAAATTAAATATGTATATAATAATTTTCAGTCATCTATCAAAAAACGTACATATTCATAGAAGAGCAAAATACGAAAATAAGGTAGAAGGTGGAAAAATATATACTCAGAAAAGAATGAGAAAATCATAGAAATGATAAAATCTTGAAAATGAATTCAAATTGATAAAATAGATATGTTTTCAAATCAATTTTGATTCGTAATTTGCTATATATTTTGGAACTTGTAGATATATGTATTTTGTATGAGTGAGTTCAATTGAAAAATATTCACACCGATAGAATGAATGCCTGATCAAGGCAGTGGATACTCAAAATGTTTTTTTTTCATTATTTCGTGATATTTTCATTGATTGATATTAATTCATCAGAGAATACACATTCTTTCTGAATCGCAGACAATTCTGCTGATCTCTAAATTACTATCAAATCAAATCAACTTTATTTCAACAACAGTTATTACAGATACAGTTTCATTGGCTGTTAAGAGCCATTTCAATGTTATATAATTATTCATCATGTTAGCTATACAAAAACAAAATATCATAAAAAAGGAGAATTAAAAAAAATGTATTGAAAGTAAAATACAATAATCTTTATACAACATTAATCTTGCTTCTTCCAGAGTGGAATAAAATACACCTGGGCGTATGTCGCCTGTTTTGTGCTTTTTTTGCCCCACTTGAAGAAGTATTCAACTTCTGTAATAACATTTTATATGCATATAACAGCAGTGGTAGAGAATGAAGATGAGAATGAAAAATGTAAATAAACACGAAGAATAATACAAATTTATAAAACAAAAATTATAAGAAAATATAAAAATAATAATGATGGTACTAAAAATGATAATCATAATGATAATGCAGAGGAAGGGATAGCGATCGGCGATGCAGGATTTTGAGGTGAGTCTTCGAATCTTTTGTATTTTAAAATATTTTGATTGTTATCGGGTTCTCTAGTATGTGTTGCCTGAGGGTCGTTTTGAATTTACTTATTTTTTTTTTCAGGTGTGTTGGAAGAAGGTTGTACAGTTTAGATCCGATGAAGAAAACAAATCTTTGTGTATGAGCGGAATTTTGATATGCAAGTTTTCGACTGATCTTGTGGTTTCGTGAGCGATAAAACTAAATTTCTGGATATTCGAAAACATCCATATTAAACATTGGTAGCTGTATAGGGATCTACTGTTAAATATTTTGGTTTTCCTCTATAGTTGCTCCGTTGGGAAACGTCTAGCTCTTTTAAATGTAATTTTCAGTAATGAATTTTGAGTTGTTTGTAGGCAATTGATAGCATTATTGAATGCTTCTCCCCACACAACAATACAATGTACTATAAAGAGAGACTTGGACAAAATTCAATTGTAATCAAACAAATGATATCAAATTATGGAATAACTATCTGAAATTAGTTTTTTCGTCGACCCAAAAAATTACATTTTATGTATTAATTTGCGACTGTAAAATCGACTATTTTTGGAGGCAAGTATTTTTCGTCCGCAGACACTTTTCGTCTGCAAACTCTTTTCGTCCGCTGTGGTCACTATGATACGGAACGGTGCGATAGCGGCGATTGAGTCATTTTCGTGAATCCACGAATAAATAAAAACATAGGCGCCTGTAACAATATCTGTCATTTGCCGTTGTCAAATTGAGTATTCACGGAATCCGCTAGATTTTACGTGTGAATAAGACCGTGGTGTGAATATTAGTGTTCATAATAATCAAGAGTGGATAGTGATAGCGATATGGATATCAGTAACACTCCTCCGGAGCTGCGAGAATTGGCAACTACGGCCACGTTGGATTTACTCCCCCAGAAATCACGAATTCTATACGAAAAACAATACGACACATTCAAGAACTGGCGTCAGGAACATAATGTCGAGAATCTCTCAGAAAATGTGCTGGCCTATTTTTTAGTAAAGCTGGCAATAATTATAAGTCATCAACGCTATGGTCAATATACTCCATGCTGAAATCCACATTAGCCATCAAGGAAAACGTTAACATATCCAAATTTCCGAAACTTATTGCATTTTTGAAAAGACAAAGCCTTGGGTACAAAGCGAAAAAATCTAGAGTATTTAGTCGAGATGAAATAAACAGATTTATTCGTGATGCCCCAGATGAACCTAATTTTTTGCACAAAGTAAAATATTTTAATTCATTTTGCTGATGTATTTATTGTTATATTATTACAGCTCTGTTCAATTATTGGAATTGTTGGGGCTTGTCGAATAGACGAACTACGTAAAATAACGACCAAAGATATTGTTGATCAAGCAGGTGACATGCTTGTAATAACCATTCCAGACTCGAAAAATGGTAAAAGGCAAATTTTTACAGTTACAGACAAACTTTGCGACGTAGTGAAATATTTCGACAATACGCCAACTTGAGACCGAAGCATTGTAATCATAATAAGTTTTTCGACAATTATAAATTAGGAAAGTGTACAGTACAAGTCATTGGTGTGCATACATTTGCGAAAATACCTAGCTTGATCGCAAAATACTTAAAATTGCCAAACGAACTAGAGTTCACCAGGCATTGTTATCGGCGCACATCTGCAACACTTTTGGTCAATACCGGCGCAGATATTCTGTCATTAAAGTAGCACGGAGGATGGAAATCCTCAACAGTCGCCCAGAGATACATTGAGGATTCCATTTCCAATAAAATAATCGTATCAAAAAGCATTTTAACAGGTGAAGCACAGAAGTTTTGAAAATAGTGCTGCTGGAGCACCTGCAACAAGTACCATAAATCGAAACTTGTCTCTTGCATCTTCTTTGACAGCAGGAATCAATATCAATAATTGCACAAACTGTATGTTCAATATTTATCTTCGAGATTGATTCAATTTTGTAGTATAATTAAAATAGAGAGTTGTTACACTTCAAATCAGAATACATTTTGTTCAAATTCATTGAAATTATGATCGAGTCTACAGTTCGGAGAGCGGAACGTAGCCGTGGCCAGCAAACAGGTGGGTGCTTACTTTCATAAAGGTATGTAGAGGTCGACGAAAAAATGTAATATGCACTTCGGCGTAAAACTGTCATCTATTGTCTCGCCTGCTTGCTAGCCTTGGCTGCGCCTCGTCAGTTTGTCTTTCTTGGTATAGTCCATTCAATATCAATTGCAGAAGCTGTTTCTATAGGGAGCAAATAAAGACTCACTTCGCTAACACGAGCGTATATGCGAAGAAACGGAACGAAAAATAATCTGTTCTACTTGTATACAGTCCCCGTCGGCACAAAGAGCCCGCTGGTCAACGTGGACTTGAGTGACTGCTGTCTGTTCTACAATCGATTCGTCTGGGCCAATCAAGTCGGACATCGATGCTGGCAGGTGTCTCTATACGATGGAAGGTCATAAATCACGCGTTATATTTGTGTTTAAATAGCTCTGAAAGATTAAAAACCAGTATCGTCTGTGGTCTTGGTGTGTGCCGATCGAAATACGTTTCAGGATATTAAAATATCTGAATAAAATTAGTTATTTCCGCCACTGCTGCTCACAGGATTTTGCCGCAAGACTTTTTTATGCTTCTGCAATTGATATTGGGAAAACTATACATATTTCCGAACAAAGTTATGATTATCGCAATCATATTGTCAAAACATTACCTGTTATTGGGATGAAAATTTGTTTCTGTTATTTCTCTCATTAGTATTCAGAGAACTCCATATGAACACAGAAGATAGAGTGAGCCAAATGTGGTCAGTGGACAAACTCACCCTTTCATGAAAACCTAATTCTTCACAATTTGGTGCTGTATTGGGCCTTGTACGACTTTTCCGCCACTTTCATCAAATTTTTGGCTGTTGCCTGACCCGTCTGCATCACCAATGAGTAGAAAATGCCATTTTCATTTTGTAGGAGTATATGAGGATGATCGAATTCCACTTTCTGTCCCGAATCCATGACCAACACTTTGTCTGAGTCCATGATGGTATGCAACCTATGCGCTATGGTAAGTACTGTGCATTTATCAAACTTCTTTCGTATAGTTTTCTGGATCAGCTCGTCTGTGTGTGGATCTACATTCGCTGTTGCTTCGTCCAGAACGAGTATTTTATTATTCCGCAATATCGCCCTAGCTAAGCAGAATAGTTGTCTCTGTCCAACGCTGAAGTTCGAGCCTCCTTCGGCCATCTTACTATCTAGACCTAAACGGAGATCGGATACAGCAGCCTTCAGTTCTACCTCATCGAGTGCATTCCAAAGTTGCTAGAAAAAAAAAAATTCGTGTACAGTGTTGATCAAAGCTATTTTCCACTGTTTCATAATTTGATTTCAGCGCGGACTTGATTTATGACCAATGGCAGAGATAATATTATAGCCACGCCTGAATGCCCCTCCTATTGGTGCAAAAACAGTTTAAATTGGCCAACGTACTTCTCATTTAGGATGACACATGTCGATCAAGCCCACGTTGACCGATTGCAAAAGATTACAATACAGAGCTGCTGTTACCCTTCACCTAAATTGTGAAACAGTGCAAAATCGTTTTGAACTATACTATAATTAGGAGTGGAAGTGGTCACCGCATTTTTGGCTAACATAATCTCAGGTAAAATTTTTCTAGACTCAAATACACTTTTATGTATTATAATTAATTATAATAATGGAAATATAAAAAAATAAAGACAAATTTTGATTCAAAGGCTCTGAAAATATTCAAATTGTTAGATGTGTGACGTGCTATATTTTATCCATATTTATTCTGGAGCAATCATCAGTGATTTTCGCGGATATCTTCGAGAAGGAGGTAGGGAGCGGGAAATATCATTAGTCCAATTAATAAAGATATTGATCTAACAAAAAGTTCAAAACAGCTGAAAATTTGGATTCAGGAATTCGAAAGTATGGAGTATCCATCGGGCAATTCTTTACTTTACCACGACGCTGAAAATATTCAAAAAATTAAAAAATTCCAGAGGTATTGGAGATATGGTGAAAAAAATTATAATTAATGTTGTAGCTCGTTTCTTTTTTACAAAAATATTTTTCGAAAATTTTGCCCTTCTGAGAGCTTCTGAAAAACAAGCCAAAGCACAAGAATTGTAAAAAAATCTCCCATCTTTCACATGAGACCAGTTTTGAATTTTGGTTAAGGAATTCCTAAGAATCATGGCCGGTTAATTCCTTTCATATGCCTCAGATATCCTAATGCCCAAATTACTGTCAATTCTTCGAGCTCAGTGATCGTGTAATTTTGATCGCATTTTGATCGGCTTCTGCTGATATATGCCTTTGGATGAGCTCGCTTATTTTCATCCTCTTGTAGGAGAATTGCTCCAATGCCCATTGTGCTCGCATCTGTACGTAACTCGTGAGTGTTGTAATACTGTGGCCGTCGTTAGTTTCTCTTCAAATGCCTGTTGTTGTTCGTTGTTCCAGAAGAAGCCCATTTTCTTTTTGATTGCCTGGTGAAGTGGTCGTGCAAGTTCTGCAAAATCTTTGATAAATTTCCTGAAGAAATTACATAGTCCTATAAAACTCTGAATCTGCTTGATATTTTGCGAGTGGGGAATTTTTTCATGGACGCCAAAATGTCTTCATCTCGTCCTATTCCTTTTTCACTAACAACATGTCCCAAAATGTTCAAAGTCTCTGAATGTAGTTGAATTTTCTTGGCTTCAGAGTGAGTCCAGCGTCACGAGGCATACCATGCGTTTTTTAACAACGCAATTGATTCACGCTGCAAGATCATATTTATTTCATCAAGAAATAGGATTGGATAATATGTTCCATAAAATATCAATTTTCAATATTTATATTTCAAGAACCAGACATTGAAAATCAATGAAACTCACACGAGTGTAGGGTAATTTATTTATAAGTATAACTGAAAAATTGTTCAAATTGACAGGTCCAAAGGTGCAAAACCTATTTCAACTTATATTTGTAAACCCCTTCCGTATAAAATGTGATTAAAGCTTTTTGTAGCTAAATATATTAGGCAATTACTTTGAGTCTTCCTCAAGTAGTTTTGGCTTCAAAGCGGATTTCTTGTCTCGAAAAGGCTGTTTTAAGTGACTCTTAAAAAAAAACATGAAGTATAAAAAACAAATATTTCTGAAAAAATAAGTGTTTTAGAAGAAAGTTAAAACTTTTAAAGACAATATTCTTGTCATAAGAAAAGACTCCTAATGAAGATATCTCCGAAAAAAAATGGTCAGTCTCATTGATGGGACCAATGATAAAGATTGACGAAATATGCTAAATTATCGCTATTATGAGCAGACAGTGATACGGGGTGATTCAAAAGTACTTTGACAAACTTCAGAAGGTGATTCCTCACAATATTCTAATATGAACTGTTCGAATAAATATATTTCCAAAAATGCTTCGTTTCCAAGATACAGGGTGTTAACTTTTCATTTTTATTTTCGTTTTTTTCAAATAACTTCCGAATTACTGACCTCAATTAGACGAAAATTGGTAGTGAAGGGTTCTCTGAGGTGTCAAATTCAAACCTGATGTTATTATTGCTCTTACTCATAGGCCGCGCTACCTACACGTCTTTTTCTTTTTTGAAGATTCATTACTTTTTTGAGCGTACTTCTAACACATTTTTCAGTAGAAAAATCAATTCCCCTATCATATCCTAGTAAAAAAGCTACTTCAGTTACAAGTCGCTATAAGCAACCGTTTTCTAGATATTTGGACTTGAAAATTTCAAGTCGATTATTTGATAAATGATGCGTGTTGAAGTTATTACCATCATTTGGCATTTTTCACAGGAATGCTTAGGAAATGAATTTGACGTTTAGGTAAGTAGTTTTGGTAATTACATATTATGTGAAAGTCAAATGTTTTATTGTTTTGTTGAAGTTTCTGTAAGTTTTAAAACACTAGTTTTGAAAAAATGTATTATTTGAACAATAATGCTCATTTAGCCGATATGCATTTCGTTTATGGCCTTGCAAATGGCAATGCGCGCGAAGCAAAACGTATTTAACAGGAGCGATTTCCTAATTGAGTACTGCATTCAGCTCCAACTTTTACCAGTCTCCACCGTCGTTTGGCAGAAACAGGGCAGAAAAGAGGGCAGCTGATATGATTGGAAGACCACGAGCAGTCCGAACCCCAGAATTGGGAGAAACTGTTTTGAACGCTCTCGAGGAGAATCTAGAAACAAGTACAAGAATACTTGCTGAAGCTCTCAATTCTACTCAGTCCACAGTTCAGAGAATTATCCATGATCAACAATTTTATCTATACCATATTCAAAGGGTACAAGCTCTCTTGCCACGAGACATTCCCCAACGCATTACTATGTGTCAGTGGTTGTTTTTTGAGAAAATTGGCTGGAAACCCTCAACTTCCAAGATATGTACTCTTCACGAACGAGGCAAACTTCTCTCGACATGCTATCACATACTTTCATAACAACCATGTTTGGGCTTTGGAAAATCCGCTCGCAGTTAGTGAAAGACATTATCAGTATCAATTTTCTGCAAATGTATGGGCGGCACTAATTGATAATTACTTGATAGGTCCTTTCTTTCTTCCGTTCCGACTGAATGGCGCAACTTACAGAGACTTTTTAGAAAATGAATTGCTGGGACAACTCCAGAATGCACCATTAGAAATTTGTATCCGCATATGTTTTATGCATGGTGGGGCTCCGGCCCGTTTTGGCATTGTAGCCAGGGAATTCCTTAACACTGTCTATCGAAATCGATGGATCGGTAGGGGTGTAGAAAAACCTAACCAGGCGTGGGCACCAAGGTCCCCAGATCTAAATCCGCTACATTTTTTTTTAATTATTTGAAGTTACTAGTTTATAAAACTCCAGTAGCGAACGGGAAAGATCTAAGAAACTGAATAGTAGAGCCTGTGAAACAATAAAAAACACACCAATAATTTTTGACCGGGTACGAGATTCAATTACTAGAAGATTGAATGCCTGTAACTTCGCTGAAGGTGGACACTTCGAATAATCTTTTTGAATGAGTTTTGAATAAGTTCCCACATTGAGTTCCCATTATTTTATTTTATTCTCCCTATTTAGAATTTCTTGAAATGAAATGTCGACATTTCTTGCAAATTCAATTGAAACAAATACAGATTTTGCACCCTTGATACAAAAATAACTATTTCAAACGAGTGGAAATAAATAAATAAAATATGTGAAAAATCAAAACTATTTACTTAAACGTCAAATTCATTTCCCAAGCATTCTTGTGAAAAATGCAAAATAATGGTAATAACTTCAACACGCATCGATTATCAAATATCTAGAAAACGGTTGCTTATAGCGATTCGTAACAGAGGTAGCTTTTCAACGTAGATATGATGGAGAAATTGATTTTTTCACTGAAAAATGTGTTAGAAGTACGCTCAAAAAAGTGATGAATCTTCAAAAAAGAAAAAGAAGTTTAGGTGGCGCCCCCTACAAGTGAGAGCAATAATAACATCAGGTTCGAATTCGAAACCTCAAAAAACCTCTCAATACCAATTTGCGTTCAATTGTGGTCAGTATTTCGAAAGTTATTTGAATAAAACGAAAATAGAAATGAAATTTTAACACCCTGTATCTTGGAATCTTGTTTACGGACATATATTTATTTGAACAATTCACATTAGAATATTGTGAGAAATCACCTCCTGAAGTTTGTTAAAGTACTTTTGAATCACCCTATATATTGGGTAAGTGAAATTATCACTTTCACTTAGGGCTTCTGCCCTTTTTCCGTTTGCTACACTCCATATGAACTCATGAGTCGAAAGGTAGACTGGTATTACTTTTTTATTTGTAAGACCTCATTTCTTCAAAATTTACTTTTGCCCTTCATTCCTAAAATACAAAGAAGAGACTGAAAGGGGCAAAGTTGATTTTCTCCATGACAGTTATTAACTTGGTAATTCCATATTCCTCAATTCCACTCACCTTATCATCGTACTCATCGAAAGGATCCAAGTTTCTCCTGAGTGTTCCCGAAAACAGAACCGGCTCCTGCGGAATAATCGATATTTTTGATCTGAGCTTCTGCAGCTCTACCGTTTTCGTGTCAATATCGTCGATAAAAATACCGCCCTGTATTTCTGCCAAACGGAATAAAGCTTGTATGAGAGATGACTTTCCTGCACCTGTTCTTCCAACAATTCCGACTTTTTCCTGTTTTGTGATTGTGAAACTGAGGTCTCTCAAAACATGGGGGTGATCAGGAGAGTACTGGAGGTAAAGGTTTCTGAACTCGACATTTCCATTTTGTGGCCAATCTTTCGGTGGTTCTTTGACGTCGCCCTCTTTTTCGTGTTCCAGATCAGCGTATTCTTGCACTCTCTCCACTGATGTCATCTGATTTTCCAGTTCACTCCACTGTCTCATGCCGAACTGAAACATTCCTGTGAGAGCCATGGCTTGAGTGAGCGCCAGACCCACGTTTCCTCCAAAAGTTTCTGAAAAATGACATTAAATTCAGAACTTTCACTGTCACCAAATGGCTGTAAACAAAATTTTATAAAAATATATTTGTTACTCTAAGAGTAATGGCAAGTTTAAATTCTGAAATGAACGAAGCCTACATTCGTAAGAGAACAACCTGTTTAAACGGATTGCCATGAAAACAATATTTTTTAATTATTATATCCTGTTTTCTAATGTGAGAGAGTAATGAATCATCATTGAACTGTATAACCGAGTCGTCTTTGCCGTATACCATAGGCGTACGAGGTTAAACCTTGAGTTGATGTCATTGGATAGCTTATGAAAAACTAAGATAGAGAGAGAGAGAGAGAGATTTATTTATATTACTACGTCCATATATATAAATACATTTGTAGCAGGTCCTTAAGTAAACAATTGTTTAAAGTTGAAAGTTACATGTTATAAGAGTAAGAATAAACTTCCTACGGTGGTACATCACATTACAACACAGGAATGAAATAAGGTTAACTCAGAACTCAGTCATTGTAAACAATACAGAAAGGGGTATGAAAGTTGAATTGACAAACACATTAAAAGCCTAGATAATACACGTTATAATTATAGTTCAAAAAATCCTTCACGGAGTTAAAACAGTTCATTAGTAGACAATATTTCACTTATCTCTTGAAATTGTAAAAGTTCATATTTCTTATTTCCAAAGGAAATTTATTATATAGGTTTATATTCAATTAATTTTTCTGTGATACAGAGAGTCTATATCTTGGTGTTCTCAAGAGGTTTCCTGACCTTGTTTGGTACTGATGCGTGTCCGCTAAAAGAGCAAAATCTGATCTTCTTTTATGTATTTCAAGCAGAGTGGAATATATGAAAGCGGTAGGAAGAGGCATGATCTGGTGATGAATAAATAGAGCATGGCAGTGATCTCTGTAGCCCGCCCCTAATATTATTCGAATAACCATTTTTTGTGAAACAAAAATTTTGTTTGAATGGGACGAATTAACCCACAAGACAATTCCATAAGTCATATGACTGAGAAAAAGTCCAAAATAGCTGGCTCTCACAGTATCTGCACCAACAAGATTTTTCAATCTGCGAATCGAAAACGTGACGCTTGATAATTTTTTCGACAGATTTTCCACGTGACAAATCCAGTTGAGTTTGTCATCAATGGATATACCAAGTAACTTGACACTTTCCCTACATGTTAGTGAGGAGTTTGAAGATAAAATAAGATTCTGATTTTAAGCAAAATTGAGCATAAGCTTCTTCGAACAGAACCACTCATTTGTCATTTACAAGTTGAGTTTGGAAAAGTCAATCAGGTCCTCTAATTAACTATTACGATATATCAGTGTGGTGTCGTCAGCAAAGATAATGCATTTTTTCGGTAATATATGATAATATGAATCATTGATATACAGAATGAATAGAGTTGGTCCCAAAACAGAGCCTTGTGGAACCCCATGGACGATTTGCATCAATGCTGATTTGGCGACTTCAACCAAAGCACACTGAGATCGCCCTTGCAAATAAGACCTAAAAAATTCCAATGGAAGTCCACGAATGCCATAACAGAAAAGTCTCTCAAATAATATATCATGGGATACACAATCAAAAGCTTTAGTCAGATCACAAAGCGGTAAAAAAGAATGCTTCCCCTTCTCGAGTCCATCAATTACATTCGCAATAACGCTCAGAATAGCTCTCGTAGTTGATTTATTTTTTCTGAAGCCAAATTTCTCAGGACACAGCAAGGAGTTTGTTACCAGGTAGGATAGATATCAACCTTGTTTTGACCAGCGCCTCTATAATTTTCGCGATAACTGGAATTATGGAAATGAAGCGAAAATTTTCTGTGGGGATCCCCTTTTTTTTGCAATGGCAAAACAACTGAAATTTTCAGTGCATCTGGATAAACTCCTAGGGATGAGCAATCATTAATTAAAATTGAAAGTGGAGAAGCAATAATATCGGCTATAGCTTCAATCACCGCGCTGTTCAGTTCATAGAAATCTGTATAACTTGAATCCTTCAAAGATTCAATTGTAGCCATCACTTCTTCGGGAGTTACAGGGAAAAAAACGAAGAATTTACAGGTGATCTGAGATTTTTCAAGTATTCCGAAGGTTCGTGATTCGTCTCAGGTAGAGACGAGATCAATTTTAAAGCAATATTTCTGAAAGTATCATTGAATTCAGATTCCGTGATGGTGGACTCCTTTTTTTTCCATGGATTTCTGTTACACTCGAAGTTGATTAATCTCCAAGAGTATCTGAGGATGTTCGAGGAATTTTTCAAAAAAGTTTCATAACCTTTTTGTTCCGATGATGGAATTTCTGTAATCCTTACGTAAGAAAGTGTATTATGAATCAGTTTCACGTTTGAGAGTGTCTGACGTTTGTTAACTAATTCTTCATTGAACCAACAAACCGGCGATTTTTGTACATTGCAATCTCTAGTTATTTTCAGAGGAAATATTTTTTTTATATGGAGATTCAACGAATTAATAAAGTAATCAGTCACGGTGTTAGGATCCTTGATCAGAAAAATATCCCAACAAAGATTTTCGAGATCAAACCGTAACTTTTCAATACCTGAAAGGCTGATTTTTCTCTTACAAATAATTCTTCCATAGGAATATGCAAGTAGATATAGGAAATCATGAATAAAACATATCTAGAATTTTCCGGAGATCCCAAAAATGGAATTATATAGGGTGTCCCATCAGAAAGAACAACATTTATATCATAACTTCTTAATGCAATGTTCAATTGTTGTTCTATTCATATCTCCTGGCGGTTCAGAAAAAATGCTACAAGTTTCCTGATTCAACCATTTTTCTAGCTCTTCAAATAAGGAGGACATCCTTCCAATCCAAATATAACCAATAACCCTGTAAAGTTGGTTCAAAGATATTTCATTCCAGCTTAGTGACTGTTGATATGATTAGCTTAAGTATGCTCAGAATAAGCTCTGTCATTTTCTGTTCCTGGTACAATAAATCCACAATGACCTGATTGTCTTTTCCTCAATTCAAAAGTTTTTTACAACAACTAATATTAAGTAGATATAAATCCATCCCTGCGATAAGAGATAACAATATGGTCGGATTTGTTTCACAAATGGAGGGTTTTTCCAGGAAATCGATTATAAGCTTAGGTAGAGGCACCTTTAACCTTCGATTTTGACAAGGTTGAAATTTTGACAAAAAAAAAAACTACAAAAGTTAGAAAATTTCCTCTAAATGATTCAAATAAAAAAAGATACAAACAGTATTAACAATAGAAAAGACATAAAAAACCTCAATTGATTCTACAATAACTTATTTTGAACACTCACGCCACAACAAAAAATATAAAAGTAAGAATAAACTGAACGAAGAAGTCTTGCATGAATTATAATAATAAAGCCCCCATACTATAACTGAATATGTCGAACACTCCAAATATTTGAAAAAAAGTATGAAAAAATACGATAACAGATAAAAGAAACTCGATACCAGCAATCTCAGACATTCAACAACGTTCATTCCAATCGTGAAACATCGACTCGAAATAATGAAAGAATAACTGTTAAATTACATTGTTTTGAACGTCTCCTTGAGTTTTAAACATATTTGTTCAATGTTATGTAACGTATTTTGTTTTCAACTTCACATGTTTCACATTATTCCTAATGATTTACCTGAAGATGACAATGTCGAAACGTCTTCTCGAATAAAAAAAAATTGACTGACTAAGGCCCTCATTCCGATAAAACAGATGAAATAAACATATGTGGTCAATAAATTGAGAAATATATATATACCGGGTGCCAACGAATCTATTAGATAAGTCATAACTTCTAGAATATTAGTTGTATCAGAATGAGATTTGGTATAGGTAAATGGTATGTGAAGAGGAGAGTTTTCGCATATTTTTTATTTCTTGATCACATCTGGTTTCACCTGAAATGATTCAGATTTTGAATTTTTGAATAGAACATCCTGTATATCGTAACATTTTTGGATTTCTGAGACAATTCTGGATCAGAAAGTGACATTGTGAAAGTTGGCAGAATGAAATTTTCGTGTCTAAATATTATTTTTCAAACCATTTTTCGACAAGCACTTTCCGACAAAAGGATTTTTTGACGTATCTAACGATACTAATTTATTCGCGATTGGATTAAAAATAAGAACATGAATTGAATATCACTAAGGAAAATACTGGATAATAATTCATTCATTATATTTTGTCAAGTGTGCCATGGATAGCCATAATGCATAATATTTTGCAGTTATTTTTATCAAGTCTTCTATGGAAAACAAAACACTCACTTAGGTATTGACAGTGACATAAGCTTTATGAGCAGACAGTAAAAGTGTCTTGATTTACGTTAAATTTCAATTTGTTTTCTTCAAAATAATGAATATTCAAAGTGAAAAAGTGGATATGTCATTAATATTTGGCAAGGAATGCTGCCGAGTTGTATGCTAAGATATATTCTAATCGGCAACATCCAGCCTTTACCTTATGTTGAGAATCGTTTTAGGCAAGAAGGAAATCGAGAGGCAGAACAGAGGTTTATCATAAATGAAGACTTTGAGATTAACGTTCTTGCTATGGTTGAGGTTGATAAAACGGTTTCTTTGAGAGGAATTAGTCAAGGAATGCAGATAGGTCACGAATCAGCAAAAAAATACTGGAAAAGCACGGATATCGAGCATTTAAATATCAGTTACATCAACATTTGTATGCTGACGATGGCGATAGACGAGTGGGTAGTTTTTGGGATTGACTGCTTCAAAATCATAGCGTTAACCCAAATTTTTTTTGTCAACTTTAATCTATTTTCCGACTAATCACGATTTACAAATAATGGTATGTTCATTAAGCAAAATACTCGGTATTGCGCCCAACAAAATCAACATGCAATGAGGGAGGGGAATTTTCAAGAAAGGTTTGGCGTCAATGTCTAGGCATTCTAGCATCGTTCTCCAAAGTGACAAGCGACAATTGGAAAAATGCCGTAAATCATGTATTGACAGAAGAACAGAAGATGTGGGACTTGATAATTTAATTGACCAAACTGGGAAATCTCAATAAATTCATCCGAATATTCATCTGACTCGGATACCGATGATGACTGTGGAAAAGACATTCAGGTGGTAAGTAACTGCATATATTTATCACCATCACCATTTGCATTTAAAACATTTTAGGCGAGCTGCCGAAGTCGCGCACAGGACGCAGTTATAATAGTTTGACAAGTGTAACAATAATCGACGAATTGTCAATTATAACTCTCAATTCAATATTGTTATAAACAGGTATTGTTTCTTGGAAAGTTTTTTAAATAAATAAATAAATATTAAAACATGGTTTACCGAACACACGTCACTGATCAGTTCTTTTACCATCGATGCTTTGTAATAATTTCATCGTTCTATTGTTATTAGAGATAAAACAGAGTGGACTGGAAAAGTGAAATCGAAAACACATGAAGTCCTATCAAAACGTGTTTGTTACCATGCAATTTATTCGAGCCGACGGTAAACAACTTTTCGCAGATTTGCATTTATAATGAGGATGTGTAGCTGCCAGTGAAAAAAGGACAGAGAATAATTGAACTATTTCAAACTTTATATATTAAAACTTTTTTCTTTTTACTTGATAACTCCTGAACCAGATATGATTGTTTCTTTTAATACCAATAATGTACAGTATATTCAATAAACCTGCTTACTCCTTTGCCACCATCAGTTAATTGAAGGAAATAAAATATCATTTTCTCATGAAACAAAATCAACAAAATTTAATGTTCTACAAATGCCTTCATTCATTTCAAATACAAATGCCTGCATTTCCAGTAGACAAAACAATGTATGGAATCCGTCAGTGTAGATTAACTACTAAATACTAATTACAAATTAGGTACATATCTGCATGAAAAAATAGACACCACAATATAATCTTGAAATATCAGATTACACACTGCCATGGAACATATACCAAAAAATGTTTTAGTTGCTTTTTAAAGTTATTAAATGAACTCGCGTACATGTCCAGGTTGTCTGTTAAAAACATGCAGACCAAGATTATGTGGTGAATTTTTCCCCACATTTAACATAGTGAAGGGGGTGTGTGAAAAATAATGGGAACGAGTGAGATGATGATGAACATCACTATTCCTTAGATAATCCGCCTTGTTCAAAAATACAAACTTAGAGAGTTCATATACAAGAATACTATACAGAGTGATAATTCCCATTTTTTTAAACTGATCCCCACAATATGTAGTCGGGGATAGACCTACTATACACCTGATTATACGTTTTTGTGCAACAAAAATAGCGTGGGTGCTAGATGATGAACCCCAAAAGCAAATACCGTAATGGAGACGTGACACAACATGTGCACCGTACACAGAGATAAGGCCGCTTAGTGGCAGAACTCGCTTTAAACATCTTATCATGAAACAGAGGCTGTTTAGTTTAGAACACAGCTGATCACAATGTTCATTTCAGGATAGATTCTGATCAAGAGTTAAACCCAAGAATTTAGTGCTTGCAGCTCTTCTCACACTCTCTCTCCCCACCTGAATAGTAAGGTCGTGATCTCGTTTATTCTGGTGTGTGTGAACCGTAAATGAGAAGTCTTATCAGAATTTAAATATAAGGAGTTCTGGCTGATCCACTCAAAAAGCGACCTCAACCCAGAGTTACAGGCCGTATTGAGGACATCCCCATCGGAATTGGAGACAATGAAGGAAGAGTCATCCGCGTACAGCGAGACTGTCCAACCATCATGTATAATTGAACTGATGTCATTTATATAACATATAAACAAAACAGGGCCCATCTCTCACAATTAGGCTTATATACACATTATAAAACTTGTGGAAGGTTACTACAAAAAGATACAAAATCACTACTCGGGGATCGTTAGCACGTCAGAATAGCAATATCGTTTGGCAAAGATACGTCCTTCAGAGGTATTCCACAAATTTCAAATTCTTTTTCTATACATGATACTGGAAAATCAATCGGATTCGCTTGCAGGTCGTTTCGAACCCAGATACCAACCCCGTCCCCTTTATATATGGTTCGACAAAACTTCGCTGAATTGATAATCCTCAGAATATGATTTTTTTCATACATTATTATCATTAGAAACACATTCTAGCCACTCACCACTTTTGACGAATAATAGAGCAACCAAGACCAAGGCAATATAGATGACACAGTGTAGGTCCAACCAGAATCCGAAGGTTTTGGTGACACTCAGGTACATATAAAAAGCAGCACTATGTAAATTCTGGTAGTTATCAAATTCCTTTCGCAGTATTTTCTGAGCTCCGAAAGCTCTTATGGTAGTTAACCCTTGTAAAGAGGCCGCTAGATGGGTGAAGATGGGACTGCGGGCTGAAACAATTCATTATGGAAATATTCATAAGCAGAACATTGAAAAAATAAAAAATCAAGTGATTGGCAGATTGTCATAAATCTAATATTCAAGACCGCTATGTAGTGGGTGGGAAAAACTAGGAAATAAATCAGTTTGGCTGCATTTCTCTGAATTTTAGCTAACTGTAGAATAGAAGATAAACTAGGCTCCAGATATACAAATTCACAGAATTGAACCAAAAATAAGTGGAGTGACATTGTCGAAATGACATTATAGAAAAAAACCATTAGTCTACAAAAATAGTCCAGGATTCGATGCAAAAAATGTACAGGTATAAGCAAAAAAACTCATTAGAACAGGAAAAAATGAAGATGATTGAAACAGTAATTATGAATCAGCTCAATCTTATTATCATACGCCAATAAAAAGTACGAATGGAAATTCAATTAGTGTTAATTCAGAGTTAAAAATAGAATGCAAAAATTTAAAAAAGGAAAATTATCTTTAATTAAAATAATTGAAGCAAATGATACTACTCAATGAAAAAGATGAAATTATAAAACAATCAATGATTGAAAATGATAGACTTCAATATAACTGTGAACGATTAACTGCAAATATAGTAGAAAAAGATACCAATATGGGAACCCTTGTTAAAATCCACAAAAAATTGCCCTAATTGAAAATAATCATATTAACCAAAAAGATGGAACATGAAACCAAAGTTTTACTCTAATGCTGTGAAATCAAGAAATCAGAATACATCGTGTGAGAATTCTTCAATAAAAATTCAAGATTCAGTATTATCTTTAAAACCAAGAACGAATCAGGAAACACAAGTCTTTGTCAAATATGGAATAAAAAATTGATCCAAGTAAACTGAAAAATAAATAAAATAGATCCCAGAAAATCCAAATATAATGTAACAACAAATCTGACATTGAACATTTGAAAAAAAAAATCGAGTTGAATGAAAGAATAATACATAATTAAAGAAAAAAATATGAAAAATTCGAAAATAAAAATTGGCAATGTGGAATTCGATGATGAACTTTCGAAAAATGAAATTGAGTTGCAATTTCAATAGCATAACAACTCCACTGAAGATGGTACATTTAAAACAGATTTCATAAAATACATAAAATACAAAAGTACTAATACCATATATGCCGAAGTAAATGGAAAATTACTCGATAAAAATTCACCAGTCTGGAACAAAACAATAACTCCATAATCCAGTGTAAAAATTGTTTTAGATTCATTCACTCCATAAAAAATGTAGTAATGAAAAGACATGATCATGGAGGGAATCATAACCAAGAAAAATGTGATAAAATTGATAAAGGAAAAAATGTTCCAATTGTTCGTTTGTAAATGAGAAATATAGAAAAAAACCCTACCGATCCCATGGCAGATGACAAAATTCACTGTGAAACGTACACAATTATTGAAAAAATTAATTTATCAAAAGTCAATTTCAACAACTGAGATGAATCTAAATGAATACAATACTTTAGAAAATTACAGTATTCATCTGTCCATTAGGAAAACGAATAATATTGAAATATTTCACATCAATGCCCGATCCATGAAGAATAAAATGGATCAACTTGGAGACATTTCTGAAGATGTAAAACCAGGTATTATAATCATATCTGAAACATGGATGAACCAGAGAGAAGAAATTTACTACAAATCAAAAAAATGCAAGTCAGTTGATGCTACGAGATGAACAACTTCAAATGAGAAATGAAGATAATGTGAATACATTTTAATTTGATGATGTTAACATAAATATGTTAAACTGAAACTCATACGAAACTAACCAACTTCATGATATATGAATCAAATAATTTTAAGTTATGTAACAAAATAAGTCCAACTAGAGATATAAACAAATGCAAATCACTTATTGATCATATCGTGACAGATACCAATTGGCCAACATCACTATCTTTCATTGATTCCCCACTATCATAAGATAGTAATAGCTGAAATTCAAAATAAGAAATCTACAGTACGAAAAAAAAACATTTTTAAAATTATTAACATATATAATATTGAAGTCATACAAAAAATCTTGAATCCATAAATTCAACATTGAGCAATTAGGAAAATACAAATGAACTTTATAATGATATCACTAAAGCCTTCACATCTAAATATTTTCAGAAATTAATCAAAATGTATCGAAATTTCAAACCTTGGTTCAATTCAAATACTTCAAAATTATTCGATACCAGAGACAAGTATTTTTATAGAAGAAACAAATTTCCTGATGTGGAATTATTCCAAACTGAATATAATCATTATAATAAACTAGTAAAAAACTGTTATGGAAGCAAAATATAACTATTACAAAAATGAATTTTTGAATACACCAAAATCTATATAAAAAATATAAATGAAGTATTATATACTGGATAGAATGATAAACTAGTTGAAGTGAAACATAGTATAACTCAGAATAATGAACACATCGAGGATCTAATAAAAATATGTGAAGAATTTAATGAATATTTTGTGAATGTTGGGCCACAATTAGCTTCCACTATTTCATTTGACCAATCATATACTTAATAATAATAGAGTTTATTCATCCCAAGAAACATAGATGTTCATGGAGGGACAAAGATAAAATGAAACGTTTTATCAAATAACAGTCAAAAGATGTATTGCAGTTAAATCAGAATCGAGCGCTGAATATGAAAAGTATTTTACAGTTGATATAAATCATGAATCATGAAGTGATAGTTGACTTCTTCAGTTTATTTTCGAATTTTATGACATTAATATTTTTTTCAGGTAAACTATTAAAATAAATTATTCCACGATGATATATAGATTTTTTTCCAAACTGGGTTTTTATTTGGAATTTTTTGAATGATTACACTGTCTTGTGTGATATTTATGACAATCGGTAATTGATTCTATGTTTTAAAAAATAAAAAATCTTGATAACAAAAAAGCGTTTGGTTTCGATAATATTAGTGTCAGAATTGTAAAAATGTTTGCACATTGATCAATAAATCGTTTGACACTGGCAATAGCTTTATAACATGAAAATTGTTAGTCACAGCTGTATTTGAAAGTGGTAAAAAAAACTTCAAGTAATTATTGACCTATATCAGTTTTACCAGTTTTATCCAAAATAATCGAAATGAATCAAAGAGTGATGGATTACCTCGATAAAATGAACTTTTTGTACAATGGACAGAATGGTTTCAGAAGATCAAGACACTGAGTCTGCTGTACTGGATTTGATTACAAAAATTCAAATAAATTTTGATAGAAACCTATCAGTGTCGTTGGATCTATCAAAAGCATTCGATACGTTGGATCATAAAATTTTATTACGTAAATTAATTCATATCGGGATTAGAGGTCATATATATAAATGGTTTCAGAATTATTTATATAAAAAATATATGTCTGTATGGGGAATAAAAACAGTTCAACAGGAAACATAAGATGTGGTGTACCACAAGGTTCAATTCTTGGACCTGTATTGTTCCTCATATACTTCAATTCAATATCAAATCTTAATTTACATGGAGAGATCAAATTATTCGCAGATGACAAAACAATTTATTTTGGAAATAATGACAATAAAATAATTGAAAATGTTCAAACAGATTTAAAAAAAATCTATTTGGTTGAATAATCATAAACTAACAATGAGAATTGATGGATCCTCCTTCTTGTTTTTATCTGAAAGAAAAACGAAACATATTCGAGAAACTTTAGTTTTCAATGGGAAAAATATAAAATATTCAGAAACAGCTAAATTTTTAAGCTTTTACATTGATGAACAACTTTCTTGGAAAAACCATATTGAAAATCTTGAAAATAAGTATCTTTCATAATTGGTATTTTATTCAAAAATCCAAATAACATACCTTTAGAATATCCAAAAATAATTTATGTCAGGTTAATTTATTCAAAATTGCAGTATTTAATTTCAGAATGGGGAAATGCAAATTCTTCAATCTTGCATCCACTTGAATCTTTTCAAAACAAAAGTGGCAAATGTATTTTAAAATGACCATTTCTCCAATCTACATCCCATGTTTATACTCAAACAATCTTTTTGATATTGCTTGTTTATATAAATTGAAACTATGTATATTTATACATTCTGTTATCAATAATAAAAAACATTCATCGCTGGAATTTAATTCAACTGACACTATTCACAATCACCAAACCAGACAATCGATTAGCCTCATCACACATAGAATCAAGACAAATTTTGGAAAAAAATCAATTTTATACAATGGAGTTTTGATAATCAATAAAATACCTACCTAATAATTCAAAAAATATTATAGAAAAAAAGCACTTAAAATCAAACTTGAAAACATATTTATTACATTAATGCTTTACTGTGATGCAAACATTTTCAACCTGTTGTTTATGCTTTTTTTTAAATTAGTTTAGAACCCTATTATAAACTTTCATGTTTCTTGGGGATAATAAAGGTTATTATAATTATAAGGAAAAAATAATATGAATGAAAAAAATGCTGAATTTTGAAAATATCATCATGTTTTTATTCCCAAGAAACATATGAAAAAGGAGCAAGTAAACATTATCGACTGAATTCCGATTTTTTTCTAACGTCTCTTTGAAAATGATATTCTTGGATAAGCTAATAGATTATGAATAATGATATATTTCTTATGTTCACTTTATGTAATTATTTATTCAATGTCACTTTATACAATTGTAATTGTTTCTATGAAAATAAAGTACAACAATATTTAATACGGGAAACACAGATTGACCATTGATTTCCAACAATCCTCAAACTGTGTCTATTATCTATAAATGCCTCTCAAACTGTCTATAAAATCGATAAATCTTGAATTCCTAATATGTTGATAAATGTATGTTTTGGAGTCCTTTCGTTAAAGCAGCCGCTGCAATACAACTATATTCATGAATTATATCATGGAAATATTCAGAGATAAATTAAGCATTTATTTCACAGTAGTTAGTCCTGAATTATGTTTGCAATGAGGACTATTTCACTTATTCCAGCTTATTTTGTGCAACTAGACATATGTATGCGTAGCTGTAGTGATTTATGATGGTAATGTGTTATTTCAGATTAGTTGGAAGCAATAAACAATGTGTATTTAATGGTTCATTCTTGTTTAAATTAACTTCGACATTGACGCATAGATGGATATCAAACTGGTGAATTATTCGATTGTAATGAAATTCAAAAACTACAATGTGAATATTCTGACGAACTATCTTCGGCATTCTGACGAACTATCTTCATAATGATAGGTCCATTGATGTATATATATATATATGATTAAAAAAGTGGAGGCCAGAGACGCAATGGTTTCATTTACATTGTGTATGTATGTTTAGTACAAATCTTTCAAGAGAATTTTGACCCACTTCTTGTTGTCCGAATAACGTGAAATTTGGCAGTTGTTCATAATTCCGGTGACAATGCATTATGGAATTTTTGCTAGCGAAAAAACAGAATGACGGCTCTAATACGACGGACGAGTTTCGTGAATATGGTTCGATTCTATTCAAAGTTGTTATGAGGGAGTTTTCGGGGACAGAGATCACAATTTTTTTACCACAACTCATAAATTCAATATGGCAACTAGTTTTGTGGTTAAAGCACGATTCTAACGAAAATTTGTATGTGAGGGTTTTTGGGGTCGCAGATAATGATTTTCTGTAAAAAATCACTCTGGTGAAGACAATCATAGACAAACATTTGGAAAAATATAAAAACACTTCCATGTTAGAGATTAATTCTAACAGCTCCTTCGCAAATCATATTGGTAATTTCAATCACTCTTTTGACATTGAAAAAGACATAAAATTAGTCCACCGTTCTATCGAAGGTCATTTACTAAACACTCTTGAAATTTTCGAAATTTATTCTCACATAAGAAATCCTCTCATAACATCATTAAACAGACAACTTTTACTGTATACCCTTCTTCAATTCTTCATAATTTCTATGGGAATATTGTTTTTTCATACTTTTCTGAATATATGTTCAACCAAAAACGGTGTTTCTCCTTACCTTCAACTTAATGTTTAAATTAATTTGTTCCTTTCTTCCCCCCTTTGTCTGTTCAATACTATCACATTAGATGGCGCCCCAATAACCATTTGATCTTATGATTAGCTTCATTGTTTCCACACATGGCAGCGCTTCTGTAGAACGTCATCTTACTGAAATTGTTGGCTAATTCTCGAATCAATTTGTGGAATTATTAATTTTTCGACATGGTATCAATCACCGTACCTCTAGTTGTTGGTACATCAAACGACACTTCCTGTTGTCAACCTTTTATTAAGCTAGCTCAACATGTCTAATAACTTTTTTCAAGTAAGTATAACATTCACAGCCCCCATCTTTTTGGGGAATATGTTCTATGCGACTATTTTTTTTTTCTCGTATATAGCTCTATCCATGACTGAGGATGAACCTTTGAAGGTTTGAAACATGTATCCTTAGAATATTTTGGAATAACCCTATGGGCCCCACTCAGTTTGTGAAGATGACTTGGTGCCTTTCTTTCGGATATTCAATCCCACTCCACTTCGAGAGTTTGGACGTTTACAGAAATAAGATTTATAATTCGGATTAATAAGTATTTTTCTAAATAATTTTTGAATTTAATTTTCCATATTTTTTAGAGAATTCGGTAAATCATTTTGGAATTTTATCATTTGTAATTAATGTATATTGGCCACTATTGTTTTTATTGTTTTTTGGGTTTTTATTGTGATGATCACTATTAACTCAAAAAATAAATTTTTTTTTATTTTATTTTTTGGGGAAATGAATTTTTTAATAAATATTAAGTAAGTACATTGGTTTATATAAATGAACTGTAGGTTTTTTGTAATTGAGTTGGAATATGCATTTTATAACTTTATTCTGGAGTGTTTCAATGGTTTTATTGAAGATTTTGTTGCTGATCCCCATACTGTGATCAAATATTGAAGTTTTGAAGAAAAGTAAATTATTTTCAAATATTTCAAAGGCATATAATTCCTTATTTTGTAAAAAATTCCAATTATTGGGGCTATTTGTTCTCTTAATTTTTTAATATGTTTCGACCCTGATAGATTTTCATCTATGAAGAGCCCAAGAATATTAATTGTAGTGGAGTATTTGATATTTTCATTATTTAATTTTATATGATCTTTCAAATCAGTACATGTATTCTTCCTGACTATAGACATAAAAGATGATTTTTCATGATTCAATGTTAGCTTATGATATTTTAACCAAGTGGAAATTTTGCTGAGATCATTCATCAAACTAATTTTGATATATTGTAAAATACATCTTTTGGTAGTATCATCAGCAAATAACTTAATTTTTCCATTCAATTCCAAACTAGCCAACGAATTCATATAAATGAGAAAAAGAGGTGGCCCAAGGATAGATCCTTGTGGAACACCACCTAATACAGTGAATCAGTTATTTCTCCCACACATACAGACTGTTTTCTATTGGACAAATAATTTATAAACCAATTAATAAAACCCCTCTTATACCCATATAATACATTAGATTTGATAGAATTTCATGATCTACTGTATCAAAATAATACTCACCAACAGATTCAACCCGCTTAACGTCTCTGCTCGTTTTCAAAAAAACAATTCTGTACCAGTAGAACAGAAACCCAATAAGGACTGTAGGTATCAAAATCCATAGACTGAGTGATCCAATAACAATACATATTGCGAGAACATTCAAACCAATCTGAAAAGAAAAAAAAATATTGAGCGAACTGGGCAATAAACATATATGCAGGGTATATTTTAACTTGTTGCACACGCACACCCGTGAATGGAGGGAGTGTAATACCATTTCATTACTAATTACAGTAGATAAAAATTCGATTGATTTTTGGAAAAAAATATTAAAATAATGGAACTTGCCTGTTGCAATGAACATTTTAGTATGTGGAATTTTCAAATGATTCTTTGAGAAATCCTTATGAACATCCATTGCTGGCTACCGGCTATAAGTATTCTAATTTATAATGAGACTATTGAAAACAAACGAACCTCGTTATATTCGAACTGGTATACAGGGTGTTTCAAAATTGAATGCTGATCCTGAAGGGCGATAATCCTCGGATGATTGAAAAAAAAAATCTTCATATGAACATAGGTCCGCAACCGCTTCATTTCTGAGATACATGATGTTGATATCTAACAAAAAAATCAGTTCTTCCCCAATATCTCTGAAACCGCTTTGTGTTTTTTTTCAATTTTGGTACATGCAAAGTTCGCATGAAAATAAATTTTTTCCATGATAAAGGATTTCTCAATGTTCATCAGTGGCGTCCCTGTTAACATGCCCTGTCATATTTTTGATCAAAATAATGATACGCCAATGACTTTTTCCCAAATGAATATAATTTTTGTGATTGTCCTCTATCATCTCTTAAAATTGGTCTCTGGCCTTTTTTGTCCGGCGGACGGTTTTCGATTTATAAAATAAAATACATTCATTTGCTTGTCCCTATTCGATTTCTTCTCTGAGTCTTAATTTCACAATTGTAGTAACCAAAGGATCTAGGCACTATTTTTATAATTTTATGGTAACTATTATTTAGTTTTTGTAATGAGTGCGCATGGAAAATTAACTGTTCAAACTGACCGCCTCCTGCAAGTATGCACGCTTCAGCCCTCCTTGTCATTGACTCGCGTACTCTTTGGAAAATTCCTGGAGTATTCCTTATCGCTTCACAGGAAACTATTACGCGGTTTCGCAATTCTTCCTCGGTTAGAATTGGTTGACTGTACACCGAAGGCATGAGATGTCCCCAAATAAATTAATCAAGACTGTTCAAGTCTGGAAATATAGCTGTCCATGACTCTGTTCCCCTACGACCTATCCAGCGATTACAAAAGTTTTGGTTTGAATATTCTCGCCTGCCAGAGCACTCAAAGAAGCAGGTGCACCATCGTGCATAAACCATATGCGATTTCGCATTAAAATAGAAACATCTTCCAACCGAATTGGCAAATTATCTTCAAGAAATCGGCGATAATTATGTCCATTTAATCTGCGTTGTAAAAAAAGGTCCAATTAGGTAATCTCCAATAATTCTAGCCCATACATTTGATGAGAACTGCTCCTGGTGATGAGATTCCACGACTGCATGCGGATTTTCCTCGGCACAAAAATAATTATTATGAAAATTTCTGATCGTGTTTTCGGTAAAACTAGCTTCGTCCGTGGATAAAATTTCCCTGTCAAATAAGAGATTTTCGGTAACGTTTTTTTGAATACTAATTTAACTGGTGAGGTTTATCTGGAGCTGTTGCAAAACGCAATAGAACCGTTAATCCTTGAAATTTTGGAAGATAATCCAGATGAATTCGGCAATTTGGAAATAACATTCCAACAGGATGGTGCTCCTCCACACTATAACGGTGCAGTAACACGGTATTTGGATGCGGAGTATCGTGGTAGATGGATTGGACGAAGAGGTTCAACGGAATGGCCAGTTCGATAACCGGACCTCACACCTTTGGATTTTTTTTCTGTGGGGGTACCTTGAATCGAAGGTTTACGCCACTGAACCCAACAATATTGACGTTTTAAAACAACGTATTGTTGCAGAATGTGAGGCTGTTTCCGCAAACACATTTGCAAAAGTACGAGAAGAGTTTAAAAATAGGATATTTCACTGTCAGGAAGTGAATGGGGGTCACTTCGAGCAATTTCTCTAAATAGATACTGATTCTCAAATCTGTAATTAATATCATACTGAATGGAATTTAAATTTTAATGTTTACTAATGAGCCATTAAAACTGCCATAAACACAAACAAAATTAGTATTATTGAATAGGTCTTTTCGATACCTTTTAAAAGGGGTGTCGCTTGCCGTAGGGTTCCATTTGAAATTATTGGTCACAATGGCCTTGTGACGTCATCTTTGACGATTTCGTCATCTATCATCACTAGTAGGGAAGTTTACAACCTTGAATATTCAGTTTCCAAATTTAACTTGTTTATGTATAATCGTTCCAAGAATAAGAGAGGGGGAGGGGACTTTTGAGAAGCACAGTATAGCACTTTTGTATAAGAGTTTTAGGAGTGGAGAGATTTAGAGTAATTTTTAAAGCAGGGTGGTGAGAATCTTCGATGAGTAATGGATACATAGAGTGACTGACATCCAACTTTGAATGGAGACACATAACAAGATCTAATAATTTCTCATTGGTATTCCGAATATTATTTTATTGTTTAACGTTGAGGAAAGAGATTGTATCTGTGAATAACTCACTGGAAAAATTGTTGACGTTATTTGGAATGTATGATTCGAACTCTAAGTTGCAAGTCCAAGCTAAATTACTTAGGTTGAAATCCCCGATAAGCACTTTTTCATCATTTTTTATTCTATTATCGGTACATATATTATTCAGATTCTGACAGGGGAGTAGAGAATCGTCAAGTGTGGCTTGAGGAGGTATATATATTCTATGTTTCATTGTAATTATCTTTCTAGTGAATAAACATTATTAATACTATTATATATATATATTTATATATATATATATACATATACACATATATATATATATATATATATACATATATGTGGAAAGTATTTGCTGACTAGTTAGGTACAAAACTAGGGATATTGGGGTAAGCAGCAATGAAAAAGTAAACGCTTTAAGGTTTATCCAAGCTTTCGGAAATATTTATTTCCATCATCAGGGAGAAACTTTGTTGAGGTTGCTTTCAATGATGTCAAACATATTTATCTAACATAGTGATACAAATGAAAAAAAGAAGTAGATCGAGGAATAAAACGAAGTTTAAAGTTACTACAACCACATTAGCGTTGTTTAAAATTATATAAATATAACTGTGTACTCTATGCGGTGTGACAAGTTTCATTTATATATATATATATATATATATATATATATATATATATATATCTTGTAATGTATTGATGATATAACAAATTATTTTGTTATTATTTCGCCCCACGTTTTGGGTGCCAAATTATTATGTAATGATAATTTGTAAATATTAATTGTTGTTATAATATGAAGATAGCTAATAGTTTTTGTTATTCTTTGTGAGCCAAATTGATATGATATAGATAGATATTTTCGCCCTGTATATGTATTGTATGCTGTAATAATAATTGCTAGCGAACGTCACCGTTCTCTCGTCACGCTGCTGCCAATTGTTATCACTTTTCTCACCACGGCTAAGCAACAGTTGGTACGCCTCTTACCTCAGATAGCCGGTTCAGGCAATAGAGCCACTAGCCACTGCTGTCTAATTTCAATTTATTCAATGGTCATCGGTATGATTGTTTATCATTGTAAGAAAACAAACAACAGAGTATCAAAAAGCAATTATTTCCTTTATTCAGGAAGACTCAATTTTACCTGGCCTACGAGAAATAACTTATACTAATGTGAATCTACAAATATTCACGGATAGTCAATAAAATCAAATCATGGATAGATAGACAGAACCTCACTTTTTCCTTGGGAGTGAATTTTTCTTTTATGGTTCAAAATAAAGTGAAATAGAGTTCTTCAGATGTGAGATACGTTATTTGTGATATTGTTCATGGACCGGATGTGCACTATTAAAGTGTTTATACCTGCTGGAAATGTCAGTGTTCACGATATGCCCTGAAACTGGATCCCTTCTCACTACAAGCGCTATCAGGAACTCCAATACCATAAATCAGGAACCATACAGATGCAGAAATCAGCTTTGGACACTTGGATATGTTGTATAATTAAGGTAATATTGGTTTTTTTCTTCTTATGTTGGAATTATTTCATTTTTCTTTCTCCCAAAATGTTGCGTGGCATTCTCTTGTAAATTTATTTTCGATCTCCGTCTGGCTTTGTTTGTTGTCACCAGGATACCAATTTTGTTCCTTCCCTCCGATTCGAATTTTCGAATTCGCGCACTAAATTGTCACCTTTCCACTGTTCATGGTTATGTGTCATAACTTATACATAATACTATTTTTCCATTCTTATTAACTATGTACAAATTTCAATAATAATTGCCTCTGACACTTTCCCGCTCTTATTCTCTTACAATTTCAAATTGTACATGTGACCATCTGTTCCCTGATTGGCTATTGTCATCAAGAAGTTTGCTGTTCTACCATTGGCTACTTTTAGTTATCTACAATTTCATATACTGTATGTTTCAAATTTATAAATGTGTTGATCACTTTTTATTCATGAACATTTTGTAAATCTAGACTTTCTGTTGTCTTTTTACCAATTATGGGTTATAATCATTATGACAGTGTATGAATTGATTGTGTTATAGTATTTTGACATTTTTATCTATCCATATTATACATAGGCTTATAAATAAATAGAACTTCCAAAATTATGTAGAAAAAATCTCTTGAAACTAATAACTATTTAGTAATTATTCTTTTTGTGGTTTTTTTTCGTTTAAAAACTTATAACTGGCATAACATAACATAACAATTAATATATATATATATATATATATATAATTTTAAACAACGCTAATGTGGTTGTAGTAACTTTGAACTTCGTTTTATTCCTCGATCTACATTTTTTTTCGTTTGTATCACTATGTTCGATGAATATGTTTAACATCATTGAAACCAACCTCAACAAAGTTTCTCCCTGATGATAGAAATAAATATTCCCGAAAGCTTGAATAAACTGAGTTTACTTTCTCATTGCTGCTTACCCCAATATCCCTAGTTTTGTATATATATATATATATATATATATATATATATATGCAACGAATGTAAATTTTCTTACCACCACTCAGTACTATTGATACCCAAATATTTTCTATATTGCCATCACATGACCACTCCGGTTTAGCATAAGAGACTAAATCAAACTTCACCCCGATCACAACACTCCCTTCATCATTTTTGTTTACAAGTTGAAAGTTACGGTCTCCTCTGTAGACATTATACGATGCTGGAAATAGTTCTGCACTAAAAAGTTCAGATTTGACCACGTCTCGTTTAAGCATATCACATCAGAGTCCGTCGAGCATACAGTTTCGAAGAAAGGTTGTGTTTTTGTTCTTCGACCTCTTGTTTTCTGATAAAAAACACACAGCTCTGTAGAACTGAAGATTGGGCCTTTTTACATAAGTCAATGAAAGTCTATTAGTGAAGGAGGATAGGGGTAGGAAGAAGGAACAAGATCATCCAAGTTGATTCAGCACGGTTTCGTCCTTGACATATAATGCATGGCTATCGTCATTCTTCTTTGCATATATTCTTCCATCCTTCACACAACTCGAAGATAGGCGAAATATGTTAATTGATGTTTATAATATCATTAGTTTCATTGAATCCCAATTCCGTGGCATAAATTCTTTTTTAGATTGGCGAACGGTTTGCATGAAGATATTTCGTTTCTGCTGGGAGTTAAATTCAACAACTATATTTTTATTGTCGATTTCTCCAACATTATCAGGATGACGTGAAACTCTGTGTACTACCTGAATATCGGAAGTTTCGACTCGAATTGAGAGCAAGGAAGCCAGTTTCATCACATTCTCGCCCCTTTTTTCAGGAATGCCACTGATTTCTACGTCAGAAAGCCGAGATTGTTGGTGAGTTAGTCCCATTTCTGCTCTCAGTTGGATACACTCTTTCTTCAGGAATGAAATGTCCTCTTTTGCAGAATTAAACTCATTCATCATTTTCGTTACAGATAACATTTGCTTCTTGAAATCTAACTCATTGCCATAAAATTGCAGAGATTTCAAAACCACGCATTGGTTTTTGCTCATTATGTTGACCTTAGTGAGAAGTTCGTTAAGCAGGAAAGATGATTTGTTGAGGGGTCCATCTTGCACTCTTTGCATGACCATGAGATTCCAGAGTCAGCTGGTAATTCAGAAAACCCAGCGAGCAGTGACACATATTTTGGAAGAAACTTTTTCTTGAAGTGGCCTTGGCACTGAATGCCTGGATTGGAGCGACTAGGTTGAACATAGCAGGTAGCGCACCTTAGATGTTATTAAAATCTGAAAGTTTTGTTGCAGCTCTGAATTATAAAAATGTGGAAAGAACCCTCGATAAGTTCGATACCATACGGAGCACGAATTTTGACGTGTGTACTCTCGGACAGCACGAATTAAACAAGGTGTTAATATTGGCTCCATTGGTAATAGTAGGGCAGAATTAAGAGACAAGCCGTAAACGCAGGAAGATTCAACACAAGAGTGTGCTTTGATGTGAACCCCCACTCAAACCTTTCCTTGAACTAATATGTCAAATTTTCTGTAGTGACCCACTTGTGTAACCCTGCGTGCTTTAGATGTGCTCGAATGCAATTGCTGCATGGTAGAGTAGTGAGTACTTGTGAACTCAGATGAAGTTATTCGCTCCAAGTTCTGATGTCTTTCAAGCATACTGTGAATTTCGGAGACTTACCTGTATAGTATCCAGAAGTGTCATGGGTAATGATTCATCGAGTGTGCCTATATCCTTAGAAAATCTGTTGAGAATCCTTCCAGAAGGATTGATATTGAAAAATCTCATAGGACTGTAGACGATGTTATCGAACATTTTATTATGTAACGTGGTAGATGCAGTGAGACACCATCTGTAGAATAGAACAGACCTGGAGAAAATTATGACGACAGTGAGGACCACCAATATGGAGTAGTAGATTAGCGTTTCATTTCCAGTATACATAGGGGTCAGGAACCACTCGCCGTAGAACATTTCTGCCGAAGTCAATGGTTTTGTATCGTTTCCGATTTCAGTATTATATTTTCGTGATTGCCATTGCTTCACGTTGACCCTGAAAACAAACGCATTGTATCATATCAGAGTTATTTTTCCTACATACTTTATGGGATTCAGTTCATTTTATAATGGGCATGGATTGGAACTGATTGCCTGTTCATTGTACACCAAACTATTTTCAAGTTGGCTCACAATTAGAATGCAAGTAATCGACTTTCAACTGAAGCAGATCTATTTCGATTGAGATCCATTGATTTTTATTCCATTTTCCTATTATATGCTGATCGAAACTATATCGTTCTATTCCTGAAACCTCCCACTCATTGGGGGGTCGTTTTGAAAATTGTTACTGATGAAGAAATTAAGTTGATATTTCTTCATCAGAAGCAATATTCAAAACGACCCTCCAATGAGTGGAAGGTTTCAGGAATAGAACGATATAGTTGCGATCAACATATAATAGAAAAGTGGAATAAATCGATGGATCTCAATCGAAATGAATCTGCTTCAGTTAAAAGTCGATTATTTGCATTGTAATTGTGAGCCAACTAGAAAATAGTTTGATTTTGGTGTTGGAAAACTTGGTGTACAATGAACAGGCTATCAGTTCCATTCCATGCCCATAATACAATATACTGAATACGTGGAAAAAATCAATTTGATATACTCATTGAGTTTTATCTTTAACAGTTATTGAGAAAGTTCACGAGAATTGCTTTGGGTCGAAATTGCTCTCTACCATAATAAACCAATCAAGAAAGATTTTTTCGACACAAAAATACTACCAGGAAACCAACTGTGCCATCATACGGTAGATGGTCTGTAGTTATATCCTACTCCCACCTGTCATTGCTCAATTTGTTATAAATATTTAGAAGCATTTGTTTTTTGTTTTTGACTTGTAACTTGAACACTGATGGTGCAATCTCATACTCTCAATGGCAGAGAATCAAAATGCAAAGAAAATGAGCCCAGACACGACTCGATCGGATCTTTGATAACGGAGAAAAACCGAAAAAATCGGAAAAAATCTGCGTTTTTTTCCATAACACCGCCAGTTCTCAAGTTTTGGAGTGGGCTCTCCACGACATAGTAGTGACTGATATTTACTTCATGTGTGAAAAAAGGCACTGTTGGATTATTAGTTTTGGCATAAATGCAATTTGATTTTTTATTGCACTTTATTGCAGCAGACCTGCACCTCCTTTCTCCTGAAAATGGCTCTTTGTGCATTCATAGATATAGAGGGTCTGTTCGATTACACCTCATATGACTCCATCATTAGATAACTAGAGGAAAGGAATATAAACACCCCACTGATAAGCTGGATACATGCAATGCTAAAAATAGAATCATTGTGGTTTCACATGGGGAGAGAACGGTCAGAATGACAGCAGAAAAAGGTTTCCCCCAAGGTTGGGTCCTATCGCCTATGCTATGGTCACTGACTGTGGATAATCTGATAGTGAAACTACATGACTCTGGACTCAAGGTTACGCTGATGACCTGGTCGTCACTATTAGGGGCAAACATGACGAGATTATATCCAATCGCATGCAGACAGCCCTTAAAATAATCAGAAGCTGATGAGAGACTTGATGTAAATCCTAGCAGAATAGGGCTGGTTCCATTCACAAAGAGGCGAAAGTACCCTGAATGGAACTTTTTCCAAGGAAGTCGAATACCTGGGTGTTATAATCGACCAAAGATTAAAATGGAACAATAACATCGATCTCATTATTTCCAGGGCCACAGAGTATTCGGCAAGATATGCGGTTTGAAGCCAAAAATGATATATTGGTCATACCAAACAATCATCAAACCCATGGTCATGTAGTGGCCAAAAATCCAACAGTACTCGGCGCAAATCAAGCTGCAAAAAGTGCAGCGGTAAGCCTGTCTGGGTATAACAGGGGTGATTCCACGTGCCCCACTGCAGCACTAGAGGTAATGCTGAACCTTCCGCCACTGTACTTGTGTGATATGAAGGAAGCGACAGTGGGTGCCTTGAGACTGCAGCAAGCATCAAACTTGAAGGTTGGACATTTGAAGATTACAATTGAAATTGAAGATCTGTTATTAACGAGTTGTGATCAACGATCTGTGATTAACGAACTGTGATTAACGAGTTGTGAATAACGACCTGGCAGAACTATAGCACCAAACAGAGAATAAATATCCTTGTAAAACATGTCTGACGAACCTAAATTTATTTTCAATCATATTTGGTACAAAGTTCACCAAAACATAATTTTCTCGAATTCTTCTAGAAATCAGGAAGTTATATTCACCTCTTAGCAAAGATGTCCTTTGTATTGGGTTGGAATAGTTAAATGGATATCACTACCCACGAGTTCCTGCTGTGAAGCCAGGTACGGAAATAAAAGAATTCTAACTACCTTCTACCCCACCCCAACAAATAACAATACTTCACTTTTTTTTCATAATTTCCTGTTGATTCAGCTGTGTTTCAAAAACCAGTCCACAGAACGCATCCTTATCATAAAACAATACATACCTTTGCGTAAAGCGTTTAATCCTGAGTGTCACTTCTGTTTTGCTATTCTGTAACGTATTTATATTAGATAGAAAGTGTCTATTCTGCTTTGTTATGCTGTAACGTAGACGGATGACACAAATGACATTTCTAAATTGTTTAGGAAATCAAAATTGGTTTGTTTTGGAGTTTCCTGATCAGACAGTTTTATTATTCGGAATGTGCCCTGACTCAGAATATATTCAAATAATATCCTGAGGTGGAGATTCAGAGCAACCGTCGAGCTGTGGGAATAAAAGGATGATTTATGGCATTGTCAAAACTTGTTACCTCAGCAGATTTCAAAAGTGATCTATTTGCTGTTATATTTCATATAACTGTGCACAGAGTATTGAAATGAACGTTCTGCGATAAGGAAATTAGGTAAGGTACAAAGACCTGCCTGTCTTGCGACAACAAGTGCAATGAGGACGGCACCCACTAAGGCGCTGGAGACACTCATAGGACTGTCCCCATTGCACCTCTTCATTGACATGGAGCACGCAAAGCCATCGCTCGCTTGAGAAGCTCCAACCAATGGCGTTAGAGTGAGTAAATGCTGCAGCAAATGTTATCTTGAATTTATTGCCAGACAAACATTTCATGAACTATTGCCGAGAAAAAAAGACGACCTACAGATTCGAAAATGTCATGATTGCATACTTTTTCGATTCATCTACCAAGTTGAAGGCATCTACGTTATGGTCAAATTTATCCATGATGAGAGCTACATTTGGTACAAAAGAAGATATTGATATTACAAAATATTCGAAATTACGTGCTTTCCTGAAAAAATTGAAACATTCATTACTCAAGCACCAGATCATATATATACTTATCCGGATCCCCACCAATGGGATCATCTGGTACACAGATGGCTCCAAGATATGTGAATCAGCCGGGGTAAACGATCAATCTCCAAAAGCTGAACTCTACTATGCCCTGGGAAATTCTGTTCCAGTATCTCAGGCAGAAGATTTTGTGTAAGAGAAAATACTATTATAATATAAATATGCATGGACAGCCAAGCGGTGATCAAGGCGCTCACGTCGTCCAGAGTCAGTTTGCTGCTGGTGTCGGAATGCATTGACGATCTGCAAAGGCTATCCATCGCCAAAACGGTAAAGCCACTGTGGGTCCCTGGTCATACCGGTGTGCCCGGAAACGAACGGGCCGACCAGTTGACCAAACAAGGTGCCAGAGGCTCAACGATTGGACTTTCTAGATCATGGAGCGTTTCAACGATGACGGAAATCCTGGAAGTGAAATCCCAGGAAGCATGGAAAGAGGCTCCCCTACTAAGAGGGGACTCTGCTCACACTGAGCAGGAAGGAAATCAGAATAGTGGTAGGGTTCCTCACGGAGCACTGCCATCTGAACCAGTACCTCAACATTATAGGTATCACGGATGATATTGAATGCAGGTGGTGCTCGGAGGATGAGGAACCCAGCAGTGGCAGCAATGCGGTAAGCGCACCTCGGGATTATCGCTCTGAACCCAGAGAGTGTGAGACATGTATCGGTTGGAAAACTGGCCTCCTTCGATCGCGAAATAGGGTCCCTCCAAAGCTGAACCGATTACCAGCAGCGGTGGGTGCATAGCGAGTCCGATAGGGAGGCCTACATGCTAATGGTTCTGCCGCCCACATACTCTCATTCTATATATCTAAGGAAACGTTACAGGACGAAAGGGCTGGAGTGGGAGTAACGGGTCCTAGTTTAAGTCTCTCAAAACCTCTAGGCAACGCCCAAATATTTTGTCAAGCAGAAATCCATGCTATGGAAATTTACGCCAATGAATGCCTTGCTCCAGGGGAGGGGAAAAGGGTTGAGATCTATATTATATCAGATAGCCAAGCAGCATTGAAAGCTCTAAAGTCACATACTTGTGAGTCTAGACAGACTTGGGTCTGCAAACTCTCTCTAAGACAACTGGCTACGAGCAATCAGGTCACTATGAAGTGGGTGCCGGGCCACAAGGAAATCAAAGGCAATGAAGAAGCAGATGGCCTTGCCAAAGAAGGGGCAAACACTCAATTCTCTGGCACAGAAGCATTCGGTGGTCTCACTGACCAGATTAAAAACTACTGGAATGAGATTCCAGGACGAAGACAAGCAAAAAGACTCCTGAACCCATCGCCAAGGAAAGCTAAACAGCTTATCGAATTGTATAAGAAAGGCTTCAAACTGGTAACAGGACTGCTCACCGGACATGGCCCTCTGAGGTATCACCCCAAAAGAATGGACAGGTCAGATAGTGGACTGTGCCGTTAGTGCGAGAACTGCAACACTTGCTTTGCGACTGCAAAGCACTGTTTCGGGGTTTTGACGCCCTCAGACATCAGGAACCTAGCTCCCAGGAAACTAATAAACTTTGTTAGGAGTCTCAGAATCCTAGGCCTCGAATATATGAAGGGTAGTGTACAAAAGATCTGATAGGCTGAGGTGAAGAGAGTCTGAACAGCCATATCAATGCCCATACAATCTACAATCTGCATCCAATGACATGAGATTCATGACTTCTTGTCCCAATTCAAAACACTTTTTCTCCTTATTCATTATAGTGGATTTTGTGATATCAGGATCAACATGAAGAACTCATATTTTTATTGCTATTGGTACTCACCATAATGTGACGAAATAATCTGCACCACTGTCCATAGCTTGACTGATGAGGAAACCCAAAGAAAGAAAAAATACTTTCCAGAAACTCCCACTCGCCCTCATGTAACTACCGTAAACATGCCAACTAATACTCCCTTTTCCCTTCTCTTCTCGCTGTAGAACTTGCTGTTCATTATCTTCACTGGTTTCATCCTCGCCTCTCTTCTCGTCTGTCAATTTTTCATCCCCTTCCTCGTCAAGACTCGCTAACATTTTATAGAATTTTGTGTCAGATTTTCTGATAGCCTCATATGAACCTGATACTTGAACTCTTCCGTGGTCTAGCAAGTATATGGTTTTTACATTCTTCAAATACTGCAGCTGATGGGTTACTAGAATCACACATTTGTTCCTCAGGTATCCACTAATACACTGATCAAATAACTGTTTTCCCACATGAGTATCCACAGCAGACAGAGGATCATCAAGCAAGTAAATATCTGCTTCTTTGTAGATAGCTCTCGCTAGATTGACCCTAGCTCTCTGTCCACCGCTTAGGGTGATGCCTCTCTCTCCTACAAGAGTCCTGTCACCATGGGGAAACAAAGTGAAGTCTCTCTCCAGTGCGCATACCCGTATCACCTCATCATACTTCTTTTGTTCGAATTCCAGTCCGAAGATAATGTTCTGTCTGACACTACCTCCAAACAACCAAGCCTCTTGTGATGCATAGGACACAACTCCTTGTACTGTTACCATTCCCGTTTCGGGTATCAGTTCTTCCAGTATCAAATGGAGAAGGGTCGTTTTACCACTACCAACAGAACCTACAATAGCTACCAGATCTCCACTAGTAGCGTTCATAGTTATGTCTTCTAAATTATTTTCGGGAGAAGATTCCAGCCATTTTACAGAAGCATTTACCATATTGACCCCTGCTATAATTTTTCTCTTTTTCAACTGAACAGTGACGTTCTCATCACCCTGAAACGCCCTGTTGATTGCAGTAAATTCTGATGCTTCAGGCAGGAGTTCATCGTACATTAAAAATGTCCTAATCCTCTCCATCGATGTGAACATTTCGGATCCAAGAGAAATAGCTTTCGGGAAAAACATGGTGACACTGCCCAGAAGCCTGTAGAATGATGTCATGGTGAAGATGTATGAGGAGTTCACAGTATGTCCTGTGAGAATATATACAAGGATGCACAGGAATACAGCGAATCGATTCAGTCCTAGGGCACAGGACATCAAAATGGCGCGAATAATGGATGCCAGGTTGATATACTTCATTTCCTTCCTGAAAAAAATGCAAGCATACTTTACAAACCTTACGAAGAGAATATATCAAACTATCCTAGTCCAATAATGCTCCTAAAAATATGAGCGATAGCTCATTGGATCCGAAGTGACGTGTAGAAAAATGTATCTCGATGATTTCACAGCACATAAAAAATTGCAATTGTTATCAACAAATTGAGAGAAAAAAAAGCATTTAGTTTTTTGCTGATAATTCAAAAACTATTGATAATTGAGAAATTTAAAGGGGGAATTCTCAAAGAGAAGGAAATTTTCAATAGTATTAAATATCAATTTAAACATTTTAGAATTATGCTGTCATCTAACCACTTGAAAGAATAAAGTTCCGGTGGAAACAAATTCGTATGTCGATTTTTCGAAAAGTTATACAATTGTTAACTAACAAGTTTTTTTCGACCTCCGATCTCCCAAATGGCAACATGAACGTTAACGATTGACTCATACATTTTTTGCTTTTTGGAGCCTTTCTCATATATACAGTGTCCGTCATAAGGTTGGCTCCATATGGAAAAAATTGTTATTGAAATTTCTGAAAAACTCCGATGGCGGTTCGTTCCTGCATGCCTGACAACTGAAGAAACCGTTGCGACTTATATCACGTGACCTCAGATGTGGCAAAAATTCAAAGAAAAGTTGTCTGTGGACAAATTGACAAAATATCGTAAAAAGTTATCGAAAAAATGTGTTTGGAATCCTACGAGGACACCAATTTTGAAGAAACACTTCAAAAATACCATTTCATTCCTCAACCCTCACTAAGAAACATTGAACATTTTTGTTTCATCTGGAAACAGCTTTAATAATATAAATCACATGAGTTTGGGTCAAAACCAATCAAATATTTGTGGAATAGACATTTTGCGGGAGATTAATCATCAGAGATTCACGGCTTGACTTGATATTCAAGCTACTTGACTTGACTTGAAATCAAGTCAAGTTCAAGTCAAGTAGTAGTTTTTAATGTCAAGTCAAGTCAAGTATTTATTCATCAAGTACTTGAAAAATCGAGTACTTCTACCAAGCTACTTGATTTTCAGCAGTTTTATAGATGATGAAAATAATGAGAATGAACGTTGCGAAAAACACTTTTATTTATAAAACTTATGTATAAAAAAACCAAAAATATAAACTATTTCAAAATGGAAACCCAAATTGAATCGCTATAAAACATAACAAAATACAAAACATTAAAAAAAAAATCTCAATATTGAGAAACCTCCAAGCACTGTTTGATTTCATCATTTTCCATCCATCATTTGCACATGAGGCATTTTATGGATTTGTCGCCTAATCTTTTGCGGGTTTTTGGAACTCAGAGCAGCTCTGGAGAACTGTCTTTCAACAGGAGCTGAAGATGCTGGCGTTGATGAAAAATATTTGGCCAGTTTGGCCAAGTTTGGAAAAATGTTTTCGTGCCACTTTCACCATTCTACTATATCTTCAAAACTGTTAGCAGGTGGTTCAGACAGGAATTTGTCTATTTCATAACGCCAAGCCATTTCATTTGCTTGATTCACAGGAGATTTCTTGAATAAACTTAGGAGATCGATGTCAAACTCACTGTATTTATCCTTTGAAGATGAAGATGATGCTGTTGTGCTCTGTAGACCTGGCTGAAAATATTTTGTTTCAAAAATGTATTCAAAGTGTTTGAGTGTTCCTTTTCCAAGTCTTTTTCCCAACTTGTATTGGAGAATGATTCCACTTCATTCCGGGGATCTAAGATTAATACAACACAGTACATCCAGTTGGTTCTTCGGTAATGTTTGATGATTTTATCTTTAGTAAATGAATTTTTCATCAGTCTCATTTCTACTTGGATTATTATCGAGTTCTAGCTTATCCAGGAGCATATTTATACCAATTATCACCATCGGAAGTGTGCAATATGCTCCATCCTCTAATGTTTTGGAAATTGTCTAGAAACTGTTCAGATATTCACAAACTCGATCTATTATCGACCACTCCGTGTCTGTAGGCTTCAAAGTTTTCAAATTTTCTGCGTTATCACAAATAATGTTTATAGACTTTTTTATATTGAGGACCCATCGCAGCATATCCAAAGTTGAATTCCATCTTGTTATGATATCTAATTTTGGCATAGCCATTGTTAAATTCAGAGTAATGCAAAATTTTTCGAAATCGTTGCGCAGATTTTCAGAATTTTTTAACTTCTTTCCAAGACAATGAATTTGTTTTATTGGAGATAGCGAATTCAGATCTCCAGTTATTTCATCATTGTCCGATAGCATCTGCCTCTGTCTCTTGAAACTCAGAATTCGAATCAAGTATTTTCATAAAATATCTTGCCCCCAAATTCAAAATATGCGCAAAACATACGGAGTGACTATTTTTAGGGTCAATGTCATAAATAAAGCCTGTAAGCTCATTCATGAAAATGAAATTTCTGTTTTTATTGTCGGTTGTAATTCCTTGCACAGAATTTGTTGAATCGTAGAATTCCAATGTATCAGCAAAAAGCTTTGCTATCCATCTGCCAGTATGTTGTCCATGCGCCGAAATAAAATCCAGAAGGAGGGCATGCATTTTCCAATTATCATCAATGAAATGAGCAGTAATTCCATAGTATCCTTTCATACTAAAAGAAGACCAACCATCTATTGTGAATGATATTTTTTATTTATATTTCTCTAGTAGACTTTTGAGGGTGTTCTGTGCTGACCCGAACATTTCCATTGCCAAAGAATTAATTTTATTCCTACCAGGCAAAATTGCGTTAGGATTTGAGTACTTATAAACTTGTAAACTTATTTCGTCCTCGAAAAAATTAAATGCTAGGTACTTTTTCACCATATACTCCACAAGTAGCTTCTAAAATCCTGAAAATGTAGGAAAAATCAAATCAATATATAAATATATTAATGTATTTACGAATTATAATTTATAAGTAGTAATAAGTAATTTTCGTTTCAAGAAGGTAATATTCTTTTTCTACGACCACATCACCCGAAAATAACAAAATTCGCACTCTTTGGTTGTTTATAAACTACTAAATTTCACACGTGCGCAGAAATATTTCCACACATGTGGGGGAAAAGCCATGTTCGCACATGTGTGGACAGTAATATTGACATCAAAATATTTTCCACACATGTGTGAAATATTTTCCACACACGTGCAGAAAATAAAGAGTAATAATCAAAAAAGTTAAAAAAAAATTATTGTGTTCGTAGGAGAAATGGTGTACACAACTAGTAAGAAAGTGACTTTCTTACACTCGTGAGATTTCTCACTCGGCTATCCCCAAGTTCAACAACATTCTCACTCGTGTGAAATGTATCACCTTCTACACTGGTTGTGTAATATACTATTCTGTGAAACCCTATTTCAGCGTTCAGCGATAACCTGGCTGAAGGCTGATTATTGAAGGATTTGCATTGTTTGGTTGCAAATTCCGCTACACAGTGGGTGGCATATAAGCAGCAGCGCACTCTATGCAATCCTAATATATTCAATATTTTCTATACCTGCTTCTGAAGATCATAGATAATAGAAAATAACTTACCATTCCATTTGTAGTACTGCCACTACCACTTAGCCAACTTAAAATCGCACTTTCCTCATTGGTATTGGTGCTTGCAGAGGAACTTGCACGGGAAGTCGAATGTTCTAATTTCCCAATAGTTTGTTCATAGATTCTAGTATGTTTGGATTGCAAATGCCTTTTTAATGCAGATGTTCCACAATTTTTCATTTTTAGTACGGTGGGTTTCGTTGTGCAAAGCGTGCATTTCCCTTGCTTATCAGTCTTTTTGGTACTCTTCGGATCTTGCTCAACGGTGAAATAATCCGTGACTTTTTTCTTTCTATTAGTCTTAGTTTTTTTGTGTGCCGGCTCTTGCACAAGTTCACGATCTTCGGATTGAAAAGTATTTTCCTCTAACACATGTTCTGACTCGGTGGCCCCTGATCTCATTATTTCCGATGAATTACTCATTTTTTTCTGCAGGGCACAGGTTTGAACACTTATGTAATTTTGTGATGTAACAAGTCACACACTTGGATAAAACTACCATTCACCTAGGGCGTGTATGTATGCATAATAAGCAAGACTGCGCGATTGATTCAGTCAGCTCGAAGCTCGGGGAACCCCCGTATTTTGTCTAAGCGCGAGTGAGCTTGCAGAAATATACGCCGTGCGACACGTGCGTATCAAGATCAAGTAATATCAAGTAGCTTGATTTCAAGTAATAAATATTTCAAATCAAGTCAAGTCACGCATGTAAATTGTCACGAGCTTGATTTTCAAGTCAACTCAAGTAGTTTTTTAAAATATCAAGCTACTTGACTTGATGACCCTCTGTTAATTATGAAAACACGAATTAGTCTTGTCACTAGGTGTAGTCATGCCCTGTATATTGATGCACCTGAGCTCATTCAATATTCTCAATCCGTAAATGGAATTTAAACCAACTGATATTTGTAATTGAAACATACTAATACATTATTTATCCTTGCAATATACAGGGCCTGACTACACTTTTAATATTTGATTAGATTTGACCCAAACTTATGTGATTTGGATTATTAAAGCTGTTTCCAGATAAAACAAGAATGTATAATGTTTCTTGGTAAGGGTAGAGGAATGAAATGATATTTTTGGTTTTTTCATTCAATCTGATTCACTATTTCGCAACGGATTTTTTTGTTGTCAGACATGAAGGAACGAACCGCCATTGGAGTTTTCAAGACATTTCGATAACAATTTTTTTTTTCTCATATGCAGCCAACTTTATGACGGACACTGTATATATACTTAAAAAGATCACGTGATAAAAGTTCATAAACGTTTTTCATTTTGTTTATTATAATTGTTTAAAGTAAAAAATTAATGAAATTAATACAAAAATATTAACAAATATTATATAAGACATTAAATAATGCTGGGTGACTTTTCTTTACCTTATTTGTTAATTAATTATTTATAAACAAATACTATACTATATAAAATAAATATTTTTCACCATTTTGTTGCCATGACAAAAAAGATATTAGAAAAATCTTCAAAACATTGTTTTATTGTTTATAATCGTGTTTTTTATATTTCCATTGTTTAAATAATTAGTTAAGGAGTTACTTCTCCTTTGAAAATCATGAATGGCATTTCTCAATATGGTAACAAAAAAATGTTTATCAATAATGACATTGTTTATTGATTTAACAATTTGTTATAAACAAATTCTGACTAACATTTTTTTTAATAAAAGTAATTGGAAGTACAGAAACAGCCCTTTGAAACAAACTTCGGTATCGTGAAATATTGGAAAGTGCTATGAAGGGTTGAAAAAAAAAATAGTATTTTGTTACATATGGCTGTTTCTGTAATCTTAATTACTTTCAGGAAAAAAAAAATATTGTGTTAGTGAGAATTCGTTTATAACAAATTGTTAAATCAATAAACAATTATTTATTTATAAATAATTTATTAACAAATGACGTAAAAAAAATTTACCCAGCGTTACTCAATACCATTGTTAAATCCGAAAATGCCAGAAACATAACACTTGTTAAAAAAAAAAATTACATAATTTTTTGAATAAATCAATAATTTTTCATTTCAAACAATTATAATAAACAAAGTAAATAGAATCATCACGTTATCTTCTCAAGTCGAAAAAAAACTTGTTAGTTGACAATTGTATTACTTTTTGAAAAATTAACATAAGAATTTCATTCCAACGGAATTTTATTCTTTCAAGTGTTTAGATGACAGCATAATTTTTTCAATTGTTTAAATTTATATTTAATACTATAATAAAAATATTTCATGCGCGGACATCAATTTTCGGCGTTGAATTCAAATTATAAATAATAGAGATATGATTCCGGGAGTTGAAAACTTTTTTATTCAAAATATCCTCCCCTTCAAGAATCTTTTTTTTCAAATTCCTCAATTATCAATAGTTTTAGAATTATTAGATTAAAACTAAATTCCTATCGCTCATATTTTTTGGGGCTTTATCAATAATTAACACAATTTCAAACGTGTTGATTAGACTAGAAACGATTGAAGACATTACAATTGAAACTCACAAATATAATGACAACTTTATAAAATATTCTCACCAACACTATCACAAAACTCTCGAGGCAAGGTATATATAACAACGTTGGCATAAAGTCTTATGGGTTAAATTTGTCTTTAAGTTCAATTTTGTTTTTTACCTTGTCGTTTTTTTTGGTGTTTTATAAGACTAAATTCAGTTTTATTTTCATATAGATAAGTTATTATGGAGTGGAAAAAGAGTTGTTTTATATCAAAACATTTCGCTCCTGCATAGAGAGCATTTGTTCATTTAGAGAAAGTATTTTGTATTATATACCATTTTTTCAGATGGCTCCCTGCCCTCCTTCCCATCTGAACATTCCATATGGTATGCGACTCTCAACTAATGCATAGTAAATAATTTTCAAATTGATTATAGAAATTATTATACCACAATCAAAACAAATAATTTACCAATACCAAAAATTCGTGAATTATCCATGGCTGAGGAAAATATAAGAAAATTTGAAAAAAGAATATCAATATTTATGAATACCCTTCAATAACAGAATATCACACTGAAATATTTGATAGTCTTGGAAAAATCTACTTATTCCTGAAAACCATTCTGATTCCAGAGAATATCGTGGCTGTATCGACAATGTCTTCGAGCTCAGCTCAGTGATTCACATCAATCTGAGGCTAAAGGGCAGGAAAGTTTTCTGCGCTTGACTTTAAAGGGGCGTTCGACTCAATCAATCACAGACTATTGATGCATAAGCTGTAGCACCTAGGCATTGGCGCAAAACTGATTAGATTCCTGAAAAACCTATATGATAAAGCCAACAGGTGTAAAGGAAGCGATGGAAAATCCAGCCGAAAATTCGACATTACCTCTTATCTTTATTCATCTCAGACATAGAAAAATATTGCTAATTGCTCGATTAAGAACATGCACGGATGTCTTTACACAATAAGAACCGATGTAATCTGTACTATCTGGAGTAAACGAAACTATTGTACACATATTTCTCGAGTGACCTATACAGGGTGATTCAATATTACTTTGATAAACTCCAGAAGGTGATTCCTTACAATATTCTAATATGAATTGTCCAAACAAATATATGTCCGGAAACGCTTCGTTTCCTAGATACAGGGTGGTGAAGTTTTATTTTCATTTTCGTTTTTTTCAAATAACTTTTGAAATACTGACCTTAATCAAATGAAAATTGGTTTTGAGAAGTTTTTTGAGGTGTCGAATTGGAACCTGATATTATTATTGTTCTCACTCGTGAGGGGCGCCACCTACACGTCTTTGTCTATTTTGAAAATTCATAACTTTTTTGAGCATACTTCTAGCACATTTTTCAGTGAACAATTCCTCTGTCATATCTATACAAAAAAGCTACCTTTGTTACAAGTCGCTATAAGCAACCGTTTTCTAGATATTTGGACTTGAAAATTTCAAGTCGATTATTTGATAATGAATTTGACGTGTTTTGGTTTTCTGTAGGAAGCGCCACCTATTCGATTTATTTTTACTCGTGTGAAATAGTTATTTTTGTATCAAGGGTGCAAAATCTGTATATGTAGAATGAAATAAAATAAAGGAAACTAAATTGTATTCAGATAAATCTTTCAAAGTGTCCACTTTTAGCGAAGATATAGGCATTTAGTCTTCTAGTCATTGAATCTCGTACCCGTTCGAAAATTATTGGCGTGTTTCTTATTGTTTCACAGGCGTCTTTTATTCGGTTTCTAAGATCTTCTTAGACCCTCCGCGGAAGTCGTCCATATGGTTTTGATTTTCATATAACGTCATATATTTGAGAATTTTATGCCTGTATTATCTGAAATAATGACTTTCACACGCAAACCATTTTCGTAGGGGTTTACAGTTCAACTTCTTGAATGTATTTTTTTTTGTACAACCTCATATCTTAGATGACGTATTTATTACTTCATAATGTGATTCCAAGCTCCATATGGAAGAGTTCAGATGCATTTTTTCAACCTTCTCAGAATATATTATTCGTTAAAATAACTGTTCATATTCGAATTGGCCATTTCTTTGTATATAAATTCGTTATGTTTATATAGGAATATTCTCGGGGCATAACAGAACGTTGTACCCCCAGTTATCTCAAGAACCTCCGAATCATCGACACATGTTTGAATCAATCATTGGAATAGAATAGACCGGCCAGACCAGACAACAGAAGTCAGATTTCTTGCACATTCTGAGTAAAATAGATAGAGATTCTGATTTAATCCCAAAATAATAGTTTATAAAACAAGGGTACAGACTGAGACTTTAGCGGACGAATCGAAATGTTTACGGACATGGCTCCAGTCGAGTGCGGAATATGGAGATGATGTCCGCTGAAGCCATTTGCGTACGAGTTTCATAAACATATTTTTGTATCGACTTCCCAGATAGACATAATGGAAACGCCATACATATGTTATCTCTGTGCTGACCGATGTTTCTGACTCACTAGTCTTGGAATATTGTTAATGATTTCAAGGAATACTGAAAGACATGTTTTTTGGGATTCTTTTCACGAAAAATTGAGTTATTTCATTTTTTCTGATTCTTATTGGAGAAAACGTCTATAGACGTCATGAAACATTTGCAGAAGTTTAAAACAATATGTTCATCAACTTTTTTTTCTAGTACTCTATTCTCAATTTTGAAGTCGTAAAAATGGAACAGGGTCTAGAAAATTTGTGAAAAAAACATTATACCGAATTTCATTGGTTTAGGTGCAAATTCCTTCAAATATCGGACAGACACATGCACGCACCGATACATTTTCAATTACCACCCATACGGTGGTATGAGGTACTTATGCAAAAATGTAGCAAGCGATTGTTTTCATTGTCACCTTTGTCAAATACTTGAAATATTAGTAGTGATAATGTTCCTGAAATAAATATTTCAAAGAAAATGTGTACTGTCACTGAGAAATTCCAAATAATCTCTAGTTTATTGCGTTTTCAGTATATTGATTATAAGTTTGCTGAATAAACGAAAAGAGTTTCCTGCAGTGTTGCCCTGACGACTTAAAGTACAATCCACTGAAGAGGCATTTTGCGGACTCTTTTCTGTATTCAAAGTAGGCATTTCGTGAAGCGAGTACAATAAAATATTCAATGTATAACAGTTCAGTTCTGTTGATATTGTTAGAGATATTCAATGTGAACGTTCTTCCTTAACGTCTATAATTATAAAATGCATGCTCAACTTACGATCTAGCATCTTTTGCCAACCTAGCGAATGATTTCTCCCAAGCATACATTTTAATCACTTGAATGCCGGAGATGATTTCATTCATGAGGCGTACTCTTTCATCTGTGCGTATAGCTGTATTCAATCTGTATTGTGAAACTTTCTTTCCAAGCCAAGCTGAAAATAAAATGAGGATGATTATCGATAAAAATTGTCAATTCTCACTGATATTATTATCTACCCATAAACTTCGATTATCACCCACCCTCTCTCTCTCACACACACACATACAGTACGGTCCAAACGTATGGATTAAATAAATTTTTAGCGTTATTATGTATTTGTTTGAAAAACCTGAAACAGATCGATTTCTATTGTTAATTTGACAATTTACAGTAAGAAAATATTACCCCCTTCTTGCACCCTCTCTGAATTATGAGCATCCCCCTCAAAAATTTCAAATGCGAAAGGGTGTCCTTGTTTGAAAGGAATTTTCATTCTCTGTTCAGCAATATTGAGTTTTTCAAAGGTGCAGTCATAACTGAGAAAATGTATTTTGAAAATGTAAAATTTTGATACTTTACATAGAATGAAGGAAATAATGTTTAGGAACTATTTTTAATTTATTTTGCAACTCAATTAAATATTCAAAATGACCACCATTCACTCCTTGACAATAAGCAAGTCGATCTGGGAATTCTCGTACACCATTTTGTAGGACCTCAGGGGTTATGTTGTTGATTTCTTCCGTTATTCTAACTTTCAAATCCGAAATATTGTTTGGTCTATTTAAATATAGGTACTTTTGATTTGAATAACCCCATGAGAAATAATCAGGTATGTTCCTATCTGTTTAGTTAAACAGGAAAAAGTCGTTCAAGACACCAACAAATTATTCACAAAACCCACATAAATAATGTAATGTCAATCTAGTAGATTACTGTTATTTTGATATTTATAAGTTGTTGAAACACTTCAGTGTATTGAAAAATATTTGTGTGTGTATTTGATTTAACTATGGCTCATTTATCCGAAACTCAAAGACATTTTAATTATGATTGGAGGCGGTGATTGAACAAGAACTCGAAAGGAAGTTTGTGAAATGTTCAATGATAAATGCTCTGGTCAATACGTCTCATAGTCTACAGTTAGCAAAATAGAAACAAAATTTCGTGGAACTGGACATGTAAAAATTTATAAAAAACCAGGTCGAAATGTTGAATTTAAAAAAAGTTAGATGTACTCTTGGCGATTGAGGAAAATCCGCATATGACAAGTAAATCATCGATATTGAGAGCTCTACATAAAGAAAAATACCATCCTTATGAAGTTCAGTTGGTTCAGGAGTTAAATGAGGATGATCCTGATAGAAGGCACCAATTCTGTGAACTGATGATGGACAGAATGGAAGCAGATTTGCACTTCATAAACAAAATTATTTTTTCATATGAAGCTACTTTTCATTTAAATGGAACGGTTAAGAGACAAAACTATAGATATTGGAGCAGATAAAATCATCATTGGATGTGTGAGGCTCCCATACATATTCCAAAGAAGTGAACGTTTGGGATGGTATCATGAACAATAAAATTATTGGGCCTTATTTTTTTAAGTTAATGGTGAGGTTTATCTAGATTTCTGTATGAACTTTTTACAGCCCACATTGAAAATAATTTTTCCAGATGTTAATGATCCAATTGCAATAGATGAATCAATTTGGTACCAACAAGAAGGAGCTCCACTGCATTACAAACGTTAGAGATCATTTGCGAAGTTTTTCCCAATAGGTGGATTGGAAGACGTGGAACGATTGAATGGCCGCCTAGATCCCCCGAATTGACTTCTCTCGATTACTCTCATGAGTTTATTTGAAATCGAAAGTATATTTTAATAGGTCAGACAATACTGCAGATTTAAAGGTTAGGATAACGGAATAAATTAACAACATAACTCCTGAGATCCTACAAAATGTTGTACGAGAATTCCAAGATCGACTTGCTTAGTGTCAAGAAGTGAATGGTGTCATTTTGAACATCCTATTGAATTGTAAAATTAATTGAAAACATTTTATCATTTTCAAAATAAATTTTCTCAGTTATGATTGCACCCAATTTGAAAATCTTAATATTGCCGAACAGAGAATCCATTTTTTTGAGGTGGTGCTCATAATTCAGAGGGTGTGCAAGAAGGTGGTAATATTTTCATACTGTAAATTTTCAAATTGACAATAGAAATCGACCTGTTTCAGGTTTTTTTTTTAAACAAATACATAATAACGCTAAAAATTCATTTATTCCATACCTATGGACCGGTACTGTATATATTTATATATGTAAATATATATATATATATATATATATATATATATATATATATATATTTATATTTATATATATATTCAGCACCATATAGGATTTTTTTCAATTCAGTTACCTCAAATTTATAGTTCATGGATAGTTTTTCTAACTGATGTTTAAGATTTTTTTCTATCGACCAGCTTTACCTGTCAATTTTTTGTTGAATTTTCCCACCGTTTTCCTCGTTCAAAGCCTTTGAAAAAGTGCGAAAAATATCAGGTTTCCAGTTGAAACATTATCAGGGTTTTTATGTTAATTTCCAACATGTAAAAATAACTTTATTAACAAAAGCACAACAAATCGAAAAATTGCGGAAAACAAAATTCCGACAGATTGTTGTTCATTCTTGTATCCAAATGGTACATGATTTTGTTTTATTCATATTTAATGAGTTATTATGTGAGCCACCTCACCTGTTCTTAGCCCTATTGTCACCTATCAATCAAAATTATAAATATTGGTTGTAGAATATTTTTCTGGGAAATTTTCTGTTCTTTGAGGGTTTTTTTTTCGATTTCAGATATCTGTAATAGTTTTTGAGATATTCGCGGAAAACGAACCCCCTTCCCCCCTTTTATTACTAAATTGTTTATAACTTTTGCAATTTTTTCGAGCGGGTCTTAATTTTTTTCAAAAAGTTTCTGGAATCAATTACGAATTGATTGACTTCTTGATCACAATTCTAAGTGAAGGCGAACTCGAATTCGAAAAAAAAATGCATGTAAGTTCTAGATGGAATGCCCCTTGATGAAGGACAAAACTTATGGTTTCAAGGTGATGGATCGTAATCATAATTGGGCAGGTTCTGAACAATGTATTTCGGAACTATTGCGAAGTAAGGTAATTGGGCGTAATATAGGACAACCCTGGCCACCCTGGTCACCAGACCTTACCCCCCTAGATTTTTTCCTTTGGGCACATCTGAGGCGAAAAGTATCTGAGTCAATTCCCGAGTCCTTAGTCAATGACGATTGTAGGCGAACCATCATTTTCATTGAGCGTGATGGCAGATATACCAAAATGTTATATATAATTTGTTGCGTCTTGACGCATTTGTTTTTTTTTTGTTATTATAATTATAATTAATTTTGCCAAGGGATTTTATATGTATATTGTATATTTCAAATGGGAATTTTTCATTTGCATTATTCAACTCTTTCGACCTTATTTTGCGCGTGAGGTATCACACAGACTGATATAGTCACTTGTGGGAGTGGGAAAATGAGACGGAAGAGGAGAAATGTGAAGATAGACATTGAGTTCCTAGATCTTATGGAAAGAACATAGCATTTTAGTTTTTTCTCGAGTTTGTGTTTTCTCATTGATATAACGCTTATTACTCAAGATATTCCTCATCCTTAGAATTAGTGTAAATGTGATTAGCGGCGGTACCGCCAGGAAGACTAGACGAAGTATCTATTGGCTGAAGATCAGATTCTCCGACGGAGGCACATGGGTGAGTGACACTTTGATCAGTTCTGTGTGTTTGCGAATTTACCACAAATTATTATTTATACAGTCCACTGAACGAACATTTTTTGATCCTTGCGAAGCCGGATTCACTTTGGTTTATTTCGCAACAAGTGAAAGATTCAAATTTGAAATAATTTCGTCAAGTCCCTTGGCAGCCATTGATTTATAATATCTTCATAGCCATTCATAAATAAGTAGCGCATACTCCCCTACCTTCCTTAAGTACCGTATAGTATTGTCATATGCACATAAATTAGCGCACCTACGTCACGTATTATTTACCCCTCTTGGGCCACACCGACTTCGACACCTGGGAACGACCTTGAGCTTCTCAGCTGACCGAAATAAGTAGGTCAGTACGATTCCAATATATTTCTTCTGTTAACTCGATTTGGAATTATTATAATTTGCTGATTGGGAAAATTTTTAATGATTATTGCGCGGTTGTTCTCGCATCTCACTTAATTGCAATTTTAACTCGCTCTGAACAATTTGAACTCTCATTTCTTATTATGTCTGTAGAAGCTAGGAAATTGAAATCTTTCATTGCTCAAAGAGAAACAGAACTCATAAAACTTAGTGAATTGAAAAGGGTGGCGGATCAAGCATTGATCGATAATTCAATTCATAATAACTTTAAATGCCGCTATAAACACATAGAAGTGTTGTGTAGTAATTTTAATAGCATTCATTCGAATATTTTGAGTCAGGTTTCTGGTCAAGACAATGCTGATTTAACCTCTCACAATCAAATACTGAAAGACTTCGATGGGGATTATTATCATATTCAGGCAATTTATACCCAATTATTCGAGAATGATCCAGTTTCAGGTGCTAGTTCAACCAGAAATTGTAACATTAAACTTCCTAAACTTGAACTTCCCATTTTCGATGGGGATATGAAAGAATGGCAAACTTTCATTGATATGTATGATTCGATGATACATACTAACGATTCTCTATCTAACATTGATAAATATAACTACTTAATATCTTCATTGAAGGGTAACCCGCTTTCAATTGTAAAATGTACCCCACTTGTGGGACAAAACTATATTGTTGCCTACAATTCGTTGAAAAAAAGAACGAAAATAAAGATTAATAAGCAGCATCCCACTGGCATTCGATTGAAAGCACAAAAAAAAAAAATTCTTCAGAAAACCTCATGGTTCTGCGGCATCTTCTGGATACCTTTTCTGAAAACCTCGCGATACTTGAAAATTTAAGTTTTCCCGTGAAACAATGGGATTTTGTATTATTCAATATGCTGTTTGATCGTCTGGATACTGATGCTCAAAAGGGATTTGAACTCGAATGTTCCTCAAGTTTACAAGTGAACAATTACTATGTAACCTTGAAAGATTTTTTAGAAAAACAATGTAATGCGATGGATAACGTTGCTTTATCGAATCCAAACTCAATAAAAAAAATTGATAAGTCAAATTTCAAGACGACATCCCCTATTTTCAATAAGGTGATGAAATCGAAAGCCAGTGCTAGTTTTATTGTTAATTCTTCTTCAAACCCCAATACTTGTCAGTTGTGTAACAAAGATCACCACATTTATAATTGCCCAACATTCTTATCAAGTTCTCCAAAGGAAAGGTACAATCTGGTAAGGAGTAGAAGGTGGTGTACAAATTGTTTGGGAACTAAACATACTGTCTCTCATTGTACCTCTAATTCTCTGTGCCGAAAATGTTCACTTTCTCATCATACTTACTTACATTTCGATTTTAAAACTCTCAAAGGACCCTGTCGATGATATGAACTCTGATTCTAACAACCCGGTCCATGCAATTCCAAATAATCCCGTACCCCAAACCCAAACTGTCTCTCAGGTGAATTTATTTTCGAACATTAAAAGTACAGTTTTACTCTCAACTGCCATGATTGAAGTGTTAGATTCTCGTGGAAAATACCAACCTGTTCGCGTTCTTTTAGATAGTGCAAGTCAGTGCTCCTTCATTGCGAAAAAATGTTGCGATAAACTAGGGCTCACTCGTATGGAAATGTCTATTGATATTAAGGGTGTTGGACAAATACATTCTTATGCAAATCAAGGGGTTTCGTGTACCATTAAACCTAGGGGTGAAATTCAACCTATTTTACCTGTAGATCTTGTAGTGCTTCCTCAAATCTGCTCGAATATGCCTTGTACAAATATATCAATTGACAAATTCAGTAATTTTGCGAATCTTAAACTTGCTGACCCAAATTTTAATATTTCACGCCCCGTGGAGATGTTGTTGGGAGCAGATGTTTTCGCACACATTATTAAAGGTGGGAGCCCGCAAATTTCAATAAATGAACCTGTAGCCCTCGACACGATATTTGGGTGGATAATTATGGGAAAGGTCAATTTTCCATCGGCAGAGGTCAACACATTCTTTACTAGTTGCGATAGTAATTTAGAAAACTTAGTTAAACGATTATGGGAACTTGAACACTTCCGTCAGCTGCCGTATCGTCACCTGATGATATCTTAGCTGAAACAATATATAACCAAACCTTATCGCGAACCGATTCTGGCAGATATTCTGAATTCATGGAAGATTACATCTCTTCTAATCACATTATGGAAGATTACATCTCTTCTAATCACATGGAATTGATTTCTGGAAATGCAATGTGTTCTCGCTCTTATTATATTCCCCACCATTGCGTCTTGAAACCAGAAAGTTCCACTACTAAATTGAGGGTGGTGTTTGACGCCTCTTCAAAATGTTCAAATGGTTTGTCCTTGAATGACACTCTATTACGAGGGCCCAAATTGCAGCCCGACCTAGTTAATATTCTCCTGAGATTTCGCCTTCACCCTATTTGTTTTACAAGTGATATAAAACAAATGTATCGACAAATTCTTGTCACTAAGAATCACTCAGGACTATCAAAGAATTCTATGGAGGTTTTCTCCTTCGGAACCTATTCAAGATTATCGACTCAAAACAGTGACGTATGGTCTGACTCCTTCTCCTTACCTCGCAATAAATACGATTCGACAATTAGCAAAGGAATATAGGTATGAAAGTCCGCCCGTTGCTGGAATTCTGGAGAATGATATATTTGTTGACGATGTTGTATCAGGAAGTCATTCGCTACCAGAGCCACTCAAACTTCAAACAGATCTGATTCGAATTCTCGATAGGGTGGGTTTTGAATTACGCAAGTGGCGAGCAACAGTCCCGAATTGTCTCTCATTTACCAGCTTCCTCTTTACAGTTACAACCCCTAGGTCTTGATTTAGAACCTGATTCAGTCATAAAAATTTTAGGTCTTCAATGGAACCCAGTTTCTGATTCATTTTCATACGAAGTTAAACCCCTCAATAAACCCTGTACGAAAAGATCTATATTGTCCGAATTAGCAAGAATTTACGATCCGTTAGGATTTCTTAGTCCTGTTGTGCTTTTCATAAAGAATCTCATCCAGATTTTATGGACTATTGGTATAGATTGGGATAGTGCTCCCCCTGAAGGCATAGTTAAACTTTGGTCTCAGCTTAAATCTGAATTTGGTGTTCTGTCTTCAATCCAAGTTCCCCGCCTTATTATGTCATATTGTTTTTCATCTTGCCAATTGCATGGGTTTGCCGATGCAAGTCAGAAGGGCTATGCGGCTGTGATTTACATCAGGATTGTGCACAGCGATCATCATATTACTACACACCTCATATGTGCCAAGTCTAGAGTACAAAGAGAATATCTATACCTCGTCTCGAGCTGTGTGGTGCCTTGTTGTTATCTGATTTGATTTGTTACGCTCAAAGGGTTTTCAAAGAAAAACTCGAATTTTCTCAAGTTTTTGCCTATACCGATTCCACCACAGCTCTAGCATGGATACAAAGTAGTCCTCATAAATGGACATGTTTTGTCTCCAATCGTGTCACTAAAATTCAAGACAATGTCCCTCCGATCCATTGGCACCATGTGTCTTCGGAAGATAACCCGGCGGATCCAGCATCCAGGGGTTTGCTTCTATCGGAACTTCTCACTAATTCCTTGTGGTGGGCGGGGCCATCTTGGCTAAGAGAGCCCGAGGACGGTTGGCCCCCGGCCATTCTCCAGAGTTCACACTTCTTTGATACCAAAGAAGAAACACAAAAAAATGTTTGCATTGCCATGGTGCAGACAGAACCCCTTCAAAAGTTATTAGAAAAATTCTCATCTTTAACCAAAATCAAACGAATTCTATCGTACGTTTTACGTTTTATTCATAATATTCGATTTCCCAATAATCATAAAATGGTGCTCTCACTATTGCTGATTTTGAGCTAGCTGAGTTGTATTTGTTAAGGTTTGCTCAGATTGATTCCTTCTCTCATGAACTTGCCCTCATTCGAAAAGAGAAACCCTTCCCAAATGTCTCAAAACTAACACCCTTTGTTGATGAAAAGGTGTATTGAGAGTTGGGGGCGCTTAGTCTTTTCAAAATTGTCTTTCAACAAAACATCCAGCTCTCCTCGCTAGCAATCATAAGTTTACTGAATTAGTTATTCAGCACACACATAATAAATATCTACATCCAGGATATCAAACATTGCATCACTTACTTATTCAGAGATACTGGATATTAAGTCCCAAACGAACCATTCGTAGAATTCTGTCGAAGTGTTTTAGATGTTTTCGTGTCAACCCGTCCGCTCCACAGCCTATCATGGGTAATATTCCTCACTATAGGATTTCTCAAATAAAACCATTTTCCAAGGCTGGAGTAGACTAAGGTGGTCCATTTTCCATTACGTTGGGACGAACTCGTGGTTCCAAAGTACACAAGGCCTATATATGCCTTTTTGTATGCATGGCAACCAAGGCTATTCACTTAGAGTTGGCGTCCGACCTTTCGAGTGATGCCTTCCTTGGAGCGTTGCGGCGCTTCGTTTCTCGTCGTGGTTCCTGTAGTCATATATATAGTGATCAGGGAACGAATTTTTGTGGTGCTGCCAGACAAATATCTGACCTGATGGAAACCGCTGTTGAGACTGAAGGTATCCAGTTCCACAGAATCCTCCGCTTTCCCTAATTTTGGAGGTTTATGGGAGGCGGGAATAAAATCGGTTAAGGGCACCTCATTCGCGTGGTTGGAGAACAACTTCTCACGTATGAGGAGTTTTATACAGTTTTGACACAAATCGAAGCAATTTTGAACTCAAGGCCATTAGGACCCATTAGCTCTGATCCGAATGACGTTTCAGCACTAACTCCCGGTCATTTTCTGACCCTAGCCCCTCTAAACTCCTTGCCAGATGAGGACCTTACTGATATCAAAATGGGACGTTTAGGACGATGGCAGATCGTTCAGAAAATTCAACAATCATTCTGGTTGAAATGGCACAGGGAATACCTCCATACTCTCCTTCAACGATCAAAATGGACAGATCCATCTGTTCCTATTAGAACCGGTGATTTGGTTCTTCTCAAAGATTACCTTTCACCCCCATTGGAGTGGCATTTAGCTCGAGTAGTCGAGGAACACGATGGTATAGATGGTATTACACGAGTTGTTACTGTCAAAACTGCTAAAGGGACACTCAAGCGTCCTGTTACGAAGGTATGTCCCTTACCTTCTATAGAACATTAGAATTTTGTTAGACTATAAGCATCTCTTGGCTTATTTTTTGGGTAAACTTTCTCGCGTAATTTTAGGTGAGCGGTTATGTTGCGTCTTGACGCATTTGTTTTTTTTTGTTATTATAATTATAATTAATTTTGCCAAGGGATTTTATATGTATATTGTATATTTCAAATGGGAATTTTTCATTTGCATTATTCAACTCTTTCGACCTTATTTTGCGCGTGAGGTATCACACAGACTGATATAGTCACTTGTGGGAGTGGGAAAATGAGACGGAAGAGGAGAAATGTGAAGATAGACATTGAGTTCCTAGATCTTATGGAAAGAACATAGCATTTTAGTTTTTTCTCGAGTTTGTGTTTTCTCATTGATATAACGCTTAATACTCAAGATATTCCTCATCCTTAGAATTAGTGTAAATGTGATTAGCGGCGGTACCGCCAGGAAGACTAGACGAAGTATCTATTGGCTGAAGATCAGATTCTCCGACGGAGGCACATGGGTGAGTGACACTTTGATCAGTTCTGTGTGTTTGCGAATTTACCACAAATTATTATTTATACAGTCCACTGAACGAACATAATTACTGTCCAACCCACATTGATATCATTGAAATCGCCTCATAATTAGATTAAACCATAAATGTATATTATAAACTTATTGTACTTCAGTGTTTCCTTTTCGATTACTACTTTATAGTTCTTTTCACAGCATACTGAGAGCAACTTGACCCCTTGAAGCCCAATCCGAACTTCAATGTTCAATGAAATTTCTTGAATGGTTCGAAATTTATTCACCTCAACTAAAACAATCAGGAACAACGACATACCACAAGAAACTATCCTTGGTCCTAGGAGATAGAACATGAGAATAAATAATAAAATTGGAGACTAGAATTGAGAATAAAGAAAAGAAAAGGTAATTTGTTCCAGAATTGTAGCATTAAAAAAAATCAAGAGAAGTTTGCAGCACAGCCTCCTGTTTAAGAAGTATAAAATATGTATCAAAATAGGACTATATTTTTTGAATGAGATTGGAAACATAAACACTCAATTTTCCTAATTGATTATCGCTAATTAATTATACTTTGCCTACTCAACCAGTTTATATTTCTTGGAAAAAATAAATAAGTATAGGATCCCGATATAAAACGACCTTCATCGAGATGTTTATTTGATAAAACGTATTTTATATTTAATTTAATATGTCAATAAATATATTGCATATGGGTTGTCTAACAAATTTCAGTCCAGTATATGATTAATTGATAATTAAAAAAATATATTTTTTTAAACATTTCACCGGTTTGATTATTAGACAAATTCTATATCAATCGAAAGTAAGAAGCCCATAGAATATGCAAATGTTAGGTTGCCTATTCTTTTCCGGTCACAACTCTCGGGTAGCCAGGTATAAACAGGTAAATCGATACTAGCATTTTGCACCGGTCTGATTATTGAATTAAAATTGAATTATAATATAGATTATCTCATTATGAACACGGTGGTATAGGGTTGCCTGCAAAGAATCAGTCCCGAATTCCGGTTGTCGAATTTTGAAAAGTGAAATATTGCTGCGAGTGAATATGTGCGAATGAGAGGTCCCAACCAACCATCCCATGCGATAGAAGAGGACACAGCATAGCAGCTGTTTGAAATCCGTCCATTTAAAGAAAGAGACGGCGCATGCTATTTGTTCTTGAAAATGAAAAGGATAGCGATAGACTCGTATATGATGTGCACCATTTTGGAGTAGTTTATTATCAAAATAGAGGAATAGTTATTTAATTTTTTTTAATCACTTAATTATTTATGTGTGTATATATTTTATGTGACACTAAAGAATATATACATCTTCAGTAAAAAAGGAGGTTATAGTGATACATATATAATACTAATCTTGCAAATTTTATCTTTACTATTAGAAGACAAAATAAAAAACAACAATAAAAAAAACTTCTGTTTATTGTAAAAAATTATAAATACAATTTTTTTTAAATTTTTTAAAATTATTCAGGTTCCGAGTCATCGGACATATAACTATGATCTCCAACTTCTGAACCCTTTTCGTCATCACTTTCCTTTTCAGTTCTTTCGACAATGTCTTCTATCTTTACAGGTGTATGATCCCCAATAAATCCTACTGGTTTTAAATATTCATCTAAGAACCAGCCGCAGTTCTCAGGCTGAAGTTTCACGCATAATGGATCCGTTGCATCATTCTTCAAGTAAAAATTGATGAAAAAAAATATAATTGAAAATAAAAGTTTAATTAATAGATTTCTATGACATTTTTTTTAAAAAGCTTAAAAAAATAATATTTTATGACTTTGTCAAAGTCCCCAGAAGTTTGAGACAGGTCTTCAACTTTACTCTTTTCATCTTCAGCAACTGCAGTACAGGAATCGACACTAGGACTCAACTGTTTTGATTCTTCTTCAGTAGTAGATGCATAGGTATGAAAAAAAAAACGATTTTTGCGATTAAAAAAAATGTTTATAATAAATTTTATGAACTTTTTTATTTGAATAGTTATTGAAAACCTTTAATTTTAAAAAAAGGAAATTTTTTTAATTTATAAACAACCGTTTTTTAAGTTAATTACAAAAAAAATTATGTGTGTCGAAAATTACCAAAACCATAGGTGAATGTTACTAACAATTATTTCAACATGAAAAATATATAGAAGTTGTATTAGCTAAGATAATTTTAAAGATTCAATTATTATGTACTTACTGTTTATTCAGCACGAAAATTATTAAATTCTTCGTTATATTTTTTATTCAAAACGGTCACTTTTCAATAACAGGTGATATGATAACCACAAATTCAAGTGACGCACTGGGTAGCTCAACAAAATTGCATTTAAAGTTTTTTATTTTACGAAAAGCTAACTTCAATACACAGTTTTCAAAAGTTTTATCATTAAAATCAATTACATCATCATCCGAATCACACAAAAAACACTTATTTGCCATTTTTTTCAACAATAAATAGTTGCACGTTTTTTCAGTTGTAACCATAGCGACAATCTACTCCAAAATGATGCACAGCATATACGAGTCTATCGCTATCCTTTTCATTTTCACTCTCTTTCTTTAAATGGACGGACTTCAAACAGCTGCTATGCTGTGTCCTCTTCTATCGCATGGGATGGTTGGTTGGGACCTCTCAGTCGCACATATTCACTCGCAGCAATATTTCACTTTTCAAAATTCGATAACCGGAATTCGGGACTGATTTTTCGCAGGCAACCATATACCACCGTGTTCATAATGAAATAATCTTTATTTTCATTTAATTTTAATTCAATAATCAGACCGGTGCAGAATGCTAGTATCGATTTACCTGTTTATACCTGGCTACCCGAGAGTTGTGACCGGAAAAGAATAGGGTAGGTTCGCCAGTTAGCCGGCCCCCTCCAGTAGTCGACCAGAATCTACTTTATTTTATAATATTTTGAAATTCGTGCGAATTTTGAGATGATAGCACACCTAAAAATCATTTGCTGCCTATCTGAGATAAAACTATCACTTTCTCTTTTCCACAAACCCATCTTTATTCCGGTGATTCCCTCTCAAAGTTAACAGTGTTCACTAGCCCAGTGTTTGAAGTAGTTAGTAAACTTGATTCAAGATCTAGAGCAAAGTATTTGGAGGTGAGTTTAATTTCACACATAACTGTTGAATTTATTTCGGTGAGTTTAGATGGTGGAATATACTTTTAAAATTATATTGTTTCATTCGTACAACCATATTTTATTTATTTTTTCTTGAAAACAGGGGGGCCGGCCACTAGCATAAAGATTTGTCAGAGTAGCCAGAAGCCGGCCACCGCGGCCGACTACTGGAATATGAGCTATATTTTGTTTCTGTCCCTTTCACACTTGTCCATTCAGATATCAATTTATTTCCGTCATCATTATATAGTACGAAATGAGCTGACTATCTACACCAGTAGTCGGCCGTGAGGATTTTTAAAAATGAAAAGGTGACAGCGGATAAAATTGAATGGCCGACTACTGGAATAGACATCAATCGCTGAGATCTTCAGTAGTCGGCCGTAACATATTAAGCTGGTTTTAGTTTCATTTTTTCGGTTAAAATTTGAAATTTCAGCTTTTAGATGGTGGAAAACCAGCAAAAACGAAAGTTTTATCAAAATTCTGAAGAAAATTTGCAAAGAGCGCTCAAAGATATAAGAAATGGCGCTAAAATTCGCAAATCCTGTCGGAACTATGGGATTCCGCATACAACACTACAGGATCGGATCAAGGGCCGAGTTGCCAACAAGCCACATAAAATGGGTCCAGATCCGATTTTAAGTCTGGAGAACGAAAATAAATTGGTTAAATGGATAAACAATTTAGCTAAATGTGGGTTTTTAGTCAAAAAACAAGAATTGATTCAAACTGTCCAAAAAATAATTGGAGAAGAAAAAATAAAAACGCCATTTAAGAAAGGGAAACCCGGACAAATTATCAGTATACCTAGTCAGTCACAGTTCAAAAAGTTTTTTATTTTTATTTCACCCTTTTGTTTAATTTTATTATTATAAATGTTTCATTTTTTGCATTTTTTATTAAGGAGTTTTATTAAAAAACATATATTTTATATATTGTTTGTATCACGGGCACAATTCACCTACAAGACAGTGGTATTATTTTCTTTGCCTATAGTTTTGTGAAATTGACTCTACCTACCCATGGATAAGAATTTTTGCTGAAGAAATTAGTTATTTGTTTTATTTTTTCTAAGCTTTTTTTTCGTTTTTATTTTCTTTTCACTGTCATTATTACTTACCTACACTTGGATATTTGTTCTTAATAATTTTCATGAATAAGTAAACCGCAGGTGACGAGTGGCAAAATACTTCTGTACGGACCTGGTGATTAATCGCCAAAACTACCAGGGCCGACTACTGGTCCACGCCTGGCCGACTAGTGAAATATTGACGGCCGACTACTGGCAAAAGTGTTCAATTTTAAGAAAAAAAATTAAACAGAAAACCTCTTCGAATTCAATCTTTCTTTTTCTTCACCCTTTAAAAATTGAATTTGAGTGCTACACGCTAACATGAGATTTTTTAAATTAACTTGAAAGAGCTGTCTGCAATTGAAGGTGTAAGTTAAAGTTTAATAAAAAAGGCCGACTACTGGCGAACCTACCCTAGGCAACCTATTGTTTGCATATTCTATGTGCTTCATACTTTCGATTGATATAGAATTTGTCTAATAATCAAACCGGTGAAATGTTTAAATATATTTTTTTTTAATTATTAATTAATCATATCCTGGACTGAAATTTGTTAGGCAACCCATATGCAATATATTTATTGACATTAAATTGAATATAAAATACGTTTCATCAAATAAACATTTCGGTGAAGGTCGTTTTATATCGAGATCCTATACTACTAGGAGATAGAACATGAGAATAAATAATAAAATTGGAGACTAGAATTGAGAATAAAGAAAAGAAAAGGTAATTTGCTCTGGATTTGTAGCAATAAACAAAAATCACGAGAAGTATGCAGCACAGCCTCCTGTTTGAAAAGTATAAGATATGCATCAAAGTGGGACTATATTTTTTGAATGAGATTTGAAACATAAACACTCAATTTTCCTAATTGATTATCGCTAATTAATTATACTTTGCCTACTCAACCAGTTTATATTTCTTTAAAAAAATAAATGATTCGATCTGAAACCCCAACGGTTCGGAATCTGGAAGTGTTTGAATCAAAATTAGTATAGTTACCATTTCAATTGAATTTCTTTAATAATGGTATCTAATTGAATACTCACATTGGATAGAAACAGTCAATAGGAGGAAAATTGCTCCAATTGGTCCCGTGTATCCCAAGCTCATGTAGCTCAAATATATCACGGCAATTGCTCCCAATGGACCCAACACTAGATAGTGCATGAAGTGCATGGCGTTATCGAATCTGCCAACATCGTTCGATAACAAATTGACCATCTGCCCAACGGTCGTTTCAGCCAAAGCGGATTTGTTCAGCTTCAGGGCTTTCCTGTAGATCAGGGAACATGATGCCACTCTTATTTTCATGCCGATTTCCATCATCTGAAGTTGAGTGTAGTGGAGGAAGATGACGTTGGCAAACAACGTGAGGACTATGATTCCTGAATAGGTGTAAGCTCTATTCCTGTTTTCTTCTACCAGGTTATCATCGAAATACTTCAGCAGGGTCGATATTAGTAATGGCTGCAAAAATCTGAAAATGATTGAGATAATCGTTTTTACACGCTTTATATTAACTTCACTTGTATGTTTGATTGTTTGTTTGTTTGTTTGAAACCGACTCCTTTGGGCGCGATTTTGACCCACTTCCAGACGTCCGAATGATTTGAAATTTGGCAGGTGTACATTATTCCGGTGACAATGCATTAAGTAATTTTTGTGTGAAGAAAAAACGAGATGGCGGCTCCAATATGGCGGACGAGTTTTGTGATTATGGTCCGATTCGCTTCAAATTTGGTATCCGAGAGTTTTCGTGGTCGGAAATTATGTTTTTTTTGTCAAAATTGAAAAATTCAAGATGGCGGCTCCAAAATGGTGGACGAGTTTTGTGATTATGGTCTGATTCTATTCAAAATTGTATGTGGGGGTTTTTGGGGTCGAATATTATGATTTCTTGTAAAAATTGAAAATTCAAGATGGCGACTGAGTTTTGTGATTATGGTCTGATTCTATTCAAAATTGGTATGTGGGGATTTTTGGGGTCGAATATAAAAATTGGAAAATTCAAGATGGCGGCTAAAATGGCGGGAGTTTTGTGATTATGGTCTGATTCTATTCAATTGGTATGTGGGGGTTTTTGGGGTCGAATATTATGATTCCTTTGTAAAAATTGAAAAATTCAAGATGGCGGTCTCAAAGTCGAGTTTTGTGATTATGGTCTGATTCTATTCAAAAATGCTATGTGGGGGTTTTTGGGGTCGAATATTATGATTCCTTTGTAAAAATTGAAAAATTCAAGATGGCGGTCTCAAAGTGGTGGCCGAGTTTTGTGATTATGGTCTGATTCTATTCAAAATTGCTATGTGGGGGTTTTTGGCGTCGGAGATTATGATTACCCAATTTGATAAGATTATTCCATTTTTAAATTTGCAAAAAATTATAAAAATAATAGTTTTTATAAATAAACCACATTAAAAAATAGGAAATAAATAATAGTTCGAAAAACACTAAAAATCACGCTTTCATAGAAAACCAGACTAAAAAAATTGAAAATAAGAAAAAAATGTATTTTATTTAGAAAAAAGCGTGGGGTGCATGGTATCAATAATTATATAGTACATTACACACCGAGGCGATACCATGCACCCCACGCTTTTTTTTTAAATAAAATAAATTTTTTTCTTATTTTCTATTTTTTTAGTCTGGTTTTCTATAAAAGCGTGTTTTTTAGTTTTTTCAAACTATTATTTATTTTTATTAAAATACTTCAATATTTCCATTAGAATGTGAAAGATTATGGTTATGGTCTGGGGCTGGCTACGTGAATCAGAAAGGACCACGCACCGCATCAATGGGAAAATGGCTTTCAGTGAATTGCCTCGAATTTTTCATATATTGCAGAACTCGTGATGTTGATCAATTATCTCCATTCCACTACCGCTCCAAATTAAACAGTTTAGATTATATATGGTGCTATAGATAACTTTTCCAAAATTTAAAATGGTCAATTTGTTGAAAATATAAACAGGATGTTCATAAAATCAGATGTGGAATCATCTGCGACTGAAAGATGAACTTTAGTCACTATCTTCCATCGTCAAGATAACCTCTTGTGGGGTATTCATGTTGGAAAGGGAAACATTCTCAATTGAATATTGATAGAAAGATTTTTCTGTGAATTGAAAAATCGTCGAATGAAATGAAGTTATTTTTTGTGAATGTCTAACAGAAAACAACTACTTCCCCGGCTAAAGCCACGCTGGACATTGAACTACATCTGATAGATATTCTGAAAAGGCCCTATTTCAAAAGAAAAAACCTTGAATTGAAAATTTGCATTTTCATTCAGATAGTTATTTGGTTTTCTATTCCAGTCTTAATTTTAATCGAGGAGTTTTCAATTCACAGAAAAATCTTTTTCAACATTGAAATGGTCATTGTGAGAAGACTTTCTCTAATATATAAACCAAAATGAGTGTGCATCGATTGTTCATACGGCCGATTTGAATACACTATAGAGAACAATGATTTCTGCATGTACAGACGATATACAGGGTGAGTCCAAGATAGCAAGTTGTTCATTGATTTCCAGAAGATTGAGCAGTGTAATTGTATTCATTTTCACATATTTTGTGGGATACCAATATCAATTGTAATTGATGATATTAGCATCACCTGAATTGAACTGACATATATCATGAAATTGCATCAATCCTGCTTACTGATATATCCAAATGCCTGAAATTCCGGAAAAGTCGGTTAAAAATTCGATCGTTCACGGTGAAAGTTCACTCTGCAGATATATTAAAAAGACGTACCTATATGGAATGTATAGGTTGCTAACGAAGAACGACAGAAAATCCAGAATTATTCAAGTTTCAGTGTTCAGATGACATCCTGTTGGAAACCTTGGGCTCACCGCCGGACAACTGTCAATTGATCTTGATTGATGATGTATTATATTACCGACTTCAAAAACAGGGTACCAATGAACTAAAACGAATGATGACATGAGAAGTTTGTCTTAAAAATCGACTATTTATTTATTGCTCTGATACCGGTCGAAATATGCAAATGAAATCTGGTGAGTTTTAAGAGGTAGTTATTGCGCATTTTTTGACATGTAATTAGGAAATTTATGTTCATCATTGGCGCGCATACGGGTAATGATCCCAATTTTTTTGAAGAAAAAAATGGTACTCCACTGAGATATTCTGAATGCGAAATCATTTTTGGATTCCTCGGTCAATTCGTGACAAAAAATGTCCAAAACAATAAAACATCTTAACGCGTATTTTTCATTTCATTAATACATGATCAAGAACTATCTAATACAATAACGTTAAACCAGAACAATAACAGAAAATCAAACTTATAAATAAATAGGCGCCAAGCTACAACAAATGTTCAAAATGACCTTCCTCAGACGTGATACAAGATTCAACTCTTCGCATCATTGATTGTCGTATTCGCGCAAATATTCCTGGTGTATTTCTTATTGTCTCACAGCCGGCTATAGTTCGATTCATCATGTCTTGAACATTTTTGACGGGAATGGAATGAACTTATGACTGAGGGAAACCCCGAATGCAGAAATCTAGAGGATTTAAATCCGGAGATCGAGCAGGCCAATGTTCCGTACCTCCCCTACCTATCCAACGATTTGGATATACTTTATCTAAGTGATTACGTACAATAATGCACAAATGGACTGGTGCACCATCATTCATGAACCAGAAGTGCTGTCTCAGCTTTAGAGGATTTTCTTCAATGAGAACAGGTAACTCTTCCTGTAGGAAATCAAGGTAAGAGTCGCCTGTTAGTCTTTGTGGGAGGAAATATGGACCGATTGAATGATCATGAAGTACTCCAAGCCATACATTCACTGGAAACTGATGATGAAAATGAGCTTCAAAGATTCCATGTGGATTTTCCTCAACCCAGAGGTGATTGTTATGGAAATTTCGTATACACTGTCTTCCAAAGTTAGCCTCGTCAGTTAACAAAACGCCATTTAAAAAAACTAGGAATTTGAGCGATTTGATGAAGAATCCAATGGCAAAAAACAAGGTCTCTAGGTAGAAGAGCTTGCACACGTTGAATATGAAACGGATACAATTGCTGTTTTTGAGAATTTTGAATACAGTGAAGTTGCTTACATTCAGTATGTTGGCAATTTTTCGAGTACTTGTTTCAGATGACTCCGCAATTAACTCGAGAACTGCTTCTTCTAGTTGCACAGTTCGTACTTCTCGAGGGTGCCCGCAGTCAGCCGTTTGTTTCTTAAATGTACCATTTCAGCGCAAACGTTGGTGAAGACGAGCAAATATTGTGTGATGGGGTACCTACGTCCTTGATACAACTCAGCATACAATCGTCGAGCTTGCCGACCATTTCCATTACTTCGACTATAGACAAAATGCATGTCTGACAATTCCGTGTTTGTATAATTTTCCATTCTTTTCGATAAAAGAAAAATTAATGTTTATTATAATTAATGTTATACCAAACAAAAGATGTTTGATTTTTTTGCATAAAAACGGCGCTTTATACCAAATAAAGGCAGGACAGATTTTTTATCGCAAATTGAACGAAGAATTCAAAAATGATTTTTTTATTGAAATATCTCAGTGTGGTAACATTTTTTTCTTCAATAAAATCGAAATCATTACCCGTATGCGCACCAATGATGATCATTTTAATTGCATGTCAAAAAATGCACAATATTTACCTCTTGAAACTCACCAAATTTCATCTGCATATCTCGACCAGTTTCAGAGCAATGAATGAATCGTCAGTTTTTAAGAAAAACTTCAACACCCCGTATCTCAGAAAACGAAGCATTTGCGAATAAAAGTTATGTAGCAAATTGTCATTATTTTTCAATGCAGAATCACCCTCTGAAGTTTGTCGCACTTATTCACTAACATCCTGTATATGATAAAAAATTTATATAAAAGTAATGATAACAATATTTGACTTGCTAATTACCAGATAAATTACAATCACAAGTTGAAAAAAATTATTTAATGGGCAAAGGTAGTTTAGAGAAGATACCATTTACATTTTACTATGAAGGTAATTTGAGTTCTTGCGATAAGATAATCCGCCAAAATAGTAAACACCTCCTAATTGCCCGAAAGCTGAGAGGTTCTTCAACTCAGATAGGACTCAGACCAATTGAAACTTCGACCTTTGGAGCTGTGGAAATGAAGCTTACGTAACAGTCAAAAGCTATAGATATGTCGCAAAACACTGCAGCGCTCATTCCATCAGACTAGAATATAGATTTTTCAGAAAGCGGAAGATTGCATCTCCCGTACTTTTATTGGTTTGAAAGCTTAATTGAGTAATTGTATGTAATTCACAGCACATAAAAGCATTATCCGTTCCAGCATAACATTTTTATCATGCGCAAACGTCCTTTGTAATTGTGGATCCATCATGTATGTCGAATTTCTCAAAACATTTTCCTTGTTGAAATTACTAGCACATACATATTTATCTATTCCGATATCATCATTCATGAAAAGATTTTACTGTGTATTGTATATTCAGTATTAACAATCAACTTATATTCCAGAATAAATATGGGCAATAATGATAAACAATGGAATACACATACTGATTGTCGATGAGATATCAACACATCTGCATTTCACATACAAAAATACCTGAAGCGTTTCCTCATTCTTCCTTTTATTTTCAATTCATTGTTAAAATCATAAAAACCATAAGATTGGATTCCTTACTCAATGATGAATTATATGTAAAAAAATTAAATCAAGTTTTTCGGATCATTCGCTCTTTCCAGAATAAAGGAAAAATAATTTGCTACCCTCAAAATAGAGTAACAAGTTCCACACATGGCAACAACAAAAAAGTACATTTTTCACCTAATAATACTGTAAATTGAACAGGAGGATTATCCAATACTTCTAATAATCTTACCGGAAATTTTGGTATTCCTCTTATCCATCAATCTGTTCAAATTTATTTTGGAAAAGGTGTATTTAAAAAAGTTTTTGTGGAAATTTTGCTGAAAATTATAAAAAAAAGGAAGTTCTTTCCTGAGACACGTCTGAACGGAATGAAATTTCAATATCTTGACCAGAGAAAATAAATAAAGTTCAACTCAAGTAAAGCGGGATTGTCCAAATTAATTATTGATGCGGTTCCGTCGAGTTGAGCCTTGCCGCTTGGTGTTACCTAGGTATTTTGCCCCATCAACACCAATTCGAAGTCAAAACGCGTCGTTCTCAAATACTTTCGGAGGTTCAAAGATCAAGAAAAGTCCCTTCTCCGCCTCTTTCAGCATTACAAAACGTACAAAATCATCTAAATTATAATTCATGAGATTTGTTAGGCCTTTTCCACCATCCACATACATTTTGAACAAGCACCGATTTCGAATTTGTGTTCATGGGACAGAAATTCATAAGTACCGACTCGGTGGAGCCGTATCAACAGAAAACTCAGCTTACAAAATTGGTACGCACTACAATTGTTCATAATTATTTAGGAACACTTTTTGGAAATTCTTTATAACACTGACATAAGTAAATTGAAGAGTTTGTTCTTCTAAAATACACCAAAATACATCGATCGATCACCCTTAAAATGTTTCACGACGAATTGACATAACCTTAAAGGCGACAAAAGCACAATTTCAGAACGGATCAGAGACACAAATCACAAAAACACCATGTGTGGTCTGTAATGGCAGTTTACTGAATTATGACAAGTACCGACGTCGGCGCCATCTGAAACTCTAGATAACTCCCTTCATCAAGTGGGCTGGTGTCCACCAGTTTGTCCCAATATTTTACAGGTATAAGTGAATACACCATGGTCTTAAGACATTTCAACTTCGTTTCTTACGGGGTCCCACGACCGCACAGGATTTTTTTATTATTTATGAGTGGTTAGGTTTGATTCATGCGTGTGTTGGCACCTTCTTTGGGCGTATGTACATGAAAAGGCCATAGCATGCAAGTAGACCAGGAGGAGGACAGTAGTGGAGAAGAAACGAACGCGATCACTACCACCGCAAAGAAAAGGAAAGTAGTGCCCTTTACCCCAAAATCCACGCAGAAGAATAACTTCGCCTCTCCAGAAAGGCTAAGAAGAAGAGGTTGGTGTCATTCACATTTTCACCCAAAATTCTATTTCATGCAAAGTAAACCTAGGCCTCACAGAACTATTTTACAGTCCATTCGGAAAAGGTAAAGGAAATGAGATCACCCAGTATCTTCACGTAATTTTTACAGGTGCTTGAAAACATGGTAAAAACAGTATAGCAATCGAAAATTTTGCGCGGAAAAGATAATATTATTATAAAGAGAGGATATAGCATATCACTTTTGGAAATTATAAACTGATATAAACAATTTCTGTTTACACTAAAATAAGTAACTGCACACTCGTTTTACGTTTTAGTAATATTAAAATCACTTGATTTCCGATAAAGACATGAAAAAACTCCGATTACTTTTCATATAATTTTACAGAAGAAATGTCAAAAATCAAACGTTGATGATTGTGTTATTTGTGTTATGATTATCCGAATCTTGAAGTTTATTGATATGCGACTTTGCCTATGTCTCCAAAAGGGGAAAAGAAAATACTGAAATTCAATGCGTCATACATATTGAGCATATGAATGATAAGTATTTCAGCATGAAAAAAAGATCTGATATCTGAGTTTGAAATGCCAAGTATATTTCACCACGCTTCTTGATAGTGATTATATTTTTGAAAATTAAGCATGCAGTTGATGTGCCTCATTTAGAAAGTTACCAAACATATTATAAAATAATGTGACTTCAGATTATTTTGTTTCAAGTAATTGTAAACTGGACTGAGAAACGCATTTGGACTGGATGATTTATCGGAAGTTGATATCCCGCATTTGGAAAGTTAACAAACATATCAAAATAATGTGACTTCAGACTATTTTGTTTAAAGTATTTGTAAACTGGACCAAGAAACGCATTTGGATTGGATGTTCGAAGCGTGTCTCGGCCAGGCATACAAGGAAACATCCAATTAATTTCTTAGGTAAAAAGAAGGAACATAACCTAACCTAACTTGGCTAACCTTGTTACCCAAGCAAATCAATCTTACAAGGCGACGCTTCGCTCCGCTCGCGAATATTTCGATCAAATCAATTTCTAACGTAAAAAAAAGGAGCACAACCTAACCTAACTTGGCTAACCTTGCTATCCAAGTTGAAATCGAGCTAATCAACTTTATAAAGCGAAGCTTCGCTCCGCTCGCGAAAATTTCGATCCAATTAATTTCTTACGTAAAAAAGAAGGAACACAACCTAACCTAACTTGACTAACCTTGTTATCCAATTTGAAAACATGCACAAAAACCTTACAAAGGAACACAACCCATCTACACACTTTAATATTGAAGAAGCGAAACTACACTTCTTTTTAACTTTAAAAGGCCCTAATTCCCAAATTATATTTTTCGCGCTTAGATTTTGATTGCTGAAGTGTTTCTGTTTATGTGATTATGTCGTGAAAATTTTGCGAAAATCTGGATTGGCGAAATTCACTTGAATAGTTGGCAACGTGGCATGTCCATAAAAGGCCAAGATCAATGCACAAAGCAACCACCAATATTTGTTTTTTGACAGTTCATGTGAAAAATTTAATGAAACATAATCGGAGTTTTTTCATGTCTCTATTGATCATTAAGTGATTTTAATACTACTCAAACGTTGAGTGAGTGTACAGTTAATATTTTAGTGCAAAAAGCTATTCTTTATATCAGTTTGCAGTTTCCAAAAGTGATATTCCATAACCTCTATTTATGGACCTTCTGGGGTCCATATCTCCTAAAATTATTTTTGCCGCGCTAAATTTTCGATTGCTTTACTGTTTTTATCGTCTTCTTGAGCTCCTGTGAAAATTTCGTGAAGATACTGGGTGATCTCATTTTCTTAACCTTTACCAAATATTTATAATAAACTAAAATCCGTAAGAATTTATCAAATCTCTACAGATGCTTATAAGGATATTCTGAAAACTAGTGAGACAATATTCTGGGTGCTCTGCTTAATGGACTGAACACTCACCTTATTGCTTCAACTAAAAACATGACTATACATAACATCAAATATTTGCAAAGAAACATGCTACAAAGCGCTTTGAAGAAAGAAGGTTTCTTCTTGTGTTTCACTTGATAGCGCCAAGCAGCTTCTAGTCTATCTCCCAGCTCAACCGAGTCATGTTTCTTGCGATTTTGGTACATATCGTCTTCTGTTAACTCCCTCTTGAATCCCATTACGAAATAAGGCAAGAGCCAGCTGAAAACAATTGGCTTAGAAATTCCAACATGTCTATAATGAAAACGAAGTAATTTTGTCCGATGAAGACAAGTTTATTGTTTGTACGAACCAGAAGAAAATTCTCTTTAGCACACATTTTCTATCAGCAGGATTCTCCTCCTGCAGCTTTCCGTTTGAATTAGCTTCTTCCATTCTGCCTGCAAATAAAAAAAACTATATTCAGAACATGTCTAGCATCTTCAAGATACCAATCAGATTACTGATCAAATAGAAGTCTTTGAAAAGTGGGTAATGATTTATCTATCCGTGAGGAAATAATGTTACCTATTTATAAACTGAATTTCAAACTGGTTAGGCTCATCCGTTTTCTGCCAAGACGATTAAGAAAAAACCCATTTTTTTCAAGTAGATTATATGAAAACTGGAAAAGGTGACAGAATATGTCACATCCTTGTCATCGAAGTATGAAGGTAATTCTTACGCGACAAACTGCCATCATTTCATATTCCAAGGAATTTCTTTCAATAAATCCAAGGAGCCCATTAGATCTGTTGCTTTCTGTTTATTTCAGGAATTTTCATAGGGGAGTGCCGCACAAGTTGCCAACTTGAACAAACCTTCAGAAGTTCTGCCTCTGGTTGTATAGAAAATCGCCAATTTTATTGGGAACTCAAAATAAGGGATACTCCCTCTGGTGTCGATTTTGGAAACTATACATACTTACATTGTTTACTTTTCCGAACATTAATGTTTATAATATGATTGATGACATTTAATTTACCTGTTGACTATTGTATGTCCTCGAGTAAAAAAATTTGTGATTCAAGTTCAAATCATTATTGTTATGTACCTCAATGTGACTCTTGGGCAGACCGATCCCGTTGTACTAGAATAAGTTTCCATCATTTTCCATGAGAAAATGAACGTAACGTTCTGGTGCAGACTAATCTAGGATTGAGCGAGTTTATAGACAGACGATGGGCTCTTGAAGAAGAATCCAGTCCATTCCCAAAATCCTTCTGAATCGTCTGTGGCCAAGATAAAAGTGAGAAAGAGAACATTCAAAGAGGGCTGTGAGGAAAGAAAAGGAAGTTAGGAAGAGAAAAAAGAGATATTCAACATACCGAAAGTTATTCATACAGTATGGAAAAAGAGTTACTATACATGTATATCTTGATGATAAGGACACATTGTTTACTTTTCGAAACATTAATGTTTATATGATTTTAGCCATCGCACTCTCAAAACTTGTCGAATATCTTGTGATTGTTGACATTTAATGAAATTCTGGTTTACCTGGTGAATATTCTGTTGACTATTGTACGTCCTCGAGTGAAAAAATTAGTGATTCTAGTTCAAATCATAATTATTGTGTACCTCAATTTGACTCTTGGACAAAACGATCCCGTTGTACTGGAATGAGTTTTTATCCTTTTCCGTGAGAAAATGAATGTAACTGGTGCAGACTGATCTAGGAATGAGTGAGTCTATAGACAGACGACGGGCTCTTGGGATCTTGAAGAAGAATACAGTTCCTTTCCAAAATGTTTCTGTATGGTGTGTGGCCAAGAAAAAAAGTGGAAAAGAGAACCTCCGAAGAGGGTTGAGAAGAAAATGAAAGAGACTCAAGAAGAGAAAAGAGAGATATTATTGGACATACCGAAGATTATTCATACAGTATGGGAAAAGAGTGACTTTATATGTGTATCTAGGTGATAAGGACACACTTTCACACCATCTTGTTTGTTTTAAATTAAAAAAAAACTGTTTTTGTTAGTTTTATTTTTAATTCGAACATTCACAAACAATAATGTGTAACGTTTCTTCAAAATAATTCATAATAATTCCCGATGACTTCGTTAACCTGACCAGAAACTTCGAAAAGGATTTTTTTTGAAGCAATTCAGAGTATAATTTGTCTCCTTCAAAGAGAGTTTTCGCAAATGATATTGTCTTAAGATTTAAATACACCACTTTACTAGAGTCTTGAAATGAATAACACTACACAAAAAAACTGGAAAATTATACCAAATGGAAATATTTTCAGAAAAACTCCGAACAGAAGTGTATAACCTCTGAGAAAACAGACAAACAATGTTAGTATGTCTGGTTTGAATATTTGCCACTCTGGCACTGGCATCTAATTTTGAATTCCCAATATACCAATTCAATTACTTTTGGCCACGAAGCGCTTATAAATTCCTAGTATCAAATGTGTCATTCATAGAGATTTTCTGTCTAAATATGTGAACAGTTGGTAGCACAAAAAATATTCTAGGAAAAAATATTGACAGATGACGGTCGATAATGCAAGAAAGCACGAATCAGATTGGGACAGGCACCAACACTCAAAATATAGAGACGAAATTCCCCATTAATATAACTAAAATATATAAACACTTTGGGACTAAAAATAAATGATTCAGCATATTCAGTTTGTGATTCTCTACACAACCCTGATGAAATTATTACAATTGGAGAGGCAGAAGTTTCTGAAGGTTGTGCGGCACTCCCCTATTCTATCTCACTCATTCGATGGAATGTGGAATTCTACGGTACACAGAATCACACCGCAGGTCAGAATTACCTAGCGAATGAAGAAAACGGTTGTTTTGCTATTTTTATGAAGATTCCAAAACAGTATTTGCGCGAGCCTCTCTGAATGGATTTTGTATACTTAATGAGGGTTTATTACTCCACGCCTTTATTTTACGGACTATAGTTATTTGTTTCCGGTAGCACTCGAATTACGCTTTTTATTAATTTTGTGAACTTGTTTCTGTAATTTCTGTATAGCCTTCTCAGTTCTATATTTTCAGTGACATTCTTTTATTTTTAGTATCAGCTGATTTGATTAGTGCTTTTGTGATCCAAGGTGCGATTTTTGTATCTTTTCTTGTAGAACTTATGACGAATGTACTGCTGTTTAAAGCGGTTTTTTATTTACAAGCTTTCATTTAGTTTCACCTGTCCCGATGTTTGTCATCAAATGTTGCAAGTTAAATTTGACCCACTTGTTGTTCGATTAACGTGAAATTTGGCGGGTGTTCATAGTTCCCGTGACAATGCATTATGCATATGTTGAAGAAAAAATGGCGGATCCAAGTTGGCGGACAAGATTCGTGTTTAGGGTCCGAGTCGATTCAAAATTGGTATTGGGGGTTCGGGGAGGATTATGAATTTTTTGCAAAATTTAAAAATCAAAATGGCGGCTTAAGATGCGACGATTTTGTATTATGGTCCATTCGATCAAAATTGTGTAGATTATGAATTTTTTGTCAAAATTCACGAATTCAGGATGGCGGCTCTAAGATGGCGAACGAGTTTTGTAATTATGGTCCGATTCGATTCAAAATTGGTATGTGTTTTAAAAAACAAGTTTTTATCCAAGCTTCCATTCAAATACCCTTAAAAGTACAAAATAATTGCTTTGGATGTGTGACGTAGGTTATTCCGTGAGTTATAGATTCAAAAGCTTGTCGCATCTGTATTCGAAATGAAAACTTTGTGCGACAAGCTCTTGAATCTCACGGAATAACCTACATCACATTTTGTACTTTTTAGGGTATTTGAATAGAAGCTTGTTTTTGAAAAGTTTTTTTTTATTAATTATTTTTTATAATCAACTTGTTTTTTGGAATGGATTCTCTCGTGAAAGTATTATTTGAAGAGCAGTTGTGTAATGATCTGTGATATTGGTCTCTATGATCAAAGGCATTATTCGATCCGCAATATTTAGTTTTGATTCAATGAAGATGTGATCAATGCATGTACCGTTATTGTTGTGTATTCTAGTTTTTTTATACAGTGAATATATATAAATGTTAGGTTCGGTTAAGTATTTGTCAATTTTTGATTTCAGAGGGTTGTATATACTTTGAATTTCTACTGCAAACCGTATTGCAACTGTAACGAATTTATTATTTTCCCGCTATATTTATCAGCCAATAGCCTCCTGTAAGGAATTAAACTACTCTTGACAGTAATAATAGGTCTAGAAATACCATTCGTGTTCGTGATAAATCCGTGGATTACATATTTCCTAATAAACAGACTAAACGCCTTCCGGAAATCACGCTAATACCGCGAGGCGTAGATAAATAGCACGCGCGAGTATCACCTGCCCTAGCCAACAACTCTCGAGAAAACATTTGTATCAAACCAGGGAGGATATTTACAAATACGGCCGAGAGAATTCAGTCATCCGATAAAAGCGACAGATAGCAGTCCAGTCGAGCCAAAGGCACACGCTACCGAGCTGATGTCACATCACGTAGATTGCCACTTCACAAGCAGTGAGCCGAGCACATTCAGTTTTCCGCCAGAAGCCAGAGAGAAGAGTTGAGTCGAGACAGAGGTGCACGCTACGAGCTGACGTCATCCGAAGGAGTAGGATCAGAGTTTGGAGTATTCTTTCATTTACTAGCTTGAGTAGAATTTTAACATCTAGTGCGCAGTCGCCACCCAGGTTCGAAACCCAGTTGAAGGCAATTAAAGCCTGCCTTGCTGGCCCCGTCACATTGTCACGACTATACTGACCCCTGGAGTGTTTTTCTTCACTGAGACTGCCCGGAGCAAAAGTGGCCTTTTCCACTATAAACCAATAGGTGGCGCCCGAGGAAAACCGATAATAGTGAAAAGCGCCAAAGTTTGATAATAGGGGGAGAAAGCCCTTTACACAACTGAGTGTAATAGAGATGAAGTATTCAGCAGTCCATTAAAACAGCTGCATTTCTGAGTGTGGTCTATGATATGTACCAAAACAGTAAGTATTTTTAATCGGCGATATCAAAAAGAAGGAGGTTCTCTAGTCGACGCGTATATATTATTTTATGTATGACCACGTTAAACTTCTTACAGAGTAGTCCGATTCTCAAAATTCTTGTTTTACTAGATAGGGTATACTTCGAAGTTGGTCCCATTTGGATTAGATAAAATAATTCCACCCCTAATGGTAGGAAAATGGGAAACGATTGTTTGTTCTGGGTTATCCGATTCAGATTATTCATCTTTCATTGTATGGAGTATGCTTTGAAGTTGGTCCCCTTGAAATTTGAAATAGTATATTCTACAACGAGCGTATAATTATTCTCGAGGATAAAAATTCCTAAACGAGCCGAAGGCGAGTTTTGGAATTATCCGAGAGAATAATAGCTATCATTATACGCAAGTAGAAGACTATACTTTCTCTACGACTATACGATAGTCAGAGTTGAATGCAATCTCAATATTATTTATGAAAATTTTGAATTTCAGATTCATTTGATGGAATGATAGATCTTCCACAACGATGATGGCTTATATTTCTCAGAGAGTTTTGTAAATTAAGCGAGAAGGACATTTTCCGAGGATGAATGTGCCTGGTTCAAGTTTCGCCAATCCATGAACTCTGCGCATGCTTTCAAGGTTTGCTTTTCAATTTTTCCGGTAATAATTCAGAGTTGCTGTTTTCGCCGTTTCCAATAAATCCGGTGGTTTACTCACTATCATTGCTTCCCCAATCACAATTATCCATTTAATATTTTGATCTTGACAGATCAAAGTTAAAACTAAGGAAACAGTTGTTCGGACATTCGCGGATGTCAAGGCGTGACACGTCGAATGAAACAAAGCCTCCTTGAGAAATTTGTTGGGTGAAGTAGAACCAGAAATCTAAGAAGGTCGTAAATCAATATTAGCCGACGACCCTCATTATTACCTATTGTTCGAAATATTGTTTCATGAACATCCTGTTTATATTTTCAACAGATCAATTGTTTTTCCCTTCAAAGATTCCCAGGTCCGGAATAAAATATCTCATGAAATGTTTGGCTCTCCATTATTTTTGGCTTTTGTTGACTGTTTTGTATTTACATTCATTTGATAATGAAAAATCTCTTAAGGTTGATTCAGAACCCTTGGTAAGGATATGTTTTGAATATTTATTGGCAATAAACGAATTTAGAGAATATGGTGGAATAGTAGTGTATTTCGATGAAATTTGGTTCGATACACATGATATTCCAAACAAAAGTTGGGTAGACTCATCTGACTTTTGCCAAACTAATGCGCCGTCTAATAAAGGAAAACGCATTACGATATTTCACGCAGGTTACCGAAAATGATTTTATACCAAATGCGTTATCTTCATCGGCAAAGAATATTTAGGAGTCTTTAGTCGATTATCATGATGATCCTACAGGCGAATTATTTGAAGACTGGTTACAAAATAAACTCATACCAAATATTCCACCCAACATTATTATCGAAGACTAGATGAAGCACCATGTTCAAATGACACCAAAGCCACTATAGAAGATTATATGTTAAATAATTATATGTACTATGAGGAAAAGTACACTGAAAACAATAACTAGAAGTTTTACGCAGTTATTCGATAAAAAAGAAATATTTTTGTGATCAATTGGCTGAAAGCTTGGGACATACGGTGCTCAGACTCCCTCCTTATCACTGTATGTTTGACCCAATTGAACATATATGGCATCAGTTCAAGTCAGCAGTTCGAAGAAATAATACTTCTCCAACCTTGAATTCAACTGTGGTAGCTCTTATTCAAACAGAAACTGCAAATATTCCTGATATCAGCTGGGCCAAGTGTGTTTCTTGCCTACCTCTATCCAAAGTATACATTTCCTGGCCTCATTGTGGGGAGCAAAGTCGTACTTTTCCTCCCTAGAGAGAAAAAGTACTTTTCCTCCCTAGGAGGGAAATGTAAAAGTGACGTCATGGTACGTCATCAATAAAATAACTTATACGGCATTGACGACCTAAACTATATTCTATTATATAAGTATAAATTCCACCGTTTATTCATAGAACACCCTGTATTTTGCAAAATGGTAGAAATCAGTAAATTGTTATTTTAATTTAACGATTTTTACATTGATAGTTTGACTTCGATTCCTAGATTCTTCCGGTTTTCGAATTAAGGACAGAAATATTATAGGATGCTATGGTCGATTGACAGATTAACAGTTTCAAAGTGTGTTACGCTATAATATATCTACAAAATATAAAATAATATTTAAATAATGAATGATTCAAGCGAATTTGAAGATTTAAATAATACACCACCGGATATTTCGGAACAAATCAATGTAACAGTACAATCTCTATTACCCCAAAAATCTAAAAAAAAATACGAAAAACAGTATTTACATCTCAAGCAATGGGCCGAAGAGAAGCATATTCGTACTTACTCAGAAAATGTTATTTTGTGGTATTTCTCGCTATTAGCAAATACACTGAAAGCCTCTACATTGTGGTCCAAGTATTCGATGCTACGTACCATGCTTCAAATAAAAGAAAATGTGGATATTAAATACCCAAAACTAATTGATTTCTTGAAAAGACAAAACCAGGGATATAAACCTAATAAGGCAAAAACCTTCTCAAGAGAGAAAGTAAATACATTATTACTAGAAGCCCCCGATGATAATTATTTATTAATGAAGGTGAGATATTTTCAAGGAGTAAAGATATTAAGAAAATAAAAGTTAAACGGCAAATATTATAATAGATCTACAACAATACGCTATGTTCATGATTCCGCAGAAGTTGCTATGAGTCCCGGTTGCGTAACGAGTTGGTGCACCGCTCACTGTTCATGATAAGCTTGTAGGTAGAAAAAACCGAATTTAAACGGTTTTCTTCACATAAAGGATTCAATATAAAATTGAACCAGAGAAAGGTAGATCTCAGGTGAAAAACAACTACTTTCCTGGCAAATACCACGCAGAACGTTGAATGATATTCACCTGAAAATCCATGCATACTTCCATAAAATATCAATGGACATTGAATGCAAATGTTTCTTTCTGATAAGCTCGATTATGTTTAATTTAAGTCGTGTTCACCTAACAATCCGCATACCGGTTTCAGGCTTCTTGGCCCTCATCAGTACGGAGTAGTCAACCAGCCAAAAGTCCAAAGAACTCTGGCTGAAGTGAGACACAACGTAAACAAACATCATCGATCTTGTAACACCTATAGGTACGCCGGAAAAGATAAACTTTAACTGGCGGTACCTAGTGACAGAAAGAAACACTCCGAAAATCTCCCACCTCGATAGGTTTCTAATAAAAGGTTCCTTCTCAGTAGGAGTGGCAAGCCCGTCTAGCATATAGTGAGAGATAAGTGCCATGTGAAGTGGAATGAATAGAAAAAACCGAATTTAAACGGTTTTCTTCACATAAAGGATTCAATATAAAATTGAACCAGAGAAAGGTAGATCTCAGGTGAAAAACAACTACTTTCCTGGCAAATACCACGCAGAACGTTGAATGATATTCACCTGAAAATCCATGCATACTTCCATAAAATATCAATGGACATTGAATGCAAATGTTTCTTTCTGATAAGCTCGATTATGTTTAATTTAAGTCGTGTTCACCTAACAATCCGCATACCGGTTTCAGGCTTCTTGGCCCTCATCAGTACGGAGTAGTCAACCAGCCAAAAGTCCAAAGAACTCTGGCTGAAGTGAGACACAACGTAAACAAACATCATCGATCTTGTAACACCTATAGGTACGCCGGAAAAGATAAACTTTAACTGGCGGTACCTAGTGACAGAAAGAAACACTCCGAAAATCTCCCACCTCGATAGGTTTCTAATAAAAGGTTCCTTCTCAGTAGGAGTGGCAAGCCCGTCTAGCATATAGTGAGAGATAAGTGCCATGTGAAGTGGAATGAATAGAAAAAACCGAATTTAAACGGTTTTCTTCACATAAAGGATTCAATATAAAATTGAACCAAGTAAAGGTAGACCTCAGTGTAAAAACAACTACTTTCCTGGCAAATACCACGCAGAACGTTGAATGATATTCACCTGAAAATCCATGCATACTTCCATAAAATATCAATGGACATTGAATGCAAATGTTTCTTTCTGATAAGCTCGATTATGTTTAATTTAAGTCGTGTTCACCTAACAATCCGCATACCGGTTTCAGGCTTCTTGGCCCTCATCAGTACGGTGAGTCAACCAGCCAAAAGTCCAAAGAACTCTGGCTGAAGTGAGACACAACGTAAACAAACATCATCGATCTGTAACACCTATAGGTACGCCGGAAAGATAAACTTTAACTGGCGGTACCTAGTGACAGAAAGAAACACTCCGAAAATCTCCCACCTCGATAGGTTTCTAATAAAAGGTTCCTTCTCAGTAGGAATGGCAAGCCCGTCTAGCATATAGTGAGAGATAAGTGCCATGTGAAGTGGAATGAATAGAAAAAACCGAATTTAAACGGTTTTCTTCACATAAAGGATTCAATATAAAATTGAACCAGAGAAAGGTAGATCTCAGTGAGAAACAACTACTTTCCTGGCAAATACCACGCAGAACGTTGAATGATATTCACCTGAAAATCCATGCATACTTCCATAAAATATCAATGGACATTGAATGCAAATGTTTCTTTCTGATAAGCTCGATTATGTTTAATTTAAGTCGTGTTCACCTAACAATCAGGGAGTAGTCAACCAGCCAAAAGTCCAAAGAACTCTGGCTGAAGTGAGACACAACGTAAACAAACATCATCGATCTTGTAACACCTATAGGTACGCCGGAAAAGATAAACTTTAACTGGCGGTACCTAGTGACAGAAAGAAACACTCCGAAAATCTCCCACCTCGATAGGTTTCTAATAAAAGGTTCCTTCTCAGTAGGAGTGGCAAGCCCCGTCTAGTCTTTCTGTCACTAGGTACCGCCAGTTAAAGTTTATCTTTTCCGGCGTACCTATAGGTGTTACAAGATCGATGATGTTTGTTTACGTTGTGTCTCACTTCAGCCAGAGTTCTTTGGACTTTTGGCTGGTTGACTACTCCGTACTGATGAGGGCCAAGAAGCCTGAAACCGGTATGCGGATTGTTAGGTGAACACGACTTAAATTAAACATAATCGAGCTTATCAGAAAGAAACATTTGCATTCAATGTCCATTGATATTTTATGGAAGTATGCATGGATTTTCAGGTGAATATCATTCAACGTTCTGTATTTGCCAGGAAAGTAGTTGTTTTCACCTGAGATCTACCTTTCTCTGGTTCAATTTTATATTGAATCCTTTATGTGAAGAAAACCGTTTAAATTCGGTTTTTTCTATTCATTCCACTTCACATGGCACTTATCTCTCACTATATGCTAGACGGGCTTGCACTCCTACTGAGAAGGAACCTTTATTAGAAACCTATCGAGGTGGAGATTTCGAGTGTTTCTTTCTGTCACTAGGTACCGCCAGTTAAAGTTTATCTTTTCCGGCGTACCTATAGGTGTTACAAGATCGATGATGTTTGTTTACGTTGTGTCTCACTTCAGCCAGAGTTCTTTGGACTTTTGGCTGGTTGACTACTCCGTACTGATGAGGGCCAAGAAGCCTGAAACCGGTATGCGGATTGTTAGGTGAACACGACTTAAATTAAACATAATCGAGCTTATCAGAAAGAAACATTTGCATTCAATGTCCATTGATATTTTATGGAAGTATGCATGGATTTTCAGGTGAATATCATTCAACGTTCTGCTGGTATTTGCCAGGAAAGTAGTTGTTTTCACCTGAGATCTACCTTTCTGGTTCATATATTGAATCCTTTATGTAAGAAAACCGTTTAAATTCGGTTTTCTATTCATTCCACTTCACATGGCACTATTCTCACTATATGCTAGACGGCTGCCACCTACTGAGAAGGAACCTTATTAGAAACCTATCGAGGTGGAGATTTTCGAGTGTTTCTTTCTGTCACTAGGTACCGCCAGTTAAAGTTTATCTTTCCGGCGTACCATAGGTGTTACAAGATCGATGATGTTTGTTTACGTTGTGTCTCACTTCAGCCAGAGTTCTTTGGACTTTGGCTGGTTGACTACTCCGTACTGATGAGGGCCAAGACCTGAAACCGGTATGCGATTGTTAGTGAACACGACTTAAATTAAACATAATCGAGCTTATCAGAAAGAAACATTTGCATTCAATGTCCATTGATATTTTATGGAAGTATGCATGGATTTTCAGGTGAATATCATTCAACGTTCTGCGTGGTATTTGCCAGGAAAGTAGTTGTTTTTCACCTGAGATCTACCTTTCTCTGGTTCAATTTTATATTGAATCCTTTATGTGAAGAAAACCGTTTAAATTCGGTTTTTTCTATTCATTCCACTTCACATGGCACTTATCTCTCACTATAAGCTTGTAGGTGTTGGTTCGAATTCAGGCGTCGACAGCTTTTTTTTAAATTCTTTTTTTTTTCGTAGGTTTTCCTCATTTTTGGAATTTCAGGAGCATGTAGGTGTGACGAGCTCCTTTAAATGGCCACTACAGATATTGAAGATGAAGGTTCAATTGTAATAGTAAATGAACCAAATTCCAAAACGAATATACAGAGAACGTTTGTCATCAATGCTTCACCGGGGAATGGCCCTAATAATATTGACATTTATAGAAAACATATATCGCCACGCCCTAAAACAGATCAGACACGTTTATTTGTCTGCTATAGAGCAGAAAAATGTATCAACCAAATGGTTGGAAAAAATACTATTGCTAAAATTCCTGAAAAAATTGCAGAATTTTCAAAACTGCCCAGTGCCATGAATTATACCGGGTATAGTTTCAGAACAACCTCGATAAAATTACTTGCAAATTCTGGAGGAGACATTCTTGCTTTAAAGCAACACGGAAGTTGGAAGTATACGAATATCGCTGAAGGGTATGTGGAGCAATCTCTTGCAAAAAAGCGAAAAATTTCGAACCAAATTATGGGAGTCACTGAAGTTAATGAAATTGATTGTAATCAGCCAAGTACGAGTACTTCCGGAGGATACCAGCTGGAAAATAATGTTGTTGATGAAAATATCACGAAAACTGCGTTGGCTCCATTTCTCACTTCTAGTGGTATTCAAATAACCACTGCTCAAAACTGCACGTTTAACATTAGATTAGAGAATTATCTCCCTTCATATGGCTTTTTCTTCCATTAGTATAAATAATTACTCTACCACAAATTAAAAATTTGTAGGATGCAAGAATGAAAATAACGTGCCTATAAGTTATACTGTACCTACTTCTTAGTTTTAGTTCTTTAATAAATTTTGTTTGTTAGTTCTTAAATAAATTGTTTTTGAAAATGACTTGTTATTTGAGGAAGGCGGAAAAATCATATGTATAACATGGGGGTAAAGTGCCTTTTCCTTCCTTGAATGATTACTGCCCTCCGCTACTTCATCCCCGGTAGCACTTTCCTCCCTTGTTATACAAATAGCCATTCCCATATTGAGAAGGCAAAAAAGTCATATAGGGATATAGAAAAAATTTCCAAAGAAAAGTTTATTATCAATTTGGAGGACGACAATGAAACTGATCTTCGTGAGTAATTTTGTTTATAAATACCTTTTATTGAGAAACTGAACTTTTTTTTATGAATTATAAAGTTTGACATTCTACATTAATTAGATATATCATATATTATTATATAATATAATTATATATATATATATATATATATTATCATATATTATATATAAATGAACAATTCTCAATTATATCAAGTGATTTTTCTTAACCCAATATCATTATACCTACCTATAAAACAAAATTCAATTACAAGGGCAGGTACAACTCTGCGTAGAATCCACCGCCTGCTGCTAACTCAAGGGGTTGGTGATTCACGACCTCCTTGATTTCTGGTTCTACCATAGATTTGCTGTTTTGTCATTAGCGCAAACCTATCAGTTCCCGTGGATCTGAATCTGTGATTGGTCGAGTGCCAATGAATTATTGGTTAGGATCCACGGTGTCTTGGAATCATATTCATTCATCAATTAATAACCAATATGTAAACAATGTAGAATACGATAGTCGTAGAGAAAGAAAATTATAGGAAAATAGGGATGATTTATTGATTTTTCACCTGTGAACCGATTTTGTTGAACCTTGGCACATATATGTAACTCTGATGACACTACAACACAATGGAGGCCCAGAGTTGATTTGATGATGGTGATGGAAGACGGTCGAGGGATCTCCTTAACGGTTCATAGCAGTTATATCTTGTTTGCGGTAATATGTACATATACAATGCTTCTCAAAAGTCCCCTCCCTCCCTCTTATTTTTGGAACGATTATACATAAACAAGTGAAATTTGGAAACTGAATATTAAAGGTGATAGATGTCGAAATCGTAAAAGATGACGTCACAAGGCCATTGTGACCAATAATTTTAAATGGAACCCAACGGCAAGCAACACCTCTTTTGAAAGGTATCGAAAAAACCTATTCAATGATAATAATTTTGTTTGTGTTTATGGCAGTTTTAATAGCTCATTAGTAAACATTGAAATTTAAATTCCATTCAGTATGATATTAATTACAGATTTAAGAATTAGTATCTACTTGAAGAAATTGCTCGAAGTGACCTCGATTCACTTCGTGACAGTGAAATATCCTATTTTTGAACTCTTCTCGTACTTTTGCAAATGTGTCTGTGGAAACAGCCTCACATTCTGCAACAATACGTTGTTTTAAAACGTCAATATTGTCAGGTTCAGTGGCGTAAACCTTCGATTCAAAGTACCCCCACAGAAAAAAATCCAAAGGTGTGAGGTCCGGTGATCGAGCTGGCCACTCCGTTGAACCTCGTCGTCCAATCCATCTATCACGATACTCCTCATCCAATACCGTCTTACGGCACCGTGATAGTGTGGAGGAGCACCATCCTGTTGGAATGTTATTTCCAAATTGCCGAATTCATCTGGATTATTTTCCAAAATTTCAAGGATTAACGGTTCTATTGCGTATTGCAACAGCTCCTGATAAACTTCACCAGTTAAATTAGTATTTAAAGAAAGAGGCCCACCGATGTGGTTTCCAAGGATACCTGCCCAAACATTCACCTTCTGGGGAAATTGGGTATGTGTTTCACGAAACAGGTGAGGATTTGCGTCACTCCAATACCTCACGTTCTGTGTATTTACATTTCCATTTAGACAGAAAGTACTTTCGTCACTAAAACAAATTGTTTTGACATAGTCTGGCTATTGGTTAATTTTAGTTTTCATATTTTCACAAAATTCTAGTCTTTGGTCTGGGTCGTTGTCTGATAGTTGATGAACCATTTTTAATTTGTATGGATGAAATTTGTTTTTTTTCAACACCCTGTGTACTGTACTTCGACTGACTTCACAGGTAGATGCAACGTGAGTTGTTGAAGAAGTAGGATTAACTATTACTTTTGCCAGTATATAAATTTTTTTCTCATCAGAAATTTGTGGTCTGCCAGAACGTTTCGCATCATTAATACTACCCGTTGTTTCAAACTTACGAAGAAGCTCCCTTAAATAAGTCCTCGAAACGGGGCGATCGGGAAATCTCTCATTGAAAATGCGTTCTGCTGCATGAATATTTTGTTCAGTTTCACCAAGAATTAGGATCGCTGCTACTTTATCACCTAAAGCACATACCATTTCGCTTCTTGAAGCACTTGAACGTTCGGCTCACAACAGTTTAACAAATTATTGAAATGTACAAAAATATTAAAAGTACCAAAAGCTGCTAAAACGGTTAAACGTTCGATCAACAATACACAAATTATTAAATGTACAAAAACTTGGACAATTACAAAAACGTCGAATTAGGGAGACTAACGTCAGCTTATTTGACAACTATCCAGAGGCGGAGCTTGAATTTGGAATTTTAGTATTAACTGATTTAATTCATCACAGCTTTACGTTTTTTAAAAGCGAGTTGCCAAAACTGCCATAAACATAAACAAAATTAGTATCATTGAATAGGTTTTTTCGATACCTTTTGCCTTGCCGTATAGGGTCCATTTAAAATTATTGGTCACAATGGCCTTGTGACGTCATCTTTGACGATTTCGTCATCTATCATCAGTAGTAGGGAAGTTTACAATTTTTAATATTCAGTTTCCAAATTTCACTTTTTTATGTATAATCGTTCCAAAAATAAGAGGGGTGGAGGGGACTTTTGAGAAGCACTGTATAATTACATGTCCTCACTAAATGACTCACTAATTGACTGATGAAACGATCAACGCCCAGACCAAACCACAGGACCTGAGAGCAAACATTTTTACAGCATATTTTTCTGATATTCCATCCCTAAAGGGGTGAAAAGGTGGATGAGAAGATGGGTGAAAGTGGAAGTACAGTTGGTTTAGAAATTCCAGTCATGGAGTTCAATATTTGGCTCTTCTTCACGAATGAATATAAATATGTTTCAGGATTTTCGAAAATTCAACCCTAAATATGTAAAATGGGGGTTGAAAGTTTGTCTACTTAGTTTTGAAGTTAGGATCATGAAAATTGGTATTTGGAGGGTTTTAAAAAAATATGTATAGGAATTCCGTTAGTTTTCAAGTTGGGGTCAAAGGAATTCGTATTCGAAGTCTTTGTTATAAATAGAGGATATTTGCATTTCAGTTTTTTTCAGAAATTCATCCACCAAAGGGCTGAAATGGGGGGTGAAAATTTGTAAGGGGATTCTTTTAATTTTTAAGTAGAGGTCATGAAAATTGGTATTTGAGGTCTTTGTTGCAAATAAAGGAATACGTGTTGCAATCTTTTTAGAAATTCCGTCTCTGAAGGGGTGAGTAAATTTGTTATAGTCGTCAGAAAAAATACAAAATTCAACGCGGACGAAGTCGCTGGTACCAGCTAGTTATAGTATATAACAGTTAAGAGTTGAAGTAAGGTGGATGGGTAAGTATTTTGGAAGTTATCCAAATTGAGTAGGTAGCAATTAGTAGATTTTAGCCACATTAAATAAAAATAAAACATTTTAACAGAAAAAAACTACGAAAAAATAAACTGAGAAGCAAAAAATAAAATAAACTTTTTTAGTCTTGATAATAACTGAGTTCCTAAACTAATGTGAGTAACTAATTTTGAGTCGGCGCCAAACAAACTAGCAATTGAATCAGGTAAAGCGTAAAATGACGGCAGCGGGATGAACGGCGGCGTTTTGATAATTTCTTTAAAGAAATTTAAGGATCTTCGTTGATTGTCAAAATAAGTTACTCACATGAGCTTAGGAGCTCAGTTATTATTTAGACTGAGGAAATTTATTGAATTTTTTGCATTTCAGTCTATTTTTTCGTCGGTTTAATTTTTTGTTGAAAAGTTTGTATGTATTGATATATTCATCATACAATATTTAATGACAAAAATAATTTCAGAAAAACAATACAACTTGAAGACTTCATCTCAAATGTTGTAAGAAATCTTGCATGGAAAATTCTGAAGAAAATTAGTTTTACATAAAAAAAAGATTATATACGTCCTGGTTTGATGAAACTGCAGGGAAACGTATACACTTTCTACACGAATACATGTTAAATGTGTTGAAAAGACTAGGGTCAGTGGTGCAAGGTAAATACAACCATAAAATTAGAGAAAAATACACTAGCTGATTTTTTTTTATTTCAAAATATATTGTACTTCATGCTGGATTCAGCACCAGATTTATTTGTGGAGCATACCTGATTTTTTGTTCGAAAACAAAGGATTGTGAATACCATGGAGAACTGCACCAAAAACATTTTCTGCATTGGTTTGTATACCAGCTATTAACAAATTCAGAAGAGCCTTCAATAATAGTCATGGATAATGCAAGTAACACAGCACTGAAATTAATGATGCTCCAACACCATCGAAGGAGGCTGATATCCAAGAATGGTTATCGAACAATAACATTCCCTTTGAAAATACCTTTTTGAAACCACAATTGTTGGATTCAGTAGAAAAGTAAATGTGACTGTTTTTCAAGTTGAATTGATGAATTATATATTTATCAAGTAGGAATTAACCTACGCTTGCAGAGAAACATGGGCATTGAGCGCTTCGTCTTTTACCGTAGCACTTCATGTTCAATCCAATCGAACATATTTCAGGGATTAATAACAAAATTATAGGGATAATATGGTTAGAGATGGTACTTCAGCTGAAAAATGACTGGCTATATGGAAATAAGCTTTAGACCTGATGTATGTGCTGAAACTGTTAGATATACCGAACAAAAAATTAAATTATACTGGGATAGATAAGTTGGGTTTGATAGGGAAACCCCTTATAATAAACTTCGATTCCGATGATGATGATGATGATAACGAGTTGTAATTAGAAAAATATATTAAATATATTATTTTATTTCTCATTTGTACTATTATAAAAAAATAATGTGGAGTGCCACTCTGAATGTATTTCAACCAAGTAAGTTAGTTGAGTAGGTTAATAGCTTTCACTGATATTCAAGAAATTCGGTTGAGATAGTACAGTGAGTTTCGGAATATCCATTCAGAATTTGATGCAATTTGACATAGTAGTAGATTATGATGAGTTGAATTTTTGAAGAGCTACAGAGGACCATTAAAAATATATTAGCATTAATAATTTCATACATTTAATATTGAGCCTAGTGAGAAATCACAGCTTTCATCATATTTTACAGAAGGTATCGTTCAGATTTCAATAAAAAAAAGAGAAAGAGGAAAAAATGTAAGAAATATTTTAGATCTTTGGAAGAACGGCTTGAGAGTATGTGATAGCAGTACATTTTGTGAAATACAATGAAACCTGTGATTTCCCATAGAGTGCAATGTTAATTGTATGAAATTTAAAATGCCATTATATTTTCAGTGATTTTTACTGGCTCTCCAAGAATTCTTATCATTACCTACTTCTTCTATTGTACGTTCTATAGGGCTCCAAAATAGTGGGTCCCTTGGGAGAACACTGGGGCATAAGATCTAAACTAACGTGTTTTGCATATAGCGGAAAAAAAATCTTCCTAACTCATCGTGAAAGAAGATACTAACGGAAACGTATGATATTAGTTCAGATATAGTTTCACTGTTTTCAATACTCACTGTTCAATAGTACAAAGAATCTTAGAAAATTCGAAATATTGCACAGATTGGCAACGCTGTAATCTGTAATCTTGCGAAGTCATTATCTTCTAAACGTGATCAGACTTTATTTTCTTCAGTCGTGTGAAATGAGTACGGAGAAGTATCGTTCATAAGGGATCCCGAAAAATAAGCTTATGTGTAGACTAACTACAATAAAAATCTTGAAAAATTGAAATCAAGTCAATGACGTTTTCAGCTAATAATTGTTTCCGAATTTTCGAAGTGAATATTCGTTCATCAGATCAGCCCGATTGGAGACATGCCATTTATCAAAGTAAAACCATCTGATCATCCATATAACACAAGGAGACGAGAGCATAGTATTATAGCTCCATAATGTTCCAAACTAGTGGCACAAAGACACTGTAGTTTCAGAATTATTCCTACTTACAGTATGTTCAAAACCCAAATTAGAAAATGGATAAGTGCTTATGACAACAAACTATTTGAAAAAATATGACAAATAAGAGAAAATTCTGGCAAATCATTAATGAAGTGATATGAAATTATTTATTGATACCTATTTACCATAAAAATATTAACTGGGATAACTATTTCAGGATACTTAATATTACGAAATTCCTGAATATGATTTTACCCGACTGTGATACTTCAGAAAAGCCTGAATATGAATATATTGATTTCCCTATCATTATCGAAATCTGACTTGAACACTTTCCCGATTGTAAAATGAAACAAATCTCTTGTACTAGTTTTAGTCTTCAGTATAGGTATGTGTGTTTAAATTTGTAAATTTGTAAATTTTAGATTTTGAATTTTCAACTTCTCATGGTAGATTGGCTATATCACACACAAGTAATAATTACTAGTAATTGTTACTTCAGTGATGCCTCTGTTTATTTACATATATACTGAACTTCATGTAACTGCATTGTATTTCCTTTTTTTTGTCATATAAACATCATTATTATTATTAGCAATGTTTTTGTCTCCGGAATATGAATTCGAAATCAAAATACGGCGCTCTCAAATACTTCCCAAAATGCGGCCCTCCAATAGAAGACGGAGCGTAATTTCTTAGCGCTATTTGGCCAATTGAAACATTTAAAATTCATCTTTATTACAATCAAAGCATCATACACACCCTCTATCACGTGTTTTCAACACCTTTTTTTTTAATTATGGAATTAGATTTTTTCAAAATATTCGGCCTCCTGTACAATGTAGACAGATCAGACGATTCGATCTGATAAAACGTAATCTATTGGTGTTTTTGAACCACTCATTACATAATATAGAAAATGAAATATAGATAAAAATGTAACGAAGAACAATAGTCATGATTACTCTCGTTTCTGACGTCCATCGTCATAATGTATTTGAAAAGGTTTTCACGACGTTTCGAATGTTTGATCTTCTATCGTATTCACGTGAATACTGACAACTTCAGGTACTACTTACTTATTTATATGTCTGTCGGTGCAATGACCAAGACCATAACCTGACAACCGAAAAGAAATCAGAAGTATTGTATTTATGAAGTTCCATGTGAATGCGAAGATACATTAGAGAGACAAGGAGGCCGTTATCAGTGAGATTGGACGAGCACAAGAAATGGACCCAATGCAACGCGGAGGAACGTCAAAATCGGGAATTGTCGACCACGCCTGGACTGAGCACCATCGAATTATATGGGACGACGCAAGTGTTCTACATAGATATGAGCATTGGTTCAAACGAAAGTTCAAAGAGGCCGCCTACATCGAAGCCAATCACGCCTTTAGTCAACCAAGCATTGGGATCAAGAACATATGGAAACCACTGATTGCTCTTTCTGGCAGACTGCAGAGGCGTGATACTTCACGCACCACCACACCGCGTGAAATTAGACTCACCACTGCACATGGCGGAATTACACGTACCATTGCACCGACAGACATATAAATAAGTAAGTAGCACCTGAACTTGTCAGTATTCACCTGAAGACGATTGTAGATATGAGCATTCGAAACGCCGTGAAAACCTATTCAAATACATTGAGACGATGGACGTCGGAAACGAGAGAAATCAAGTTACCTCATCGTCTACATCCTTCAAACCAACAATAATCATCACAGAGAGTTGAAATAATCGGGAAATTTTTCAAAGAATGAATATTTATATTAAAATAAACAGATACGATACAAAATGTATTGAGCTGAAATGAAATCAGTGAGGAGGACGCATTATATAAAATATTGGTTACAGCCCGGGATCCCGTGCCATCGAAATTGCCGTCATCGCGGATTCGAAAAATTCTAGAACACTATGCCTGTAGAAATCCATACGTTCAAAATAAATAATAGTTTGAAAACTAAATAACACGCTTTAATAGAAAACTAAAAAGTAGAAAATAATTTTAAATGAGTTTGAAATAAGAATACCGTGATTAACAACAAATTTATTTCATCGTTAAAAAGGGTGGGGTGCTTGATGTCAATTGTTGTTAATATTTCATGGACATATATTGGTTAGAGTAGAATCATTATGAAAATATCTTTAAAAGCACCCCACGCTTTTTTATGATGAAATAAATTATTCTTATTTCAAACTCATTAAAAATTATTTCCTACTTTTTGGTTTAGTTTTCTATTAAAGCGTGTTTTTTAGTTTTCAAACTATTATTTATTTTTATCTTTTTAGTTTTGTTTTCTATCAAAGCGTGTTTTTTAGTTTTTCAAACTATTATTATTATTTTTTTTTTCAATATTATTCTCCAATTTTGAATAGAATCATACCATAATCACAAAACTCGTCCGCCATTTTGGAGCCGCCATCTTGAATCCTTCAATTTTGACAAAATAATCATAATTCCCGACCTCAAAAACCCCCACTTATCAATTTTGAATAGAATTGGACCATAATCACAAAACTCGTCCGCCATTTTGGAACCGCCATCTGGAATTTTCTAGTTTTCACAAAAGAATCATAATCTCTGGACCCCAAAACCCTCAGATACCAATTTTGAAGCGAATCGGACGATAATCACAAAACTTGTACGCCATATTGGAGTCCGCCAACTTGAATTTTCCAGTTTTGACAAAAGAATCATAATCTCTGACCACGAAAACCCTCAGATACCAATTTTGAAGCGAATCGGACGATAATCACAAAACTTGTACGCCATATTGGAGCCGCTATTTTGTTTTTTTTTTCAAACAAAAACTTCTTAATGCATTGTCACCGGAATCATGTACACCTGCCAAATTTCAAATTATTCGTACGTCTGGAAGTGGGTCAAAATCGCGCCCAAAGGAGTCGGTTAAAAACATACGGTTACAAACATACAAGTGAAGCTAATATAAAGCGTGTAATGAACCCCATGGTTTCTTCCAATTAAATTAAATATCATTAAAAAACAACAATGTCCTACCATTATCGCGGCAATGTATTTTATTCATAGCTATTTATATGAAATTTTATGTTATCATGATAACCTCCACTCTGTCGAAAATGTTTGTCATACCTATTTGAAGGAGAGACCTATTTGGAGAGGAGACAGGTAACAAAGTTTTGCTGTTAGTATTGGCAATTCAAAATGATGTTGATTTTGAAACTACACATAAGTACATTGTTTACCATTTCGAAACATTAATGTTTATATGATTTTAGCCATGGTATACCTGAAACTTGTCGAATCTCTTGTGATTGTTGACATTGAATGAAATTCTTGTTTACCTGGTGAATGTTCTGTTGACGAGTGAAAAAAGGAGTGATTCAAGTTCAAATCATTTATTGTTGTGTACCTCAATGTGACCCTTGGCAAAACGATACCGTTGTACTGGAATAAGTCTTCTTCATTTTCCGTGAGAACATGAACGTAACGTTCCGGTGCAGACAAATCTAGGATTCAACAAGTCTATAGACGATGGGCTTCCGAAGAAGAATACAAAATCTTCCTGAATCGTCTGTGGCCAAGAAAAAAAGTGAAAAAGAATATCCAAAGAGAGTTGAGAGGAAAGAATAGAGTTGAAAAGAGAAAAAAAAAACAATATTCAACAAACCGAAAATTATTCATACAGTATGAGAAAAGTGTGACTATATATGTATATCTAGGTGATTAGGACATATTTTCACACCATCTTGTTTGTTTTAGATGACATAAAAAAAAATGTTTTTGTTAGTTTTATTTTTAATTCGAACATTCACAAATAATGTGTAACATTTCCTCAAAATAATGCATAACAATAATTCCCGATGACTTCACTGAGCTGTCCAGAAACTTCGAGAAAATATTTTTTTTACAAGCAAATTAAAACATACTTTGTCCCCTTCAGAGTGAGTTTTCGCAAATGATATTGTGTTAAGATTTAAATACACTACTCCACTAGAATCTTGAAATGATTAATACCACACAAAAAAACTAGAAACTAATACCAAGTGGAAATATTCCAAGAAAAACAAGTGTATAACCTCTGAGGAAACAGACAAACAATGTACGTATGTCTGGTTTGAATTTCCGCCACTCAGGCGCTGGCATCTGATTTTGAATTCCCAATAGCGTGAAAATCTTTTATTTTTTATTTTATTCTTTTGTATGTGCTCTTTCAAAATACAGCCCAAAATCTGTAGGAAATACCTGTCATACCAGTTGTACTGAATGGACTGTCTGAGTAGATTTAAAAAAATATTTATTTATTTATTCATTTATTTATTCAATACAAGAGTTGAAGTTGGACTTTTCGACTCTTTTAAGCTAATTCGAAGGGTTAGTTGACGAATTACATTTAAGAAATGATCTTCATATCAATATTTCCAAATTGTTTAATAATGACTCTTTTCCATCATTTCAAAATTATCATATCAATTATGAAAATTAAATTCAAGGATGAAAAAATCATTGCTTTGGTACCAAGAGAAGAAGTGAAGATTATATAATTATTAATTGTTCATTTGTGAGAAATACCATTCATTAATGAACAACAAAGTTAATATCATCATGTCTATCGTCTTCTGATTATTCACTTTCGTCTTCTGATCATTTCTTCGACTATTAGTGGAGCTGTTTGGCCAACATAATATAATGGTTCAAGTCCATTCTCTTCATTGAATTGCCAACCACAATATGTCGTACAGGTTGGTTCAGTCGAATTTTGCCACATTGCATTTATAAATATGTTCCTTAGACTTTTTCGCGATAAGGTTTACCAGCATTGAGGAATATTACTGGTGTAAATGTTTATCATGCCTTTATAAAAGGTATCGTTGTCTCTTGTACTCACAGAAAATATAAAAAATCCTGCCTTATCACCACTACAATTTTTCACTCTGTATATGTCATAAGTAAATTGTTGAATTATATTTGTTTTGTTTTTATTGAAAATATCTTCTGGATTTGTAAGATGTTGAAAGATATATTGATATTCTTCATTTTGGATGAGAAGATTGTATGCTTCAATTTTTCCTTTTCGGAAAAAAGCTGCTGTATAGTCACAACCTGTAACGGCGTGGAAGCTTGGCACTTTTCGACACTTTTCAAATGATTTTTGTTTAAATGGAGTAACTTTCTCAGCTGGGTTACCAGACTTATCACAAATGAAACACTTCATTTTTAAATATCGATGAAAGAGTTAAAAGACACAACACAGTCGCTTGGATTATCCAGTATAAAGTATAGTTCTCTAAGATAATCGATACGTCACAAAAAAAATCACAATACTAGTCTCTTGCATTAAAAAATGCATTCTTGAAACACGTGTTTTAAAACGAAAAAAAAACATTCATTCATTAAACGCTGGAATTTGTTTGAACAATTACACTGAAACGCAGTAAACTGATCGACACGTTGAAGTATTCAACAGTCATCAAGAAAGTCGACTGAAGGGAGTTAAAGAGAGAAAGAGTCATGGAGGGTTTTAAGGTGAACCCTAAATATTACCGTGAATACTACTTTAGCACGTAGGACCGGAGTTTGTATGTATTCCATAGTATTCCACACTAAGCAAAACAGAAATAGTTTTACAAAAAATATTGCTTGGAAACAAATTAATTCAATTCGCTCCCTTTTTTAATTCCCAAGAGTAAAAACAGTACGACAAGTATTTCCGGCAGTTTGTAGGCTATCATATCACGATATTCTAAAAGAGCACAATAAAACGAACAAAATTTAAAAAATATCTACGCCATAACGGCAAAACTTTGTTTCCTGTCAAATAGGTATGACAGACATTTTTGGTTGTTATACCAAGTTTTTCAGAAAGAGCAGGAAAGGTCCTATTAATTGCTTTAAAAAACTTTTCGCGATACCGGTAGAACATTATTGTTTTTGAATAATAATCAATTCCATTCAAAATATTACGTTCAGCAGAAAAAACCTTGTCATACCGGCTTCTTTTTACAAGCTTTTATTTAACTTGATTCGTTCGTATGTAATTCTGTCATTCTTTCCGGTTCAAAATTTGTAATTCATTTTTGGAGCACTTGCCGACATTCGATTGAGCTGAAATTTGGCTGGTGTTCATAATTCCGGTAACGATGCGTTATTAAATTTTTGTTAGAGAAAAAACAAAATAGTGCCTCCAAGATGGCGGACTAGTTTGGTGATTATGGTACGATTCGATTCAAAATTGGTATGTGGGGGTTTTTGGGAACGAAAATTGTGAATGTTTTGTCAGAATTCAGAAATTCAAGATTGCGGTTCCAAGATGGCGAACAAGTTTTGTGATTATAAAACCATTCGATTCAAAATTGGTATGTGGCGGTTTTCAGGGATGAAGATTGTGAATTATTTGTCCATATTCAAGAATTCCAGATGGCGGCTCCAAGATGGCGGACAATTTTTTATAATGGTCCGATTCTATTCAAAGTTTGTATGTGGGGATTTTTGGAGTCGGAGATTATGATTTTTTTCTCAAAATTTTTGAATTCAAGGAGGCGGCTCCAAAATGTAGGAGGATTTTTGTGATAATGGTCCGATTCTATTCAAAGTTTGTATGTGGGGATTTTTGGAGTCGGAGATTATGAATTTTTTGTCAAAATTCATGCGACTGAAATGGCAGTCCATGAAATTTTCGTTAGAGGAAAAAACACAATGGCGCTCCATGATGACGGACGAGATTTAGGTTATGGTCCGATTCGATTCAAAATTAGTATGTGGGAGTTTTCAGGGTCGAAGATTATGAATTTTCCTTCAAAATTCTCAAAATCAAAATGGCGGTTCCAAGATGGTCAATGATCTCTGTGTTTATGATCCGATTCTATTCCAAATTGGTATCTGGGGTTTACGGGGTCGAAGATTATTAATTTTCGATCAATCATAACAAATTCAAGATGGCGGTGGAGTTTTATTATTATGGCACGATTTGATTCAAAATTGGTATGTCAATTTTTGGGGTTTTTAGTTGACATTCATAAATTGAATATGGCAATTGCATGATGACGGATGAGTCAATCTTTAGATGGTCTCCTCATTGAAGGACTAGATAGCTCAGAACTTATAGGATACAAAGGCCTCATAATAACGATGCTTTAACGAAAATGCATAGATTTAGTCGTACTTGAGTACTGAAAAGCACAAATTAAACTGATGAATGGAAAAACTTTTTAAAGACATGCTTTCATTCAAATGCACTAAAAAGTCAGAAATAATTGCTTTGGAAGCGTGACTTAGATTATTCCGTGAGTTATACAGGGTATTTCATAATTGAATGCTGATCCTAAAGTGCGATCATCCTTGGATGATTTTAAGGAAAATTCTTCATATGGACATAGGTCCGCAAACGCTTTATTTCTGAGATGTTGAAATTCAACAAAAAAAACAGTTTTTCCCCAATATCTCTGAAATCGCTACATCTTTTTTATTTTATTTTGGTACACGCAAAATACGCATGAAAATAATTTTTTTCCATGATAAAGGATTTCTTAATTTCCTTCAGTGGCGTTCCTTTTAACATGCCCAGTCATATTTTTGATCAAAATAATGATACGCGACTGTCTTTTTCCCAAATAAATATTATTCTGGTAATTGTCCTCTATCTTCTCATAAAAAGGGTCTCCTGCTTTTTCTTCGTCTGGCGGACGGTTTTCGATTTAGAAAATAAAATACCTTCATTTGCTTGTCCCTATTCGATGTTTTCTCTTAGTCTTAATTTCACAATTGTTAACGGAAGGATCTAGGAAAGATTTTTATAATTTTATGGTAACTATTATTTAGTTTTTGGAATGAGTCCGCATAAAAATACATTTTTTATTTTTAAAAAAATAACTATTATGAACAAAAAATCAAATTAACTTCAAAATGTCCGCTTCCTGCAAGTATGCACGCTTCAGCCCCCCTTGTCATTGACTCGTGTACTCTTTGGGAAATTCCTGGAGTATTCCTTATTGCTTCACAAGAAACTATTACGCGGTTTCACAATTCTTCCTCAGTTAGAGTTGGTTGACTGTACACCAAAGTCTTAAGATGTCCCCAAAGAAAATAATCAAGACTGTTCAAGTCTGGGGATCTAGCTGGCCATGACTCTGTTTCCCCACGACCCATCGAGCGATTATGAAAGTTTTGGTTTAAATATTCGCGTGCCAGAGCACTTAAATGAGCAGGTGCATCATCGTGTATGATCCACATACGATTTCGCATTGAAATAGGAACCTCTCCCAACAGAATTGGCAAATTATCTTCAAGAAATCGGCGATAATTATGTCCATTTAATCTGCGTGGTAAAACAAAGGTCGTCCAATTAGGTAATCTCCAATAATTCCAGCCCAGTCATTTGATGAGAACTGCTCCTGGTGATGAGATTCCACGATTACATGCGGATTTTCCTCGGCCCAAAAATGATTATTATGAAAATTTCTGATCCTGTTTTCAGTAAAACTAGCTTCGTCCCTGTCCCCCTGTCAAATCAGGGATTGTCGGTAACTTTTTGTGGAAACCATTGGCAGAAATTCACTCGTAATGAAAAATCCTCCATACTAGAATATGGGCGATATTCATTTCATTGGCAACTTGCCTCGTACTTTTTTCAGGATTTTCGTCAACTGAATTCAAAACAGCCACCTCAATTGCTGGAGTTCTTGCAGTTCGATGTGCTCCTTTCTAGTGATGATTTGGCTAAAAACTTCCTGTTTCACATAACCTTCTGAGTGTGCTTGAAATCGTTCGAGCATCAGGAACCATTCTCTTTGGGAAGCGCTCTTGAAGTCACCTGGCTTCATATGCTTCCCGTCAGCAAGCCCATACAAGTAGTGCATGTCTGCTAATTCGGTATTTGTAAAATTTACCATGTTTTTTTTCAATAAACAAGTTTTTATAACGTAAATAATATCACGTATCCAGCTAAGGAAGTGTCAAAATTGATTATGTTTAAAACAACGAAATGTGTTCTTAGCATAATAGATGTTTCTAGCCCACAAGATGATCCTACTACTTTTCAACGGCTGATTTCGCATAGGGACCAGCAAATAAATGAATTTAATTTTCTAACTCAAAAACGGTTTGCCGGACGAAAAAAAGGCATGAGACCATTTTTATGAGAAGATAGAAGACAATTACAAAAATAATATTTATTTGTAAAAAAGACAGTGGTATATCATTATTTCGATCAAAAATATGGCAGGGCAGGTTAACAGGGAAGCCACTGATGAAAATTGAGAAATCCTTTATTATGGATTTTTTTATGCGTACTTTGCATGTACCAAAATTGAAAAAAAATGCCAAAGCGGTTTCAGAGATATTGGGGAAGAACTGATTTTTTTGTTAAATTTCTACATCCTGTTTCTGAGAAATAAAGCGGTTGCGTACCTATATTCATATTTTTCTTGGAATCATCCAAGGATTATTGCCCTTTAGGATCAGCATTCAATTATAAAACACACTTTAGATTCAAAAGCTTGTCGCTTATGTATTCGAACTGAAAACTTTGCCCGACATGCTTTTGTATATATTCAAAAGCATGTCGCGCAAAGTTTTACGGTTTTACGGAATAACACACGTCACACATCCAGGGCAATTATTTATAGAGCATTCGAATAAAAGCTTGTCTTCAAAAAGTTTTTTATTAACTATTTTTTGTTCATATGGTTTTCTATAGTGAATTTTCACTTATAATCTCCCTAGAGTATGAATTATTGCCGGAATAAATAGAAGGCTGTGTGTAATGGGAGTTTTGGGGGAGATTTTTTTCTGATTTTTCCCGTTTCCTAGTAAAATAAAATATATAATATCAGATAAACTATTATGTAAAATTAACTGATTTCATATAAGTTTCTTACTAGGTTTCAGGGAAATGTTAATATTGACTAAAAATAAAAGTGGATACGTTCGTATTGCAGGAGATATTTTTTGATTTTCCCCGTGCCCTAGTAAAATAAAATATATAATATCAGATACATTTTTATATAAAATTGATTATTTTCATACAATTTTCTTACTGGGTTTCAGGAAATGTCAATACTGATTAAAAATGAAAGTGGATGTTCGTATTGCAGGATATTTTTATTTTATTTTTCCCGTGCCCTAGTAAAATAAAATTTATAATATCAGATACATTATTATATAAAAATGATTGATTTCATATAATTTTCTTACTAGGTTTCTGGAAAATGTCAATATCGACAAACAAAGGTGATATACAGCAAAAAATATATAACTATACCTATACATATATTCTTAAATATTTTTCATATTCTTTTAGGTTCAATTCTAAGAAAAATTAACATTAGCGGTAATAATTTGTTTTTCAAATAATTCAGGAAATCGGGATATTTTATTCTTTATTCTAAATAGAATGGTGTTGGCGTATGTTGCCGGTTGAACAAATATTTTGTAAAGTTAGCCATAGATTTGACATTCACTACTCCTGTCAATCAATATTTTATTTGTGGCATTATAAGTTCCTCATAACATTGTATACAATCATAAGTTAGTAAAAAAGTTATATTAAAATGAACTTCCACTCGTATGAATTGTGTTCCTTTGGCAAAGAATCACAGCACATTGAAATGTACCATGAAAATATAAAATAACTAACATACCTAGTGGAAGAATCTGGATTAAATCCTGAGCAAGTGAACGTATTTGAAGAGATTGGCAACATTCTGCGTGATATTGTGCCTTCGTTTGGACACAAATCTAATACTCAAAGAAATATACTGGAGTCTCAGTATTATTTTTATTTTATGAAACAGGCATATTGTTAAAAAAAACACCGGTTCTGTGTTTTATTCACCACTTAGGAGAGAGGAGGTAGAAGTGGAATTTTTGAAGAATTTAAAATTATTTAATGATATTTTAGAATGAACACCTTAATAAATTGTTGTAATATTTCCAACTTATAAAGTAAGTAAACAAAAAATATTGTCAATATTATTTCAATATTATTTTTGTCTAATTATATGATAGCTGTCATGTGCCGGGAAATTTCCACTTATTAATTTCACGTCTACATGCTAATGTGGATGAAAAATTTCCAGGAAATCTGCTGGTTACCATAGTAACAATGTCGAAATAAAGCATCTGATTGGTTGAAAATGACTGTTATAAAAATTTTACTAGTAATACCACGGGGGTGGAATTATTTATGGAATTTTTTTCGAGGGTATGAATATTTTGAGAATCATCTCGAAACGCGGGCGAGAAATGATTCTTTTAAAATAGGCATAACCGAGAAAAAAAATCCGGATTTCAATTCAACGTCGAGTGGTATTCGATAAAAATTATTTGCACGTTTTCGCAATTTTAGATGGGAGTCTCGACATCCTTGATAACATTGAAATGCAAGATGGCACTGATCCAGTGCGCCACGAAAATAAAATTATATGCAACAAACATCACAGTACGCTTCATTCATGAAAATTCGAATAGATAATTTCCGATTTGCCCTGAGGCACCGCCTGATGCACAATTGCGGCATTGTCGTGTCTACGTTGGATGACTGAAACAGTCTGTCATATTGAACTGGTTATATGCCATGCAGAAAACGTCCGTCACTGCCAATAAACGCGAGAACTGGTTTGGAATTCAAAAGCACGATTCGTTCATTTTAGCAAAAAAAAGTAACCCATTATATATAAATATTAAGAGACGAATAAATTCATGTAACATTTGGATACAGGAATAAACAATAATCCGTTGGAAAAAAAAATCCGCAATTTTTCTATTGTTGTTCATAAAAAAAAAATGTTTTTTTTCGGGAATCATCATTTTCATGATTATTTTAAAAAATAGTTCATTAAAAAAATATTATTGCTTAGAAACGCACTTGTTAATACATTTTTTTTCAAACCTTCATTTGAACTTTTAATTTTTTAATGCCTTCAATTGTTAATAGAAAAGGTTTTTATTTTATTTTATGTGTGTCATTCACGGGCAAGGTGAGTAAAATGAATGTATGACTGCTTCCAATGTCCTTATAATATTTTTTCTATAGACCGTAAAATTACCTCTATTCATCAAAATTGCAAAATACTGAGGATTTGGTAGGGTTGAATTTTTTTCAGCTCCTTGAAAGAAACCCATATGTCATTCAAATTTGATTGTTGAATAACTTTCAAAATCGCGAAAACTTTGATTGCGGTAGGTGAAAAATACCAGTAAACAACATATATCACATATATCTGACGAAATGGCAGATGAGCTTTGTGATTTATAGTCTGATTCCATTCATTATTGGTATTTTGTATGTAAAAGTTTTGAGGGTCGGGGATGAATTTCTTGTGATTTGGTGCTATTCTATCAAAAATTCATCTGAGGGTTTTAGATTTGTAGTTGAACATTGTTTTTTTGTCGATATTCACGGCGATTTTTCAAATATGATTTTTTTTAATTAAAAGCTTTCATTGAAATGCACTGAAAAGAAAACATAATTGATTTTGATATGTGTAGGTTATCCTGTAACAAATTCAAAACCAAATTTTCAGATTTTTTTCATATGAGAAATCGATGTGATAGTCTTTATTTTATCATGAACGTAAGAAGAAATGACTATGTATTTTTTTGTCCAATTGTTTTATTTACCCTAATTTTTGCTGTTATTTCATTTCCAAACCTGGTATTATAAATGTGATTTGTGTACATTATTTTATTTTTGTTTTTTAAAAGGTAGAATAATATGTTATAGCAGTATAATTCTCTGATGTCCATCTCGTACGAGGCGCCACCTACACGTCTTTCTTTCTTTTGAAGATTCATAACTTTTTTTAGCGTACTTTTTGCACATTTTTCAGTAGAAAAATCAATTCCACTATCATATCTTCGTAAAAAAGCTACCCTTATTACAAGTCGCTATAAGCAACCGTTTGCTAGATATTTGGACTTGAACATTTCAAGTCGATTATTTGATAATCGATGCGTGTAAATAGTATTATTCTGCATTTTTCACGAGAATGCTTAGGAAATGAATTTCACGTTTGGATAAGTTGTTCTGGTAATTACATATTATGTGACAGTTAAACGTTTTGTTGTTTTGTTCAAGTTTCTGTAAGCTTTAAAACACTTATTTTGAAAAAATGTAATATTTAAACAATAATGCTCATTTAGCCGATATGCATTTCGTTTATGGCCTTGCGGATGGCAATGCGCGCGAAGCAAGACGTATTTACCAGGAGTGATTTCCTAATCGAGTACTGCGTTCAGCTCCAACATTTACCAGTCTCCACCGTCGTTTGGCAGGAACAGGTAGCTTCAAGAGGGCAGCTGATATTATTGAAAGACCACGAGCAGTCCGAACCCCAGAATTGGAAAAAGCTGTTTTGAACGCTCTCGAGGAGAATCCAGAAACAAGTACAAGAATAATTGCTGAAGCTCAGTCCACAGTTTGGAGAATTATCCACGATCAACAATTTCATCCATACCATATTCAGAAGGTACGAGCTCTTTTGCCACGAGACTTTCCCCAACGCATTACTATGTGTCAGGGATTTTTGAGACAGTTGGCTGGAAATCCTAAATTTTTGAGACATGTACTGTTCACGGACGGGGCAAAACTTCTCCCGAAATGCTATCACAAACTTTCATAACAACCATGTTTGGGCTCTGGAAAATCCGCACGCAGTTAGTGAAAGACGTTATCAGTATCAATTTTCTCTGAATGTATGGGCGACAATAATTGATAAGTACTCGATGGGTCCTTTCTTTCTTCCGTTCCGACTGACTGGCGCAACTTGCAGAGACTTCTAAGGAAATGAATTGCCGGGACTACTTCAGAATGTACCATTATGAATTCGTATCCGCATGTGGTTCATGCATGATGGGGCTCCGGCCCATTTTAGCGTTGTAGCCAGATCCAAATCGATGGATCGGTAGGGGTGTAGAAGAATCTAACCAGGCGTGGGCACCAAGGTCCCCAGATCTAAACCCGCTAGATTTTTATTCTTGGAGACATTTGAAGTCACTTGTTCATAAAACTCCAATAGCGAACGAGGAAGATCTAAGAAACCGAATAATAGACCCCTGTGAAACAATAAGAAACACACCAATAATTTTTGGGCGGGACGAAATTTGATGACTAGAAGACTGAATGCCTGTATCTTCGCTGAAGGTGGACACTGTCAACATTTTTTCTTCATTTTATTTTATTCTACATATTAAAAATTTCTTGATATTTCTTGCAAATTTTATTAAAACAAATACAGATTTTGCACCCTTGATACAAAAATAACTATTTCAAACAAGTAAAAAATAGAATAGGTGGCGCTTCCTACAAAAAAACAAAACTACTTACTTGAACGTCAAATTTATTTCCCAAGCATTCTTGTGAAAAATGCAAATAATGGTAATAACTTCAACACGCATCGATTATCAAATAATCGACTTGAAATTTTTGTTTTGTTTTGATGTTGTCACTTGATGTAAGTATCAATCATGTAATTATTACGTCAAAATATTTCCACTATAATTCACTCCGGGGTCCTACCCAAGTGAAAAAACTTTTGATTGGTTGAAACAGGTTGGTGCAAAATTTGTACCAAAAAATTTTTTGATTTCACGATGACGGTTTTTCTTATTGAATCATTCGGCTACAATTCATCAATTGAGTGAAAGCTGTGTTTGACTGCTAATTTAAGTCTGAAGGCTTTCTGGAACTATAATAATATTTTTTTTATTTTCATTAAAGTTACAGGCATGGACATGAATGATGAAAAAAAAAATCCAGGAATTTTATTATTTCTAGTCAAGTTGATGTTTCTAGGATTATGAAGCGTATTATTTCTAGAGAAATTGTTATGTTAATCTTAAGGTTGCTCATACCACTGTAGATGGTTTTTTATTCCAATCAGACAATAATAAAGCGCAGGAATTATCGACATTTTGAATAGTCTGAAACCTGTCTTGGCAATCTACTGTGTTTTTCAAGGGCATTTTATCGAACGTTTTTTATTTTTATCTTAGGTTGAATTGTTTCGTAATATCTCACATTTCTATTTTGAACAAAATATCTGACCATTCCTATACATGTAAATGTCACAAGGAAAATAAACTGATTGACTCATTGTGTCAATTATTGACGCAAACACAGAATCTTCGAAATTGGTCAAGCTTTCATTATATAAATCATTCAATACCCTTTTGCTTTAATAGGCTATATTTTTTATGTTTCTTCAATTCATCTGGTCACACTTTGCTTTCGATTGCATCAGTTTATTTACCGTAGTTGAATGTGATTGATGTAATACATAATCATAGTGTAAAAAGCGTTTGGTTTCTCATATTTTGATATGTTAACTATTGTTGATCGAATGTAATTTGAAGTAATATCATTATTAATTTTTCTATTATCATGTGGGAAAATATTACAATCGATACACCCTCACATTTTATCGATAATCATTAGAATTTTGCTTTTAGAAAATTAATCGGACATATATGTGAGAGCTTTCTTCGATGATTTTGCACCCCATCTCCAAACTGTCATTACGCGCCTGACCCTAATCGCTTGTATCTTTTTTCAGAAAAAAATTTCGTACTTTCAGAACAGATTCTTTGAAAGAAAGTGTAGTACCTTCACAAATTCTACGTCAAAATTTATGTGCTCGTTTCTTTTCATATTCTTCATCGCCGCAAAAGAAGCAACAATTTTTAAGACAAAAAGCTGATTCACTTACTTCTAGTACGAGGACTTATTTAAGATGTACTGGCTTGTTACTCTTCGTGTTGTCTTTTCACCGCAGCAATAGTACTCTTCCGAGTGTAGTTTTTACGACACTGCACATGAATTGTTACTGATTTTTGGTCTTTCAGGTAGTTAGTAAATTCATCACCTCTTTCAACACTTCATGCCACGATCAACAGTAGAAATTTTACTTGCAGGCAAAGGTTTATCACAAATGAAGCAAAATTGCGACATATTTAAAGAACTGAATGCAGCACAAACTTTAGTGAAGAATATTAGCAATAACCACGTGTTTTCACCACGAGGGAACGTTCAAGACTAACGGTATTTCATTGGGACCATAGAAAAAAGAGCGGGTGGACGGGCACTGCCAGATAGACAATTGAACACCAGACAAATGTTGCTCAAGGACACATGGTCACATAAAATGAGGGACTGGGTTTCTTTTCAGTTCATATTCTCAAAATTATCATTCAATATTGATGTATTAGTCACGCAGACTAATAGTTTCACTTATATTATGCCTCCAATGATGTACATACCCAGCGTAGTCATGCATATCATAGAGAATACAACTCTAGTAAATTTTGGAATTCGTGAATCTTCGGGAAAAAAATGTTGGAACAATTTTCGTAGATAATTGCATGATCTACAATGTTTGTCTGAACAATTTTTATCATAAAACTAAGAACCCAATGGATAGAGACAAAGAGAGGGGGGTTGCCTTACAAATGGTCCGGTAGTTCTAAATTTTTGATATGTTGTCTAGGATGGTTATTTAGTGTCTAGAATGCGAAATGCACAATTCCCTCCTCCCCCTCCACGCCCACTGTCATATTGGGATATTGCTCATATCTTCGTTCCGGTGCATTCTAGCTACAAAAGAGTTCCACCCAATGTTGTGAAGAATGATAGTTACGGAAATATACACTTAAAAAAAATTAAATAAACGCATTTTCCGGAAATTTGACAAACTTCTAACTTTAGAACGCTGTAATTCAGTTATGGCCTAGTCTAGGAAAACAAGTATCAGAATAAAATTGGTAGGGAATTGAATTACCTACGAAATACATGTAAATTTTTCCCAACCAACCCTACGGGAAGGGAAGTAAACATTAAAGTTGGAACAACGACATATTGTGTTTTTTTTTGGCTATTGTGACTCCACATTGTATCTTAAAAAAATCACTAATTAGTTCCAGTTTTGGCTTGAATTTGGAGTTAATACCAATCCTTTTGAGTTTCTTACATGTAACAGCGCAATGCACATGAGGCAGGTACTATTTCACTTGAGTACCTACTGGTGAGAGGTGATGTTCAATTTCAGATAACCCACCAACACTGCAGATACACTTTTCAAAGATTTATTCATTTGAACAGAGTGAAAACAAAAGGCAGTAATAATCACACTAAAATCGGTAGTAATTGAACTACGAACTGAAAAGCTAAGAGCTAGGGCCACACTCTCCCATACAGCCAGTTGTGCATCTGCATGAGATGGCCATGAGCAGGTTTGGGGAAGCAGCGTTTCTACTCATCCTGATTGGCTCCAGTCTTCCAGCTTTTCTATACCAGCCCCACTCGAAAGGGTTTTTGACAATTCCCATCCACTCCCATGACCTGGTGCTATGTCCTCAGGAAGTGGAAATGTGCTGCCTCAGTGGTCGTAGGTAGTTTAGCCAGATTGAGCTCAATGGAACTTGTCTTCAATTTGCAATAGCGAAGGGAGCTCAACGACTGTTCTCTACTGCCATACAGGGATACCAAGATTTTCTCTCCTGCTGCTGAAATTTCTTGGGAACTGGCAGCATGGTCCTCGAACCCCTCCGCCTGCTCCAGCAATGATGGGTCTTTTCTAAAAAGTTTGCAGAATTTATTCTTTCCGAACCCAAAAATGCTTGGAGTGGTGTAGCAGCCCGATATTGCGTGCAGGAGCAAGATACAGCCTGTGGAATGTAGAAGGAGGCAGAGTAAATTGCGTCTAGATGTTTCTCTCCCGCTGGTTTTTTGAGGTGGACATTGTTCATCGCAGGTATTGTGCCGGTCAGCAGGACGAGTAGGTTAATGTCTTCCCCGACAATGATGACGGCGTCGTACGTGGAGGAGAGGCGTTCAGCTGTGGCCAACTATCAACCTGTCAGCATCTTCGGGAGCTTGGTCTGTGGCCATGTTTGACGCTTGCATTTCACTGGAGAGCAGCTTCGCGAATCGGTCCTTGTTCGTCTCATTGGCGAAGAACTCATCCTGAGGTATGGTGTTGACAGTTGTTCTGTCAAACACCACGTCTGATGATGAGTTTGCCTTGTACCTTCTTGCTCGTTCAGCAGTTTTGGTCCCTTGCTGAGAAGGATCTGTAATGTAATCACCATCACATCGGTGTTATAGTGACGTTTCAACGTACTTGACGTTATCCTGGCGAATCCCTCCAAAGGTCAAGCTTCTGTTCCAGACCAGACCAGACCATGGAACGTTCTTTCAACTTTTATGTTTACTTCCCACTCCGTAATGTTGGTTGACAAGAATGTACATGCATTATGTAGGTTATTAAATTCCCTACAAATTTTAATCCCGTACTTGTTTCCCTAGAATGGGCCATAACTGAATTACAGCGTTCTAAATTTAAAAGTTTGACAAATTTCCGGAAAATGCGATTTTTTTATTTTTTTATAAAGTGAATATTTCTTTAACTATCAGACCTAGAAACAGAACTCTGGACGTATATCATAGGAAATTTTATTCCTTACAACATTGAATGGAACTCTTTTGTGGCTACAATGCACCGAAACGAAGATATAAACGAAAATCTGAAGAAAGTATGGATTTTTTTTTGTTTTTTCAATATGGCGGCGGGAGCGGAGGGAAAAGGATTGTGTATTTTGCATTTTAAACATTTTATAACCATCCTAGATAATATATAAAAACTTTAGAACTACCGGACCGTTTGTAAGGTAACCCCCTCTATTTACTGGATTATAACCGTTTCGCTAAAAAAACTTTGACCTTGCATGAAAATTGTTGCACATATGGGATCGATAGGGACTTTTTACAATTATGTTTTAATGGTATCCCTAACGTTCATGTATCCCTATTTTTTGGTCTAACTTGACCGGGCTAAAATGCCAAACTTTCGCTTATTGAAAAACAGCACTCTGGATAAGTAAATCCATTGGGAAACTTTAACTATGCTTCCTCACCTATTCCAGAAAATCTTCGATAATAGGCACTTTACAATCACTGGATGATTTTCGAACTGTTATCCAAACTGAAAGAAACTACAACTACTAATGACTATTTCAAATCAATTGTTTAGCGATATCCATGACTTAATTTCATTTTAATTATGTTGAAATGGGCTTCAAGAAGCTATTTGTTGGAATTAACAACTTGGATTTCAAGAAGAGTAATGGTGTAAGCAATTTGTATTTATCTACATTTTGAATGCATCATTGTTCTTCTTTGTCTATCCATAGGGTTCTCTTCGTGAAAAGAAGTGAGGGACTTTGGTAATTAGGAATCGTAGGTATAATTTTGAAATTCCGCAAATATATTTCACGGTATGAGTGACAGCAAAATAAAGAATATTTCAGATATTTACCCTAGAAAGTATGTTTACAGTGGATAATACACACATGTAGATATTCACGGTACAGATACGCCAAATTCCAAAGATTCCGGAATATAATAATAATATTAATAATGTTCGTTTCCAATGGATATATTGACTGAAGTTTTCACTGAGAATTGTATAATTATTTTTATAGCTATTATACATAACAGTGTGTCTCACTTCTTATGGAAACACCCCCGTATATTCCGTAATTATTGGAGTAGAATTCTGTAATTTTCAGAATCAACTGGGGGTAAATTTAAATTACCCCATAAGGTTGACCTGAGTGACATACACTGCGCGCCAGAAGCGATGGATATCCCAATTTTTGCGAAAAATAATATTAGGGGGAAAGGTAGGCTCAAACTTCTTACATATCCGTGATCAGGACGACTTTAGTACCAAAAATTTTCAGTTCTGAAAAATCCGAATTTGTCCCACGCCCATGGAAATGTCCCCGTATTTTCCGTAATTATTGTAGCAGAATTCTGTAATATTCACGATCGTTAGATATATTAGGTGTGGGTACAAATCTCTTCTGTCGTTAATTTGAGTGACATACACTGCGCGCCCGGGGCGATGGATATATTGATTTTTGCGAAAAATAATATAAGGGGGCTAGATATGCTCGAAACTCTCACATATTCATGATCACAACATCAATTTTAGCACCATTCCATATTTTTGCAGGAACATTTTCAATACTGAAAAATCCGAATTTGTCTCACTTCCCATGGAAACGCCCCCGTATCTTCCGTAATTACTTTAGAAGAATTCTGTCATCTCCACGATCGTTAGATATATCGTGAATAAGTCTTAATCTCTTCTGGGGTTGATCTGAGTTACATAAAATGCGCGCCAGGGGCGATGGATCTATTGATTTTTGCGAAAAATAATAGAAGGGGGCAATATCTACCTATCGTGGAAATTTCAGAGCTCTACTCCCACTAATTCGAATTTTCATGAACTGAAATATTCTTCAGCAAAGATGCCTAGCGGTTCTAAATTTGATATCCTGATCACGAATCAGTAGAATTCCGCTTATCTCGCCTCCTTATATTATTTTTTGAAGAAATCAGCATTTTAATCGCCCGTGACGCGCATTAAACAGAGTGGGCCATTGAAAACGAAACAGCGGCTCTGTAGGTAGGCAGAACCGAATTATATAAAAACGCTCGGACACATCAACCACATTTTCTAGGGGGACATCGTTCGCGATGAAATTTACCCGAAATACATTCCATCCCTCGGAGCTGTGACCGCCCCTCCTCCCCTAAATTTAAATTAATTCCATCGATTCATTTTCGAGATATAGGAACTTGAAGTTGGGAAATCACTTTTTATTCACTAAATCATTAAAAACAATATCTGAAAAAGCAACTGGTAATTAACTTAAGGTTCACACTGTCTACCAGCTATTTCCATACAATAGTACTGTTCAAAACGAGACCTCACATTTCGTAGCATTTGCGACGTTAGTCGACGGCATTCTTCAATAATTCTCCTCCGTAAATCTTCCAGAAATTCTGGTTCGATTGCGAAGATTTTGTTTTTCGAGTGATTCCACAGAAAAAAGTCGAGTGGGGTTGAATCTGGAGATCTGGCTGGCCACTCTATAGAGCCTCTTCTTCCGATCCAACTTCCAGGAAAAATTATATCCAAAAACGCTCCAACAGGCTGTGCATAATGTGGAGGTGCCCCGTCTTGTTGAAATATCAAGTGGTCTTCATGGTAAAGATCGTCATTTTCAATGATGTCTACTAATTGTGGATGACCAAATTCATTCAATAATTCCAAATAAGTTCCTCCTCTCAGGTTACCGTCGAGAAATACTGGTCCAATCAAACGGTCCCCAAAAATACCGGCCCAGATATTGTGTTTTTGGGGAGTTCCTTGTGCTCAATGTTGAGTCTGCATGAACTTGTCCTGAAACTGCAACTTCAACAGCTCCATTTCTCAACGGAAATTCACGTTCTGGGTCTCGTTTCTTGTTGGCTACTGATCCAGTTTGACGAAATTTTTGAACTAATTCTAGAACGTATTTTCTAGCAACAAGTTTATCTGGATGCGTTCCATTGAACAAATAAGATGTACGGTTACCGCACTCGTCATTCTTGAAAAAAATTGTTACTATTTCAACTCTTTCCGCGATCGTATACACCATTATTGCGGAAAGATATCCAGCAGCTTTAGTCATGTAATTCACTCTTATGTCGTTCGATCAAAGATCAGTTTGACACTGATAAACGTCCACAATTGCGATTTGGCGAAAAAAAATATCTCATATATGTTTTTGTTGTACTCGCATTTGAGTCGAATTCGAGAAAACGTTTTTTTATCAATCCTTGAAAACCTTAAAAAAAATCGATCAAGAAAATGAGGTTGAAATTAAAATTTGAAACGGAATTGCATGTTATTTGTTGGTAAACAGTTAGATCATTTCATTCTTCGACAATGATAATCATCTTTGCATTGTTAGATGGTATTTTTATTGATTGAGTGAATAAAAAGTGATTTCCCAACTTCAAGTTCCTATATTTCGAAAATGAATCGATAGAATCGATTTATTTTTGGTGTTTGATAACAAAAAGGAAAATGCCTCCCAAATGAGGTATCACTTGCCATATGTTGCTATTTAAAAATTTAGGGGTGGCGGTCACAGCTCCGAGGGATGGAATGTATTTCGGGTGAATTTCATCGCGAACGTTGTCCCCCTCGAAAATGTAGTTTATGTGTCCGAGCGTTTTTATATAATTCGGTTCTGCCGACCTACAGAGCCGCTGTTTCGTTTTCAATGTCCCAATCTGTATATCCCTCAGGTCAACCCCATGGAATATTCAGCATCATCTCCGGTATACCTAATGATCGTGGAAATCTCAGAATTCTACTTCAATCATTGAGAAAGATACGGGGGTGTTTCCATGAGAAGTGGGACAAATTCTGTTTTTTGGGAACTGAATTTTTTTCAGCAGAATCATGGACTGGTACTGAAGTTGATGTCCTGATCACGAATCCGTGAGAATTTTGGGCCTATTTTGCTTCCTTATATTGTTTTTAGGAAAAATATACATATCCATCGCCCCTGGCGCGCAGTGTATATTACTCAGATTGACTCAAGAAGAGATTGAGACTCATTCTCGGTATATCTCACGATCGTGGAAATTACAGAATTCCACTACAATAATAACGGAAGATACGGGTGTGTTTTCATGGGAAGAGAGACAAATTCAGATTTTCAGAACCGAAAATTTTTCTGCAAAAATATGGAATGGTGCTAAAATTGATGGTGTGATCACGAATATGTGAGAGTTTCGAGCATATCTAGCCCCATTATATTATTTTTCGCAAAAATCAATATATCCATCGCCCCTGGCGCGCAGTGTATGTCACTCAAATTAACCTCAGAAGAGATTTGGACTCACACCTAAAGTCTATTTCAATCCGAGATTCAGCGCATATAAACAATGATCAGCGCGTGTTCGCCTCGTGGCTTGCCGGAATCTGCAATGGTATTGGTCAAACGACCATAAACTGCTACAGCTGCTCTTTGCTGTTTTGATGCAGGTGCGTACTCAGATTCAGTGCGAAGTGCATTGTCGTTAGATGTGTTGTTTGAATTGCAATGAAAATACCTTGTAGTTTGAATATTGTGTTTTATTTCGAAGTATATTATAACACTGTGCTTGCTCCTCGGGCATATACCGAAACTTTTAGTGTATTGTTTAGATACTTGTTCAGTGTATAAAAAAATATATCCAGGACACTTGAACATGTCTAGCACGGATACAGATGATGAGTCTACAGAAATGTGTTTGTCTCCTCCTAGGCAAAGGTCGAAAAAGTCTCATTTCGACATAAAAACCAAGGAAATGATTTTGAACGTCTATAAGCATGAGACTCAAGAAAATCGAACATCACTCAAAGATGAAATTGTAAACAAAGTGGCAAATAAAACAGGAGTGTGATGTCGCAGCGTTTACAAAATTATCAGAGAATATACCACTAACCATACATTTTCGGAGCCAAAAACCAACCAAAATCGTTAAAAAATTGTAGATTTGGTGGATGACTTTAATAGAAATGCAATCAGAAGAATAGTGCATCAATATTCCTTCAGAAACGAACTCCCTACTCTTGATAAGGCACTTAAAGACATAAATGACGCTCCAGACCTGCCGAGTTTCAAACATACCACATTGTATAGATGATTGAAAACATTATATTTCAAATATCAAAAACGAGGAAGAAATAGCTTGCTTATAGACAGGGATGAAATAGTACTATGGAGAAGAGAGTATTTACAAAAAATAAAATCCTTCAGGAATGAAAATAGAAAGATTTATTTTGTAGACGAGACTTGGGTAAATGCCGGACATACCAAATCAAAAATTTGGGTTGATAATTCTATCACTTCCTCAAGACGGGCACTTTTTGATGGACTTTCAACAGGATTAAAAAATCCATCAGGTGAATTATAGTAGTACTTATTATATTATTTACATTCATTTACTCTCGGCGAATGTATATTTTACAATTTTGGTATCCATTCGGCTGATTGAATAATATTTTGAAAATAAATGAAAGTACATTGTATCGGGACATCTGAAACAGTTGATATTCAGGCTTTTCGTTGCACGGCATTATTATGATGGCTGCGATATTGAGCTGGTAAATTTGTCTGGGTATATACTACAGCATAAAAAATGCTTTTAGGTAAAGGAAAAAGGCTGATAGTTTGCCACATTGGAAGAGATGACGGATTTGTTCCAGAGGCGCAGTGGGCTTTTGAATCCAAAAAAACCGGAGATTACCACGAGGAAATGGATGGAAAATCTTTTGAAAAGTGGTTTGAGAATATTTTGCCGAAACTTAATGATAACTGTATTGTTGTATTAGACGATGCCCCGTATCATTCTAGGAAACTGGAAAAAATTCCAACTACTGCAACAAGGAAATCAGATATCCAAGAAAAAATGCATTGATCACGTGCAGCAAAAAGTGGAGCAAAAAATGTGGAAATTAGACAATATTATAGAGCAACAAATTGAACAATTTGTAATAAATGTGAATGATAGTGACACGTCTTCTGACGAACTAGAATGGCAACAGTAACCATTAGATTAATTATATATGTACTTTTGCGTATTATGCAATTTTTTTTGGTATTAAGGTATTGCAAATTTATATCTCTAAAATTCTTAATTCAAATGCATTAAAACTACATTGCAATAACATTTTGTCCTCATTGCGGCCCTGGTCAAAAGTAACGTTCACGTGCGTTTGTGTACATTTACTGAATCTTGGATTGGAATATACTTTAGTATATCTAACGATCCTGAAAATTACAGAATTCTACTACAATAATTACGGAAAATACGGGGGCATTTCCATGGGAAGTGGGACAAATTCGGATTTTTCAGAACTGAAAATTTTTCAGCGATAATAAGGATAGGTACTGAAATTGATGTCCTGATCACGAATCCGTGAGAATTTTGAGCTTATCTTGCCCCTAATATTATTTTTCGCAAAAATCGGTGTATCCATCGCTCCTGGCGCGCAGTGTATGTCACTCAGGTCAACCCCATGAGAAAATTCAGACTCACTTCCCGTATATCTACCGATCGTGGAAGTTGAATTCCTCTGCCATGATTACGGAAGATACCGGGGTGTTACCATGAGAAGTGAGACACACTGTATAGTCGATGGCCTATTAGACGTTTCTGGAGAACGGGACACAGGATTATTTGGAAAATTCGATTTCTTGGGTAATTAGTTTGGCCCTATCGATCTGAAATATTTTCAGCGCTGCGGCGTTGCCGCTTACATTGAAAGTAGCAACAACTTTGATATTTTAATCGAGACACCCTGATAATATTGCAATTTTTGCTTTGCTATTGCTTCACGATCATTTTTCTAGAAAATTTTCCTATACTTATTTCAAGCGGTATTCGAAAAATTCATTGATTCCTTATTTTTTGGGCAAAACGTTTTTTACTGCAGTATTTGCCCAAGCAGCATTATAGTGACGGAAACAGATACTGCAACTTCGACTCGGTGGTTATCACGTAATCACCACTAAATTTACCATTATACAGTAAGAATAACTAAAATTGTATATGTGTATGGTTGTAGTCACGTAATTCCCATCTATGGTAGCCACTCCACAGTTCTATAACTTATTGGTGTCATTCGAGGTGTCTGAAACATTATGGCCACTGAGAAAATCACTTTAAAGGTTTTCAAACTCAAAAGTGGAAAATAACCGTTGCGGTAAACATCCTGTACCACTTAAATATCACTTGGAAGTCACAGTCACTTTCAAGAAAGAATCATAGTTTTGGTGACGTTTTGCTACCTTCCATAAAACCTTCAATGTGGCAGGCACTTGATTGTGAAGGTGATGGTTGCCACGTTCTTGCTATCTCCATAAGTGGTAACCACAGTTCGCATTTGATAAAAGTCCCTACAAATTGCAATAACCTTCAAAATTCACCATTCCGCGCGATGACAAAAGCTAACCTAAGTTTTCTCAAATTATTTTATTGTGGATTACAAAAAGATCGTTTTATCTGTTACGTGAAACTTGAATGATATTCATTCAATATGAAATGGGTTATGCGTTTTCAATAGACAATTTTCCTTAATTTCGAAGTGTTAAAAAGGTTAATTTTAATAGATCGGATCTCTGACTTGTGCTCCTGCTTACTATTCATACTTTAATTGTTAATTCTGTTTGCATAAATGCCATCATTTTCATTACTTGTTAATTGATCATTGTTACTTGATACTTGATAATTGTTGATTGGAGCTGCATAAATCCACTATACTTGCTACATGTCCTTTTTTATCAATTAATGAACGTGTAACCGCAATTTCGAAGTTATAACTTTGAAGTGGCAGGTTATAATAGCCCGACGTGTTCGCCCCTTTCAAGGGTATGGGACCTATTGTAATTTTTGGGAAATAACTTTGAAGTGGTGAGTCATGGGCCTGCGACGTGGGTGCCACTTTCCAGTGGTGGAAAAGTTAATAATTTAGTTCCACTTGGCACTTTATGATGGAAGGAGCTTTAGAGTGGTATATTTACACTTTCTGCCACTTCAAAGTTATATTCTGCAAAAGCCGCCATATTTACAGAAAATGCTGGGTCGCTATTATTAGAGAAATGATCGAAATATTAAATAAAGATTTATTTGTCATCAGCACTGCATCGAACGTAATAATTTGTTACGTAAGTATTTGTTTCAACTAACCAAGATTGATATAACAATGTTTGAGGGATTTAAGTACATAATTCCAGAGGCGAGTTATTTCCAAAATTATAATGTTCTCCATTCCACAGGATCGATCAAAATTTGTGATTTTACCTATAGATAAAAAAATGGTGAAATGTATTTTTTGTAATGGAACACCCTTTATATTATCAAATATCCTCAAAGATAATTGAAGTTGCTTTCAAATGATGTTTCATGTTCCCATACCTAATTAGTATGGGAGAGTACTGAACAGGTACCGAGAGATGTGCGATGTGCGTATTGATATTTCATCTTTTGGGAACAATAAATAGTTCAACATATTGTGTGTAGTTTTTATTCTGCATAATCAGAATAGTTACATTACCGAGTAAAAGGAATACACTCCAGTATGGATTCCAAAATAAAAGCAAGTTTCTATAAAAATCGAATTATTTTGCCATATTCTGTATTAAATATCATGTGATACGTCATTATGAAAATTCGACAATTAGAGCATCAATGATAGCGCGTTCACTACCAAAAATTTGATCATCAAAGAATCAAAATGGCAGGCAATAACTATTCAAACGAAGTTTTGATGAAATTCTTTATCTTCATGGTCAATGTGATCAAATTATAGCGAGAACATGCAGAAGGTTCAGTAGTGTATTGAAGTGTATGAATGATAGGATGACGAACTGATTGTGACAAGAATGATTAATATAAAGGGTATTCCAAACTCGATGGCCTAGTGGACTTTTCTGGAGATCTGAGATATAAATACTCAAAATTTTTAATCCCACGCTAAGAGACTGCGATCTAGGTCTTAAAAATTTTTTCACGGTTGTAGTATTGCCACATGTACTTATAACTAATATCAACTGTCGAATTTCAAATGGAACACCAAATACTTCACTGTTTTTTGGATTCCACTGACAAATACAAATGACTTTGACTGAACATGTCGTATACCTATCTCGACCGTTTATTGAATATTGGTTATCTCGTTATCTGTTACCCACAGAAGACTAGAATTTAACTTTTTCCCAGAAAACATTGAGTTATTTCAGTAACAGTGGATACGAAGATACTCAGTTTCCATTACATCGAAAGATCTGGAATAAAGTCCAAAAGTGCAGCAGAACCCGCAGTTTTCTTTATCAGAAAAAACTTCGAGACCTGTGGTTTCATCGCACTTTTGAAGATACAGCTAGAAAATGAATTTTTCTCTAACTCCCAGATGCAATTCCGTTTGGCATACAATGATAAAAAAAATATCTCAGGAAAATTTTTAAATATGATATGAGATATGAGTCATACTCGAAAAAAAAATTAAATTAGGGAGTGTTATCTGAAACTGAAATGATATTTACAGGATAATCTGAAAAATCATTTCTAACATTTCGACTTCATCAAAGTCTTCTTCCAATTCTGCCTCATAGGTATCAGTTGTAAACAAACTTTCTCGGATAAGTTCATCCAATTTATTCATTTATTCATTATCAGCTTCCGGATACAAACAGACTGCAGTCCACAACAGTATCCACTAAGTACATAAGAGTTTACATCGATAGTGGATCAAAATTGAGGATGCAACATACCTAACAATACTAATACAAATGAATACACATCGATTATCAATTTAGAGGAGAGATAGGTCCCTAATATGTTTCCGAAAACGCAAATATGTACAGTAAAACGGATCAATATCAGAATGAAGTGTGTTATAACATAGACACATCCTAGAGATTGGAGAATTCTGATACATATTAGTTCTAGGACAGCGTATACTTTTAGTACAAGAAAGGGAACCGAGGACAAAAGATCTAAAGAGTCAATCATACCATTAACTATTTTGAATAATATATAGAGATCGTTTTGCTTTCTTCTATTTTCAAGAGTAAGGAATTTTTATCGTTCAAGTGAACCCCAAGTGTCAGAAAGTTGGTAATTACCTGTTACTTTGAAATTCAGGTATCTAATGAATTTGTTTTTAATTCTTTCAAGTCTTGTTATATGAATAAAAACAGTCCTCGTTCCTAACCTCCAACTGTCTTATTAAATTTAGCACTAGTTCTTCGCTTACCGACTTGTCTGTAAGTGCTAAGTTCAGCTTTGTAGTTGTTTTGTTATGTCTTCGGAGCTTCTCCCTTTCTGCCTTGGAGTTTTCCATCGCCGAAAGTTCTGTCACGGTCGCAACAAATGTATTTCGGATGGAAAATGATAATATTCAGGAGAACTTTTGACGTGCTTTACTGACTTCTTCAAATCTTTCTCACCACTTGTTTATTTTATACATGGTGATGAGAACTATAATATAAAATCTATTGATATTCCTAACAGTAGTTTCCGTTTTTGTAGATAATCAGTCAGCCATCAAAATGGCATCAACCTTGGAAACCAAGAGAAGTGAACATATCGTTATGAAATATCCTTTCATTATAAATATTGTTTGTGACGGTACTGTTGAACTGAAATATACTCCTACAAGTAACAGATCGCGGAGATATGCTGACCAAACCTCTATACAAACAGACATTTTTGTAATTCATATCGAAAATTGGATTGATTAGAAACTGATTCTCATGAAAAATTGAAGAATTGTTCAATTATTATTTCAGATGATGTTTTCAATATTTTCGATCTTTGAGTTGGTTGGATTACGATGGATACATCATAATTAACTATTTTCTTTTCACGTTTTTGATTTAATGTTTCATATATGTTTCTGAGATTGATGATTTTTTGTGATTGAAGAATTGGGAGGTGGTGTTGGTAGGCAATTCTATTTCATTTGTAGCTCCAGGACTATAGATGAATGTGCATTGTTTTTGGTTAGTCATATAGTTGTTTGTCATAAAAATACAATAGTCAGTCTTCTTGTTATTCTGGTAGTGAATCATGTTACTAAACTGCTGTGCATTCATTACTCTGTAAACAAAACACTGTGACGTAGGTAGGTTAATCGAACTAATGTACAACAGTACGAGTGTTCTTGAAAATGTGTCGAAAGATTTTCGATCCTCCATCAAACGTACTCAGAATATTTTTTCATGCAAATTCCTAATTGTAATATGAAGTTTTGAATTTATATCAAAAACGTTTAGTTTCAATTGAATGATTCCACCTACCGTTGACTAGCTTCTTCTTGGACGATAGTTAAGTTGGTTACACAATGAATGTCATTTTATTACAAGCTTTTATTTAGTTTCACCTGTCCCGATGTTTGTCATCAAATCTTGCAACTTAAATTTGATCCACTTCCAGTTGCCCGATTAACGTGAAATTTGGCAGGTGTTCATAGTTCCGTTAGGGGGTCAAGAATTATGATTTTTGGAAAAACAAAAAAATGGCGTCTAAGATGGCGGCCGAGATTTGTGTTTAGGTCGGATTCGACTCAAAATTAGTATGTGGGGGTTTTCGGGGGGTCGTAGAATATGAATTTTTTCAAAATTCACAAATTAAGATGGCGGCCTAAGATGGCAAACGAGTTTGTTTTATGGTCCGATTCGACTCAAAATTAGTATGTGGGGGTTTTGGGGTCGGAGATTATGAATTTAGTCGAAGATCATTGTTTTTCTGTCAGAATTCATAAATTGAAGATGGGGTAGGAGTTAATCTTCAGATGGTCTCCTCATTGAAGAACTAGATAGCTCAGAACTTACAGGACAAAAATGTATAGATTAAGGTGTAATTACTAAAAAACACAAAATAAAATAATTATTAAAAAAACCTTTCTAAAGACAAGCTTTTATTCAAATGCGCTGAAAAGTTAGAAATAATAACTTTGGATGTGCGACGTAGGTTATTCTGTGAGTTATAGATTCAAAAGCTTGTCGCTTCTGTATTCGAACTGCGCGACAAGCTTTTGAATATATAACTCACGAAATAACCTACGTCGCACATCCAAAGCTATTATTTTTTACTTTTCAGGACATTTGAATAAGAGCTTGCCTTCAAAAAGGTTTTTTGATTAATTATTTTTGTATTAGGTATATCAAAAATCTTTATTGCTCAGATAACACAGGTGTTGCAAAAATAAATATTTTTTTAATACCTAATGTTCCGCATTGTAATCTAGTTCGCAAATTATTATACCGCCACCAATTGGTAAAATGAGTTGTCTGCCCGATTCGCAGAACTTTTTAAGGTAGAGTACAAATACAAAAATATTTTTCTTTTGATTTCACCCTCATTTTCGTGTTGCAGACGAGGTTGCAAATTAATGGAAACGTACGTCAGGACATCTCCATTTGCAACCATTATTTGAAACTTTTGTGATAATTCCAATACTCATTTTAATGAAAAATAACAATTTAATGAAAAGATATATTTTTCGTTTGCAAATTGATACTCTTGTCAAGAACATTATTTTAGTTATTTTATCGAGTTTGCAGAACTTTTGGAATTTTCATTGCAGAATTAGGACCAACAACATGTTTTTTTCGATAAAACAAACATTTCCGTTCTGGTTGAATGGTTGCAAATTTATCACATGATGTAAATTGCTATTTTTCAAACTTTGAAAGTTTGCAGAACTTTTCCGCGCTAATAATTTGAAAATTCATTGATTCCTGTTTTTCAACATCTTCCGTACAGAAAAAAACGTTGCTAAATCAGACTAAATATCATATGAAAATCCTTTTCACTCTACTGAAGTTTTGAAGCTTTTGTAATTATCATTAAATTTTGGGAACATCATGTCTATCGCTACTGGCCTAATAGTATAGATTGGAGTTATTGATAATATGTGGGATTCAAAAATGTCTTTCTAATAGAAATAGAAACACGAAACAGGTGGGATGGCGAGTCTGTTGATTTCAGATTATATAATATTGTACTATATTTAAATTTAGGAACTCAAAATCTCACCCTCTTTCATTTAACATCCCACTCGATACGATACCGAAAAAACGGAGACCCCCAGTTTTTTCATGTACAATCCGCCATTTTGATTTCATTCGTATAAAATGTAGCCTATGTTACCCAGACCATAATAACGAATCGGTTGACATCTCATTCTTCGAAATCGGATGAGTTGGTTAGGCTCTACGGTGGAACATACGTAAATACAAACATACAAGGACCGCTAAAATCATTACCCTTTCTTTTCGGCTGTGCCGTAGTAGTCGGCTGAAAAAATACATAATGCCCTCACAATCTTTTCTCAATCATTGTTCATGAGTCTCACTAAAATAGTTTGTAATAGTACCTAGTAGTATCATTAGAAAGATTTGTTTTCCATTCATTATCGATTCTGTTCTCGCCAATTCGACTCGATTTACTCTCTTTCTCTTCATCAGGTAAGTCCGCGCACATGTATGGATAATGTTTTCTTTCGCAAATCAAGCACTTTAGCATACATCTACAATTAATACTAGTATGATTGATTTTTGAGCAAAAAAAAAAACAAGCTTTTTTACTCGTTAACTTTTCTTTGCTTCCTTCCGAAGAGAGAGTCTGTGCTTTCATACAATCTTCGCTGGCATGTGATTTATTGCAAAATAGATAAATTTGAACATACCTACAATACATATTTGGCCTCCATTTTCAGTTAACCAACGAATAATTACAAATATCATACGACGAGTACAAAAACAATGAGTCATATTCAAGTAAAAACAATTGGAATTTCGATATGAAATTATTTGTCAAAATAATTAATCAAACAAAAATGTTACAATTATTATCAACATTCTCTAGAAATAGAAATGATTTTCACCTTGAAAATATTCGAACAACGCTCTGAATAATCTATTGAACAGATAAATTCGATGCAAAACAAATATGGTAATTAAACGACACCTAATCACAATTATTTATGAAGGAAGCAAGGACAAGGACAGGGACATTTCTTAAACTTCCGATAGGTACCAATATTAAATGTTGCTAGAAGGTCACTTCTTTCGGGATTATAATGAACTGAGTAGAAGTCATTGGGTCAAATATGTATAACAATTATTGCTGCACATTTTTGTAGTTATAAGTTTTTGCTTATAAAAATTGTATCTTTTCGGATGTGCCGTAGTAGTCGGCTAAAAAAATACATAATGCCCTTACAATCTTTTCTTTATCATTGTTCATGAGTCTCACTAAAATAGTTTGTTATAGTACCTAGTAGTATCATTAGAAATATTTGTTGTCAATCCATTATCGATTCTGTTCTCGCCAATTCGACTCGATTTACTCTCTTTCTCTTCATCAAGTAAGTCCGTGCACATGTATGGATAATGTTTTCTTTTGCAAATCAAGCACTTCAGCATACATCTACAATTAATACTAGTATGATTCATTTTTGAGTAAAAAAAACAAGCTTTTTTACTCGTTAACTTTTCTTTGCTTCCTTCCGAAGAGAGAGAGTCTGTGCTTTCATACAATCTTGGCTGGCATGTGATTTATTGCAGAATAAATGAATTGGAACATACTCACAATACATATTTGACCTTCATTTTCAGTTAACCAACGAATAATTACAAATATCATACGATGAGTATAGAAACAATTAGTCATATTCAAGTTAAAACAATTGGAATTTCGATATGAAATTATTTGTCAAAATAATTGAACAAACAAAAATGTTACAATTATTATTAACATTCTCTAGAAAAAAAAATGATTTCACCTTGGAAATATTCGAAGAACGCTCTGAATAATCTATCGAACAGATAAATTCGATGCAAAACAAATATGGTAATTAAACGACACCTAATCACAATTATTTATGAAGGAAGCAAGGACAAGGACAGGTACAAGAGATACCAATATTAAATGTTGCTAGAAAGTCCCTTTTTTCGGGATTATAATGAACTGAGTAGAAGTCATTGGGTCAAATATGTATAACAATTATTGCTACCCATTTTTGTAGTTATAGTTCTAAAGTTTTTGCTTATAATAGTTGTATCTTCTGAGGTATTTATTGAAAACTGAGAAATAGATACTTCTGTGTCGATGGTAGAAATGTTTTTGAAAAAAAAATGAGGTGAAGTTCTTCGAAATAAAACTTTTGAAAATGCACATACATAGACAAGTACAATATCTTTAAAGGCGGGTACCTCTTATCGTTTTTTTTTGGAACATCGATGTTTTACAATTACTTACTATGGAAAAGAAAGCTGAAAAATAAAATTATTTAAACCTCGATAAATTATAGTGGAGGCAAATATGGCCCGGCGGGTAATATGGCCCTAGCGCAAAAACTAAAGCATTTATCAGCGATCTGGCACTGTCAGATAACTGCCTGTATACGTCATTACCAACGATTGTTTGAGCGACCATTAGGAAATATATATGTATATATATATATATATATATATATATATATATATATATATATATATATATATATATATATATATATATATATATATATATATATATATATATATATATATATATATATATATATATATATATATATATATATATATATATATATATATATATATATATATATATATATATATATATATATATATATATATATATATATATATATATATATATATATATATATATATATATATATTTATATATAAATATATATATATATACAGTGTGACCCATTTAAAATGGAACCACCCCTGTAGAATACGCATTTTTCAGTCAATCTCAAAAATATTTTTTTCTAATATCAAGCATCAAAAACTGTATCTTGACACAAATTTTCATAACTTTAATTTCATTTCCAAGGTACTCTATGGTTTTTTTTCTTTGTCAAAAACGGCAAAAGTTTATTAGGCATTTTTTTCCAAATTTGACTACACCACTGGATTCGTAGTCGTTATAAATGGAAACCATCAAAATTTCATAAAAAATATTGGTTAACAACGAAGTTACAACAACTTTAATTTTGGAAACAAAGTATTTGATTATAATTTTCATTTAGATTGCAGACATATTTGAAATCTGGCAACACTGCCGATACAAAGTAGAGCACAAGTGAATTTGTACAGCGAAAATCCGAAGTCAATAGCTCATTCCGTTCAACAGTTATAACTACTGAAATTATGGTAATGTGAGCGATTTGTTGTGTACTAAATCACAGCCTACTATTGATTTAGTACAATACCTATGCCCAATGTATTAGTTCAGCTTTCCTCAAATTATTGATACCTTCTCTGAAAGCTTGTTCCAGTTGAGTTTTGCAGAATAAAAAAGGAACATTTTTTTGTCCTGCTTTCTGTTTTATTATTGAATAAATAATTTTTATACTTTAAAACTTGATTCGGTTCATTTCGTTTTTATCGGCTATTGAAAACTACATAACTTGAAAATGAATTTTTAATTTTCTGTTATTTTCGATTACACTTATAACCTTAACTCAAATAAGTGATTTTAAGGGAATATTATTCACAAATCCAGTGGCGTAGTTAGATTTTTATTACAAAATCGCTTCCACCAGAAATCGCACACATTACCATACTTTCAGGAGTTATAACTGTAGAACGGAATGAGCTATCGACTTCGGATTTTTGCTGTACAAATTCACTGGTGTTTTACTTCGTATCGGCAGTGTTGCCAGATTTTGAATATGTCTATAATCCAAATGAAAATTAATATCAAATAATTTGTTTCCAAAATTAAAGTTGTTGTAACTTCGTTGTTAACCAATATTTTTCTATGAAATTTTCATGGTTTCCATTTATAACGACTACGAATCCAGTGGTGTTGTCAAATTTCAAAACAAAAATTGCCTAATGAACTTTTGCCGTTTTTAACGAAGAAAAAAAAACATAGAGTTATGAAAATTTGTGTCAAGATACAGTTTTTGATGCTTAATTTTCAAAAATGATATTTTTGAGAATGACTGAAAAATGCATATTTTACAGGGGTGGTTCCATTTGAAATGGGTCACACTGTATATATATATATGTTTTTCTTTTGAAATTTTTACGTTAAGTTCTCAAGTCAGAATGAAATACAAACATTGTATTATCTACCAAAACTGTTTCTCAGTTTCCAAAATTTGGAATATTTCCAAAAAAAAGTATTTTCTTCGAATTTTCAACCACTATAATTCATTATAAAACGGCATTATACACTCATCATTCACGGTGTGATAGAACTTAGATAACATCCGGTCTATATGTATATACCGGGTGACAAGGGGACTTGGGCCATGCCTATATCTCCTTCACTTATCAACCGATTCCGATGGTATTTTGTACATAGATATGAGACACAATTTTGGATTGACATACATATGGAAACAAAATGACCGAATTTTGGTTTCGCCAGAATAGCCACCAACTTCGATTTTTCAAATGGAACACCCAGTATGTTTGATGTTTTTAGGATTGTACGGCCCAAATTACATACGACAATGTTACCAAATTTTCATTTTACAATTGGAAAACAAATATTTCTCAATTTTCTTTTAGCCCAGGAGGCCTTGATCATGTAAAAATCTATACTAATTTACATCAGTAGCTCATAGTAGTAGTGATTCCATCGATGAGATCAATAACAAATTCTTCAGCAGGAATTGAAATTTTCTGGTACATACCGATTCGATAGAGAATTTTATCACCAATTCAACGATATACATTATGTACCACTTCCTTTCTGTTCAAAACTAAAAACGACCAATTATTGAATTTGTACAATATTTTATACGATGCCTACAAATTCCAATGAGTAATCCTTTTAGGTTTGATGAAATGAAAGATAGACGTGGAATCATGGAAAACAGTAGGTGATCAATGTCATGTCAAAAGTGAAATACCAATATTACTTGTCATCCCCTGTCATTTGTATTTTTTTTTATGGAAAATAATAATCGTTGAAAAGGGAAACATTCTCAATTGAATATTGATAGAAAGATTTTTCTGTGAATTGAAAAATCCACGATTAAAATGAAGTTATTTTTTGTGAATGTCTAACAGAAAACAACTACTTCCCCGGCTAAAGCCACGCTGGACATTGAACTACATCTGATAGATATTCTGAAAAGGCCCTAACTCGAAAGAAAAAATCTGAAATTGAAAATTTGCATTTTCATTCAGATAGTTATTTGATTTTCTATTCCAGTCTTAATTAAGAACTCATAAAGATGAATGAGACAAAGAAGAATGTTTTCCAAAAGAGAGTACTCACCAGAAATCATTCATAACATTGACGCAGGAGAGACATCGCATTCACTAGGTCTTCAATACATTTTTGTCGACGAAAATATATTTCACGCTTCCACGATCATCAGGAAGACCGGAAGAAATGGGAAACACATTTTCAAGAAGCAATCTCACTTTGCAAAGATGGAAAAAGTTAGAATCATTTCTTTTGGAGAGACACTTTGAAATTAGTGTTTTCTGAACAAATCGATATGATATTGATATACGGAGAATGTCAGAAGAACGCTGTCAATGTAAGTATACTATACGCTGTACGTTATCCGTTAGGACGGCACCTATTGAAGACCTATTTCAGGAAATTGGAAATGATGCTAAGGAAAGAACTAGCTGATCGAATTCATATCCACTTCATCGTCAGTCAAGAAGCGGAAACTAATGTTTTAGCATATGTTCATTTTTCTCCATCTGCCTCACTGCGAGAATTGGAAATTGAATATGAGATCAGCAAGGAAAGGGCCAGAAAAGTATTGAAAAAACATAAATATCGCTCCTGTTAATACAGTTTGCATCAGCATCTATATGAAAATGACCCAGTACGGAGACTAACTTACTGAAATTGGCTTTTGCGTCATCATAATTTGAATAATGGTTTTTGTCTCGAATATTCTGTTTACAGATGAGTCTAGATTCACGAATGATGGTATGTTCGATGGAAATAATAAAAAGTATTGGGCTTAAGAAAATCCTAGGTTGCTGAGAGAAGGTGATTTTCAAGACAGATTCGGATTGAACGTCTGGGTAGGAATCATAGGGACAAAAATCATTGGACCAATTCTTTTCGACAGGCCTTTGACGGGCCAAAGATATCTACAATTCGTAGAGAACGATATTAAAAATAAAATGAAGGAAAAATATGTTTTTCAGCAGGATGATGCAGGACCACATAATGCTAATATTGTTCGGAAATACCTTAGTGCCAGCCAACTCGCCCGATTTAACCCCTATTGATTTTCATTTATGGGGTCAAATGAAATCCAAAGTATACTCGAGGAGACCAACTTCTTTGGAGGACTTGAGAGATAGAGTTGAGCGCGCATTTCAGGAAATTCCTGCTCACAACTGATAAATGTGATGAGGGGTACAATAAATAGAACTAGTCTATGTGTTAGGGAAAACGGGCAACATTTCGAACATATCATTGGTCATTAATAAATAAAATTACTTTTCGAGGGTTGTGAATCTCTTCTATTGAAAACAGGATAATGGTGAAGAAGGAAACATTCTCAATTGAATATCGATAGAAAGATTTTTCTGTGAATTGAAAAATCCACGATTAAAATGAAGTTATTTTTTGTGAATGTCTAACAGAAAACAACTACTTCCCCGGCTAATATCTATCAGATGTAGTTCAATGTCCAGCGTGGCTTTAGCCGGAAAAGTAGTTGTCTTCTGTTAGACATTCACGAAAAATAACTTCATTTCAATCGTGGATTTTTCAATTCACAGAAAAATCATTCTATCGATATTCAATTGAGAATGTTTCCCTTTTCAACATGAATACCCCACAAGAGGTTATCTTGACGATGGAAGATAGTGACTAAGGTTTATCTTTCAGTCGCAGATGATTCCACATCTGATTTTATTAACATCCTGTTTATATTTTCAACAAATCCATCTATCATACCCCATGACAGGTTTCAATGTCAAAAAACACAAATTTTAAAGTGTCTCTCCATAAGGAATGATTCTAACTTTTTCCATCTTTGCAAAGTGAGATTGCTTCTTGAAAATGTGTTTTTCATTTCTTCCGGTCTTCCTGATGATCGTGGAAGCGTGAAATAGATTTTCGTCGACAAAAATGTATTGAAGACCTAGTGAATGTGATGTCTCTCCTGCGTCAATGTTACGAATGATTTCTGGTGAGTACTCTTTTTTGGAAAACATTCTTCTTTGCCTCATTCATCTTTATGAGTTTCTATTGAGACTGGAATAGAAAATCAAATAACTATCTGAATGAAAATGCAAATTTTCAATTTAAGATTGTTTCTTTTGAGTTAGGGCCTTTTCAGAATATCTATAAGATGTAGTTCAATGTCCAGCGTGGCTTTAGCCGGGAAAGTAGTTGTTTTATGTTAGACATTCACAAAAAATAACTTCATTTTAATCGTGGATTTTACAATTCACAGAAAAATCTTTCTATCGATATTCAATTGAGAATGTTTCCCTTTTCAACATGAATACCCCACAAGAGGTTATCTTGACGATGGAAGATAGTGACTAAGGTTTATCTTTCAGTCGCAGATGATTCCACATCTGATTTTATGAACATCCTGTTTATATTTTCAACAAATCAATCTATCATACCCCATGACAGGTTTCAATGTCAAAAAACACTAATTTTAAAGTGTCTCTCCATAAGGAATGATTCTAACTTTTTCCATCTTTGCAAAGTGAGATTGCTTCTTGAAAATGTGTTTCCTATTTCTTCCGGTCTTCCTGATGATCGTGGAAGCGTGAAATAGATTTTCGTCGACAAAAATGTATGGAAGCGTGAAATAGATTTTCGTCGACAAAAATGTATTGAAGACCTAGTGAATGTGATGTCTCTCCTGCGTCAATGTTACGAATGATTTCTGGTGAGAACTCTCTTTTGGAAAACATTCTTCTTTGCCTCATTCATCTTTATGCGTTCCTAATTAAGACTGGAATAGAAAATCAAATAACTATCTGAATGAAAATGCTAATTTTCAATCTCAGATTGTTTCTATTGAGTTAGGGCCTTTTCAGAATATCTATCAGATGTAGTTCAATGTCCAGCGTGGCTTTAGTTGGGGAAGTAGTTGTTTTCTGTTAGACATTCACAAAAAATAACTTCATTTTAATCGTGGATTTTACAATTCACAGAAAAATCTTTCTATCGATATTCAATTGAGAATGTTTCCCTTTTCAACATGAATACCCCACAAGAGGTTATCTTGACGATGGAAGATAGTGACTAAGGTTTATCTTTCAGTCGCAGATGATTCCACATCTGATTTTATGAACATCCTGTTTATATTTTCAACAAATCAATCTATCATACCCCATGACAGGTTTCAATGTCAAAAAATACTAATTTTAAAGTGTCTCTCCATAAGGAATGATTCTAACTTTTTCCATCTTTGCAAAGTGAGATTGCTTCTTGAAAATGTGTTTCCTATTTCTTCCGGTCTTCCTGATGATCGTGGAAGCGTGAAATAGATTTTCGTCGACAAAAATGTATGGAAGCGTGAAATAGATTTTCGTCGACAAAAATGTATTGAAGACCTAGTGAATGTGATGTCTCTCCTGCGTCAATGTTACGAATGATTTCTGGTGAGAACTCTCTTTTGGAAAACATTCTTCTTTGCCTCATTCATCTTTATGCGTTCCTAATTAAGACTGGAATAGAAAATCAAATAACTATCTGAATGAAAATGCTAATTTTCAATCTCAGATTGTTTCTATTGAGTTAGGGCCTTTTCAGAATATCTATCAGATGTAGTTCAATGTCCAGCGTGGCTTTAGTTGGGGAAGTAGTTGTTTTCTGTTAGACATTCACAAAAAATAACTTCATTTTAATCGTGGATTTTACAATTCACAGAAAAATCTTTCTATCGATATTCAATTGAGAATGTTTCCCTTTTCAACATGAATACCCCACAAGAGGTTATCTTGACGATGGAAGATAGTGACTAAGGTTTATCTTTCAGTCGCAGATGATTCCACATCTGATTTTATGAACATCCTGTTTATATTTTCAACAAATCAATCTATCATACCCCATGACAGGTTTCAATGTCAAAAAACACTAATTTTAAAGTGTCTCTCCATAAGGAATGATTCTAACTTTTTCCATCTTTGCACAGTGAGATTGCTTCTTGGAAATGTGTTTCCTATTTCTTTCGGTCTTCCTGATGATCGTGGAAGCGTGAAATAGATTTTCGTCGACAAAAATGTATTGAAGACCTAGTGAATGTGATGTCTCTCCTGCGTCAATGTTACGAATGATTTCTGGTGAGAACTCTCTTTTGGAAAACATTCTTCTTTGCCTCATTCATCTTTATGCGTTCCTAATCAAGACTGGAATAGAAAATCAAATAACTATCTGAATGAAAATGCAAATTTTCAATCTCAGATTGTTTCTTTTGAGTTAGGGCCTTTTCAGAATATCTATCAGATGTAGTTCAATGTCCAGCATGGCTTTAGCCGGGGAAGTAGTTGTTTTCTGTTAGACATTCACAAAAAATAACTTCATTTTAATCGTGGATTTTTCAATTCACAGAAAAATCTTTCTATCGATATTCAATTGAGAATGTTTCCCTTTTCAACATGAATACCCCACAAGAGGTTATCTTGACGATGGAAGATAGTGACTAAGGTTTATCTTTCAGTCGCAGATGATTCCACATCTGAGTTTATGAACATCCTGTTTATATTTTCAACAAATCAAGGATAATGGTATTTTGAATAATAATTTGTAGGTTGAATGTTTCACTGTTTCAGTCATTAGATTTATTCAAACAGTTTGATTTAATTGAAGTTGTATTTTCTGTAATGGGTTCATGATCATTACATATTGTCAAGTAGATTATTTTTAGTTATTCATTCTTACCATTCTGAAGTGAAGTTTGGAAGAATGAATAGTTGTCATGTTATCTACCAATTTTTTCAGTTTGATTTCTTTTTGTTAGATGGCTCTCTACGTTTTGAACAAAAAGAAAGTGGTACATAATGTATATCGTTGAATTGGTAATTGAATTCTCTATCAAATGGCGAAATGGCCCTCGGTAGAAACCATTAAACAAAAACTATGTTTTCGTTAGAAACGCGTTCAGAAAATTTCAATTCCTGCTGTAAAAAAAATTAGGATTTATTTTTATCAATTGTAAAATGAAAATTTGGTAACTTTGTTGTATGTAATTTGTGCCGTGAAATCCGAAAAATATACAAGGTGTTCTATTTGAAAAATCGAAGTTGGTGGCTATCCTGGCGGAGCCGGAAGTCGGCCATTCTGTTTTCATTCGTTTGTCAATCCGAAATTGTGTCTCATATCTTCGTACAAGATTACATTCAAATCGGATGATGAGTGAAGGAGAAATAGGCATGGCCATAAGCCCATTGTCACCCGGTATATTAATAGATGCGTACTCAGAAACTGGATCATCTCCTGGACCAATTTCCGGATCCTGGTGCATGTCATATTCTTACATGACATTTGTCAAATTTTCGAACTAATTTGAAAGCTTTGTATTATACGTGGATTTATTGGATGAATTGTTTGAAATTACTACTTTAGAGCTTTAATGATGAGCGAGATTCACCAAAGAGTTAGTTAAATTATCCTTGAAGGCTAGCAATGCCAGGAATAGTTCATTTCTCTGCCTTTTGGTGGCCGAGAGATGTTCGTTGGTTCAATCGCCGTTTTCTTTCATTTTTTTTTTTTTTTTTTTATGTTCTGGTTCCCACGAGAAGGGATATCCTGTAATGTTCAGAGAACATCGTGGGAACCAAGGGAAAGAAGGTAGGAGTTGGTGTTCTTCTTAAATTTCTGGAGGTTGTATGCCTCGGGGAACACTTCCCTAGGCAATGAGTTCCAAAGCCTCGCTGTTCGTTGGATGAACGAGTCTTTGGAAAGTGATGCTCTGCAGGACCACGAAGGGATGTGATGACTGAACTTGACGAGTTAATCTCGAAGAGACTGCCAAAGCAGGAACGATTGTTGATATTTCAGAAGAGCATCGCCCATGAAAATATCTATAAAATAGAGACAAATCGCCAACTTTTCTACGGTGTTCCAGACAAGTGAGCGAGTTTGTAAGCGAGGCATCACCGATGAGACGAATTGCCCTTTTTTGGACAGAATCCAATAGCCTCAGGATATGTTTAGGTGCCGCGCTCCAAATATGGGAACAGTATTCCAGGACAGGTCGGATCTGTGCCTTATAGATCATAAGCAGCTGAGTGGGGTGAAATAGCTCTTGGCACGAAACAAAACCAAGTTTTGGGATGCACTTTGGCAATGGACCTCACGTGATTTTCCCAGGAAAGGTTATTGCTGATAGTAATACCAAGCATCGATATGGATGACTTCAGTGGTATGGTTACTCCTGACAAAGTTATGTTAGGCACAGTGAGATCGGCTTTTCTAGAGAAAAGACATGCTTGTGTTTTGTTTGCATTGAATTCTACCAAGTTATTAGATCCCCACTCGAGAATTGTTGCTAAGTCCATATTTATATTATTAACATTTCTTCCTCGTTCATTTCTGGTTTCACGGGCTGATATAGGGGCCCTGGAAGAGAAAGCGGTATGGAGGGTACTATCATCGGCAAAGCTGTGTACTGGACATGAAGTTGCTTTCAACAGGTCGTTGATGTGAAGTAGAAATAGTGTTGGTGCGAGAATAGATCCTTGCGGAACACCAGCATTTATGAGTAGAGTGTCAGATGAAGCTCCATCGACCACTACATGGAGAGACCTGTTTGAGAGAAAACTAGCAAGCAGAGAACACAGCTGAGGGGGCAAGCCATAAGACGGAAGCTTGGCGAGGAGTCCCTGGTGCCAAACTCGATCGAACGCCTTGGAGATATCTAATGCCACAGCTAAAGTTTCTCCATACTTTTCAATAGATAGCTGCCATATATGTGAGACGTAAGCGAGCAGGTCACCAGTTGATCTCTTATGGCGGAAGCCATATTGCCTATCGTTGACAATTCCTGAGTCTTCCAGATATTTCATGAGCTCGATGTTGATGGCTTTTTCCATGACCTTTGAACCTGCCGAAACTACCCAGCAATTTTTATTCATTCATTTATTTATTGCAATACATCTTCCAAACAGAACAATTTCTGGTATAAAGGAAGTTAATTGATTGATTACAATTATACATTTCAACCATTTTACAACTGTAATTGGTAATAATATCTATTCAAATCTTAACTAAATGTACCCCTATATATATAAATATATATATATATATATATATATATATATATATATATATATATACATATATACATACAGGGTGGCCCATCGAGAACGTACCGCAAGGCATTACAGGGTGGGAAAGAATGTTTCGGCAAAATCCAAAAACACTTCAAAATTGTTTGTCAGGGGGACACATTTTGACGCAAAAACCATAGTTAAACCTTCAACCCCCTAAGTAGGGGTTTCATCCCAAACATTTTCTCAAACGGAAAGGGGGGTCAAGTGATACCTCGTCAGAGGAAGCTTGTCATTCCCTATACAGCGCTGCTTAGTTTTTGGAAATCGATCCACTCTTTTAGAAAATATGGAGCGTTCAAACTCCAACAATAATGTGTGACGAGAAATGCAAAAATCAATGCAATTGTACTTCAAAACATATTCATTAGTCAAGTACATGCTCGAGTTGCTTTCCGCCAACCTGCGTACAGTGGAACAAGTTATTTTCAAACCGTTGTCGTACATTCTGGAGCATTTGCGGTGCCACTTCGCGACATACGTTAATAATTCTTCTTTGCAACTCTATTAATGTGTCCGGGGTGTTTTTTAAACAAGGCTTCTTAGGTGTCCCCACAAAAAAAACGAAAGACAAAAGTCGGGTGTCCGAGGTGGCCATTCAATTGTGCCCCGTCGTCCTATCCATCGTCCTGGAAACGTGTCATTTAAATAATTGCGTACATTTTGGGAGTAATGCTGAGGAGCTCCATCTTGTTGGAACATCAGTTCCCGTGCATTGTATGCGGGATCGCTCTCAATGATATTTTTTAGAGCTGGGTCAATGGCATTTTGTAGTAAATCCAAGTACATATCGCCTGTTGAATTTCCAGGAAGGAAAAAAGGTCCTACAATGGAATTTTCAAAAATACCAGACCACACATTTAACGTCTGCGTGTGTGACTCGTGGAAAATCCTTGGATTGGTGTCAGCCCAGTAACGGCAATTGTGGCGATTCACTAAACCATTTAGGAAGGAAGAACTTCCGTCCGAAAAACACACATTAAATAGGAAATTACCATTGTTTAACGCTCGCTCACTCATAACTTCGCAAAATTGCAAGCGACGATCAAAGTCGTCTTCATTTAGTTCGTGCACTAAGCGAATTTTATAAGGATGGAATTTGTATTTTTTTAATACCCGTTGGATACTAGTACGAGACACACCCGTCGTAATGGCCAATTGTCTTGTACTTAGCGTACAATATACTGCAACTTGCCCTAATACTGCTATATCCTTAGGTTCATTTAGTACTCGATTCTCAAGCTGCCTCTTTTTGTTATGAACCGAACCTGTTTCGCGAAATTTTGTCACCAATTCGCGAACAATTTTTCCAGAGGTATGTTGGTCAGGTTGCGTTGGTTAAACAACCCCGCGACCCGATTTCCACAATCACCGTTTCTGAAAAAAAGCCCAATCATTTCCACTCTTTCTGCAATTTAATACACCATAATGATAAATGTTAAAGTCAACAATTTTAATACACGTTAACCACGACAGGTATCTAGCAACTACTTGACATAATTTAAACGTGCAGTAAAAAACCCGATAATTTTTTAATCACTAAAATGAGCTGAAAAAATCTGCAAATCGGCAGAAACAGCAAATTCATCTGGAGGAATTTATTTCAATAATACCTACGATGAGTTTCAAAGTATAATTGAATCGATTTTTGCATTCATCATCACACATTATTGTTGGAGATTGAACGCTCCATATTTTCTAAAAGAGTGGATCGATTTTCTAAAACTAAGCAGCACTGTATAGGGAATGACAACCCCCTTCTACTGACGTATCACTTGAGCCCCCTTCCCATTTGAAAATTTTTTTGGGATGACACCCCTATTTAGGGGGTTGAAGGTTTTACTATGCTTTTTGCGTCAAAATGTTTCCCCCTAACAAACAATCTTGACGTGTTTTTGGATTTTGCCAAAACATTCATTCCCACCCTGTAATGCCTTGCGGTGCGTTTCCGATGGGCCACCCTGTATATATATATATATATATATATATATATATATATATATATATATATATATATATATATTTATTCATATCTTCAAATGAAAATTTAAACAAACATAAATATACAATATACATATACATATTGTATACATATATGTATTGTTGAACATGCTTATAACAGCATACTTTGTTCGAATTTTTTTGAGAATATTGTCATTGATTTCAATTCTTTTAGATCATTTGAAAGTTTGTTATGAGTTGTTTCCATTGAACTAGATATTGGATTGTTTTTTCCTTCATTTGAATGAATATTATGTAAGTGGATATTATCTGCATTTCTAATAATATGATCGTGTAGTTTTGAATTTTCTTCAAATGGAATATACATTTTTTTGAAAATTGTTTTTGAGTTTGTATGCAAATTTTTCTTTCTTAAATTTGATTAGATTTTCTTATGTCAAATTATCAGTATTTTTGTATAATTCTCACGAAGGTGTTTCGCAGGGTTTTTTGAAAATAATTTAACTTGCTTTATTCATAAGACGATAAATTATACCTTTTTGTTTTTTACTACAGGATGACCATATTGTTATTAGATATCTGATATGAGAAAGAATATGGCCATTGTATATTAATGTTTGGATATGAGTATTCAGAAATGCAACTCTTCTAATTGCTCCAATCAGAGGGATAATTGATTTTTTGAGTTTATTTACATGACTTTCAAAATTTAGATTTTTATCTATAATCAGACCTATATATTTGTGTTTTTCAACTTCAGTTATAATTTTATTCTTTAATGTCACTTTTACTTTTATTGGCTTCATATTTTTTTGTTTGAAAAGCAGGAGAACAGTTTTTTCTAAATTGATTGTTAGGTTTAGATCATCCAACCATTTTTCAATTAATTTCATATCTTTTTCTATATTTTTCTCTCAGTATCGTCTGCGAAAGAAAAATATTTTCCTACAAAATTTATTTTAGTTATGCTATTCACATAAATCAAATAAATTAGTGGGGCCGATACCGAACCTTGTGGGACTCCAATTGTGCATTGTTTTTCAATTAAACTTTCATTTACATTCATAATTAAATATTGGATACGATTTTCAGAATAATTTTGAAAAAGTTTATAAGAGCAGCCTCTTATTCCCAAATTATTCAGAATATTTAATGAAAATGTATGATTGACTGTATCAAAAGCTTTTTTGATATCTGAAAAAATTGCAGCTCCATGATTGCACTCATCTAAAGTTTATATATATATATATATATATATATATATATATATATATATATATATATATATATATATATTATATATATATATATATATATATATATATATATATATATATATATATATATATATATATATATATATATATCATGTATGAGATCAGTTAATGAGATTGGTATTAGAATTTGGTATGAAAAATACTGAAATTTATCAAAGCCAGTATTATCATTTATGAATTGGATCAGTATTTTCAATACTTTCTCGAAAATTTTTGAAAAAATATTTTATTAAAGAGTTTCAATATGGTTCTTTTGAGGTAATGTAGAAAGACGCCATTTTCAATACAAGAAATAGGTACTTTTAGTGACCAAAAAGTTTTCACTTCAAAATTCACATACCAAAAAATTGGGGTATTTCACAACTCCTAAAACAGCCTACAGAAATTGTGGAGATTCAAACTTCAAAATATAAAAAAAGATTTCGAAGAAAACAGCAGCGCCATGTATTTCCAAAATTTATCATTTCCAGTCCCTCTCTCATATTTTTTTACAGTTATTTTAACACCATCCTTCATATTCCTAAAATATGTTCATCTTTATCCAATATGTGAAGTATTATAACACAGTACCTACACCTAACTAGGAATATTTCTACTCACTTTTTATTTTTCTTGAATTAATACTTGTATTTTTTAGTTGGACTGCATTTCACTGTCCGACTACTTCAGCGGCGGATATCGGTTCTCTCGAAAGGTTGCCAACCATTATCTTAACACTTAATATTTGAACTGTATTTTCAACAATTCAACATGATTTCTAGAAACGAGTGGTACTGCTATCACTCTCAACGACTATCGCATATTATACTTTTCATATAAACAACACCGAGTGTCGCAAACAAAACTGGTTCTCCTAACGAACCTTGGTCTGCATTATTTGAAGAATCGTACGAAATAGAAATTTGAAATATTGCGGATTTGAGTTTTCTCGTATGGTCATTTCAATTGAGGTATTGTCAACTTCCGATCATTTTTAACCGACGAAACCAAAAAGGAGGAGGTTCTCTAGTCGACGCGTATATTTTATTTTTTTATTTTTTTGTATGTATGATCATGCATAACTTTTTACTGAGACGTCCTATTCCGATAAATCTTTCTTCAGTGGCTAGAGTGTACTTCGAAGTTGGTCTCATCTAAATTTAAAATATGAAATCCACCCTTAAGGGTAGCAAAATGAAGAATATTGATCACTCACCCTCTGAATTCTGCTCCGTTAACCGATTCTATCAGCTATAACTTTGTACTGGGATATTCGATTTGGATGATTCTTCTTTCATCAGATAGGGTATCCCTCATAGTTGATCATAATTGGATTTCGAATGAAATTATCCATCCTTACGGGTAGAAAAATAGGGGATAATTGATTTTTCACTTGTTAACATTGGCACACATATGTAGTTGACAATGACAGATCGTTAGTGTCATTAACACAATAAATATATTCTTTGAGAGGATGGAATGATATACGGAGTAATGAAATAAACTAACCAGAACAACAAATATAATTCATATTACAACAAATAGTAAAAGTAGATAATCATACTATTTAGGTAACTGGTACTAGTTGAAGTAAGGTGGGTAAGTGAGTATTTTGGAAGTAATCGAAAAACAAGCAGTTGGTAATGAGTAGATTTCAGCTACAAAAAATTTAATTTTTTTAACTTTTTAACAAAAAATTAAACCGACGAAATACGGAACTGAAAAGTTAAGAATAAAATAAACATTCTTAGTCTCAATAACTAAGTTCCTAAACTAATGTAAGTAACTAATTTTGAGTCGGCGCCAAATGAACAATCAACGAAGATCATTGAATTACTTCAATAAAATTATCAGAATGTCACCGCCCAACTCGATGCCGTCATTTTACGCCTTACCTAATTCATTTGCTTGTTTGTTTGGCGCCGACTCAAAATTAGTTACTGACATTAGTTCAGGAGCTCAGTTATTGAGACTAAGAAGGTTCATTTTATTTTTTATTTTTCAGTTCCGTATTTCGTCGGATTAATTTTTTGTTAAAAAGTTTTCTGCTATACCTTCTATATTTCACATTGAACTATCTATAGTTAATAGTTAACTAGCACCCAAAATAAAATTTTAACTCCTTCATCTCCAAGGGATTGACAGTTTCTGCAGAATCATTACTTAGTGTCCGTCCATCAATCATGGGGTTTTAGATGTACAGGGTGATTCAAAATTACTTTGACAAAATTCAGGAGGTGATTCTCCACAATATTCTGATATGAATTATCCCAATAAATATATGTCCGGAAACGCTTCGTCTCCAAGATACAGGGTGTTTAAGTTTTATTTTTATTTTTGATTTTTCCCAATACCTTTCGAAATACTGACCTTATAGGAACGGAAATTGATACTGAGGGGTTATTTGAGGTGTCAAATTCGAACCTGATGTTATCATGGCTCTAACTTGTAGATGGCGCCACATACACGTCTTTTTCTTTTTTGAAGTTTCATAACTTTCTTAGGCGTACTTCTAGCACATTTTTCAGTGAAAAACTCAATTCCTCTATCATACCTACGTAAAAAAGCTACACTTGTTACAAGTCGCTATAAGCAACCGTTTTCTAGATATTTAGACTTGCAAATTTCAAGTCGATTATTTGATAATCGATGCGTGTTGAAGTTTTTACCATTATTTTGCATTTTTCACAAGAATGCTTAGGAAATGCATTTGACGTTTAAGTAGGTAGTTTTGAATATTCGTAGGGGACGCCACCTATTCTATTTATTTTTACTCTTTTGAAATAGTTATTTTTGTATCAAAGGTGCAGAATCTGTATTTGTTTCAATAAAATTCACAAGAAATATCAACATTTCATTTCAAGAAATTTTGAAAATTTAAAATAAGATGAAGGAAACTGAATTGTATTCAAATGAATTGATCAAAGTGTTCATCTTCAGCGAATATACAGGCATTAAATCTACTAGTCATCGAATCTCGTACCCGCTCGAAAATTATTGGTGTGTTTCTTATTGTTTCACAGGCGTCTACTATTCGGTTTCTCAGATCTTTCTCGTTCACTACTGGAGTTTTATGAACTAGTGACTTCAACTGTCCCCTAAAATGCAAATCTAGCTGTTTCAGCTCTGGGGACCTTGATGCCCACGCCTGGTTAGGTTCTTCTACACCCCGACCGATCCATCGATTTGGATAGACAGTGTTAAGGAATACCGCTAAAATGGGCCGGAGCCCCATCATGCATGAACCACATGCGGATACGAATTTCTAATGTTACATTCTGAAGTTGTACCGGCAATGCATTTTCTAAAAAGTCTCTGTAAGTTGCGCTATTCAGTTGGAACGGAAGAAAGAAAGGGCCTATCAAGTAATTATTAATTATTGCCGCATATACATTTACAGAAAACTGATACTGATAATGTCTTTCACTAACTGCGTGCGGATTTTCGTTGTTATGAAAGTTTGTGATAGCATTTCGAGAGATGTTTGCCTCGTCCGTGAAGAGTACATATCTTAAAAATTGAGGATTTCCAGCCAATTTTCTCAAAAACCACTGACACATAGTAATGCGTTGGGGTATGTCTCGTGGCGAAAGAGCTTGTACCCTTTGAATATGGTATGGATAAAATTGTTGATCGTAGATAATTCTCCAAACTGTGGACTGAGAAAATTGAGAGCTTCAGCAATTATTCTTGTACTTGTTTCTGGATTCTCCCCGAGAGCGTTCAAAACAGCTTCTTTCAATTCTGGGGTTTGAACTACTCGTGGTCTTCCAATAATATCAGCTGCCCTCTTAAAGCTACCTGTTTCTGCCAAACGACGGTGGAGACTGGTAAATGTTGGAGCTGAAGGCAGTACTTGATTAGGAAATCGCTCCTGGTAAATACGTCTTGCTTCGCGCGCATTGCCATCCGCAAGGACACAAATGAAATGCATATGGGCTAAATGAGCATTTTTATTTAAAGAATCCATTTTTCAAAATTAGTGTTTTAAAACTTACAGTAACTTCAACAGAACAACAAAACGTTTAACTGTCACATAATATGTAATAACAAAAACTACTTACTTGAACGTCAAATTCATTTCCTAAGCATTCGTGTGAAAAAAGCAAAATAATGGTAATAACTTCAACATGCATCGATTATCAAATAATCGACTTGAAATTTTCAAGTCCAAATATCAAGAAAACGGTTGCTTATCGCGACTTGTAACAGGGTTTGCTTTTTACATTGATATGATAGAGGAATTGATTTTTTTACTGAAAAATGTTCTAGAAGTACGCTTGAAGAAGTTATGAATCTTCAAAAAAGAAAAAGACGTGTAAGTGGCGCTCCCTACGAGTAAGTGCAATGATAACATCAGGTCCGAATTTGACACCACAAAAAACCTCTCAATACCAATTTCTGTTTGAATGAGGTCAGTATTTCGAAAGTTATTTAAAAAAAACAAAAATAAAAATACAACTTCAACACCCTGTATCTTGAAAACGAAGCGTTTCCGGACATATTATTCATTGGGACAATTCATATTAGAATATTGTTTGAAATCACCTCCTGAAGTTTGTCAAATTACTTTCGAATCACCCTGTATATTAAGCTGGAAGCACCACGAATTAAGAAACACGTTAAAAACACAAACACATAATTCAGTGCTTTCCCGTCAGAATTTGTATTGCTCCTGGCGTTAAAGAGGAAAACCGGTGGAGCGGCAAGTCGGAAAGGTTGATTTCAGAATTCATTTATTGTTTCTGGAATTGCCATCAATCGAGCTAACCAATCATGTGTCCGAAAAAATTGAAAATTTCCATTTGTGACAGAAACAATATGTCCATTTTTGTATAAACTTTGACCTCGAATCAAAAGAAATACGTTTAACCAGCACACAAAGATATAGAAAGTACTCACTTGGGTTTCAATCTCGATATCACCTAGAAAAATACAAACTAATATATAGTTTAACATTGAATCCGACAAATGTTAGAATAAAATGATGTTCTGTTTGTCGGCGGAAAAAAAAATCAAATTATATCTGATTGAGACGGGCGAATGAACCTCAAACGAAAGGAGCATACAGGGTGAAAAAACTTATTAATTCTCATGGTAATTTACAGTGATTTTATTTCGAAAACACTCCTCGAAATTGAAGGCATATATGCTGGGAAAACTGATCTAATTTTATATATTCTCAGGATGTTTGTTCATTCTAGAAAGATTTTGATATGAAAAGTGATAATTTTTCAAAACATATTTTTTTTGAGGAAAAATTTATTGCTAGGAATCAGCTAGGAATGTCATGGAGTAAAACTATAGAATCTAAGTCCTGCGAAACCAAATCCATACCGCGGTTTCACAGCATAAGGAAAATATCAGCACATGTCCAGTAACAATCGGAACAGTATACAGAGTATACATCTTAGAGAAAAACTTTCGGAATGAAAGTTGTGGAGCTCATAAATCTCTATCAGAAGACTAAGATCGATATTGATATGAAATAGAACTATTGAGGATTTTTGACAATCTTCCAATAGCCGCTATCTTGAAACTACTGGACCAATTTGACTAAGTTCGAACTCAGCCGAGATATTGATAAAAAACATTTTTGTGCCAAATTTCATTTGTTTTGGATGAACAACACTTGTTCATCCTTGCACTTCTCCACCGTACTGATGAGGGCCGAGAGCCCGAAACACGTATCTACGGTTAGCACTTTTCTCTGAGGGCTATTTCCATTAAATTCCTTCCATATATATATATATATATATATATATATATATATATATATATATATATATATATATATATATATATATATATTATATATATATATATATATATATATATATATATATATATATTATTTATTTATTTGTGTCAAGGTAACTCAACAGAACGAACGTTCCAATTACAGAATTACACCTTAGTATCTATACAAGTATGGCGGAAATAGGTGAATCGCCCTAAAACTAAATAGTAAGTTATTAAGCACACCTTAAACTGAAACCAAATCTAATATAGAGCTAAAAGTAGATAAACAAATAATTATCCATCATACAATGAAAACACGAAAAGCTTGATTTTTTACTTTTGCAAATGATTGACAAAATAGGTCGGTGTGGATGAAATACTGATTATATATTGTTTGAATCGCAAATAATGGTGAATTTTGATTGATGACATGATGAATGACTTCTGCGATCTGGCCTGGAGTTTAACAAGAATTGCTTTTGAAGTCGAGAGAGATTGCTCTTTCTGGGGTAGTATGTAGCAGGATTCAATGTAAACTTGATCAGTTACGCTCAGTGTTACAACGATGTCGATGATATTTTCATGCCTTGTTTCAGGGATGCCGTTGATGTTTACATTGTTTATTGTCAATAGGCAAGATCACAACTTCACAAAATTGCTTCATATGTGCTTGAAGTTGAAATATAGTGATTAAATAAAATATATGCATAGTTTTTCCTAGAATATAATGTGTAATATTCGAATAAACACTGCTCTCAGACCCTCAAATTCGGTGAGACATTCAAACACAACATGTTTTCCGCTTCTTCTGACATCATAAGTCCATTGATTTGTCATTTTCCTGAGTTGCCAGTGTCAGGATTTTGCGGAACTTCTGAGGAAATGCTATTCTGTTTCATCCTATAAATGAAACAGAACATGTGTCAGCATGTGTTATATTAAAATGAAGACAACTGCTCTTGATTCAGTTATTCTTGACTGCTATGTCATCAATTATTAGGCCTGCTCACATTGTAAGGAAATATTATGAATAACGTTGAGAAACTCTGTAATTATCTTGGAAGGCATAGGTGATGAAATAAATGTTTGCAAGCAGTACACTGGACTATTGGAAAAACCCTATTTACACTTTTTGTGCACATCTTGCAGGTGCTCTCCGAACTAGACATAACAAAAACACCGTGGATGATGAAATCCAGCAAAAAAATGTATTGCTTCCGTGAATGCAGGTATAGGTGTGGATTCGCTATTCCTGTGGAATTGAAATTGAAGTTTTTTTGGGGAAAGCGTATACGTAATGAAATAGTAGGTGTGAAAGAAATTTGTATTTCTTGCAAAATTATTTTTATTTTTAAAATCGTAGCAGAGCGCTTTCGACTATATAATAGTATGCTTACCTGCAAGTAAGTAATACCTTAATGAAATTGTATATTAAATATTTTGACATTTTGAAAGATGAAGATTTTCAGGTTACTTACTCGTCATGTTAACAAGAAGTCCATCAAAACAGTTTCCAGTTTGTATAAAATAGGTAAAAACCTTAAGTACATATAACATGTTAAAACATCCTTTTCGTTCTTCACTTCAACATTGACTTTCATGAAACCATGTGGAATTTATTTTTAAAATGATGGATTACATCATTTTATAACACTTGAGTGTTTTTTAAGAAATGTTTTAACATGTTATATGTAAGAGATAAGTGCCATGTGAAGTGGAATGAATAGAAAAATCGAATTTAAACGGTTTTCTTCACATAAAGGATTCAATATAAAATTGAACCAGAGAAAGGTAGATCTCAGGTGAAAAACAACTACTTTCCTGGCAAATACCACGCAGAACGTTGAATGATATTCACCTGAAAATCCATGCATACTTCCATATAATATCAATGGACATTGAATGCAAATGTTTCTTTCTGATAAGCTCGATTATGTTTAATTTATGTCGTGTTCACCTAACAATCCGCATACCGGTTTCAGGCTTCTTGGCCCTCATCAGTACGGAGTAGTCAACCAGCCAAAGGTACAAAGAACTCTGGCTGAAGTGAGACACAACGTAAACAAACCATCATCGATCTTGTAACACCTATAGGTACGCCGGAAAAGATAAACTTTAACTGGCGGTACCTAGTGACAGAAAGAAACACTCCGAAAATCTCCCACCTCGATAGGTTTCTAAATAAATTTTCAGGTGAATATCATTCAACGTTCTGCGTGGTATTTGCCAGGAAAGTAGTTGTTTTTCACCTGAGATCTACCTTTCTCTGGTTCAATTTTATATTGAATCCTTTATGTGAAGAAAACCGTTTAAATTCGATTTTTCTATGTTATATGTACTTAAGGTTTTTACCTATTTTATACAAACTGGAAACTGTTTTGATGGACTTCTTGACTTCTTGACGAGTAACTAACCTGAAAATCTTCATCTCTAAAAATGTCAGAATATTGTATATACAATTTCATTAAGGTATTTCTCACTTGCAGATAAGGACTGATGATGACTTTTATATAGTCGAAAGCGCTCTGCTACGATTTTAACAATAAAAATAATTTTGCACGAAATACAAATTTCTTTCACACCTACTATGAAATTAAAATAACTGATGATTATAAGGTCCCCAGATAACATACGTAAATGTCACGAGAAATAAATTTATGTCATTCGAATCGCGCTATTCTTGACATCATTCGAAACTCTGCCTATGCGCAGAGCTGCGATCGGTGTATTTGCGAATACTTCCTAAAAATGCTCTTCTTGACAACCCTTCGCAAAATTCTGCGAACGTCATCATTCGCATGTTCGAATATATTTGACAACAGCGCAATTTAGCGTTATTTGGGGTTTGATGATCATACGAAGATGAATCGTTCTCGTATTCACATGTATGAATACACGAAAGGGTGGATGTTGATTTTTTTAGAATTCACCATTATTTAAATGAGTTGATGGTTTCATCACTGACATAAATTTGTCACCATAATGATAATGCTTGGAATTCCAACTTATATCTTATATTTCATTTTAGCAATAAAGATAATTATTCATAGTTATCACAATTAAAAATCCTTGAATTTCAGAAGTCCAATTTTATAAAACAGAACTATTAGTTCCACGCAAGACTGACATCCCCTTTCCTGTATAATGCTCCAGTTTCAATGAATGTGAAATTCAAAAGCACATAGATGAGTAAAAAAATAAGAAACCTGACATATTCTACACCTACTACACATTTGCGGATTGAAAATTTTCCTACGTGCTTCCTCTTCTAATATTTCAATGCTCTATGTGAGTGTATACGACTTTATACGGGGTGTAATATAACCTTTTGAACACCCGTGAATGACGAATTACAGTGATTCAAAATCCCACTTTTTTTAAACACGTTTTGTTCTTTGTAAAATTCGACAAAACTTTGGGTAGCGCCACCCGCCTTATTCCAGGTGACCTACTCAAAGGAAAACTTTGGCAATTGTCGAATGCAATAAACATTTAACATCACATTTGAATGAATAAACATTAACATTTGAATAATGTAGAATGTTGACCTGATTGTGTGGTGAATGTTTACATTGCAGGCTGCCTCAGATAGATATTCAATTTCAATGTGAAGAAAATAACTATCCAAACTGGTGATAAAGTCAAAACTAGTTGACTTCATACACTGATTTGAGGCACTAAACGTCTATGATCAGTAAATAGTCACTCCGGGAGGCAAAAAACCAACAAGTTCCCAAAACCCATGGAATGAAAAAACTTTTTGATGATGAAAGAAGATAAAAATCCATTCTATAACTCACTCGGTTGTTATACTCAAGTCTGAAGGTCTCCTCTGAGGTCGCAATAAGGGGGTCAAATTATTTATTTATTTTTATTTTCGAAAGGTAGGTGATAGATGAGACTATCCAATAACACAGATTACATATAATAGGTATATTCAACTAAGACAAGACTATACTAAGTTACATAATGGAAATATTGTTAAGTACCTAAAGGAAAAGAAATAATATTCTAGACTGTGGAAACAGATAGTTACAGTTGTTGTTTAGGTAGTGTTTGATTGACCACAATGAAAAATGACAACATTTGGGAGGGTGGGTAACAGTAGCAATCGTGTTAATAACGAAATAGAGAATAGTTTTACATATCTTCATTTTATCGAGAGAAATCAGATATAAATTATAAATTATTCAGCGCAATATTGCGGAAGCAACTACTTAACAGCTATACAGCACAGACTTCAATTTTCTCTTGAAACTTATCAACCTGGTCGAGAAAATATCAAGGTCTTCATTAGTTAAACAATTACAGAATTTCATACATCTATATAGTGGTGAATTCGACATAAAATTGGTAGTTATCCTACCAGGCACGAAAAGTAGCCGATGTCGCACAAAGTATCTAGTACAATTCAAGAGGAAAAAACCTGTACAGTATGGGGAGTCTATCATGTCATCAATAATTTTATATACAATACAGATGTCAAAGAATTGCCTCCTCAGGTTTACATTTCCAAGCTTGTAAAAAGTGACATTACATTCATATGAGAGGAAGTGACGTCTTTTATTGAAACGAAAATTTGGCGTATTTATTAATTAATGCTGTATTCTCTCAACTCTAATAATTTTGTCATTATAAAAGGGGTTCCATACTGTAGAGGCATATTCTAAGTGGCTACGCACGATGGAATTATACAGCGTAATTATCGTTTCAGTGTGTCGAAAAGATTTGGTGACCCTTTAAATAAAACTAAGGTTACGTGATGCTTTTTGGATCATAGCCTCAATATGGGAGTCAAAATTCAATTTAGTATCAAGAATAACTCCAAGGTCTTTGATTGATTCAACATTATTTATTGATTGCCCGTTTGAGGTGAGATCAAAATAAATCGGCGTTTTGTTTGTGGTGAAGAGGATTGTTTGACACTTATCCGGATTCAGTTTCAGCTTGTTCAGTTCACAGTAAATGAAAAAATTATCAAGGTCTGTCTGAAGCATATCATAATATTCCTAGTTAGTGATGGTTTTGTAGACCTTCAGGTCAAAACATTCGCAAATGTCATTAATAAATTTATTAAACAGGAGAGGGCCGAGATGTGAACCTGATGTAACTAACGATGACGAAGACCTGGAATTATTTATCACGACATATTGCCTACGATTTTCAATATATGACGTGAGCAACTTCAATAGGTTTCCATAAATACCAAAATTTCGAAGCTTAACGATGAGGGTTGGATGATGAACCTTTAGTCTAGTTACCAAGTGCTTTTTAGGTCAACATTTTTTCGCATTCTCCGGAAATTATGTGTGAGGTGTCATTCGATTCAGAATGACATGTAGATATTTTTTGAGAAACTGCTAAGGCCGCTCGCAAAAATTGCAATAGTTATAAACAATTAGGTGAAAAAAAAGGGGGTTTGGGTTTTCGCCAATCTCTCAAAAACTATTCGAGATCATTCAAATTTGAAAAGAGATGCAAAAAGAGGAGGAAATTTTCTAAGAAAAAGTTGCTACTCCCGGAACTGTCGGACCAATATTTATAATTTTCCCAGAGGGTTGAAAATACGCCCGAAAACGGGTACTCCGGCTTGCGCAACCCATGCCCCCTTCGGACCTTTAATGAATAAATATTATTCAAACTTATTAAATATGAAAATAAAAAATTGAAAAAATTCAGGCGCCTTCAAGATAGATCAATGAAAAATAATTAGTGGTCCAAAAATTTTTATCGCGATTTTTCAATAAGTTATCCATTAGTTAATTAACAATTTTTTGTAGCACGAACATTAACATTGCAAGTGCGATAATTGTTAAACTATTAATCTGAGAATTTTTTCCTTTCGTGGAGCTATTTTTCAAAGATCTGAGAACAGATTCCTGTTGGAAAAATTTGAAAATTGTTAATTGTCGTTTTGTTATTAACAATTTACTAAGGTGAAAAACTATAAAGCTCCATTAAACATTGAAAAAATTGTTTTTATAATATCATTATTGATCCGTTTTCATCTGAGCTACTCAAAAATTATTCTTAATAATTTTTATCTCCCATTGTTTAAAAAATTGTTATAAACAAATGCGTTGTTTATGGGATAATTTAAAAAAATTCTTCTATAACATGATCTTTGATGATAATTATGACTCTTTGAAAAAAAACCGTTTCTTAAAATGAAATTTATTGGTTAAAAACGCATTGGTTAGATACAATTTTTTTTTACCACTTGTTATGAAAATTCAGGAACCATTTTTTTTAATCATTATTTACCTTGGTCTTCGATATTAAAAAAAAAAGATTATTATTAAAATTTTCATTGTTTATTCAATAAAAATTTTTAAAAAATTTTTTTTTTTTCTTTTCTACTTAAAAAACAAAAACAACCATGTATTATTTTGAGAAAAAAAAAATTGTATTTTTCATTGAACTTTCAATTTCCTGTTCTCTTTCATTTCACCACTCAAATTTGAATTATCTCAAATAGTTTTTGAGATATTGGCGAAAAACAAACCCCCCTTTTTTTTCACTTAATTGTTTATAACTATTACAATTTTTGCGAGCGGCCTTAGCATTTTCTCAAAAAATATCTACATGCCAATCCGAATCGAATGACACCTCAATCATAATTTTCGGAGAATGCGAAAAAAATTTGACCTAAAAAGCACTTGTTAACTAGATTACTTGTCGAAAGCTTCCGAAAAGTCAGTGTACACTACGCAAGTTGACTTACCCTTTTCCATGGACGAATAGATTTCTTGAAAGTGTGGTACAAGATTGGTAAGCGTTGACCTTTTTTATGAAAGCCATGCTGCCACGCATTTATAACATGTTTAACTTGAAAGAATAAGTTTTTAGTCGAAATTGATTCAAATTTTTTTCCAAAATGAGAAAGAATTGATATAGGCCTGTAATTGGCATTGTCGTTCCTACTCCCATGTTTGTAAACAGGTACAATTTGGCCTAGTTTTCATTCACTAGGAAACGTTCCTTCCACTAGGCTCTTATTGAAGATAATATGCAATGGTTCTACCAAAGATTCTCTGCAGCTTTTGATAAATTTTGAGGAAACTCCATCCGGCCCTGGGCCCTTTCCAACATCTAAATCATTAATGGCATCTAGTATTTCATTTGCGGCTATACAGCGCACGTCAAAAGCGTTGAAGGAATTCACGTTACTCTGAATAGAGGTAGGAGACGTGTTAGATATAAAAACACTACTGAAATATTCAGAGAATAACACATTCGCGCAGGAATTGATTTGTTATTTTATTTGTTTGCCAAAAAGGACCAAAAATATTTAGAGTTTGATCTTATATTATTTTCTGTATTTTGAACATAACTACGGTAAACCTCTTTTATTTTTAGTTTTACGATTTCACGCGGATTGGAGAAGTTTACATAATCTTCATAATTTTTGTAATTTTTCCACTTGCTATGCGACTTTTTTTTGCCTGATTGTTTTGATCGTTTCTTCAGGGAACCATGGTGAGAAATCATTTTGTTGTATAATTTTTGTTTGGAACATGATTCTCTTTCAGTCCATTAATGATCTTTACACTCTGCTCTGTACTTAAACCGCAAAAAATTTCAACCCAGGAGTTAATGTATCAATTAGGAATCTGCATAATTCTTTTGTGAGACTGAATATCTGTAAAAACTGATATTCAGTCGAAGCTCCAAGGGGTCAATATTACGATAACGATCATTCATTTGTTCATCTGCAATTTCTAACTTTCCCAAATTTGCCATATACTGGAAATCGTCTACGCCAAAATTTCTCACATATATTGTAGATCCACTAGTAAACCTTTGTTTTCAAATACGGATTTTAATAATACTCTATTATCATATTCACAACATGAACTTAATTAACCTATTAAATATTTACTTTTACTCTGACAATAACAGTGGCATTTGCGATCAACAAACTCCAAGTATGATCGCACATCCTGCGAATGATCAAGAATACCAAAAGCAAATATCATTCGCAAAATCACAAGATGCGCACGACTTCAATATATGCGAATGGTCAAGAATAGCGCCCCTGTATAAGTTTCACTTCGAGGAAAGCAATAATTCACACCGAGAATATGTACCGACCACACAACTACCGACCGTAGACTCGACTGGATTATATATATATATATATATATATATATATATTTATATATACATATATATATATATATATATATAACATATATATATGCATCCAAACTTGTAGTCAATGTTTCATCGAGTTTTTGAAAATGACGAATTAAAAATGGCAATAACTCGATTTTTCAAATGCAACATTCTATATTTTATTGCGTCATTGCATGGCACTTTTCGAAAGATTTACGCCGATATAATAAATAAAATTTGACACATCCGTGTACTCTCAATAATTGTACACGTCTAATTGGTAATTATGAATTTCACGCGCGAAGAATTAGTGAATATGGTCTACTGCATTGGTGAAGCTGACAGAAATCCTTCATTAGCAAGCAGAATCTACCATCAAAAATAACCAGAAGCGAGAACTCTACGAGTGTCTTCATTTCAAAAGTTGAACTCACTGGTAGAAAGTTATACCAGAAAGGAAATTGTTGGTGATGGGATCAATGAGGAGAAGGAGTTGCAAGTTTTATTGATGCTACAGGAAAATCCTCACTCAAGCACTAGAGAAATAGCAGCGGAAACAGATATTTCACAAAGTCGTGTGAACAGAATAATATTTGAATATACGTTCCACCCTTCATCTGAACCTTACTCAAGAATCAAGAAAATAATGGTTTCTGGTGAAGCAACGTTTAAGAACAACGGGTCGGTCAACATACATAATATGTGATGCGTTGTGGAGTAAAACACTTGTTTATTGATCTTGGTTTATTCCTCAAGTGTCTACTACATTGATAAGTGGACTGTAAACTTATTATGGGTAAAAGAAAATGTGGAATCAAGATTTGACGTGTGTACAGTCGACGAGAGAGAGTTCTGTCACCCTCGACCCGCTATTGTCAAAAACCCTCGGGCGATTTCGTTCGAGATCGGGTCGGACTGGTGATCGATGCACTGCTGAAAGGATAAATGTTTACCATAGGCGTTTCAATAGGGTTTGCCACTGTACATCCCGCCAGCCTTGAAAGTTATCAGTTTCAAAAGAAAACAAATAAGTAATTATTAACAACAATACAAATGCGGTTTTAGCATAAATGTCTTTTCATGTCTCTGTGTCTCTTGACGGCAAAACACAAATGTTAATAGCACTTCGCTTGAAAACACCAGTTAAAGTTTTAACACTCACAACTCGTATCACTTTGTCATTACCAGGATGAAGCGCCACAATTCTTCCCAATTTCCATTGCAACGGGGGCAGTCCAGACTCTTTCAGGACCACTAGATCTCCAATCTGGATATGATTGGGTTCACGTCGTTTCCATTTGTAGCGCTGCTGATGATTTGTTAAGTACTCAGCCGACCAACGCTGCCAAAAGCGTTGAACCATTTGTTGTAGTCGATGGTACAAACTCAGCCTCTGAGCAGGTTTATCGCTCACGTCTGTTTGTGGAATGGCTTCCAATGAGTTGCCCACAAGGAAATGACCAGGGGTTAGAGGAACGAGGTCAGAAGGATCGCTAGAGAGCGCCGTTAGGGGACGTGAGTTTAAAACTGCCTCAATTTGACACAATACCGTATACAGGCCTTCGAATGGCAAATGAGCGTTGCCGATTTCACGAATTAAAAGTTCCTGTGCCGATTTCACGGCTGCCTCCCAAAGCCCACCTTGATTGGGAGCAAATGGAGGGTTAAAATGCCAAGTAATAGTGTTTTTTAAAAGAAAATCACGAAAATAGCCTGATAATGTAGCCTTATTAATATTTTTTATCAAAGATTTCAACTCATTATTTGCACCCCTAAAGTTGGAACCATTGTCGCTATGGAGATCTGAACATAGTCCTCTTCTTGATACAAAACGTTTCAAGCAATTTAAAAATGTATCTGAAGTTAGATCGCCGGCTAACTCGATATGCACGGCCTTTGTTGTAAAACAGACAAAAATACAAATATAAGTTTTTATTATTTTACGAGATTTCAGACGCCCGTCTTTTACCAGTATAGGTCCGGCATAGTGTACGTCACTGATTAAAAAAGGACGTGCTGGCTCTAATCTGGATTTGGGTAAGTTTCCCATCATTGGTATGACATTGCTTGGTTCAGCTCTGAAACAGGTGATACATTTATGAATGACTCCTCTCACAACATTTCTACCATTTATTATCCAATATTTGTTTCTGAGAGAGGCCAACACTGCTTGTGGTCCGGAGTGTAAAGTCCGTTTGTGTTCATATTCAATCAATTTATATGAGAGTGGATGTTTCGGAGGCAACAGTACGGGGTGTTTTATATCATATTCAAGAGTGGAATGTTTCAGACGACCACCTACGCGTAGTAATCCACTGCTATCTATGAATGGGTTCAAAGAGAGCAATTTGCTAGAATTTGAAATCATTTTTCCGGAATTAAGAGCTTGGATTTCGTGATGAAACTGTTTCGATTGTGACATCTTGAGCAGTAGTTTAAGAGATTCGTTCAATTCGTGTTTTGTAAATGTCCCGATTGAATTTTTATTTTTGGGATTGATATTATGTAAAAATCTGAGTACATATGTAAATACTCGATGTAATTTCGTAAATATTGAAAACTTATCGAAAATAGATTGATCCGAATATAAGTCTGGATTTGGATTATACGAGTGTGAAACGATTTTTTGTTCTCTGCGTCTATCGGGAATTTCTTCTGGAGTTTCGAATTTAGATTCGGGCCAGTTATATGCATCTAACATCAGAAATTCAGGTCCACGCCACCAAAGTTCTGAGTTTGATAATTCTTTGGGTTCACATCCTCTGGATATGATGTCTGCGGGGTTTTGTTTAGTTGATATATGTCGCCATTTGTGAGATTCAGTTAGCTCTTGAATTTCTGTGACGCGATTTGCTACGAATGTTTTCCAAATACAAGGTTGTGCAGAAATCCAAGAAATAACTATAGAAGAATCGCACCAAAAGAGTGTATCAGCATTATTCATAGACAGAGCTTGTTTAGATTTTTTCATTAAGCGAGCAAGCAGCAAGGCTCCACACAATTCTAAGTGTGGAAGTGAAATCTTTTTTAGAGGAGCGATTTTTAGATAAAATTGGCGCATAAAAGTATCGGATGGTGAATACCATGTATGTCTGTCGTGCGGACGTATATACATGCTCCATAGCTTATTTCGCTCGCATCACAGAACCCATGGAATTGAATGTTTACATGGTTAGAAATTAAAATCTGTCGCGGTATTTGTATGCTAGTAAGTTGTTCGAGTTCTGTAAAGAATTTGAACCATTCATTACGTAATTTCAATGGAACTAATTCGTCCCAATCGATATGGGCATCCCAGAGTTTTTGCAGTAATAATTTTGCTTTAACAATTATTGACCCTATTAATCCTAACGGGTCGAAAATTCGGGAAATAGTACTCAACATATAGCGTTTGGTAACTATACTGGATTGAGTTAATGTTGTATTGTATATGAGTGCATCATCATTAGGGTTCCAGACCAAACCTAGAGTTTTGATATTTTCATTTCCTGGTAAAACATATGTGTCATCGGAATGATGGGAGTTTTCATCAATAACGACTTCAGCTTTGTTAGATGTCCATTTGCGGAGAGTGAATTTTGATTCAAGAAGTATTTGATTTATTTGATCTTTCAAAATGATTGCTTCCTCGATAGATGGAGCACCACAGATTAGATCATCGACATAGAAACAATTTTTTATTATTTCGCTTGCCGCGGGATATTTCTGTTCATTATCAATAGCTGCTTGCACGACTGATCTACAAGCCAAAAAACTTGAAGATGCGCATCCGTACGTTACAGTATTGAGAGTGTAATGTTTGATTGCTTCGGATGAATCAGTACTCCAGACGATTCTCTGGAGATTACGATTTTCAGGTGCTATGGCAACTTGGCGACACATTTTTTCAATGTCCGCAGTAAAAACTATGTTGTGTTTACGAAAATTCAAAGCTATTACAAATAACTCAGGTTGAATTGTTGGCCCCACCTTCAACACATCGTTTAGAGATAAACCAGTCGTGGTTTTACACGGAGCATAAAAAATGACACCTAATTTCGTTGTTGTACTGTTTTCGTTCATTACACCGTGATGGGGTAAATAATATACGGGACTCTTTGTATTTTCGTTTTTAATATCGATCTGCGTCATGTGCCCAAGTTCTTCATACTCTTTCATGAATTTGACATATTTCTCTTTGAATTCGTGATTTTTTGCGAAACGTTTTTCAAGATAATGAAATCGGTTTATTGCATTTTCTTCGGAAGAACCTAGCATTTCATAGTTGAATTTTAATGGCAAAGAAACTTGTATTCTTCCAGTGGCGTCGCGTTTAAACGTATTAATAAAATGCTCTTCGCATTCTATTTCTTCCTTAGAATATATGTGTTTTAGTTTCACTTCTTCCAACTCCCAGAATTTTTGGAGTTGATTCTGAATTTCAATATTTATTGTTGATAAGTGACATATAGTTTTTTGATGAGATAGAAAATCTGAATTCAAAATAATCGGTCCGGAAACAATCCAGCCGAGTTTAGTTTCTTGTAACATGAGACTATCACCGTTGATTATTAATTGCTTGTTGTTCAAAATTTTTAAGAAAACGTTTGCACCTAGGAGAACGTCAACGGAATCAGAAACATTGAATAGGCTGTCAGCAAGTTTTATGTTTGATGGAATATTCAACTTAGAAATGTCGAAAGAAATTTGCGGTAGCTTTTCTGTGATTTTGCTTATTATCAGAAATGTTTCTTCGAATGCATATTTGCCGTCGGTGGAATGAAATATGAATTTTGTTTGACTTGAAATGTTGTTCAGAGAATTGTTTATCCCTGCCACTGGTATAACAACCTTCTTAGTTTGTAGTTTCAATTTATTAGCTAAAGCACTTGTAATAAAGCTTGACTGCGAGCCACTGTCTAGCATAGCTCTGCATTGAATCATCTCGTTTTTGTAATTACGAATGTTTATAAGCACAGTTGCCAATATAATTTGACGCACGCCACTGTGCGTGTTGTTTGTGCTGCGGAATAATGTTTGTGTCAGAGTGACAGGTTGCGACGTACTGGGGTTAGTGGCGTTTTCTGCTTGTGTGAAGGGTATTGTTGGGTTGCGATCTACTTGACCTTGCGCAGCTTCGTTTAGATGAAGTTGCGTAAAGTGTTTTTTATTACAAATTCTGCAACCGATCGATTTGCATTCATTCGAAGTATGATTTGGTCTCAGACAATTGTAGCATAATCTTGATTTTTTGACTTCTGAAATTCTATCCGGAATTGACATACTTCTAAACTTATCGCAACGTGAGTTATAATGATTTTGTTGACAGAAAGAACAAGAAATCTTTTGGGTCGAAATATGAGTTAATGATTTTTCTTCACGGCTAAATGTTTTCGACAAGTTTTTCTTTTCATATAGTTTATTTTCAACTGTTTCCAACAATTGACAATGTTTTGATAGGAATTCGTTTAGTTCTTCAACTGTAGGGTTATCATTATTTTTGATATGTTCTTCCCACATCCGTTTAGAAGTGGTGTCAATTTTAGATGTTAAAATATATATTAAAAGAGTATCCCAGGTATCGGTAAGTTGACCTAATGATTTCAAAGCTCGTATATTCCTATTAAAGTTATCTAGTAATTTCCTGAGTTGTGAAAAGGATTCGTTTTTCATATGAGATAATTCAAATAAAGTTTTGACGTGAGTGTGAATTATTAATTTTTTGTTTTCGTATCTCTCTTTCAGCATAGACCAAGCAATATCATAATTATCGTTGGAGATTTCTAGTGCCTGAATCACTTGTGCAGCTTCATTTTTTAAACAGGATTGTAAATAATAAAATTTTTGAACGTTAGAGAGATTCAAGTCCTTGTGAATGAGGCTATTGAAGGTGTCATGAAAAGTTAACCATTGGTTATAATGACCATGGAAATCAGGTAGATTGATACTTGGTAGTTTAACCTTTGATTGAGTTGGATGACTTACAAATTGATTCACAGAATGGACACTATTTTTGTCATTTTCCGAAATATTTATATTTTGCAGTTTTGCAATGAGTTTCTTTGCATTTCCAATGGTTTTGAAGAATTTATCTTCAAACGCCTGTCTTTCCTCCTCATCTGTGGATTGATTTGAGAGGGATTCGATTACACATTGAATTTCTTCAAATTCATCAATAAGATTTCGATATTTTTCCAAACGAGCTTCAACTTCATAGATTGATGAAGTATCTTCGTCGAATACTTCAATGTAGTTCATGAATCGAGATAATTGACTTTTTATTGAAGCACGTTTTGATTTCAATTGTTGCAAATTGGCCATTATGTATGGGCGCATATTGTATCAAATGACAGAAATAACTCGGAAATTGTGAGCATAGGTATGATTTGAGTAGGATAGGAAGGCAACTCACGGTGTTTTCGTTTGTTTCCTGTGCGTCGTTTTGGATTGGTTGTTCTCTTCGACTTGCTTCTTGCTTTTTCCAGCACTTTGACTTTTTCAGGTTAGAAAACTATCCGGCTCGAAGGACCATATGATGCGTTGTGGAGTAAAACACTTGTTTATTGATCTTGGTTTATTCCTCAAGTGTCTACTACATTGATAAGTGGACTGTAAACTTATTATGGGAAAAATAAAATGTGGAATCAAGATTTGACGTGTGTACAGTCGACGAGAGAGAGTTCTGTCACCCTCGACCCGCTATTGTCAAAAACCCTCGGGCGATTTCGTTCGAGATCGGGTCGGACTGGTGATCGATGCACTGCTGAAAGGATAAATGTTTACCATAGGCGTTTCAATAGGGTTTGCCACTGTACAATATGCGATATAGTGCAATCGAAAGGTCTCACTGGCTGAGTATTGTTGATCACCAAGAACGATGATTGCTTGATGTTTGGGCAGGATTTATCGGAAATCATATAATTGGAGCCCACTTTTTCAACAATATGGCGCATGGTGTAAGGTATTTACATTTTCCCCGCGAACATCTTCCCAGAATGTTAGAATGAGTAGATTTGAACACCAGAAGGACCATGTGGTTGCAAAACGATTGTGGTGCATTGCAAAATCATAGGATAGCGTGAGAAGTTTTAAATCAATCCTATCCTAATCGTTGGATAGGCAGACGAGGTACTATCCTTTGGCCTGCGTGATCCCCAGACCTTACTCCTGAAGATTAATTTTTTTGGGGGTACGTGAGGAGTTCCAGAGATCGTCCAATAACTGCAGATATAAAAAACAGGACCACGGAAGCCTTCCGTTCAACAGATGGAGCAATACTTGCTAGAGTTCGGGGAACATTTACTTGACTAGCAACTCTTGTGGGACATTATGGTGACCCATTTGATCGTTTATAAGTAGCCTTCCCTCAACATTTTTACATTGTTTCCTGTTAATCATCATCTCCTGTTCTTGTAAAGAGTACTAGAATTGTTTCCTTTCTGATGTACCCCTGATTTTATCACAATTTAATTTCGTTGAAATGTACAAAAGATGCATTGGCTTTGATAACCAATTCCTCTCAGATTATTCAAATATTTTTTGAGAAAAATATAAATTCTAAAAAAGACTATCTCACTGACATCACCATTGTAACACTTGTCATTTGATCATGCACTGTCTTTCCAAAGTTGTTGAAAAAAAAAGCATATTTTACTCGGTCCCACAAGTGGACGAGAAAAAATTATTTGGCAGTCACCACTCTTGCGAGTGGGAGCACGCTGTCACCAACCTACCCACTGGAAGTGGTCAGGATTTTATTATTTGAGGTTACTTTCCCCAAAGTTACAATTGGCACTGGGTTTTCGTCACCTAATTCATCCGATAGGTCACAGATCCGTCTAGAGGCAATGTCTAGTCTGAATTTGTGATTATTTTTCCTTTCTAGGTGAGGTTAGTAAGGGTCTGAGATTCTCCCTTTCTGTTAGCAATTTGTTATGCCTTTCTGACCGGCAAATAATGGTATCATCCAAAATTAATAACAAATATTGTCAAAGAAAAAAATGATAAAAAATATGACCGTACATATAAAGTGGATGATAAACAAAATCAATTGAAATTCAGACTCATCTAAGTGGTGGAAAATAGGTCATATCTCCATAGTTATACATAAAGAAAAACTTCCGCCCTATGGACGAATGGAAAACGACGAACTTTCCTTTTCAGATGATAAATTGGAATTGAAGCATTTCAATAGAATACGCAATCCATCCAAATAGCCTGATAGGTTAGTAAGTATTTCAAAGAAAAATTCAATATTTCTAAAAATTCCCTTACTACTTGTTGTTATTTCTGAACGGTCTGATAGATCTCTTTCCGTAATTCAAAATTTTGGGTAACTTGTCTTATACGCATCGACTCTAAATGATTTTTATTACTTATCAAACTTCTCAGCTTACGGAATCCGATTCCGCGCTCAATTTCTGTTCTCACGCGAAGACTACTTTTCAAACCGTGCTATTATTTTATATCGCGAAATCTCCGATTCGAGCCCACTAATACGATTCGTGGCTCTGAAAAATTGAGAATCCCAAAAAGAAATCAAACCTTAGAACGCAATGGAAATACCCGGGAACTTTTTGTACCGATCGCCAAGGAGGTACGAGGAGAACTTCTATTCTCCGTTTTCCCTACCGCGCGATAGAACTCCTTTTTGAAGTCCCACGACAAATTTACCATTCTTACTATTTTTACTATTTTCACTATTTTTACCATTTTCACTATTTTCACTATTTCTACTATTTTACTATTTTTACTATTTTTACTATTTTTACTATTTTTACTATTTTTACTATTTTTACTATTTTTACTATTTTCACCATTTTTACTATTTTTACTATTTTCACTATTTTTACTTTTTTTACTATTTTTACTATTTTTACTATTTTATTATTTTTACTATTTTTATTATTTTTACTATTTTCACTATTTTTACTATTCTTAGTATTTGTACTATTTTTACTAATTTACTATTTTTATATATTTTTATATTTTGATTATGTTCATATTTAGATACTATTCATATATATATATATATATATATATATATATATATATATATATATACATATATATATATATATCGGCATCGGAATTTTTTTTGCCACTTCACCACTATATATAAACCATTTTCATTTCAAAATGTTCATTTAATTTTGAATCAACAATATCAACATACAACAAGACTGGTCATAAACACAATCAAGTGCAAGTGTAAGTTAATATTGGAAATTAGTGACAAGGTGTTGGTGTTGAGTATCGTTTAAATATTTAAATCAGAACTGTGGTAAGTACCAAAGCTCTTAACTAGATTTATGAACGAATGAAATGTTGTACAGGGTGTTTTCTAATTAGATAAAAAAGTGGGCATATTTTTAAACTAATTTTGTCGCGATGATTCGTTTTGAAAATAAGTACAGAATGTTTGAAAATTCAAAATTTATTTTCAATTCTTTCAAAATTCGTAAGCACAAAATATAATTTTCTTACAAAATTATAGGTTACCAACCGGGGGAGTTTATGAAAATGTTAATTTTTACCCAGATTTTGAAAGAGCGCTACGAATTATTATTTATTTTAAATAATTTGCTCTATCTTTTTCAACAGGAATGACCCATATTCTTACACTTTAAGTAAAAAAAGTATCAACAATGGTAGGTACTTTTTAGAGGTCATTTCGATGAATTTCAAAATTTCTGAAGAATTCCTATTCATTTTATCTGCATCTGTGAGCCATGATATACTTATCGTTCTTCTTACCTTTTACCTTTAGATGTCGTCCTCGTCCAAAAACAAAAAAACTAAAAGAGAGTCAGGTGCCTTCTATAGAAAAGAGAAGAATAGAAGAAATCTCAAAACAAGCGGGAGCATTGAAAAAATATTTTGGAAAACCGATGAAGGTGATAAAGCTGCAAGATCATCATCAAGCAGTCCCATTCCCAGTGAAGCCGAATGTGAAGATGAGAGCAAAGAGGAAGAGGGCTCTGCTCAAGTAGCAGTAGATGATCCAGGTACTTGGCCTAACATTTTGACAAAAAAATATATTGATTTATTGGTAGAACACGGTCCCAAACAAGTTGCAGATTTCAAATTTCCGATTGATGAGAGTGGCAGAAAATTTAGCTGTTCATATTATAACAAAACTTTAGTGAACGGGGAGAAAATAAATCGTGCGTGGCTCTGCTATTCCATAAAACCAAATTGTATTTTTTGTTTTGCATGTAAATTGTTTAGTAGAGATAGTTCAACACAACTTGTAAGTACTGGCTTTTCTGATTGGCGTCATTATTCGGATTACATCAATATGCATGAAAATACTCTAAAACACGGTAACTCTATAGGATCGAGGTGCGAAATAAAGACGAGGATGGAAAAAAATTGTACTATTGACGCGGAACAACAAAATGTTTACAATAGAGAGAAAAAGCGATGGCGCGCTATCATTGAAAGAATGATTGCTGTAGTACAATTTTTGGCCAGTCAAAATTTAGCATTCAGAGGAACTAGTACGGAGTTGTATCATAGAGATAATGGTTATTTTTTAAAGGCAGTAGAGATGTTGGCCAAATTTGATCCAGTTATTTCAAACACCTTAATAATATCAGTAAATACAAAGATAAAAAAACACGTATTCCACACTACTTAGGGCAGTATTTTCAAAATGAAGTAATTCATATTTTAGCCGAATCTATTCGTAATGAGATAACACGCATTGTCAAAAAAGCCAAATATTACACTATAATTCTCGGCCCCAGATATTAGTCATACAGAACAAATAACGTTTGTAATTAGATGTGTGAACACTACTGATGGTAAAAGTAAAGTAGATATTTTAGAATTCTTTCTAGGATTTTTTCAGTAACTAATACCACTGGAGAAGGTATGTGCAATTTTCTATTAGAGAAGCTATTACCTAGTCTGCAGCTCGAAGTTAATGATATACGTGGTCAGGGCTACGACAATGGATCGAACATGGAGGGGAAAAATATAGGGCTTCAGAACGGATTCTCGATATCAATCCTAGAGCATTATACGTGCCGTGTGCGGCTCATACCTTGAACCTCGTCGTTAATGACGCTGCCAGCTCCAGTGGTGAAATTTCTGGATTTTTTGATATGGCACAAGAGGTATATAATTTTTTTTCTGCGTCCCCATATCGATGGGATTCACTAAAAAAATACGTGAAAAGTCTATCTTTGAAACCATTAAGTGGAACAAGGTGGGAAAGTCGTATCAATGCTATTAGACCTCTAAAGCAAAACCTCAAAAACATTATTACCGCATTAAATGCCTTAATTGAAGATTCCACCAGAGACGCGAAAACAAAAAATGGTGCAAAATCAATAATTAAAAATCTTGAATCATTCAAATTTTTGTGTTTAATTTTGATTTGGCATGATTTATTATCAAGAATTAATGTTCTGAGTAAAATGCTTCAAAATCCTAAATTAAACATCGCGGAATGCATTGAAGGCTTAGATAATTTAAAAAAATATTTTGTTTCACAAAGATCAGACGATAATTTCAAAATATTTGTCGAATCAGCCACAACATTTGCTAGAGATTTAGGTATTGATCCCGAATTTCCAAGTTCGAGTCTCAGGAAAAAGGTCCGTTTATTTGATTACGAGGGCAGTGATGAACCCCTTTTGAATCCCTTCCAGCAATTCAAGACTTCTTTCTATTTTGCAATTTTTGGTCACGCGATCTCTTCGGTAAATGAAAGATTTATATTATTATTTGAGTCCTTTTTAATATTCTGCTTTCTGTATGAGTTTCACAACATTTCTAGTGATGATCTCATGAAAGCCTGCATGGACTTAGATATTAAGTTACAGGTACAGGAGGAAGGAAGTATCGTGAAAGATATAGACGGTATACAACTGTTTGATGGAATAACTTCATTCAAAGATATTTTTCCAGGTAAGAAACAGCCAATTGAGGTATCAGAAATCATAGTCAAAAATGATCTCATTTCCTGTTTTCCTAATTTTGCTCTAACAATAAGAATTTTTTTAACTTACCTATTTCTGTGGCTTCAGGAGAAAGAAGTTTCAGCAAATAAAAAATTATTAAAAATTACTTGAGGAATAATATGACACAAGAAAGGCTTTCAGATTTGGCCATCATCTCTATTGAATCCAAAATCTGTGAAAAAATAGATTTTACGGAAATTATTGATAAATTTGCCACTCAGAAAGCCAGAAAGGTTATTTTATAATTAGGTAATTATAATGATTAGGTACCTAGTCTGTAGAACTGATTTATATACTTTTCGTTGGTATACGCACTGAGTATGTCCAAAATCGTTGTGTGTGAAATAGACGTTATACAGGTAGATGAGTTCAAGAGTTTATAACGTCAACGTTAAATATTAGTCAAAATAAGAAAAAAATCTCTGGAGGGGCGGCACATCTGGTATTTGCACGCGGGCGGCCAATACCCTAGGATCGGCCCTGCTTACTACTTTGAGAATGAATTGTTGCATATTCTCGTCGCTTGGCTCCTATCATGTTCTCGAATCCCGTACACGATATTTTCGTGCGGGCTGCCTATTTTTACGTTCAAAATGGAATTCAATTTCAAACGATACGTGTTGTTACGGTCCCATTTAACCGTCAGTTTACTAGAGATTATGTTACGAGGGGCGTTCGTTGTTTCCCATACTCCGTCTGAATGCTTCAGATTATTTCATAATCAACATATAAAACACAATAATACACTAACAACTACAGGTTGTTACAGAAACATATTTTTTTTAGAGTTTTATGGATGTGTGAAATTTCACGACAGCGGCCTAGTCGGTACCTTTTTTTTTCGAAAAAATCATCCTCATTTCTCATTTTGCAAAAAATCTTGCGAATGTTATAAAGTAGACCCTGTAAACCCTATTTGGGCAAACTCTGTGGGTCTATGCACGACGCTATGTTGACACATAAATTGAAATTTTTCAAAAACTTTTGGAGGTATGTCTAGGATACCCAGGTGCGTTATATCGACAATTTAGTGGTGAATCCAAAAATATATCAAAAATGGAGGGTTCCCATTTGAAAAAAACAGAACTCAGTTGTGTATCTTATTTTGGGACAATAGAAATCAAGTCGATAGCGTGGATAAAAAAACTTATTGAGCTTGAGAATGTTTGATCGAAAAATTGACGAACGATTCGTTGAAAATGGGCCGGTGCTCCGTCATATTGATACCACATTCTTTGACGTACCAATAGAGGTGCGTCTTCAAGTAGCCCAGGTAAAACATGTTCAAGCAACAGTCGGTAGTTCTGCCCATCCAAACGATAAAGAATAATATATGATCCAACGATACGATTTTCGATAATTCCTGACCAAATATTTATTGAAAACTTTTGTTGGTAGCCTTTTCGAAACATTCCTTGCGGATTTCGTTCATTCCGTAAATGGCTGTTCCTACTTTTGAAATATCCATCTCTTGTGAAACATGCCTCATTTGTGACTAGAACATATCTAGGAAAGTCGTTTGCTCCTTCATACATCCTCAAAAACCATTAACAAAAAATTTTACGAGGGCCATAATCACCAGCATCTAGGGCCATCACCTCCTGTAGGCGAAATGGATACATTAGTTGTTCACGTGGTACCCGACTAACTGTTGATTGCGTCACTTGTAACCTATACGGAATAGGATCTGCTGCTAATCTTTCAATAATTTGTTCTTCCGTAAAATTATCTCTTCTTGTTCTATTCGCACCAGAATGGTGTTTACAGAATTTAAAGGACCCCGTTTCCTTCAATCGTCGAAGCACAGCTATAAACGTAGTGAAATGTGGATGATGCCTGTTTGGATATCTATGTTTCACCATAAACGAAATGCATATCTGTATTGATATGATGAAAATATAACAAATTGAGAATGTTTCCCTTTTCATATCTGTATATTCTTCAAATGAATAATTCATTCTCAAACGATGTTCACTGACTGAAATGATGACAGATGACCCCACAATAATACACAATAAAACTGTTTTGGGTTACTGTCAATTTTGTCTAAAGTAAGTATCGATATATAATTGTGTTTCTACCGGGAACAATGAAAAATGGCTAAGTTTTTTTTAGTTCCAAATTTCATGTGTTTTATGAGTTGATCAGTGGTGTACTAAACAGCCCACCACAAACCAGCCTGAAAGGCTCGACTTCGTAACTAGTTATCACGAATCGAAAGAAATCATTTGAGTAGATATTGATAAACAATAATTGTTTTCCTTCATCGAAAACATGTTGATTCGATAATATTTTCCTAGATGATTCAATCAGAAATGGCTTTGATAATGATACTCCAACATAAATTTCAATAAATTAAGAGTACTTATCTTCAGTTTTTCGCAAACTTCATTTCAGACCTTAACTCTCATCTAAGTGTATCTAAGAGTATTATGAATTTGAGGTTGAGTTTGTTTGTCAGTTGATTTGTCGAAACAATCATATGGAAGAAAGTATGGTAACATATCAGTGAATCCACGACATCGAATCGATCAAATAATATGATGAATGAAAAAATGGAGTTATTGGTCTCATTCTGACTCACCATTCATTCAGGAAGTTGACACATATTCCGATATGTTGTACGAAATTAGCATTATGCGATTATTGCACATAGGGTATTATGTCTCTAATAAGGACATATTTCAGTATTTCTCAATTATCTCAAAAACCTCCACTTTTAGGCACATGGAATGCAGAGACTTTTAGGTTGAGTATCGGTGAGCCGAACTGATGTCAAACGCTCATTTGTCCATTCACTTGTCCCAAGAAAATATCGAGGAACATATGACCACATACCATCGTAACTACGCCACTGGTTTACGAAAATAAAAAATAATAACTTCAAATTAGCACGTTGATAAACCTTGATCAGTGTACCAAGTTTAAAAAAATTTCCTTCAGGAATTTTGGAGAAAACAAATTAAATCTTATTTTTTTTCGTATTTTCGACACCCTGTATCTCAGAGGGGATACATTTTAGGACATACCTTGATGGGAACTTTTCACCTCGAAATGAGGTGAAGAATCTGTAGTCGGAGTTTGTCGGTCTTATTCTGATTCACCCTGTATATGCGGGCGTGTTTAGGTAAAGTGTTGGTAGAAAAATCATGCAGATATTTCACTGATTAGCTTTTCATTCAAGAATGGTGTCATCTATCAGAAATGATCACTGACGTGTCATCAGCATAGAAGGTGAAATGAACATCAACAGTCGTTAATATAGATTAAAAACAGACTGGAATAGATCCGTGTGGTATCCCAGCCGAAGTGTCAAGGAACAACGAGTTCTCGTCTTCCTGTAGTCCTAATGGACACATACTGTTTACTCTTATGGAGAAACGTTTCAATCTAACTGAGGGCCGCATTAAAAATACCATAACTTATTAATTTGTCAGCAGAAACTTGATGATTCACACAATCAAAGGCCTTGCTAAGATCTCAGAAGATTTCAACTGGGTTCTCGTCAGCTTCAATTAGCATAACAACTTTCCATAGAAAATATGTATTGCAGAAGTAGTGCTTCAATTTCCTCAAAATTCACATTGCTTATCCGATATTTATAATACATAATAACATGTCCTGACTGACTGATTCACTTACCATCAACGCCCAGACCAAAGCGCTGAACCTAAAGTGCTGAAATTTTGACAGCCTTACCTATGATGACATGGGTAACCACTAAGAGAGGTTACTTTGATACTCCATCCCTGAAGAGATGGAAGGGAGTGATGAGAAGGAGGGTGAAAGTGGAAGTACCGTTAGTTTTCAGTCATAAAAATTGGTATTTGGGCTTTTCAAATGAAGAAACATGTATTTCACGGTTTAAGAACAGTCAACCCTATAGAGGTTGAAAGGAGTACGTTAGTTTTTTCAAGTTGGGTTTATAAAAATTGGTATTTGGGGTTGTTGTTACAAATAGAGGGATACGTGTTTCAATGATTTTAGAAATTCAAGCCCCGAAGGGCTGACTTTTTTCAAGGGGTTCCGTAAATTTTCAAGTTATAATAATGAAAATTGGTGTTTCGTCCCTCTAATTGTATATCGTTAACGAGCAAAGTCTTGTTTTGTCTCTTATGCCAAGAACAACAAAACATTATTGTTTCCATATATGGAAATGGGCTAGTTCATTTTGGTTATATTTTTTTATAATATACATTATTACCTGCTCGATATATTCTCATTATCGAAATGGATTTCTAATACTTTCATCAATTAGTCTCGGAACACGTGTTCCACTTATTGGGTGAAAATATTTATTGGTTATGTTTATAAAATCTTGTAATTCATTGGTTACGTTCAATGTACTTGTATCTTCTTTATTTCTGCTTCTCCATCATTATATATTTGACTAACGTGTTCGGATACATAACAAACGTCAGAAGCAAACGTAACCAACTGCAATAACACCAGAGAAATTTCAGAAGACTATTACTATTTATACGGAAAACCGATCAAATGAATGGCAATGCGAATTCACAAAAAATCATACGAAAAGAGGCTAATGTGAATACTGAAAACTCCTATGATTTTCTCATGAATGTCTTAGAACCAACGAAAAACAAAGAACAACAAATAATTTTATAGATTCTGGTTTGACGAAATCATTCTTCGATCCATTCATACCTAAAACTGAATATTAGTTTTATCAAATGATAATTCGAATCCGTTTGGGTATGGTAATTTCTGCAAAGTATCAGAGAAACCATTCCTAGATAACTGTGGGTGGAAAAAATCACTTACCACAGGAAATTTCCATTTATTCATAATTTTTACGATAATTTCGCTAGTGACAATTAAATTTGATAAAAAAATCTACCTTATTTATTCTTCAATGTTTTCATGAATAACTAATTCATAACTGAAATAATTATACGAAGTCTTTCTTCACAAACATTCTCATGATATCGAGCAATACGTAGGAACTCGTTAGTGGATTTTCAGTAAATAGGTACCTCCATAACTAATAGGTAGATAATGTGTTCACCTATACGGTTATCGTTGATCACGATAAGAAGAAATGATCATTGGAATTATATTCAGCATGTTACTATCCAACTAACAATGATTCATTATTACAGTCATACGTCTTTGAGAAACGCTGTATTTTGTAGATAATGGTAATTGTAATGCAAAATTTGTCCAACATCCGGTTAATTTTGCATAAAGATTCGATGGATAAATGCTAGAAAGCGTCAATAATTCTGAAATTCCTCACATACGGATACAGAATCATAGGTTGGTAAACACATCCAGAATAGCTATTTTGGAAAAATTGTACTGGCCTATTGGCTATGTGCACGACAGTGGCAAACGCCCCATTTTGGGACTCGGGAATCATTTTACAGTTAGATGACAAGCCTTGTTTTGATAATTTCTATCAAAATCAAGTGAAAAACTTGAAAAAATATGAAACATTGTCGATATCTTATTTGTACAGTTCACAATACAACAAATTTAACGAAAATTAACGAGGAATTATTTATCAAAACAAATTTGACAATCCCGATATTGTTTCACATTTCTGCCACAGCGTGAGCTGCGATCGATTTGACTGTCCCCACCAAGCACTTCGCACAAAGCAAATACCAACAAACAAGCGCGTATTCTCATTAGTCTAGTCAAGAGGTGAGTTTCCTGCGAATATTCTAGCCAAAGAAAATAACCCAAAAGTAAGAACATTCCTCGAAACGATACACATAAAAAAGACAGAAACAGCATCAACAAAAGGAATGACATCAAAAACCTCAGCCAAATACACAATCAACTTTTTTAAAATCTTATAAAAACCGGGGAAGGGGAAAAAAGGAAAATAACAACCAACTTTTTAACACACCACAATAGCAAATATTTCACATATTTTCGAAAACGTTCGAACGAGCAGCAAGAGAATGGTGAATAAAACATCTAATTATTTCATAGGTAAAAAGTTTTTAACACATACAGTTCTTATACCAATCATGTATTAATACTCAATTTATAATCGCAATTATGTTGTTATTTCAAATGTCTTAAATTGTTTTAGTTTTGACCAGAAGATCACAAATACAAATGTAGAAACGTCGTTTTTAATAAAGCTATTGACTGATAATGACCTTCATTCTGAGAAACTGGAGAAAATAAATAAACATGTATGGTCAAGAAAATAAGAAGAATATATATATATATATATATATATATATATATATAAATATATATATATATATATATATATATTATATATATATATATATATATATATATATATATATATATATATATATTTATATATATATATTTGGAGTTTTCTTGGGTTTCAGATTTGGTTGTATGAAAACGAGAAGAAAATTACATTTTTTTAGACGTTTCGCCCTCGTTCGGGGGCATTTTCAGTAAAATTTATTAAAAACATTAAAAACATTTCAATCTGAAAATAGAATATTGGTTTGGATAACATCATATGTGGAAAGTTAGTTTGTGTCTGAAATTAAATTAGATTACCATTTGGGTTACGCACCTTGGTTAAACCATGATTGTGTTTTGTTAACAACAATAGTTGGATTTCGGGGCGGTGTTAAATCTTGTTGTATCATTGTTCCAACGGAAAACTTTCAATATGTTTGGTTTGTTGTTTTGTCAATTGTCATTAAAGGCGCCTGAACGACGTAGTGTGGAACTATTTATAGTTATTTTGTTTGTTGTTGGTAGGCCCGTAGTACTCTCCGCTGGGATGGTGTACTGTACGTGTGTGGGGGTGATATGGGTAAACTGAATAATGATTTGTTTCAGCTGGGATTTATTTATTTGTCTTCAAATCAGAGTGTGGTATATTTGGCTCAAATTGTTTATGTCTGTGCGGTTGTTCATGGCATGTTTGTTTTGTTTTATATGTATCATTTCTTTGAATATTCTTTTATCTTTGTTTTTCTCGTATGTTAGTACTTTTATGTTATTGAAATTGGGGTTATGATTTTCTGTAATAATGTGTTTGCTGCGAGCGGTACTTGTTGTTTAGCATATTTGTAACCATTTATTGTATTAGATAATAGTTGTGAGGTCATTCCGATATAGACTTTGTCACAATCATTACACGGGATTACTATATACTTGGTTTGATTTTTTCATTAGGGGGTCTTGGCTTTTTAATGGGGTGTATACTTTTTCAATACGTTGAATGATTCAAAACTTGTGGAAATGTTGTGTTTGTTTAGGATGTTTTTTATATTATCAGATAGTTTCGCTATGTAGGGAATTGTGGTGTATGTTGTTGGTTTGTCAGATTTTTGTTTTGATTTTGTTTTGTTATAGAATTTGTGTGTGCGTTCTTTGATTATTCTGTTTATCTTGTTCTGTTGTTCTTGTTCCAACTTCATCTAAGGCTTTGTCTCTTAGTGATGGGCTGCTCAGAATAACTGCTCTATCTGTTATGCTTGTAATTACACTTTTTGTGGCACATGGGGTGGTTAGAATTATAGTTCAGATATCGTCCGGACCAAGTCGATTGTGTTTTAAGTTTATTATGTTCGTTGAATAGAGTGAGGTCGAGAAAATTGATTGTATTATTCTTTTCTGTTTCGATGGTGAATTGTAACTTGATATGAAATGTATTAAATGCATTTTGGAGTTCGTCGATTTTATCAAGGGGTATGGCTGTAATACAGTCATCAACGTATCTTTTATAGAATGCAATGCAAAAACATGAATATATTTCCAAACTGTCTCAATATCAAAATGGATGTTGTCAAACCTAAAGGTACGTACCTTGGAAACCATTTTGAAACATATTCATACAAATATAAATTACAAATTTTGAACCTCCTCATAAAATATTTCACCTGCACCATACAAAACACACGTAATTCAATGACTGAACTATCTCAAAATGCTATATCCCACACAAATTATAGAAGATTTCATCAATTTAGAAGATAAAAAAACGAAAAACTATTCCTGAAAGTTAAAAACAACAATATTAAAAAAATTAACACACTAATAAACAAAAACAAAAAAAAACGAAAAACCAATAACAACTCGAATTGGAACAACTTATCCGGACTTCCAAAAAATATTCTGCACCCATAAACCAAGTAAATGAAATCCCAATAACAAAATACATTGCAAGTATAGAAACAAGTTTAAAAAACACACCAACAAACGAATGTAATGAAAAAAACAAAGTCTAAAAAAAAAAAAAAAACCCAAAAAATTTATGAAAGATTTAAAGAAAACTGAACACTTCCTGAAAAATAATCCACAAATTATTGTGATTAAACCTGATAAAAGCAACAAGACAGTCATTATGGAAAAAACAGAATACGAAGAAAAAATGAACACTATACTCCAAGACAAAAAGACATACAAAAAACTTCGCCAATACCCTACAACCAAATATCAAAATCAAAACAATATCCTAGTAAAGAAATGCCATAGAATTTTTTTTTTTAAAGGAAACCAACTAATAATCCACAACGCAACATCTCCAAAAATCTACGGGCAACCAAAACTGCACAAAGATAATCGACCTCTTAGACCAATAGTATCAAGTATTCAGTCACCATTTTATAATTTATCCATACTCTTAGCCAATAGTATGTCTAAAATAATAGGACAAAACGACTACTACATAAAGACTCGTTCACCTTTAAAGATTTTATTGACACAGTTAGTATTCCAGACAATTATATCCCAGTATCACTGGATGTCATATCACTATATACAAACATCCCAAATGACCTAGTCGAAAAGATTATAAATAAAAAATGGCACAGTTTAGAAGAACACACTCCTCTCTCAAAAAAAGAATTCATAACAGCAATAGAACACACACTATCCACTAACTACTTCCAATACAAAGATGAATTCTACCAACAAACTAGTGGATGTGCAATGGGTTCCCCAATATCGAGCACAGTGGCACAACTGATAATGGAAGATCTAGAAGAAACCGTTATTAATAATTGAAGTTTTGACTTACCGTTCTATAAAAGATACGTTGATGACTGTATTACAGCCATATTCCTTGATAAAATCGACGAACTCCAAAATGCATATAATACATTTCATACCAAGTTACAATTTACCATCGAAACAGAAAGGAACAATACAATCAATTTTCTCGACCTCACACTATTCAACGAACATAATAAAATTAAAACACAATGGTACACAAAATCGACTTGGTCCGGACGATATCTGAACTATAATTCTAACCACCCCATGTGCCACAAAAAAAGTGTTATCACAAGCATAACAGATAGAGCAATCATTCTGAGCAGCCCATCACTAAGAGACTAAGCCTTAGATAAAGTTAGAAAAACGTTCACTTATAATAACTATCCAATCAACGAAATAAACAGAATAATCAAAGAACGCACACACAAATTCTATAACAAAACAAAATCAAAACAAAAATCTGACAAACTAACAACATACACCACAATTCCCTACATACCGTAACTATCTGATAATAAAAAAAACATCCTAAACAAACACAACATTTCCACAAGTTTTATATCATTTAACGTTTTAAAAAAATTATACACCCCATTAAAAAGCCAAGACCCCATAATGAAAAAATCAAACCTAGTATATAGTATCCCGTGTAATGATTGTGACAAAGTCTATATCAGGATGACCTCACAACTATAATCTAATAGAATAAATGGCCACGAATATGCTTAACAAGCAAGTACCGCTTTCAACAAACACATTATTACAGAAAATCATAATCCCAATTTCAATAACATAAAATTACTAACATACGAGAATAACAAAGATGAAAGAACATTCAAAGAAATGATACATATAAAACAAAACAAACATGCCATGAACAACCGCACAGACATAAACAATTTGAGCCAAATATACCACACTCTAATTTGAAAACAAATAAATAAATCCCAGCTGAAACAAATCATTATTCAGTTTACCCATATCACCCCCACACACGTACACTACACCATCCCAGCGGAGAGTACTACGGGCCTACCAACAACAAACGAAATAACTATAAATAGTTCCACACTACGTCGTTCAGGCGCCTTTAATGACAATTGACAAAACAACAAACCACACATATTGAAAGTTTTCCATTAAAACAATGATACAAGATTTAACACCGCCCCGAAATCCAACTATTGTTGGTAACAAAACACAATCATGGTAAAACCAAGGTACGTAACCCAAAAGGTAATTAAATTTAATTTCAGACACAACCTAACTTTCTACATATGATCTTATCCAAACCAATATTTTATTTTCAGATTCAAATGTTTTTAATATTTTTAATAAATCGTCTAAAAAAATTTAATTTTCTTCTCGTTTTCATACAACCGAATCTGAAACCCAAGAAAACATAAAAATAAATTAAAACAAAAAAGGAACCATTTCATAAAAAAACCATAAAAAGAATAATTACTAAATAGCTATTAGTTCAAGAGATATTGATTTTACATAATTTTGAAATTCTATTTCCTTTATTAGGCCTCTGTATAATATTAATAGATACAAATATTCAAATACTATAATACAATCAATTTCATACACTGTCATAATGATTACAACCCATAATTATTCAAAAGACAACAAGAAAGGTCTAGATTTACAAAATCATCCTGAATAAAATGTGATAAACAAAATTATAAGCTTGAAACATACAGTATATGAGATTGTAAGTAACTAAAAATAGCCAATGGGAGAACAACAAACTTCTTGATGACAATAGCCAATCAGGGAACAGTATGGTCAAATGGAAGATTTGAAATTGTGAGAAAATAAGAACGGAAAAGTGTCAGAGACAATTATCATTGAATATTGTAAATAGTCTGTAAGAAAGGAAAAATAGTTTTATTTATAAGTTTTGACAAATAACCCCAAACAGTGAAAATGTGAGAACATAGTGCGCGAATTCAAAAATTCAAATCAAAAGGAATGAAGAAAAATGGTATCCAAGTGACGGAAAAAACAAAGCCAAAAGGAGATCGAAAATAATTTGAAAAAGAATGCCACGTTTTGTTAGGAGGATAAGAAAAATTCAATAATTACAATAATTATAAGCAGCAAACTACATTACCTTGTACTCCATATACAAGTATTCCAAAGCAGATTTCTTGATTTGTATGGTTCCTTCTTTGGTATTGGAGTCCCTGAGAGCATTGTATTGAAAGGAAATCCAAATTCTGGCTGTGTATTGAACAGCGACAGTTCCAGCGTCAGGTATAAACTTTCCTAGTGCACATCACGAACTGAACAACTTCACTAATAACTCATATTCCATCAGAAGAACTTTATTTCATTTGATTTTGAACTATTAAAGAAATTTTCACTTTCAAGGTAAAAGTGAGGTTGTGTCTATTTATCCATGAACTGTTTCTCATGATTATCCATGAAAATTTGTTGATTGACCATAGAATAAGTTATCTATCGTAGGCCAGGTTAATTTAAGTTTTCCTGAATAAAGGAAATAATTGCTTTTTGATACTTTGTCGTTTGTTTCCCACAATGATCAACAATCATACTTATAAACATTGAATAGATTGAAATTTGACATCAAGCAGTGGCTAGTGGCTCAATTGCCTGAACCGGCTATGTGAGACAAGAGGCGTACCAACTGAGTTTAGCTGTGGTAAGAAAAGTGATAACAATTGGCAGCAACGTGACGAGAGAACTGTGACGTTAGCTAGCAATTATTATTACATCACAGTATATCATACAGAGCGAAAATAATTATATATCAATATTTCATAAGAAAAAGCTAAATTCACTACAACTATTGTTTTCACAATTTATCATAATATTGCCCCAACGTGGGGCAAAAATATATTTGGAAGCATAATAATAATAAATTAAATAATTAACAAAATTATTATTACAATAACAATTGATTTTACAAATAATCATTTATTTACAATTCTCATTACATTACAAATGGTGCACAAAACATGGGGCGGAAAAGGCAAGTAAGGGAAATATATTATTACTTAATATTTACCGCAACGTAGTGGTAAAGTAAGGGCAATGTATCATTTCATAATATTTATCGCTGAAAAGGCAAGTAAGGGCAAGTAAAGGAAAAATATTATTTCTTAATAACACTGTGCGAACATTAGCAACTGATATTTCAACGTGTAAGGCTAAATATTGGTGAATTAAAAATGGATTTGAGAGATGGTAAGAAAGTTGGTTTGGAAGAAGATGCAGAAGGTAGAGAGAGAGGTGATCAGGAAGAAGGAGAGAGTAGTAATGTGAGAGGGAGAGAAATAAAAAGTGAAAGTACAGGAATGGGGAGTCGGCTTCAGAAAATGATGGAGCTTATGGTAAAACAAATGAAAGAAAATGCAGAAAAAAATTCAGCGAGTATGGAAAAAAGAATGAATGGAAAGTCAGAAAAAAAAATGGGAAGTATGAAAAATGAATTAAAAGATGAAATAAAAGATTTGAAAGAAAATTCAGCAAGAATGGAAGAGAAAATGAATGAAAAATCAGCAAGCTTGAAAAATGAAATAAAAGAAGTATGAAACAGGATTTAAAAGAAAATTCAGCAAGTATGAGAAATGAAATGAAGGAGCAAATAGAAAGAATGAATGAAAATTCAGAAAAAATTATTGAAAATATTGGAAGTATGAAAAATGAAATGAAAGAGCAATTAGAAAGAATGAATGATGGAATGAGAGGAAGTATGGGAAGGACGCAGGAAAGAATGGAAGAAAAAATGGGAAATATAAAGAATGAAATGAAAGAAAGTTTGGAAAATGAAATAAAATGGTTGAAAGGAAACACGGCGAGTATGGAAGAAAAATTAAGAGAAAATGTGAGAGAAAATATTAAGGATGTGAAAGAAAATATGGAAAGAATGGAAAACAAAATACAAACTGAATCTCAACAAAGTAAAAAGGAATTGTTGGAAGCTCACAAACAATTAGAAACAATAGGACAGCAAAATGAGGAATTTTATGTGGCAATAACACAAGAAGTATCCACTATAAATAATCATGTAGAAAGGCAGGTTGAGAAAATAAAAGACATGAAATTAGATATGAATAGTAAACAAAAAAGAGTTAAAAATGAAATAAGTACTCTTGATAAAAAAGTAGAAAAAAAGATGAGATTATTAGAATTAAGAAGAACAGACAATAATCTAGAGAGAAGAATCATCAATAATTGTCATGGAATACAAATAAATAATAAGGAATTTGAGGGAGTTATACAAAAAACAGATCATAGGAATAGTCTATTAGACAAAAATGATACACAAATACAAAATATAAAAATGAATCTAGATCACGAAAATTATGAGTTTATAGATAATATGAATGTGATAAATAAAAAAGTTTTTTAAAAGGAAAAAAAAAAAGAAAAATAGTGAAAATATATGACATAATAATGGCAAGATGAATTTTGAATTAAAAAGGGAACGAAAATGATAAAATAATAATAATGAAAATGAATGACATGAACGTGGCTAACAAAAATTTTGAATTGGAAATAAAGAAAATACATAAAAAAATAAGAGTAATGCAAATAAATGACATTCACAGGGCGAATAAATTTTTGAAATGAAACAAAGAAATACAAACAATGAAATAAAATAATAATGATATAAAATGTCTAATATAAAAGTAGGAAAAAATTTGAATAAATTTTACTTTCGAAAACAAGAAAAAGTTGAAATTATGAAAATGAAAATTATTGAAAATATTAACATAAAATTTCAATTGAAAATTTGTAAAATGAAAAAAATACTTGTAGTAATGAAACAAGCTAGATTCCATAGAAGGGGAGACAAATAATAAATAGAAAAATTGGGTAAAAATAAATTATAGGCTTATCAAATTTAATAGGCAAGTTAGGGAATAAAAAAGGAAAAAAGTTAAAAAAATATTTGATAGATAGTTAGGATTTCAGAAACATTTGAATAAAGAAAATAAAATGAAAAACAAACGTAAAGAAAAAAATACATCAATGAGATAAAATATTAGAGGAAACAAAACAACGCCTAAATGAAAAGTATAGAAAGGAAAGAAAGTTATTGAATAACAATCATAATACTGAAAAACATAAAAGTTGATAAAATTATTGGTACAGGTTAGTTAGATAAAGTAAAGTGGAAAACAATATTGAAAATTTAAAATAAAAAAATAAGGTGAATTTTGAAGAAAAATGGAAAGAAATGAAGATAAAAATATTTTGTGTATAAAATGAATGTATGTGAGAAATGAAAGTGGAAATGATAATAATAATAATACTAAAGAAGTATATTATAAGAAATATGATGATGATGATGATGATGATGATGATGATGAAAGTATATTGATAAATAATATGAAGGCAATTAATAATTAAAATAAAGGTATATTCATGAATCATAAATGAATATAATATGTTAATTATGTATGAATAATGAAAAAGCGAAAGAGTATGTACACAAAATGAAAGTAAATAATATGAGAGATTCAGATAAATAAAATATCCGATTCAATATGAATATAAAGAACAACTGGAGGAAGAGATAGGAAAAATAATAAAACAGTATACTTGAAAAGAGTACCAGTAATTGTAAAGTCAAATGAATATTAAGAAAATTATGTATCAGTATAAACATAATCAAAATTTAAAATTCATTATGAAATATCTTGAAAAGTTTTCTCTCTTGATCTGAAAAGATGTCTGAAGTCAAGTTTTTCTGGAACAAAATAACATAGTACTAGTAGTTGTAAATAATCGTTGTCGTTGAAGAACTTGTTTTTCTTGAACTGGTGGAAAATCCAGCAAAGTAGTTTTCTGAAAACAAAAAAAAATAGTATTAGTTAATGTATATACAATAACTGTATATAAAGAAATTGATATTCAAAATTTTCTAACTAATAGAAAAATATTGAATATAAATTTAGGAATGTTGTTATGTTATGAAAAACCAGTTATATATTTGAAAAAAAAAAAGGAAACAATTTCATAAAAAACCATAAGAATAATAATTACTAAATAGCTATTAGATCAAGAGATATTGTTTTTACATAACTTTGAAATTCTATATCCTTTATTAGGCCTCTGTATAATAATAATAGATAAAAATATTCAAATACTATAATACATTCAATTTCATACACTGTCATAATGATTACAACCCATGATTATTCAAAAGACAACAAGAAAGGTATAGATTTACAAAATCATCCTGAATAAAATGTGATAAACGAAATTATAAGCTTGAAACATATAGTATATGAAATTGTAAGTAACTAAGAATAGCCAATGGGAGAACAACAATTTTCTTGATGACAATAGCCAATCAGGAAACAGTATGGTCAAATGGAAGATTTGAAATTGTGAGAAAATAAGAACGGAAAAGTGTCAGAGACAATTATAAATGATTGAATATTGTAAATAGTCTGTAAGAAAGGAAAAATAGTTTTATTTATAAGCTTTGACAAATAACCCCAAACAGTGGAAATGTGAGAACATAGTGCGCGAATTCAAAAATTCAAATCAAAAGGAATGAGGAAAAATGGTATCCAAGTGACGGAAAAAACAAAGCCAAAAGGAGATCGAAAATAATTTGAAAAAGAATGCCACGTTTTGTTAGGAGGATAAGAAAAATTCGATAATTTCAATAATTATAAGCAGCAAACTACATTACCTTGTATGTATTCCATATACAAGTATTCCAAAGCAGATTTCTGGATTTGTATGGTTCCTTCCTTGGTATTGGATCCCGAGAGCATTGGATTGAAAGGGAATCCAAATTCTGGGTGTGTATTGAACAGCGACAGTTCCAGCGTCAGATATAAACTTTCCTAGTGCACATCACGAACTGAACAACTTCACCAATAACTCATATTCCATCAGAAGAACTTTATTTCATTTGATTTTGAACTATTAAAGAAATTTTCACTTTCAAGGTAAAAGTGAGGTTGTGTCTATTTATCCATGAACTTTTCCTCATGATTATTCATAAAAATTTGTAGATTGACCATAGAATAAGTTTTCTATCGTAGGCCAGATTAATTTAAGTTTTCCTGAATAAAGGAAATAATTGCTTTTTGATACTTTGTCGTTTGTTTCCCACAATGATCAACAATCATACTTATAAACATTGAATAGATTGAAATTTGACATCAAGCAGTGGCTAGTGGCTCAATTGCCTGAACCGGCTATCTGAGACAAGAGGCGTACCAACTGAGTAGCTGTGGTGAGAAAAGTGATAACAATTGGCAGCAACGGTACGAGAGAACTGTGACGTTAGCTAGCAATTATTATTACAGTATATCATACAGAGCGAAAATAATTATATATCAATATTTCATAACAAGAAGCTGAATTCACTACAACTATTGTTTTTACAATTTATTATAATATTACAATATATATATATATATATATATATATATATATATAATATATATATATATAAATATATAAATATATATATATATATATATATATATATATATATATATATATATATATATATATATATGCACACAAAAAGATTCCGGCCGGTCACTAGGCCAATGGTCATAGATAACTGCCTGGTTGGGTGGTGTAAATGTACTGGAGTCTGCATTCTCTCAATTGGCGATCACAGATCTATGAATATACCCGCAAAATATACCGGCAATATATTTTGGGGATTTATCACACTAGGCAATACAGATACATTCCTGTCACCTGTTTATATGGTTTGAGTTTCAGCACTCGAGAAACACCTTTAGTCCATTGAAATGTTACATGAGCTTTGCATTTTTTAGAGGACGCGATTTTATTTTTGGGACATGTGTGAGGGGTCAATAGAAGCTTAACCTCAAGTTTGTGGGGTCGCCACCCTTGTCCCCCGGCCGCCATCTTGGAAAAACGGGTGAAAACACTTTTTTCGCGAAACTATGCGTCTTACAAAAAGTTTGTAGAATCATAATTTGTAGCAAATTTGCCTACAAATATGTTTATATAACTTTTTGCCCTAAATTGAAAATTAAAGAAGTTATAAGCAAAAAAGTGAGAAAATTTCTGTAAAAATTTTGTTTTTTGCTCTATCACTTTTTTTTATACATTTTACAAAAAAAATATTTCAGACCAATCTTGTAGATGATTTTTTGAGAAAAATTTTTCCCAATAATTTTTTTCAATTCCATTCATTCAAAACTCTGTTACAGCGCTCCAAAGTTGACCGGGTTCGTCAATGCTCATGAGAATCCGGTCAAAACGAAATGTTTAACTTATTTTTGTTTTTTTTAATTGTAAATATATTCTTACAATTTTTTTTTTAAATTCGAACAACTTTACTTATTCATTCCTAACTCTTTTCCCCGCCACCTATGAGGTAGAGTCTGTAAGCGCGTTTTTTTTAACGTGGTATCCCCAGTAGGCCTACTCCACGGATATCTTGCTTGTAAGGTAATCCTCGTCATCTAATATTTTGAATCACTTATTAGCTAGCTACTCTAATCGACTTTTCTTCGATGGTCCAGGCTGTGGCTCAGAATCAAAATCAACGTCAAATGTGAAAGTGTGAGGAATGACAGGAGTTAAAATTGGAGTCATAGTTGGAAGTTCATCTTCAAATTCATTTTCTTCCATTAACTTTGATATTTCCATAATGTTGCTGCATGTTTCGCCAGAACAATGGAGGCATACTGTAGAGCATTTGAGGCCTGCTTTTCTGCAGCCACACATGCTTCCACAGTTCCATTTGCATCTGCAGAAAATTAATTTCATGAGATCGGGGGGTGCTGGAGGCTTGGAACCTTGTATTGGCATCCAAATGTTTGCATGCTTCTTCCAGCCCCAATCTTCGGGATCTTCCGAGCCACGACTGGACCTGGTGATATACTCGGAGACTGTGAAAATGAGCAGCATCTTGTGTTGGAGGCAACGATGATAAATTAAAGGAATTTTTAATCACTGTCTTGGCAAATCGTTTGTATCGCAAGCCGTCTAGTCAATCGTCTTTATTACCGCCGTATGAAGCTATGAAAAAAGTTCGCCAACTAGAGTGAGCAAAGTTGGATCGACTTTCTCACTCAGGAATAGCGCGGTACCACCAGCTTATCCAGGATGTTTCTCCATTATTTTTATAAATTTTAATTTCCCCATATTATAGGCTGCTGATGTTGTATCACATCCTGAAAAAGCATGAAGAAACAGCAGATTCTGTGTTATGAGATCTCCATACATAAAACTTAAAGGGCTATATAACTGAGCGGATGTGCGCCCTTTTGAAGGTTTTGAAAAATAAATGTTAGGCTGTCTTGTACCTAATGCCGTGAGCAATAAAAGAATGTCAATGTCCTCTGCCACAATAATAACAGATTCATGAGATCGGGATGCAGGAAGCTCAGCAGAGACGATGATTGAATCTAAGTGATTAAAAATATTAGATGACGAGGATTACCTTATAAGCAAGATGTCCGTGGAGTAGGCCTACTGGGGATACCACGTTAAAAAAACGCGCTTACAGACTCTACCTCATAGGTGGCGGGGAAAAGAGTTAGGAATGAATAAGTAAAGTTGTTCGAATTTAACAAAAATTTTGTGAGAATATATTTACAATAAAAAAAAATCAAAAATAAGTTAAACATTTCGTTTCGACCGGATTCTCATGAGCATTGACAAACCCGGTCAACTTTGGAGCGCTGTAACAGCGTTTTAAATGAATGAAATTAAAAAAAATTATTAGGAAACATTTTCCTCAGAAGATCATCTACAAGATTGGTCTGAGGTAATTTTTTTGTAAAATGTATAAAAAAAGTTATAGAGCAAAAAAGAACATTTTCACAAAAAATTTCTCACTTTTTTGCTTATAACTTCTTTAATATTCAATTTAGGGCAAAAAGTTAGCTGAACATATTTGTAGGCAAAATAATTTGCTACAAATTATGATTCCACAAATTTTCTGTAATGCGCATAGTTTCCGAAAAAAGTGTTTTCACCCCTTTTTCCAAGATGGCGGCCGGGGGACAAGGGTGACGACCCCACAAACCTGAGGTTAAGCTTCTATTGACATTCACATGTCCCAAAAATAAAATTGCGTCCTCTAAAAAATGCAATATTCGATCCTTAAATTGTAACATTGCAATGGACTACTTACATAGTTGCAAAACAAATTAGATTTGGAACAGGGGATGATTCCATAATAAGCTGAGCTCTTACCATTCTCGATATTGCCTTGTGAATAATTTGAAGATCTGAATCGTTGAATTTGTTTTCAAACAAGTTGAGATTGTAACTTTTGGCTCCAATATATGTACCTAATTGTTTACCTTTTTGTCTTTCGTTTCTTTTCAGCTGGGCAGAACTTTGTATATACACAACGTGGGAAATTGAGTGTCTATACTTTCAGGGGTCTATCTATATAAGGCTGTGTGCCTTATAAACAAATACGCTATCTTCTGAGAGCAGATGGATTGCATATCCTTCACCAGACCCTGCTGCCTAAGGAGTGGAATTGACTGTCTAGACGATCACAAAACACAAAAAAGAAGGAAAAAAAAACAAACGAAAAAACATTAAAACCGACCAGAAATTCTATCAATCATACTTGACCGGAATGGTTTTGGTTACACAACGAATACTAATTTTTCTTCGTTTTCTAATCCACATGTACGTGATCTCACTTTATGGGAGGATTTAATGTCATCACTATAAAAAAGTGTAATTTCAACAAAATCGAGTTTTCACTAAGCGATACGATCCGAGCATTTCAATGATCAGATGAAATCATCCATATGAATTTATAATCAGCCAATTAAAAGATTCAAATTGCATCATCAACAAAAAAAATCTATACCTGAAATGAGATTATGGGTTCATATTAGTTTTGAATTCATTCATTTCTGCATTCACCCATTAACCTCCGAATTATGTATGTATTCAAATAACTGGCTGGTCATTGAATGACATATTTCTCGGAAATCCATGAAAACATGGTCAATGTGTACATTAATGTTGGTATGGAATTTTCTCTAAATATCGAAATGTTTTACAAGGAATGCGGTAGAATTTGTATTATTCCGTTTCGGCGAAACATTATCAAAATACATAATTCTCCAAAGCGAATGATTTTACTGTGAATATTATCCAGCGTGAATTGAGGAGTTGTGGGCACGATTTCAAGACTCCACTGATATGAATATTTTAATACATACAGTGCCAAAATGCCCCCCCCCCGTAATGTCTTTATTTTACATATTACAAAAGAATCTTAAATACAAAAGTTGTGGGGTTTCATTCGAACTCTTCAATGGCTTATATTTCTTTTATACAGAGCGTCTCAAAAAAGCGCAGCGAATCAGTAGTTTATTCCGCCGAAAAAAAACTGCTGAAAGAAAGACATATAATATAATACCCACGATAAATTTCCAAAGGTGTCTAACATTTCTCAGGTTCATTTTTATGAAATTCATAAAACTACGTAGTACTTCAGATAAGCCCGCTGTGCAATAACTCATTAGCCTCTGGAATAATCCCCTACAAACTTCCCAAATATTATCATAATTACTTAATTTATTGGGAATTAGGATTTTCGGTGAAAACTCGAAAGTCTTCGTGTGAACAGCTCTGGAGTGTTCGTGACTGCAGTTTACGTCATTCTAAAAAAAAAAAACGAAAAAAGTTATGAAGCCGCATTTTATCTACATGGTCTTTGAGAAAGCTGTAATGAACGCCACAAAAACCATTTTGGGAGGAGATATAATCATAAGAGGCTGCTTTTAAATTCTGTGCCAGAGTACACACAGGAAAGTCAAAGAGCTGGGGATCAAACAGAATACCACCAAAATCAACGATTTAGTAGTTTTGTTGGTATGGTAGATGGACTAGCGTTCCTGCCATTGGAGTCGCGATTGGCATGGAGGAACCACCCAGATGGAGTTGAATACGCAGATATATTGGATCATTTCGACCAAACCTACGAGTCTGAGACGAGGCAATCAGGAACGAGGCACCCGATTTAGGAGAATTCCGGCTTTATTCCCAACAAAAACATGAAATGTTCTTGATGCTGTGATTACTGAAAATGAAAAGACATATAACAGTACAGAAGGTTCGTATTTTTGTAATATCATCAGGTAATCAGAGTGAATTCCACTATAAACCTGTATGTTCTTTCAAATCGCAAATGTGTTCCAGGTTGGAAAAATAGGTTCAGCCATTCAGTAGAGATGAAGCATCCATCAATCTGGGTGCTAATTTATAAAATGAGGCAGAAGTTGCAGTAGATTATACCAAGATTGAACAGCTGCAAACTAGACCACTATCGACTCCCAAGAATAGGGCAACCTACGATACAATGCAAATGAGAGAGAAAGCCCTGTGTACGGAGTTTGTAGAGAGCAGGAGAAATATTGAACTGTTTTAACAGCCATTAGCCACAACATAAGGATGCGCCCACATTGAGTATATGAAATGTTGTGTTATAATAATAATAAAATAATAAATTCATTTATTGTCAACAATAATAATAATAGTATGGTTTTAAGATATAATAAATATAAAATCAATGAAATATGTTCAAACTTAGATTATATCTATTCTAAGGATTCATATAGTTTATCAATAAATGATACTCGATAAGTAAATTAATACTTGTTTCGAGAAATAAACATAAGTAGGACATATACATATATGTATAGAGGACATGTAGGACGTATTTTTGTAGAACATAAAGAATAAAGATTAAAATTCACAGTATGTATAAGCAAGAATGAGTACATGTTAAAATGGGTTATGTTCATAAGTATTTTGTTGATTAATAGCTATAACAATAATAATAATAGTTGATAAGAGGTACAGTTAGTCATTAGTCACACGAAATATTATGTATTCTCTGTTAAGTTTTCAATCGTTTTCCTGGGTTCATTGAAGATATGTTTTTTCCATTCTTTTTTGAAAGGTAATAGGCCATTCCATGTTTTGACGGTGTCAGGTAGCGAGTTATACAGCTTGGGTGCCATGTATGAATAAGATCTTTTTGAAACCGACTTATGTACAACTGGGATTGTGTGAAGATGCCGTTTTCGTATGCAGTAGGTGTGGATAGGTATTCTGGCTGAGTGTCTGTTTTGGTGGTATTTTAAATTGACTTTATAAAAATATAATTGCCTTATGTCAAATATCTTGGCTACTGAGTATAGTAAATTTGAACCGTATCTGTGTGATTTTGACAATATCAGTTTCGGAAATCTTTTTTAAAGAATTTCGAGTGCGTTGATATGGGTTCTCAGAGCTCCACCCCATGCTGTTATACCATATTGTAAATGGCTCTTCACTAGTGCGTAATAAAGAGTTCTGAGGTACTGTGCTGGTAAAGATTTTTTCAGATATTTAAATACGTGCGAAATACTTCGCAGTTTTATTATTACGTAGTCTATGTGACAATCCCATCTGAGAAGCGTGTCTATTATGATCCCTAGATACCTGATGTTTGTCTTGGGCATAATTGTCAGTGAGGTGTTTTTGGTTTTCACTTCAAGTGTGCTAAAGGAGAATTGATTTTGTTGCATGTAAATGGCACATAATTAGTTTTTTGTAAATTTATCGTTAATTTTATATAATCCATCCACTTTTTAATTTTGTTGAAGTCCTATTGCGCTATCATTTTCAACTCATCCCAGTCGTGTGCTTTGTAGAAAATAGCTGTATCATCCGCGAATCCGGTTATTTCTCCGCAGGCCGTTAATGTAGATGTTGAATGATAGTGGACCTAACATGGGGCCTTGTGGAACACCGTGGTACTCCATGTAACATATTTATTCTAATAGTGATTAGCCATCAAAGAAAAAAATAATTATAATACATAATGATGAGATATATCCATTGAACTTTCATTTTACCTGCAAAATCCGGAATAGCGGCGGCAGCTTTTTTCCGGCGGGTTTTTTTCCGGGTGAATTTTTTTCTGGGCGGCCTTTTTTTCCAGCGGCTTCTATTCCTAGGTCAATTTTTCAATACTACGTAAAATTCTGAGCAGATTTCATGTAGATTAGATTTGATTTGTACGGGGTTTATGGGCTAGGAGCCACTTCACTTCGACCTTTGCGGATCTATTGTGTATGCCCTCATGTTGAGTTAGAGTTTCCTGCCTGGACCCGTCCTTATTACTAGACTCCATAGGCCAGACCTTGGGTCCTCCATATATTGGAGGTGTTGTGATTTTTCCTCCCCTATCGTTGAAAACCTCAGCCTTGTGAGGCCTTCACAGTAGTACAGTATGTGCGCTGAGGTTTCCTCCTTCTCCTGGCAGCACCTACATGTGGTTGTGTCTTCCAGCCCGATGAAATTCATGTGTTTGTTGAGTCTACAGTGCCCCGTCAGGAGCCCGACCATGATCCTGGTTGATTTTCTATTCTGGCTTAGTAGGTATTCTATGAATTTTTGCGATGGCTCCTTGATGAACTCTTTGGCCTGTCTCATGCCTGGCACCTTCTTCCACTATTCTTGAGATTACTCTTTCTACCAATTATTGGTTTATGTTGTTTGCAACGCTTTCGCTGTGCAACAAAAAGAATCTGGGCCAATTGGGACACGTCGTGCTCCTTCTTGGGCTGATGAATCTGCCCCTCCGTTGCCCTTGTAGCCTGTGTGGCCTTGCACCCAAACCAGAGAAAGTATGTTTTGACTGCCTACCTTCTGAAGCTGATTGCTTTAATAGCCGCTTGACTGTCAGAGTTTTTGGCAATGGTCTTTTCCTTAAACTCTTGCCTTAATAACTCCTCTGCGCAGTGGTATATTGCTGTAACTACTGCCTGGAATATTGTCACATGTTTGCCTAGGCTCAGTGAGACTCCTGTCTTCGGTTTGGCTGAATATATTCCTGCTCCTACACCTTCTTTGGTTTTTGAGTCGCTGTGTAGCAGGTAATTTGTGCATCAATTGTAGGTCCCCCCTTCCTCTTTGTCTGCTATGACTGTTTTAGAGTTTTTTTCGAAGCTATACATGGAGAGCATCTCGTCCGATGGCATTCCCATTACGGAGTGGTTTCCAACTCTTTTCACAGATCATTATACACTCTGCCGTGCAGTCTACTTATGGGCGCTGGCTCCGCATTGTATGTAAACATGAAGTGGTAGGTTCAGCAAGATTTCCAAGGCGGCTAATGGGGTGGTCCTCATAGCTCCCGTGGCACCCAGTCAGGCTTGCCTTCGGATCGCCCCAGCCTGCTGAGTCCTTGGCCACCATGTCACCGAACCGTAATGCTATCATGGGTCTGATGACCCTGCTATATAGCCAAATTATCATTTTCCGTTGTGCCTCCCAGCTTTTTCCACACATTCTTCTGCATAGGTTGAGGGCTACCGTGCTTTCTGAATTATTTTTTGTAGGTGTCGATTCCAAGTCAGCTTGTGGTCAAAGATGACTCCCAAGTATTTCGCTCCTTGTGCAATTGGAATTTCTACCCCGTTTTTAGGGTTACCGTTGGTTCCTCCTCCTGACACCACTTATTCATTAAATTTAAAGCAGTCTGCTCATGCTCCGAAACGGTTCCTGCAAATTTGCCTTTTGCAATAATTGCAAGATCATCGACATATCCTAAGCAGTGCATGTCTTTGGATGTTAGGCTTCCCAGTAGTTCGTCTACAGTTCCCCACCTTGTGGGCAATCCCCTACCTGTTCTAGCTGTGACTGTGCTTTCACCTGTGGCAACCTTATATTTGAATAATGTTTTATTACTTGTTTATATGTGATCACTGAGTAGTTCATGATGTTTAATGTTGATGTCAGATTTGAGAGTGATATCAATAAAAAGGTTGTTGAAAGTTCACGAAACGAAAGTAATAGTTTTTGTATAATCCAAAGATCAATCTACATCTGGTGACCCCTACTAAAGAACATTACAATGGTTATTCTCATACATAATCTAAAAAGAGGCCAACTCTTGGGTATTCTGCAACATTTCAACTTGAATACTCGAGGAACCGTACCTGACCTGCTACTCAGTTTGGAGGCATTTATTAACGAGAAATATCCTGATCTCAAGAATACCAGCGATTTTGATTTCTCAAATGTGCTCGAAGAAATTGATAAGGAAGTTAGTGATGAAAACAAAGGACTCGAACAAAATCTATAATTTATTTCGAACAAAGTAAAAAATTTATAGTTTTTATGCATTCACTTATCTGAAAAATTGGAAGAACACCATGCAAGGATTGAACAAATAGAAAACTCACTGGAAGAACTAAAAGAGGTGACGAATATGACAAATGAGCACAACATACAGGACAACTCAGGTACCTCTTCTATAACGGTTCCAAATGCATATGAAGTATTGAAATCCCAACTAATAAAGATGTATCAAATATCTATAGAAAAAAAAATTACAAAATTATTCGCTGAATGTGAATTGGGTGACGAAAAACCAAGCCAACTGTACAGACAAATGACAAATTTAGCATCAGGTCAAATGACAAATAAATTCATAATTCTGGCTTGGTTGAAAAAACTACCATCAGCAAGGAAAAGAATGAATCGATCGATAGACTAAAACCAGCATTCATGGAAAACAATGTCGAAGATATCTCTACAACTCCATCTATGGAATCAACTAATACTTATAAGACACGTTCGGGAAGAATAGTGAAGTTCCGTTTTTAAAATATATGTGTATATTTGATATTCTGATATCGTTGACACTGAGGGGGGGTACTGTGGCAACCTTATATTTGAATAATGTTTTATTACTTGTTTATATGTGATCACCGAGTAGTTCATGATGTTTAATGTTGATGTCAGATTTGAGAGTGATATTAATGAAAAGGTTGTTGAAAGTTCACGAAACGAAAGTAATAGTTTTTGTATAATCCAAAGATCAATCTACACATCTATGTTTGATATGATTCCCCTCCTCACCAAACTGGTGTTTACCCATTGATACAGTAGGATGGGACCTCTTTATTTTCTAGAGCTTTGGTGATTGAGTTTGTAGATGCATTATTGAATGCACCCTCGATATCGACGAAGGTCGCGATGGCTATCTCTTTGACTTCAAGGGACTTTGATAGTAGCCTGTTGAGGTCATCCAGTGCCAAGTCTGTTGATTTACCTGGCTGATACGCGTATTGGCGTTCTTTGAGAGGGTTTGTCAATAATACCCCGTCCCTACATTCCAGCACCACTCAGATGCTATAAATGTCAAAGATTTGGTAATACATCTACACGATGCGACAAACCACAGATTTGTATCTGTGGAAAAGAACCACATGAAGGCACGGCATGCACTGAGCCATTGCAATGCGTGAACTGCGATGGAGCTCACATATCTATTTCAAGAAGTTGTCCAATATTCAAAAGAGAGATGGATATTCAAAAGAGAAAGACAATAGATAAAATTTCATACCCGGAAGCACGAAAAATTGTAGCCAGCACTTAACGACAACCAGAAAACTCTTATGCAAATGCAGTGAGATCCACATCTCCTATAGACATCAACAGCCTTGTCAGTCGTCTGGTACCAGAAATAGAAAAAATAGTTAATGAAATAGTGAACAACAGAAAATATAATACAAAAGTATTCCTTGCACCAACAACAATGGCTCCAAGACGAAATACAAGCCAAGAACCCCAAAAATTGGACGCCACCCTCTCTGAATCATCTATCCTATCAGAAAAGAGGAAAAGAAACACTACAACTCAAATCAATCTCGAAACCACAGAATCAGATGAAAATGAATCTGAATTTGAAGGAAGAAAAACAAAAAGAAAACCTGGATGGAAAAAAGGCGTACCACGGAAAAAAGACGGTAATAAATCAACCGACTTGCCTCAGAAATGGCGACATACGAAAACATAATTCAATGGAATTGTAATGGTTGCAAATATCATTACACTGAACTCAAGATCCTAATCCTTGAAGAAATGCCATTTTGTATCTGTTTACAAGAATCGCATTCAAAACCTAACGACAATTTCACCCTCAGATAATATAAGTCATTCAGAAAAGATGTAATCCCCAATCTGAGGGCCAGAGGAGGTATGATCACCTTTGTTAAAGACAATCTCCAAGTGGAAGGAATTTTACTCCTCACAAACCTACAAGCAGTCGCTGTTAAAATCAAACATCCATATAAAATGACTATATGCAATTTATATCAACCCGACTTCAACCTGACCCGAGAAGAACTGAAGGACTGCATAGAACAACTGCTACTTCCTATCTTGATTCTAGGGGATTTCGATGCTCATAATCCACTCTGGGGATCTGAGAGAATCGACCCCAGGGGCAGAATTATTGAAGAAATTATCGATAAACTTGACCTAGTCATACTCAACACTGGTGAAGGTACATTCATAAACTCAAGATCAAATAAACTTTCAGCAATAGATTTATCCATCTGCTCACATGAAATCACACCCGTCTTGAAGTGGCAATGTCTGGAAGAACAAAACACAGACCACATTCCAATATCTATCGAATGTGCAGTACAAAAAGTAGATAATAGAAGGACAAGAAAATGGATCACAGATAAGGCAAATTGGGATCTATATCGGGAAAAGTTGAATCATATTAATATATTGGCAAATACAATAAACGAGGGAGTAACTGAATTGACTGAAGCCATTCATCACTCAGCAGATGCTGCCATACCAAAATCCAAAGGAACGGTGCCAAAGAGGAGGGTTCCCTGGTGGAACGATGAAGTTGCTGCTGCAATAAGGGAGAAAAAGAAGGCCTTCAATGCATTCAAAAGATCTCACACTCAAGAAAACTTCATCACTTCAAGCGACTAAGGGCAAAGGCAAGACAAACTTGCTTGTCGAGTCGAAAGAAATCATGGGAAACTTATGTTCCATCGATCACAATTGAAACACCAATGAAAGAAGTCTGGCAAAAAATCAGAAATATCAAAGGGAAAGATTTTCGAGAGGTATCCCCAATACTAATCGTGAACGGTCAAGAAATCACAGAAGGACATGATATTGCAGAACGCCTAGCGACTCAATTCGATACCACAAGTTCTACGAATAACTACGAAGCAGCGTTCCAACGAACAAAACTTCAAGAAGAAAATAATCCAATCGACTTCAGAACTGACAGAGAATTTTCATACAATAATCCTTTCACAATGGCTGAACTCAAACATGCTCTGTCTTCAGTGAATAAGTCAGCTCCGGAAAATGACCAAATACCATATGACCTCATAACGCAGCTACCTGAAGAAAAAACAATTGTCATATTGCAATTATTCAACAGAATATGGAAAGAAAGTTCCTACCCAAACCAATGGAAATAAGCAGTGATAATAGCAATACCTAAACCTGGAAAAGATCTTGAGAACCCAGCCAACTATCGTCCGATTTCGCTAACATGCTGTATCGGCAAACTCTTCGAAAAAATGGTTAGTTTGAGATTGACATGGACCCTGGAGAACATAAAACCACTTTCGGATTCTCAAATGGGTTTCAGAAAAAATAGATCGACAATAGATCAACTGGTTCAAATCGAAAACACCATACAGAAGAGTTTTGCAACCAGGAATCATACTGTAGCAGTACTTTTCGACATTGAAAAGGCATTCGATACAACTTGGAGATTTGGAATACTGAAAGCACTTGATGGATGGGGATTCAAAGGAGAACTGCTTCTTTTTATCAACAATTTCCTGTACGACAGAAAATTCAGAGTTCGCTATGGTCAACTACACCTATCTCAAGAACACGACTTGGAAAATCGTGTCCCTCAAGGCTCGACCCTGAGTGTGAAATTATTTGCAATAGCAATCAATGGATTAGTGGAAGTTATACAACCAGAAGTTGGGAGAAGTCTTCATGTAGATGACTTGGCTATTTACTACTCAGCGCGTAATATAAATGATATAGAAAACACCTTCCAGGATGCCATTAATAGGATCGTACACTATGCAGATCAACATGGTTTCAGAATATCTCCAAATAAAACCCATTGCATCCATTTTTGTCGACTGAGAACACCCCACAATGAACCAAACCCTTCTCTTTATGGCAACAATATAGAAGTAAGGGAGTACACCAAATTCCTAGGATTTATATTAGATAACAAGCTCAACTGGAAAGCACGTATAAAATACCTGGTTGTTGACTGCAAGAAAAGACTGAATATCATGAAGTCGGTTGCCAATCTGAACTGGGGAAGTGATAATAGAATACTCATCAATCTATACAAGTCTATAGTACTATCGAAACTGGATTATGGTGCAATAGTGTATGCATCAGCGATAATATCTTATTTAAAATCATTAGAACCAATACAAGCCTCAGGACTGAGACTTGCGCTTGGTGCCTTCAGAACGAGCCCTCACTCGTCATTATGCTGTGAAGCAGGTGTCCCACCTCTAGATTTCAGAAGGAAACAATTGATAGCCAACTACGCTATAAAGCTTTGGGCCATATCTGATCACCCGAATCATCATCATATATTTTCAGAAGAAAATCATGGAATATATGAAAACCGGCCGACCATAACAAGACCCGCTACATTCAAATTAATTTATACATATACGAGTCATTTTAATAGTAGTGGAGTAATATTGGATTTTAGCATCAGAAAGATAGAGGACTGTGGGAACTTTCTACTGTACTTCAGTGATGATCTAAGGAACAACATATAAAAAGTTTCCAACCGTAAAGTGTGTGCTCAATTTATTATTTAACAAATAAGTTGCACAATTACATTGTACATTGTATATGAAAAAAAAAAGAATAAATAATGGTGCCACTCACAAAAATGGAAAATTTTACATTAAAAACGTAAATGTTTTTTTTTTTTAATAAAAACTGTAGGCTGCATAATTTTTTTGCTAACGTGCGAAAAAAATGTGAGGCGGCGACTCTGAAGTGCAACGCTGGGGGAGCACGCAGCCACGAGCGCTTTACACTAAGTTTGTTATAACTTTTGATCTAATTGATTAAATTAACATAACAAAAATTCAACTGGAAGAAGAAAAATGCACCTAACGAAAAGTCATGTTTTCAAAAGTGAAAAAATATGTATGGGAATAGTACGTAAATGAAATTACGTCAAAGCATAATTCTGTCTAAAATCTTATATTTTTTTTTTATTTTCAAGATAAACATATAGAGATCAAAATATAGAGATCAAAATATTGAATAGTTTAAAAAAATTACAAATTTGAATTTTGTGGCCATGTTCAAAAACTCTAGTTTGAAATGTGAACTTATATATGGGATATAACGAAATTTGTTGAGTGGAGGCCACTTTTTTCAACCGAAAGAAACAAAAATACTTCTCTTGAATACTTCGACTAATTTCAAAAATGGTCCAATAGTCTCAAAATGGCAGCTGTTGAAAGATTTGAAAAATTCGCAATATTTCATTTCCATACCTAATATTGGCAAACTATAAATTGTTTGATAGAGCTTCATTAGCTACACAACTTTTACCCGAAATTTTTTTCTCCGAGATGTACAGATAAACGAAAAATAGGTAGCTGTAAATTATCATTCATGAAATCTACCTTTACGACTGGCCACGCCATCGTTTTTTCAATGTCATATTCTGGTTCAGCGACCTCAGAAACCCCAATAGCATCAATTTGGGTGAAATTTGAAAAACAAAATTGTTTTTGATTGTTTAAACAATTAATAAACAAGCAGCGCACGAATATAAGTTTATAACTTTTTTCTGCAAGCAATTTCTAATTAATATCGGAAGGTTTTAGGAAAATCCATGGAGTCGTCCAGGATTCCATAATAATGCATGATTTTAAGCTATTTCTACTCCGCTTTATGAAGGTAATTTGAGTTCTTTCAATAAGATAGTCATGTTGTCTGCCAAAATAGTGAACACCTCTTAATTTGTCCAAAAGCTGAGAGGTTCTTTCACTCAGATAGGATTTGAACCAATTGAAGCTCCGTCCTCTGAAGCTTATGTAACAGTCAAAAGCTTCAGATATATCGCAAAGCACTTCCTTCAGACTAGAATATGGATTTTTCAGAAAGCGAAAGAGATTGCATGTCTTGTACTCTCATTGGTTTGAAAGCTAAATTAAGTAATTGTATGTAATTTACAGCACTTCATGAAATCTTTATCCGCTCCATCATATGATTTTTATCATGAGCAGACAGGGACAGAAATACATAAGTATCAACTCGGTGGAGCCGTATCAATATTAAATCATACATACAAAATGAATTGGTACGGTTCATAATTAGAATGATTTCGGAACACCTCTCGAAAATTCTATATAACACTGACATAAGTACATGGAATAGTTTGTTCTAAAATATGTTACATCGATCAATCAACCTCAAAATATTTCACAACGAATTGACATAACCTTGAAGGCGACAAAAGCACAATCACAGAACGAATCAGAGACACAAATCACAAAAACACCCTGTGTGGTCTGTAATTGCAGTTTACTGAACTATTACAAGTAACGACGTCGGCACCATCTGAAACTCTAGATAAATCCCTTTATCAAGTGGGCTGGTGTCCCCCAGTTTGTCCTAATATTTCACAGGTATAAGTGCATACAACATGGTTTTTCGACATCTTAGTAATTACCAAAACTATTTACTTAAACGTCAAATTCATTTCCTAAGCATTCGTGTGAAAAATGCAAAATAATAATAATTTCTTCAACACGCATCGATTATAAAATAATCGACTTGAAGTTTTCAAGTCCAAATATCTAGAAAACGGTTGCTTATAGCTACTTGTAACAGGGGTAGCTTTTTTACGTAGATATGATAGAGGAATTGATTTTTCCACAGAAAAATGTGCTAAAAGTACGCTTAAAAAAGTTATGAATCTTAAAAAAAAAAAACGTTCAGGTGGCGCCCCGTACGAGTAAGGGCAATAATAACATCAGGTTCGAATTTGACACCTCAATAAACTTCTCAATACCAATTTTCGTTCAATTAAGGTCAGTAACATATCAGTGAAATACATTCATATATCTTCGCAGAGTGTGAGTAAATTTTATCTGAATTCAAAATATCACCAATCGTAAACAAAGACAAAAAACTTTTCAACAAAAAATTTAACCGACGAAAAAATCAACTGAAAAGCAAAAAATAATAATAAACCTTCTTAGTCTTAATGATAATTGAGCTCCTAAACTAATGTGAGTAACTAATTTTGAGTCGGCGCCAAACAAACAATGAACGATGATCATTATTCTTATTACTTTGAAGAAGTAATCAAAATACCGCCGTGCATCCCGCTGCCATTATTTCACGCTTTACCTAATTCAATTGCTAGTTTGTTTGGTGCCGACTCAAAATTAGTTACTCACATTAGTTTAGGAGCTCAGTTATCATTAAGACTAAGAAGGTTCACTTCATTTTTATTTTTCAGTTGATTTTTTCTTCGGTATAATTTTTTTAAAAACGGATTTGTTTTTCAATTTTTTGTGGAGGATACCTACTAATTACTACCCACTAAATTTTTGATTACTTCCAAAATACTAACTTACCTAGCTTACTTCAACTATTAACTGTTAGATAATATGACTATCAACTTCAACTATTTATTGTTATATGATATAAATTATTGAAAGTTCAGGTTGGTTGATTTCATCACTTTGTATATAATTCTATCCTTCCATAGAATGTAATTATTGTGACGGATGTAGGAGGATCTGTCAATGTCAACTACATATGTGTGCCAATGTTCACAAGTGAAAAATCAATCATCCCCTATTTTCTACCTATAGGGGTGGATTATTTCATTCAAAATTGAAATATGATCAATGATGAGGTATACCCTATCTAATGAAAAAAGAATCATCCAAATAGGAAAACCCACTACAAAGTTATGTCGGTTAACGAACCAAAATTCAGAGGGTGAACGAATATTATTCTCAATTTTGCTACCCTAAAGGATGGATTTTTTGTTCAAATTCAAATGGGACCAACTTTAAAGTAACCCTAATCCAATGAAATAAAAATCATCGGGATCGAACTGCTCTCTGAAAAGTTATGCGTGATCATACATAAAAAATATACGCGTCGATTTCTCTCCTTTTTGATTTTGTCGGTTAATGAACTCGTCGGTTGAAAATGTTAAATAAACATTAACTGATGAGTATGTGCGGGTATAGAATTATCCCACCATCAGCCTTCTCGATTTCGACCACATAATTTCAAAACTTATACCTACCGAATTTCTTTATTGTGATAATGCAAAAAGAATAAGCAACTCTGGAATCTCTATATCAAGAGACTATCAACAACAGCAAACGTATAAAAAATTATATAGAACAACAGAAGCAAATCTTCTACTGAGTATAGAGGAGACAAAAGTGAACCTTTGGAAACTGGAGAAAGAAAATCGATAACTGAAAACAGAAATTGAACATTCAAAACGAAATCGAAACAGAAATAATATTATAGTATTTGGACGACTCTTCGTTTCATGAATTTCCAAAAAATATTATTTTAAATGTTCCGATAAAAAATTAACCATTTTTGTGCTGAAAATAAACTAATGTCATACTGAAAAAAAAATATTGATTAATTTTTTTACAAAAAACATTTTGTAGCAAATATGCAACTCTATGAAAGAAATCTAAATGAGAAACAGAAAGTCTAATTTAAATAAAAAGTTGAAACAGTTTTTGTGCTTTGTGAGACATAAATGTACACCACATTTCTCACGTGTGAAGAGGGTGAAACCTTTGCAATGGGGATTTGCATCATTGACGTGTATGATCGTATTTTATCCAGTGAGCAGTTTCATCGAAGCGAACGTTTTTGGGAGGGATATGTGTTGTAGGGCCTCTATGTCTTTTTGCGCCTATTTCATCTTCTTCTTGGTTCGTGGAAGGCCTTCCGCGTTTTTTTGTTGTAGGTGTTACTGCAATTTCTGCAATTTCGATCCTAGGTTCATATCATCGGTAATTTTTTTCGCCCTTTGTGTCCTTTTATACAACAAAAAAGCGTTTATTATCGTAACATCAAGAAGATGAAAGAAAAGACTCAAATACCATTTCTTGGACCTGAGAGGTATTTTGTAACGCCCTATGTGACTATCTAGCAGGTCGATTCCCCCATATGCCAGTAATATTCCTGTACAACACGAGGAGACGGTATTATTATTTTCTCCTTTGCTTTTCGGTCAAACCGATTTACACCATGATGAGGTAATTTCCCGAAACAAGTCGAGATTAGTGTAAATACTTTGTTATCTTTTCAAGTCGTTATGCTCTAATCAACCCATCAATTTTGGCTACATATTCTTCTATCCTTCCTCGTGGTTTTTTCTTGGAAATGTTGTCTGGTGGTAAGGGGTTATTGGGAAATCTGTTTCGACGGATTGTTCCCAACATGTAGATTCCTTGTTTTGTTGGTGATGTAAATAATGGAACAGAAGAATAAAAGTTATCACAATAAAGTTGATAATTCATATTTTTAGGTATTTTTCTCTAGTCTAGTAACAATATTGGAACTTGTTCTCAAATCACTTTCATTAGGAGCGGTTCAGTGATAATCTGTGCTAATATCGTTAGGCATATCGTTGATGAAAAGAAGAAAAATGAGAGGACCCAATATAGAGCCCTGAGGAACCCCAAGATCAATGCCATACTGCTGCGACTGAAAGTTATCAACATTAACATATATCTTCCTGAAAATCAGGTACGATCTGAGCCATGAAAGGAAGTTACCCCTGAAGTCAAGTGAATAAAGTTCTTTGCATATAATATCGGGGTCAATAACGTCGAATGCATTCGATAAGTCGAAAAAAAGTACACCGACATATTTCGTTCTGTCAAGTGAGTCATAAACATACTTGAATAAGGTGTAAACTTTCCGTTGACTTACTTGGGTTGAAATATTATGTCGAATTGTTCCAAAGACGCAAGCATGACTGTTGGAACTGTTGAGGGCTGCTAATTCCCGATCAGCGTTTTTTAATATCGGTGTTACTGATCTGATTTTTAGTTTATCTGAGAATACGTGATTTTGAAAAGATTGATTTATTAAAAATGCTTATGGTTCGCAGATTGAATTTCTGATGTTCTTCATCATTTTTGTAGAGATGCAATCTACCCCAACCGAGTTTGTGTCCTTGAGGTTACAAATAATTTCGATTACATCACTTGGATGCACCGGAGTATGATAAAAAGTATGATCTACATGCATGGTGGTGTAGTCATTGAACGATGTCGACTCCAAGTGTTCAATAATTATATTCTTCGCTATGGTCGAAAAATATGAGCCAAAAGCGTCGACAATTTTATTTTTATCATTTGTTCTGTAAAAATTCCTGATTTATATGTTTATTTTGTTTTCCACTTTCGGTTTTATTTTTGACTATGTTCCAAATTTTTTTTGTTTCTCATGCAGGCTGATGTTTGCAAGATCACTGTTATTTAATGCATACTTTGCTTCATAAACTTTGTTCCTGTAGTTTTTTTGAGTCATCATAGTATTCGAAAAAAAAAATTCAAATTGTTTCCCATGTGAATTATATCTTCAGAAACCCACTGTTGGAGTTGCGATATTTTAAACATGCTGTATTTGATTTTTAGTTATGTTAGATACATAATTTGTTTAATATGATTGATATTGACAATTTGAAATATATAAAACGTCAGAAAAAAGGTATCATTTTATTCCCGTATTTCTCCAAAATCTCCACATCTAACATAAATGGCGACCGTGACAGGACATACTGTGGAGAATCTATCTAAGGTGAAGAAAGAACGGGATATGCTGAGAAAATTATTCACCAAGTCATGCCATGAATTAGAAATTGAATTGAATGCCCAGCCGATGAGAAAGGACAATATTGTTACCCGATCAGCCCAAATTGAAGATAAGGGGTCCAGATTATTCATCCTTGATGAGAATATACGTATGCTGACATTAGAAAATGATGATGACGAAGAATTGGAAAAGGAGTATGAAGCAGTAGAGAAGTTTCGTGAGTATTTGATAATGTATAGGTCGAAATGTGAGTTTGCCTTAGTAAATGAGAAGAATCGAGGTGGAACAAGTTTTGACGTAGCCGAGACAGAGACATCAAACGCCAAGAGACATTTCAAATTGCCAAAATTTGAGTTGAAAAAATTCAATGGAGATGTTCGAAACTGGATAGGATTTTGGGGTCAATTCCGCAAGATTCACGAAGATAATGAAATTGACACAGAGGACAAATTCCAATATCTGTTACAGTCTATGGAGATAGGTAGCGCAGCGAAAGCTTTAGTTGATAGTTTTCCACCGTCTGCATCAAACTATGAAAAGGCTGTGGAACAACTTAAAATCAGATTCGCTGGAGATGAATTCCTCATTGAAGTTTACGTTAGGGAGCTATTGAATCTAGTCTTGAATCAAGCAACAAATAAAACAGGTATGTCATTAGCTTCTTTATTTGATTAACTACAAACACAATTGAGAGCTTTGGAATCATTGGGTGTAACTAGTGATAAATATGCTGCCATTTTGTACCCGTAAGCTGAATCTGCCTTACCTGAAGAAACCTTAAGAGCGTGGGAGAGACATCGTAATAACATTCACACCAAAGATCTGAAAACAAGTGATAACGACAAAAATATTAATTATTTGAATATTTTACTAGATTTTCTCCGAACTGAAGTGGAAAGCGAGGAGCGCATAAGTCTAGCCAGAACAAGTTTTGCTACTGAGAAGGAATCCAAGAGTTACAGCAGAAGTAAACCATCCATGGAGAAAAATAAACACGAAGGAGGTGAGCCAAATCCATTTACTGCTGTGACAATTTTTTCTGCGGATAAACATGGTAAGAAACCTCAAAATTGTATATTTTGTGAGGGCAAGTCACACTCGAGCCAAGACTGCATCAAGGCACGAGCACTTTCTATAACAGAAAAAAAGGAAATTGTTACAAAAAAGAATGCTTGCTTCGGTTGTCTGAAACCCTATCATAGTATAAAGAGATGCAATGCATTCATAAAACGTATTATATGTGGTAGAAGGCATTTTCCAATACTGTGTGGTGACTTATCAATATCACAGCCTAAAGAAAAAGAAAACAAAACTCCAGAACTTCCCAAATTTCAACAACATAGTAATCCGGAGAATATAATGATCAGTAATAATACTACAGGTACTCTACTACAGACTGTGGCTGTCAAACTTGTTAGTGATGCAGGTACAAAAATTGTCAGAGCATTACTCGATTCTGCATCTCAACGTTCATATATCCTTTCTGATTGCGCTAAAAATATGAAACTGAAGAGTGTCAGAGAGGAAATTATTGTACAGAGTGTTTTTGATGGGAAACAATCAGCTCCTGAATATCATGCTTTATATAATATCACTATTGAGGATTTGAATAGCACTTTTCGATTGAAACTATTGGCTTTAGAACAAAATAAAATATACAGTTTCGTTCCTAGGTTAGAAAACGCTCATATTATCAGTTTGTTGAAAAAGAAAAACATATTGGTATCTGATGCTGAGATAGAAATAAATGAAATCAGTTTACTTTTGGGGGCCGATATTTTTGTAATCTTTTAACTGGCAGAGAAAAACAGATTGATGACCTAGTTGCAATAAAAACCTATTTTGGGTGGACAGTAATGGGATCATTCCATCAGAAATCTACGGTTCAAACACTTTGTTGCTTCAATGACATAACAATATCTGATTTGTGGAGCTTAGATGTTTTGGGGATCGAAGATCCAATTTCCATTAAAAAGAGGGATATTTTAGAAGCAGAAGCAATTGAATATTTCAATGAAACATTAAAATATAACAATGAGAATAGGTATGAAATAAAATTGCCTTGGATTGAAGTACACTGAACAATAAAGGAACAGCAGAAAGTAGACTTCTATCTACAACAAAAAGATTGATCAATTCAGGAAAATACCAACAGTATAATGAAGTTTTCAACGAATGGGAAAAGTTAGGAATAATTGAACAAATCACAAAAACTAATAACAATAGTAGAGAACATTACATACCACATCATCCGGTGATAAAAGAAAATAGTTTAACAACCAAAATTAGGCCTGTTTTCGATGCATCAGCAAAAAATAAAAATGGTAATTCTCTCAATAGTTGCTTGATGAAAGGACCCAACTTGATCGAACTCATTCCTATTATTCTCCTCAAGTTTAGAATCGGTTTAATTGGAGTAATTTCAGATATAAAAAAGGCTTTTCTACAAATAAGTATAGCAGCAGAAGATAGGGATATACTCAGGTTCCTCTGGTGGGAAGATTTGTCGTCAAAAAAGCAAAAAATTTATAGACACACCAGAGTAGTTTTTGGAATATCTTCAAGTCCATTTTTACTAGCAGCTACACTTGCATATCATTTGGAAAGGGCACCTGAAAACATGAGAGAAACTGCACAAAAATTGAAAAACTCTTTCTATGTAGACAACTGTGTAACTAGTGTGAATGATACGGAAGAGCTTTCACAATTCATTGGGGAATCAAAACATTTGATGTCATCTGCAGGATTTGATTTGAGAGGATGGGTTCATAACGGTTCTGAAACTTTTACTGAGAACAATGAAGAATTAACCATCAAAGGAAATATAACTCCAGTTCTAGGGTTGCAATGGAATTTTGAAAACGATACATTGTGTTGCGATGTTCATGTACTGAATGAAATAGTAAAAATTCCAACAACAAAGAGGGGTTTATTATCAGCATCCCAACGTATCTTCGATCCAATTGGTTTTACTTGCCCTGTAACACTAGTACCAAAATTATTATTACAGGAAACTTGGAAGTTGAAAATACATTGGGATACCAAATTGCCAGAAGAAATCATTGGAAATTTTGAAAAGTTGTTGAAACAAATTCATTCATTACAGTTATGTAGTATACCTCGTGCATTATTTAAATTCAACCTATCACAACGAAATACTACTTTACATATTTTTGTTGACGCCAGTAAATTGGCTTATGCTGCTTGTATCTTTATTCGAATTGAAGAAAATGGAATAGTATCTAGTCATCTATTACAAGCCAAATCCAGAATAAGTCCCATAAAGAATGTCACATTGCCTCGATTGGAACTATTGGGGGCAGTAATAGGATGTAGACTATATCAATTCATAAAACAAGTCGATTATTTTCGTTCTTTGGATACGTATTTTTGGAGTGATTCTAAAGTTGTATTGACATGGATCAAAACAAAATCAAGTTGGACAACTTTTGTGATGAATCGAGTGAATGAAATACGTACTGACACAAACGTTAATGATTGGCATCATGTACCAGGGGATATGAATGCTGCCGACCTCCCTTCGCGTGGATGTAGTTGTAAACGTTTATTGGAATCGAAATGGTGGGAGGGTACCGATTGGCTTAACAAAAATATAGAATTTTGGCCTTTGTCATCTCAGGAATTTTCGGAAGAAAAGGCATTCGAAGAGTCTAAGAAAAATACAATTTCAAATTTAGTTAATCAAAGAGACATGACTTCTGTTGAATTCAATTATTTCTCGAAATATTCAAGAATACTCAGAATGATTGCATGGATGATTCGATTTTCTGAAAAATGTCGTGGAAGGAAAGTTCATGATGATGAGTCGTCTTGTGAGGAAGTTGGCAGGGCAGAAGTTTGTTTGATGAAAATCATACAGAGCGAAAGTTTTGGTAATACATCACCAGAAGGAATTTCTAACCTTAATGTTTTTAAAGATGAGAGTGGTTTGATAAGGGTAAAAACTAAACTGATTTTGGCCGAAGATGAGCATTCTTTCAAATTCCCCATTATATTGCCCCATAAACATATCATAGTAAGAAAAATCATAGAAGAACAACATAATATTTCATGTCACGCTGGAGTTCAAACACTGCTGAGAATACTCCGCGAGAGATTCTGGATAATCAAAGCAAGAAAAATGGTCAAAGAAGTTACTTCAAAATGTGTGATTTGCAAGAGATTCAAAACAAAAGCTTTGGAAACGCCATTTGCCCCACTTCCTAAAGATAGGTTAAAAAATTCAGCGACATTTGAAATAACTGGCACAGATTTTGCGGGTCCTTTATATTCGAAAAATAAAGAAAAGGCTTGGATCGTCATTTTTACCTGTGCGGTTTATAGAGCATGTCATTTCGAGTTGGTGAGGTCTCTTTCAACCGATGCCTTTCTTCAAGCTCTCAGGAGATTTGTCGCTAGGAGAGGAAGAGTGTCAGTCATATATTCCGACAATGGAACCAATTATATTGGAACAAACAATCAATTGAAAAATTTGGATTGGAACGAAATTTTGAAATATTCATCGGTTCAACGCATAATCTGGAAATTCAACGTCCCAACAGCTCTTTGGTGGGGAGGATGGTGGGAGCGAATAGTGAGAATGGTCAAAGAACTTTTAAGAAGGAACCTTGGAAAAAAGACAGTTGATTACGAGGAACTAATGACAATACTTTGTGACTGCGAGGCTGTCATAAATTCACGACCCCTTACATATGTGTCAGATAATTCTGAAGAACTAGTCCCCATAACACCCTCGTCTTTCATGCAAAGCATTCAATGCTCTGAAGTGCCAGATTTAGATGAAATGAGCCGAACAAGTATGAACAAAAGATTGAGATATCTACAGAAAATTAGAGAAAACATCAGAGAGAGATTCAGAAGTGAATATCTAGCAAATCTGTTTCACTTTGGTCGAAGAAGAAACGACAAGTTAGCTATCGGTGATGTAGTTCTCGTGGGATCTGATAACACGAAAAGAATAAGTTGGCCAATAGGAAGAATACTCGAAATTTACCCTGGAAAAGATAACATTGCAAGAGTGGCGCGGATAAAATTATCAACAGGTGAAATATTGCGTCCGTTCCAAAGAATATACCCACTCGAAATTTCAAATAACAATGAGGAATCAGATATTTTTCTAGGCAGACTCACAAAAGACAAATGCATTTCAAATGAAAACGGAACTTCTAGTGGATACCAGCTCAACAAACAACTTCCAGGCGAGGAGAATCGAAGAACCCGATCGTCACAAAATGAAGAAAAGGTTGAGAAAATTACACCGGTGTCAACCAGGTCCGGACGTTTGGTCAAGATTCCTGATCGTTATGGATACAGATAACTTTGCAAGTGAACATTGCAAAAGGTGGGAGAATGTTGGAGTTGCGATATTTTAAACATGCTGTATTTGATTTTCAGTTATGTTAGATACATAATTTGTTCAATATGAATGATATTGACAATTTGAAATATATAAAACGTCAGAAAAAAGGTATCATTTTATTCCCGTATTTCTCCAAAATCTCCACATCTAACACCCACAGCTTCTTACTGAGCTGTAATTCTTGATTAATGGTCTTCCTTACAGTTATAGTTTGGTGAAATTTGCCTCTTCTGATTCGATGCGCCATGGATTTTTTCTCTCTGGAGCCCCAAAATGAAGAATTCGGGAGTTAGGTGAAGGAATGATTGATACAACATATGTGGTTCATTATTTATTGCCACTGATATATAAAAAATTGAACATTATTTCACAGGAAAACAATTCCGAATTCGATTACCAGAAAATTATACCCTTCAGATGTTCTCTTATTTTCAAATTCTATAACCCAGTCAAATATTCGAAATAAAATCATAAATATGGATTATAATAAATATTAAATAAGTGAATGAAAACAACTGACAAAATGGAATAGAGAGTGATGCTTAATGCATATGATTCAGTAAATAACACAAAAGTCACTGGCGATATTGAAGTTATTGCTTAACAACCCTCCTAAGACAAAGACAATGTTTTTCAGTCCGTGTGATGACTTTCAAATCTCTGATTCCTTTCATTATGTCATAAATGATATGACATAAGACAATTCTAGAACGAAACATTGAAAATACGTTCGAGATTGAGAACTCTGTTTTCAAAAAAGATTACCAGCAATCAGTTTTAGGTAGAAATTTCATATAATATAACCATTCTTACTTTTTTAGGATGTACAAAAATAAACCTATATCTCACACCAAATTTTTTGTGCAAGCAATAATATTCAGTCTTTGCCATTAAATGTTTGATGAAAAATCTATCCCGATCTCTACTCACATACGCATTAATTTAACTTTGAGATCCTTTACCACACCTTACACTTTTTAACAGGGTTCATCTTCGAACCTTCAGGGCAATTGAAATCTTTATAGAAATATTCAGAATTACTGAGTGGACCCAGAACCCTGAACTCTCCCGGAGAATGATAACCAGTTAAAATTCTCAATTTCAACGATTCTGATCTATACACCGAGCACCAAGTGTTTGCTGCTGAGACCCAGAACATCTGGTTGGGAGTGTATTTGAGACCAGGGAGTTTAGGTTCTTCTCCATTACGTTGAACCCAATTTTGGTAGGCCAAATAGGATTCTTTTAGTCCTCCATTGTCGGCTATGTTTTCCCCTTGGGTGTTGATACCGTTTAGCTGAAATTAGCAAAGAAATATTCAGTAAAATGGAAAAAGAGTTTTTATGAATATTAATACAGAACTTCTTTGGTTTTACCCTCCATATTTGGGGTTGAAACCTTATTTCATATGACAGTATTACCGCTAAAATTGTCTATGGTAATTTTTTTTCGGGGGGATCAGACAAAAAAGTTAAATTTAGCTGTATAATGAAAATATCTGAATATACAATTTGATAAAGTTGTTTTCAATAAAATAAATTCACAAATGTGGAGTGAGTTCCACACAAAAATGATTATGCAACCTTGTCATTTTTTAAAGTCACCTTAAAGGATTGAATTTGACAATTTTGATTCTCTGGAAATGAGAATCACTTATCAAAACGATAATCTTGATTTTTTGAGCAGGCTCTAGAAAACGCCAATGGAATGAACTTAGATTCGAGTGACTATATAGAATTCAATTCCAAACAACTGTTTCATGTAACATTTATCGATATTTCAGAAAGTAGATATGTTTTCTCTAGAGCTGAATCAATATTTTCATCTTCCTCTGCAAAACATGAAATACTTTAAATTTTTTGTTGTCGCTTCCTTAATTATAATACAGTTGAATAGTACATTCTCACGTACATGAAATCAGGTGAAAGCTATATTTTCACACAAAGTTCAGGATTACGTAGAGATACTGTGGTCAAGTTTTCGTCCTCGAAGCCCCTTCGGAACATAGTTTCCCAGCCCAAAAACTGCAATTTTTTGGCACTTTTTTCAGTTTTCGGCCATTTTGACCACGAAGGAGTGATTTCTCGATCATGACTATGAATACATTTTTTTTAAAAGATAGAATTTGCTGTAGACCCAATAGTTTCCAAGATACGGTTCTTCAAAGTTTGGTGTTTTTTTCAAATTTGCAAATTTCCAGCAATTTCTCTTGTTTTTTATAAAATCGGCTCGTATCAACACAATTCACTCTCATATGGTTCAGCGAAGTGAATTTTTACAAAATGTACATTTTAGAAAGGTGTGGGTGGGGAGTTGGGGGGATGGAAGAGTATGCATGTTCGAAACATCCCAACTGCGAGTACGACTCAATTTCCAGTAACAAATTTCTCATCCCCAGGCGATAGGGAATTTAATTGAAAACAAGTACAACGTCTCCGTCCCGCAAACTCTCTCCACATATAAAACACGTGGAACTCTTTGAAGATCCGTTTCCGACATCCTGATATCTGATTGACACTTCAACATAGAATATGACGTCACAATTCACATACCCAACGTTGGCCATGGTTATTTTATCATTGCACAAAATTTGCAAATTTGAAAGAAATACCAAAGTTTGAAAAGCTGTATCTCGGACACAATTGGGTCTACGAAGACAGAAAAACACAAAATTTAGCAAATTCTACATTGTTTAACGAAGGTAACCATGGTCATTGTCCAAAAACCACTCGTTCATAGTTAAAATGGCCAAGAACTGAAAAAATTTCCGAAAACTTGCAGTTTTTGGGCTGGGCAACTGAGTTCCGGAGGGGACCCGAGGTGGAAAACTTGATCAAAGTACCCCCACGTCATCCCGAACATTGTGTGAAAAAAGCGCTACTACCTGATTCCATGTACGTGATATCAATTCTGGACTACAATTTCATTGTATTATTATAGGAAAATCAAAACTTTTTTCAACAAATTATTTGTAAAAATGTACTATTCGCCGACAGTTTTTGTGGAAATACTGTATATAATTAGGCATTTCATTTCTTGAAAAAAATATTTAATTATTTATTTTAAAAAGCTGTTTCCTCAGTTGTAACTTTGTATGTACAGAAAAAATAATCATTGAATATAAAAAAACACCAATTTTTGTTTGTTAGTTTGTAAAAAGTATTATTTCAAAGCTGAAACTTTTATATCGATAGTATTTTAATAAAAAAAAAAAAAAATTGTGTGGGACGATAGGGATAAAGGTTCACTTACATTTACTGCAAAAATAAATGCTGACGATGAAATCTTGCAACTTGATTTCCACCAACTATAACATGTCTCATTTGGCGTCTTGTGAATTAGATATTAGAATTTTGGGATTTCAGATAAAGGTTGCCGACTACGAATTTTGTACTGTTTTTTGATCGACCCAGAAAAGATATGAATAGTGAACTTAGAACTACGATATAACTGACTTTATTAAATGAATGCTTCATGGACCCCCCCAGTGTTGATAGGGATCAAGAAACAAAACAATTTTTTTGGTCGCTGACGTTTCGAAAAGATATATTCCTTTTTCAAAGCTAAATGTGACTATAGTAACTAAAACTATAAAAAAAAACAAATCTGTAACCATACTTTTGAAAAACAAATTTCTCCAGAATATCGATTCACCTCCAAGGGATTTTTGAAAAAACAACGTAAGTCCAAGCTGCTGTCAATAACAACATAGGAGAATAACACATTGATACAAATTATGCAGTGAGCACGTTAAGGTTGGAATAAATTCCCTAAAGTCTTAAGAGGGCCAGGCATCGCTCGTACACGTCAATTTAGATATTTGAACGTGCACGTTTTGACATGAAATTTTCTGGGGCCGTTATGACGTCATCGATTTTGAGAAATTTGCCGACAAAGAATCAATTGAAGCACGCACTACTTATGATATGACCCTGGTAGATACAGGTTAGGAACTGGTTGCAAAACCCTGGCCGATCGAGTAACATAATGTTTTTAAAATGTTGGTACTCACAGCAAACATAAGAAAAATCATTCCGTGCCTGGGCAGAATTTGTGCACAAGTTTTGTATGTCCTTTTTCGGATTTTTTTTTTATGCAGCATCCATCAGTAATATGCACTGCATTTGTTTGCATTGCTATCAGTTCAGAGTGACCGAGCGGTCTAAAGCCCCAGTATTGAACTCTGGTTTCCAAAAGAGAGCGTCGGTACAAACCCCTTTTTAAATTTTTCCTTCAAAATTGATAAATGATTTAGTTTGTGACGCCCAAATGAATTGGGATGCCCACCTACCTTCCGATAAACAGAGTTTATTACTGGCGCCTTAGACCTCTCGGCCAATCTGACTTGATAGTGATGCAAGCAAATGAAGTGCATATTGATGATGGTTGCTGTATGATGAATTCTTCGAAAAAAGCACATACAAAACTTTTTTTGCCAAAATACCAGATGATTTTTTGAGTTTGCTGTCAGTACTTACATTTCGAAAATATTATGTTACTTGATCGGCCAGGTTTTCTGCAGCCAGCTTCAGCCTGTATCTACCAGGGTCATATCATAGGTAGTGCGTGCTTTCGACATGCAATTGATTCCCTTTCGACAATTTCCCCATGTATCAAGTATAAAATTTAACGTATCATATGCAGAGAAATATCTTCTTTTGAATACCACTATCGTTGCAATTCATGACGTCATAACTGGCAAAATTATGACGTCACTCAAAAGAGTTATATATCAAAACGTGCACGTTCAAATATCTAAACTGACGTGAACGAGCGATTTTTCTCTTCTGGCCCTGTAAGACTTTAGGGAATTTATTCCAACCTTTACGTGGTCACTGTATAAAATACAACACCAAGTTGAAGTCTCCACAAATCCAGTCGAGCGTTCACTATGCACAGTTGAAAATAACTCAAACATTGTTTTTTTTGTCATAAGTCACCTATTCATTCATTCAATTATTAATTGATGAATTGATCTATGTCTGAAGCGTTCTAAAATAAAAGTATGTCTTAACTTTTTTTGGTTTAGGTACAGAATTATCATGTGGATTCATTTTGATCATTTTAGAATTATTTGTCTCAAAATCAAAATTACAACCGGACCCACAACTGGTGTGTAGCACGTGTTGTCTTTTCATGTCTTTTGTTGCAACTCTATTCACGTTGGTACATTTAATTTTTCAAATATTGTTCTGATTGTCCTATATACAGTTTATCACATTCACGAAGGATACTGTTAACGACACCCCATTCTAATTCCGTAAGTATCTTGACTTTGATTGTATAAATAAATTTTCAATAGTTCTGAGCCCCTCTGTTGTACCTAGGATTTTTTGACATATCATAAGTAAGGATATTGCTTTGCTGTTGACTATTTCCATGTGTTGATTCCAAAGTAATGGAGAGTCTAGCGTGAGTCTTGCATTTTTCATTTCCTGCTTTCATTCTAGGTCTTCTTTGTCAAAGCAAACTAGCCTTGGGTATTGAAGCTTTGTTCTTCTACACAAGGGTACCATCAGGTTTTTGTTGAGTTGATTCTCAATCCTACTAGTAGGTAAAACCTCTTAGTGATTTCAAGCCCTCTGTCTATAAGATCACATAGGGTACCTTCGTACTCACTTTCACCATGATGACAATATCATGGGACGCCATGGTCAGTCAGCCAAATCGAGGGTGATGGTACCCCTTCCTGTGAAGTGGCAAACACTCAATTTTCTGGCCCAAAACCCTCCAAAGCCCACATTGAGGAAGAGTTTCGGCGCTTGGAAGCTGACCAAATCGAAACCCACTGCAATACGGTTCCCGGACAATGTTAGGCGAGAAGGCGTCTTAGCCCATCTTTCTCTCACTCGAGTTTGAGGAGAAAGACTGGTAACGGGTCTGCTCTCCGGACATTGTCCTCTGAGGTATCACCTCAAAAAAATTAATAGAGATATTTCATTGATCCCATCAGACATCAGGAACTCCCAGGAAACTGATAAACTCTGCAAGGAGTCTCGGAATCCCGAGTCTTGAATAGATGAAGGATTAATGTACAAAACGGAGAGGCTGAAGAGCCATATTGACCCCCCTACAATCTACCATTTTCTGTGGACAGCCTCTGGTGGTGCTGATTTGGATGCTTTCGTCGTCCACCTTCATTTCAGCTATTTTTGTAGCTAGCACTTGGCTCATCCGTTTGGATTTGGTTCTCTCCAGTTCTTTTTTCAATAATACTCTCTCTTCACTGCCTCGTTTGAAGTATCGTCAAATTAACCTTCTATGTTTAAGAAGGCTTCGATGACAATCCCTCTTTGAGGGATTTCTGAATATTTTCAAGAAGTTCGGATAGATCGGTTTCTGTTGATTTGACCATTCTGTACGTATACTGACTTGGGTGTAGTTACACTTTTTCCAGTAGCTTGATTTTGATATAGCTGTTCACAATTTACTCCAGTGTAGCCAATAGACGAGAGATAGAATGGTCCAAACGATTTTGAAGGAGTAGGATTTTGCTCTCCTGCTTTCGTAATGAAGGCAACACTTGCCCTTCTCCAGCTGTTGGATACATACGTTAATATTAAACTGCTTTTGGCTAGTTTGAATTGATTGTCCACGTCATCATTCGAAGGCTTGGGTATAGATATATTTATTTATATAAATCAAGAATGTTCAGTAAAAATCACCACATATAGACTTTGACAAAAATCAGTGGATCGTACATGAAAAGTTGGTGAAAACTCAGTTGCAAAATTTCTCGCATGCAAAAATAACCCCACAATTATAAAGCGTGTGAAATGCTATATTATCCACACATTTCTACCAATTCAAATAGGGCTGATTCTTTCCCAAAGCAAACTGTTAGTTTTTCAAGCGATGTTAGTTGAATTATGAACAGAACTCAACGAGTACATGCAGAATTATCCCAAACTATATACATTTAACCAACACCACGAATATATACATCTACAAAAAAATCTCACCTGAAACTCTAACGTGAGAAAACCAGTTTTCAAGATAGAAGATTGTCGTAACGAAACTACGCATTTCGAAAAGTAGATTTATTATCAAAACATGCCATAACAAAGGAAATTTCAGATACAAGTAAAAGTAAAATCAGTACGGCGTAAATGGAAAATGTGATTCGGAGATTCGGTTTGACGTTGATATGACTTCAACCCATAAATTACTTGAATCATAGTCAACTTGAAACCTTGAAACGGATTGTGTAATTTGGTTGTGCAGTTCATTGCGACCATGTATCGGAATAACTCCTGGTCAGTCCAGCAATGTCTCCGTTGATATTTGATCAACACAACTTGTTTTTATATTTGATCCTATGCGAGTGTTTAACATAGTATCGTATCTTCGTTCTTTCGTGTTTTTCGAATCGAATGGAAAAACAAATATTGAAATAAAAATTGCATAATAATATCAACAATGAAATAGTCCGGAAGCCCGTGACATCTAAAGTATCGTCATCGCTGATTCGAAAAATTCTAGTGGAAATTGACTGTAGAAAACTATACTAATAATTGCGAGAAGCGATCATCCCTGATAACAAATAATACGTATTCGGTATAATCATGCACTAACTTCTGTTATTCTAGTTATCCGTGATAACCAATTGAAGCTGTTGCTAAGACTACCTAAACAAATAGGCTAATAAATATGTTGTCACTTCTAAAAACTTGTTTGTTGTGTAGTTCATGATTTGATATGGAAAATTATACTAGAAACGAGAAAATTGACATGTTACTAATTTACGGAGAAGCAAAAAAGGATTGAAATAGTTGAACTTTTCCGTGATCTAGGAGGAGGTCATTTTGAAAATTCAGAACCTTAATGGACTAATTTGTGATTTTTAAATAATTCTTAAAACGACTGTGGAGTCATCAGCCTCAAAGTCGTTTTTTCCATGTTACTTGAACAAGAATGAAGCGATTTACCGATCCATGGCATTCTAGATAAAAAAAAAAATTGGAATAAAAATTACTTTATTTGTCAATGATTGACATGTGAGGTGTTGTTGGATTTAGAATGTCATTCTCGATCGAAATAAGTGAAAATATATAGGATGTCCCATTTAAAAATCGAAAATTGTGGTCATTTCCGGTCAAACCGGAAGTACGGCAAAGCAAGTAAATATGTCAAAAATGTAAATTGAACCCCCATATTCCGTTTTTCTATCTTCAATGATAAAAAAGTTTTATGGGTGAGCCACCTTGGAGAATCACCCGGTATAGTAGAGAATACATATTCCAGATGTTAGCCGGGAATATTGTGCGTAGTAATTGTTATATTCACGAAGTTTATTATTTGCTTCTAATTCATGACAAAGTGAAGTCAGTGAAGCTTTGTGATAAGTGCTGTTCATATGAGCAACGAATTATCCTGTACCAATCGTTCTACGCACAGAATAAAGTATACAATATGACAGAAATCATTTTATCCATATCATCAAAACAGTAAGATAAAATAAAAAAACAGTTAACAATTTCAATAATAGACTTGTTCCGGTAATAGAAAATCCTCACGCTGTACATTTTCCATTGAGAAATATTACATTTTCACTTACAACTCCGGTATTACTATAGACAATCATAATAACTGTTGGGTGGATTGCTTATTGTTATATCAAACAAATTTCGAGACTTCCAACAAAATTCTGTCAATCCAGTGTGTATTACTTATATATGTTATTTAATCGTACATTCTCCAAGTAATTTCTAGAAGAGCAAAAAGTGCACTGGGAATTGTGAAAAACCCCAACATTTAACCTTTCAGTGGTCGCTCGATATTCAGTTGCACGTTGGGTCGTGCACTGACTGTAAAACCGGATTTGTAATTTTTTTTTTCTTATATTTTTCGTTGATTGAACACCAACATATTATTTATCTGACAATCATCAAATATCTTAAAAAAATATCAAGGTTGAACTCATGTGATTTTACTGTAAAATAGATGGTTAAAATAATAAATCATTTCGAAAATGGAGAATTCCATTTAATGGGCAAAAAAAATACTAATGTTTTTTTGGGTATGTATTGGATAGAAATGTGAATGAATAAAAATAATTTCTTCCCATTTACGTAGGTATGAATATTCAATATTAACGAAACAACAATTTCCTAGCAAATTGAATTGAATTATGCCCCATGCAGCACAATCACTCGATCCATTTTCTGCATATCTTGAAGAACGTTGACAATGATTCAAATATAGCCATTATTTCAATAACATTTCGATAACAGAACCCTCAGTCACATCACGGAATGTATGTGGATATGTCAAGTTGAAGTACCGGATCACATTTTTCAGTCGCTCTTGAGTATTCAACTCTACTATTTCCTCGGGACATTTTTCGTCTTGGAATTTACTCAATCACCATTTAATTATGAGGGGAGAAGTGGAAAGCAATACACCTAAGAGTGAGATCAAATGCCCAGTTTTAATTCTAAAGAACTTGAAACACTCAAAATATTCCTGAATGATCATCAACTGATCACTGGTAGAAAGCTATCATTGCTATAATAATGAGCAATTTCTCAGAAACTGCTAATTTTTCAACTACATACTAGACAGATAGATTTGAAAAACACAAAGAAAATGAAATCTATAGAAACTGAATTTATTCTTATTTTTAGATTTTGATTTCAGTTTTATCCTTACAGCAGTGAATTTCTTCTGCTATTAACAATATGTTTTCATTGCAAATTCCTTCATCAATTGTGGACGTTTTTTCAACAAAGGAAAGAACTGAAAATATCAACGAAGAAAACATATTTAGAAGGGTAAACATAATTAATTTTCAAAAATACATTTCAATAAAACTTTGCTGAAATGTCAAAGTCCCATAAATAATATTATTAATTTTGAGTTTTTCTCCATTATCATCAGGAAATGTATATCTCCATTATTGAATTGACGTGGAAAGGCTATTCTTGTCAATCATTTCATGGAACAAAATGGTGTTTATATTTAAAAAATCAACATTTTTTTTTTCAATAAAATATGATTAACGACAATAGATTGGAAAATGATAATTCGTACTCCATAATTGGTAGTACCGAAATTTAAAGTAAATTAGAAGAACTGACAACATACTAAAGAAAGTGGGGAGAAACGAAAATTTCTTGATAGTCTAGAACCTGCGGATCATTCCACAATTGAAAATTGGTTGGACGATATTACTATCATCAATCTGTAGCTTCACAATTAGTGATTTCAAGTCATCACGCGTATATTGTACTACCAAATCTTGCACTTATGTTTCGAATTCATTTTCGACCCGACTGGGCATTCGAAATCTTTCGCGAACTGCTCCGAATTCGACAACGGCCCTATGACTCTAAACTTATCAGGCACATGCTCATCGGTGATAATCAGTTGCCGTAGTTCCTCATTTCTGGTTCTGGAACACCAGATGCTGGCTGCTGATACCCAGAACATTTGTCGGGCATTGAAGTTGAGGCCCGGCAAGAAGGGCTCGTCGCCATTTCTCTCTACCCATCTTTCATAAGCTAAATACGCCTCCTTGATACCGCCTGTATCGGCAATATTTTCTCCCTGAGTGTTAATGCCGTTCAGCTGAAAGTAATGAAGTCAAGCGGTGGTTAGGAAATCCCAGCCTAACATGCTTCGGATGGAAATGGTGAATTGTGGATGTGAATGACATGAAATGTAACCAATGTGAATACTACGATGATGCTGGTGTTTGAAGGATGAGCGGCGACCGCCAGATCCTTCGACATTTGGTGCTCCAAAAATTTGTATTGAAGGTTATAGCATGAATACAGGGTACATCTCCATGAGTTAACGTGATCTACAGGGTGTAACCAAATAAGTGCGAAAGTTTTTAGGGGATGATTTCTTGTCGAAAATTAAAGGGGTTTTTTCATGTAAAATAAAGCTCTTAGGCCTTTCTTCGAAAAGTTACACGCTTCCAAAAATGAGAAGAAACATTGTTTTTTTTTCTTGAAGTTGCTGAAGAGTTGAAGAAATTGCATTTTGTGGGCATGTTCTACCAATAGAAAAGCTACCTATGAATTTTTTTAAAATTTTGTTGTGATCTTTTAAAGGGGTGAAGCTTACTATCCCTTTTCCATTTTTTACCAGAACTTTTTAAAGAAACGAAAAGTTGAAAAGAACAATTCATTGCAGTACTTTTTCAACTCCTGTGTTGTGTCCGTAAAAGCAAAAGAATCCTAATTAAAAAAAAATACAACATTGTGCATGAACGGATCTTCTGTAAATGGAATCGAAAAAATGTAGTCGGTGGCTGTCACGTTTTGTTTACACGACTTGTGACTTCAATCGTAGTATTATAAAATCGAGAAAATCTAGTAGGTGGCTGTCAAGTCGCTTTGATTTCTATGTGGTAGATGAAAGTTCAATTGTGTCTCTTGGATCTTCAATATGAATAATTACACTAACGCTGAAATGGCCGATATGCATATGGTCGTGCCAATGGAAATTATTTGGAAGCTAGACGGCTCTCTGCAGAGGTGTGAACTCAGCGCGTAATACCACATCACACAAGTTTTGCACATCTTCACCAACGTCTCTGTGAGAGAGGAACTTTTCAAAAACGAGCAACTGATTGTGGTCGTCCACGAGTAATAAGAACGGTGGCACTGGGAGAAGAGGTTCTCAATATGATTGAAGATCGCCCAGAATTAAGTACTTAATGCTAGCAATAAACTAATCTGGAAAATTTCAAAGGCTCACCGATTGTATCTTTACCATATTCAACGCACCTTTGCCGCAAAATTTTCCCCATCGAGTGGATTTTTTTTTGTCAATGGAGTCTTCAAATGATTACCCAGAATACTCAATCTTTAGAAAACGTAATATTCACTAACGAATCCAACTTTTCAAGGCAAAAAATCACAAATTTCCATAACAATCATCTATGGGCCGAAGATAACCCACATGCAATTCGAGAAGATCAGTATCAATATGAATTTTTACTTAACGTGTGGGTCGGAATTATTGCCGAAAATATTATTGGGACGTTATTTTCTACCGTTGAGGCTAACTGGTGTAACCTATAAAAATCTTCTCCGAGAGCAGCTTTCCATTTTAATAGAAAATATTCCACTGTCTATTCGACCACTAATGTTGTTTATGCACGATGGTGCGCCTGCTCGTCAGTACTTGCGACGTGTATCCAAATCGTTAAGTAGGGAGAGCAGGACCTCAACCTTGGCCTCCCAGATCTCCAGACTTAAACCCCTTGGACTCTTGCATCTGGGTTCACCTGAAGTCCTTGGTTTATACGGATTCCATTGAATGTGCGAATGGTTTGAGGAATCGCATCATTGCAGCCGGCGAGACAATCCAAATATTTCAACGTTTGCGCTAGTCTATGAGACGAAGACTCGATTCCTGTATGATGGTTGGAGGTGGTAATTTTGAGCAGTTCTGTTTGAGCTTGTTGCCTTTTTCTTTGTTTTGATACACATAATTTTGTTTTTTTTGTATTTTTAATTTGATATTCTATTAAAACAGAACATGGTACTGGAACATGCCTACATTAAAAGTTCAAACAAGCGGAATAATTTTGGAAAACTACGATTGAAGTCACAAGTTGTGCAAACAAAACGTGACAGCCACCTACTAGATTTTTTCGATTCCATTTACAGAAGATCTGTTCTTGCACAATGTTGTATTTAATTTTTTTATTAGGAAACTATTGCTTTTACGTACACAACACAAGAAGTAAAAAAGTTTTGCAATGAATCATTTTTTCCAACACATTCTTTAAATTGAGAAATTTTGTTTCGTTAAAAAGTTCTGGTAAAAAATGGAATAGGGGTTGCTTGTTTCATCCCTTTAAAAGATCACAACAAAATTAAAAAATATTCATAGGAAGCCTTTTTATTGGCAGAACATGCCCACAGAATGCCATTTCCTCAACTCTCCAGCAATTGAAGAAAAAACTTTTTTCTTCTCATTTTTGGTAGCGTGTAACTTTTCCACAAGAAATCACCCCCTAAAAACTTTCGCTCTCATTTGGTAACACCCTGTATATGAACAGTACTGAGAGCAGCATGATTCTGAACATTTTAAGAGACTGTGAAACATTTGAAATCCAACTATAATATTGTTGTTATAGTGACACTTCCGGTTTCTCTGGGAGTGACGTCATCTTTGTTATTGTCGGAAGGACATCTTGTATTTCATAAAATTCTTGGATTACTCTCATGATTCTGATCCGAATTCATGTAACATACCCTATACCCAAAATGAACCGTTTTTGTGTTTTTCTAGAAAAAGTGACAAATGTGAATTACAATTTTTATTGATATGTAGTGACTCAATTATGAATATTGAATGATGAAAGAATCATCCACCATCATCACATCTACTCAATAATTTACAGGGTACGCGAAAAAGTGGGTCCAGAAAGTGAATGAGAAACATCGAAAATCACACATTTTCTTCTTCATTTCGGGAAAATTCCATATAACTGCTTAATTCTGCATATTGACTGCCTGCAATTTTGATTTTACTGGTAAGCTGAGCAACTGAAGAATGCATTGAAGTTGTTTACTGTCAGATTCATCATCTGAAAAAGTGCAATGTGGTTCGTGTTGGATAAAATAATCAAGATTTTGTTAATTTATTAGTCATTATTGGCATAGGTTATGAGGTTTTCAAAAGAAAATGTGATACTTTTGCTACAAGATATCCAGGAAAACCAAAATCATCTCCAGACAACGAAGAAAATGAAATTACAGTGCTTTTCAGAAGCTTCGTTGAAAGATGCTTCACGAGATTTGGGATTGAATGAAATGTCTATGCAGAAAATATTGGCAATCTTATTCTCATGATGTAGTTCATGGTCTGAAGATATGCGACTATGAGACGAGTAGAAACTTTGCGGAGTTCATCATTATGAAGAATCACGAAAATGACGAATTTGTGACTGACATTTCATGCAGCGACAAAGCAAATTATACCAAAAATGGATAATCAACAGGTGAAACTCTCACTACTGGAGCGATAGCAATGCACATTCTGTTCGGAAACAATTTCAATACCTTGGAATTTTAATGTTTATTGTTCTGTAAGAAACAATACCATAGTGATGCTCCAGTTGTATGATGACAATTTGATTAGTTGAATTAGTAAAAAGTATCTGTATTAGTATAATGATCTGAGTCATAAATTTTGCCTGAAAATACCACCAAAGAGAAATTATACCTGAAAATACAACTCGAGAGCTATGTGTACTCATAGCATGTAGAAAAACAAAGGAAAGATCTACAGGGTCGATTTATTTTCAGGTGAACGATACCTTGAAATCCTGAGAAATCTCGATGCGGATTATTTGGAACAGCTGACACTAGCCGACCATAGAAAAATATAGAATCAATATGAAGGAACACCTCCCCAAAACCGGCACATGGCAAAAACCTATTTAGATGGAACTTTCTATGACCAATGGTTTGGAGCCAACGGTCCGCAACTATGGCCACCAAATTTAACAAATTAATAAAATATGTTCCAGCAGCGTACCAACATTCCAATACAGAGGTTTTTGCATGGCCAACAACTTTAGCAAACAACGATTATCAAGGAATCAATGATAATTTCGAAAAAGGCATTATTTCAGAAATGTTTATTTAAAATATCTGTATGGTTATTTTTTTTATAATAAATAAATCTCACAAAAATCATATGATTCTTCTATTTGTCACTTTCTATGTTCAGTTATTTCTTTAGCACCATAGACTTTTTTATATGAAACATATTTTTGTTGACCATGAAAATTTTCAATTATTGGACTCGTGTCCTTTTCGAAATGACGGGTTCAAATTATCAAACCATCGAAATAGCAGAACCATATTTTGTAGAATCTTCATCGAAACATTATTGTGTTTTAGGAGATTTTTCAAGAGACCTCGAAGTAGGGGCAACCATACATTCAGAACCCATACTATTTTTGATATGAAGTGCCGGAATGTTCATAAATTATTCCTCAATTCAAATTTGTTTCATGAAAACATTGGGAATACCAAAATTCCCACGAAATCGGATGAAAGCTTTGATGAACTAGCATAAGATTTTCTTGTGGATTCCATTTCACCATGTGAAAGTCATACACTGAACTGAAGGGTGGTGATGAATATTATTATTGTTAATAAAGTACGTTGCATGTTCAAAAACAGCTAATAATTCATCTATGTATATCTCCGGCACAAGGTAGATATAGACAAAGACAGCATTAACTTCCTTATTCTAAAAATCATTTGGCAGTGGTGAGATCATTGTAAACTAGGAAATTATACAAGTTAAATATTCAATTGAAAATGCAATTTTTTTAAGACTACCGATTTGTGGAATCTTGATGTCACGGTATATTCGAAAGGTGAAGAGCACAAAGGAAAAAATATCATAGAATTAGAAGCTCACATTTTTTTTGGTTTTGTAAGATTTTTGAATTGTATTGAATCTCATTGGTGTCTGTATGGATGTTTTTTCTTCAAATGATGTTGATGAAGTTTCTTTGGAATGAGTCAAACTACAGTTGGCCAATGAATGAATGAAATGAAAAGTTATATGTCTGACGTATGATGACGTGAATGTACCAGATGAGAGAAATCGATAAAACCATTTTGGAAAGGGAATCAAAATGTACTAAAAATCAAAGCAAATCCACAATGAATCAATACCCACTTTCAAATACAAAATGACTGATTGTTGAGCATGTTTCCCCTTATATGTATTGATGAGTGCAAACAATGTCAGTGCTCTATGATAAAATGATTCTAAATATTCACAATATCTACAATCCCAAGTTTCTGTTTTGCTTCACGAAATCCCATGCATAGAAATATCCATAACAAACACATTTGTGTCCCTCAAGTCTACTGGAACACCTGCTAGGTTATTAGATTATCACTGTTTTATTCGATCATTGCAAACATGTTGCATTTCTGCACTGTCAAATTGGCCAAACGAAGTATTTTGAAAAAACATGATCTAGACTACAATATCCTCCTTCGCACAACTGCATTCTATGAATTCTTGACATCCTGAATCAAATTTACGAATTGAAAATTCACTAGTAATTTTTATTATACAGGGTGTATCAACGATTCGTGGGTGGACGATAGCTCTTTCCCTATTCGAGATAGGAGAACATGACTCCTATAAAAGTTGTAGAGAGCAATGAGAGATATGTTCCAAAAATAACTAGGGTGTCTGATGAATATGTGACTTATCAAAGTTATGTTTTTTCAAATGAAACACACTATATATTTTCAGATGATTCAATATTTCTCAAAAATATAGGGTTGAATGGTGGTTCAGAAAATATGGTGGGATTTATCTCACAATTTCTACAAGCTCATAGTGTGGACTATTCTGGTATGGCCTTTTTTACAGGGTGTTCCAATGAAAAGACTGAGAAAAAAGTGATCCCGAGTTTTGGTTGCCCCTGTGTGGGAAAAGCGCCATTCGGTAAAATTATGGATATGAAATGAAAATACACTATTTTCGAGGATATTTGGTGGAACACTGTTCTTATTTCAAACTATTGATTTTGAGATATTTGGTGTTGAATTAACCCATTTTGTGACATAAATCATCCCACCTTAACTTCGGAACCACCTAGTACTTCGAGAAACCTTTTTCCAAAATATTTCAATCTATTGCAAATATATAGGGTGTTTCACTTCAATAAAACATGACTTTGATAAGTCACACATAAATCCATTGCTCTCTACAATTTTTATTGGAGACATTTCTCTTTATGTCAGATCCAACGTCCACCCACGCATTGTTGATACACCTTGTATTGATATAATTTCATTATTAGGCTCATTATACCTGGTCTTTCAAGAATAAACCCATGGATCTACCGGAAAAATCTTTTCGCAATCATCAGCAGATAGTTTGATTCACTAAAGCCCATATTTCAGTCGCAGTTCATTCTACATCTGATTGAATAAATACTGTTTATATTTTCAAATCAAATGGACCAGCTCATTACATCACAACGATTCAAAATATGTTTTCACCATTTCCTCAACCCAATCATTCTGATTACAGCAATAGAACCTATTCTCTAAGCTCATTACCCCAAAAGAGATAATCCAGTCCGTTATTTTCACAAACGACGATGAGTAATCTTGGAGTTTGTTGGCCATTTTGACAATGCATCTAGCGAGTCATGATAAAAAAACTAGTTCAAGTGATTTCGGACACTTACGTTGAGCTTCAAATCAGGAACGCTATAATTTCCGTACTGATCGATGATACACTGCGCTTTTTCCACGAAAGCCGTCTTGGTGGACTCTTGCCACCAGTTCACCAAATTGCCATCCTTGTCGAATTGCCTGCCTTGATCGTCGAATCCATGGGTGATCTCGTGACCGATGACGAAACCGATGGCACCATAATTCATGTATCGAGGACGATCATCACTGAAGAAGACTCCTTGGAGGATGCCAGCGGGAAATTCTGGAAGGAGATAATAGCTATTGTAAGTAAGAATAACATTTCCAGATGTTTTGATTCTGTAATCTGGAATATGGGCAACATCATAGCCAATAGTTCTTCAGAGAGAGGTTAAGTACCAACTGAATCAAAATTATCTACTATTATACCTATACGAAAAGTGCCAAATACAAACCAAGCTATTCAATTGAGACCAATAAACATGATTAATGCTACAGCTACTAAAGTATTGGAGAAGGCTGTATATGAGCAGATAGTGGATTATTTGGAGAGTGGTAGGGTCCTATGTGAGTATCAATCGGGTTTTCGGAGCAAATATAGTTGTGAAACTGCGTTACAATGTGTTTCAACAGATTGGAAGAAAAGTGCGGATAACGATCAGTATACTATTGCAGTATTTCTTGACGTTCAGAGGGCATTTGAAACTGTAGATAGATGCAGGCTGATTAGAAAGATTGAAAGCGTAGGTATGGAATAGCACCAAACTGGATCATGAATTATCTAAGCAATAGACGGCGAAGGTTGAAACTAGATGAAGTTTATTCAGATAAAATGCACAATAATATAGGAGTACCCCAAAGATCTATTTTGGGACTATTGTTATTCCTCATATATTTGAATGACATTGTAACCATAGCAGAAGAATGTGAACTTCACTTATTTGCCGACGACACCCTACTGTACTTTGGTAGTAAAGATGTACATGAGTGTGTTGATACTATGAACGCTAGTCTTGAAAGGGTGTATAGATATTGCAGTGCAAATCTGCTGAAGGTCAACGTGAATAAAACAAAATGGATGTTATTAGAGAAACATAAAGATCATAATAATGAAAACCTACTTCTACGATTGAATGACAGTGATAAAGAAAAGGTAAAAAAATTCGTGTACTTGGGTGTAACTATCGACAGTAAATTTAAATTCAAGGAACATGCTAATCAGATTATCAAAACAGTAGCTAACAAAATCAACTATTCGAGAAGATGTTTCCCATATCTCAGCACATTGGTCTTAATTATTAGAATACAACTCCATAATCCTTCCACATTTGAATTATTGTTCTACCATTCTATTTTTTCTCAATCAAAATGAAATAAACAGACTACAAAAGATGCAGAATCGTGCTATGCGAATAATCTTACAATGTTCGAGGATAACACCGATAGCAAATATGTTGCAAACCCTTCAATGGCTACCAGTGAAGAAACTCTTCGAGTACCTAACACTAATCTTCATTTTTAAAATCGAAATTGGATATTCACCTGTATATCTACAGAATAAATTGACCTATGTGGCTAACATACTGAGTATAGTATAATACAAGAAACAGAAACAACATAAAGGTTGAAAAATATGAAAAAAATAGTACACATAATTCTTCATTTTATAAAAGAGTTGATTGTTTTGATGACCTCCCACAAGAAATTAAAGAGAGTGGTTCGATAAATACTTTCAAAAGACGATTGAAGGATTACTTAATGAAAAATTAGTATATTCTTGTGTACGACTTTTTTATGTAACTTTTGGAACGTAGTTATTTATCGCGCGTTGCGAAAGAGGGCTAGACGGAATAAATTAAGACCAAAAGTTGTAACGAGACTTTCGCTATGGTTATAAGCCGTGCGGCGTGCGCGTGTTTCTCTGTCTGTCTGTCTCTCTCTCTCTCATAGAAAGCAAGCCAGTTATTTTCGTTTCGTCTTTCTATTTCACATTGAACAGTGTGGTGTCGCGACGATTATTTTTGTTGAGTGTAAACAGGTTTTTTGTACATAATAAATAATAAAAAATGATAACAATAATGAATCCTGACAGTGTTTCTGCACAAGTTCCGGAAATTGCTGATGGAGTTAGGTAAGTAGAGATTTTATACAGACAATAATAAATGCTTATGTATTTTTAGCAAGTACCTCTCTTTACAATTGTGCTAACCAAGTCATACGCGTTATAATCTCTCCATTATTGTGTGTTTAGCAAGTGTACGCGTCATAACTTTAATAAATTCAAAAGCAAATTATATTTTAATATTACAATATCAATGCGTATGTATTAAAATTGAGCCTACTGATTAAGTTTATATTACATTATATTTGTTGATAATAAAAAAAAATTATTATAACTTAAAAAAAAATATTATTACAATTCCTTCATTAATTAATCGGAAGGAACTTCGTTCCATCCGGGTGTCTCTTGGCACCTCTCAAGTTTTTTATCTATATGTGTGTATTTTTGATCAGACTGTTTGTACTTTTTTCATGTTATTTATTTTTATTTATAATGTGACAATGTATTTACCATTGTTAATGAATAAGTTTTTCAAGCAGATAAAGATATATATATATATATATATATATATATATATATATATATATATATATATATATATATATATATATATATAATAGTAATTCAGATGGCAAGAGTAAAAACGAATACTACAAAATTAAACAATCAACATTCCCATGACAGCAACCACTAATCATTTTTCTGAGGACCATGACTTGGATCATGAAAACGCGAAATATTTAAAGTTGAAAGGATCTATTTGCTGCACTAGCTCAACGATTCATATCTCCCTGGATTTTGAATGTATACAAAAAAGTGAGTCCCTAGAATAAAAATTTTACTGACAAAATGAATTAATTTCTGGTACCCCAAGAAGAAGAGTCGATCGTACAAACACCAAGTCATTTGATTCATATTCGAAGGGCTAATTTTATGGCATTCTTGCTTTCATTCATTCAAGAAATCACTATAGTGACAATACATTATTGATACAATGATTCAGAACGAAATTCATTGGGATCGACAACATTTCTCACAAAAGGATATTCATTGAAATATATCAACGTTGACGATAGCAAATGAAATATAGTGATTTTCTCATAGACTCATATTCAACTAACTTTCACATTCGAACTGAACATAGTTTGCCTCTGAAGTACAGTTTTGAAAGTAGAATTCGTAGACATGAGGCATGAATTGAGGAGATTTGACCACCATAATGAAAGTGGAAAGAGTAAGGAATGCATTATCATATGGTTTTAGTATAAGAAGAGGAGTTGAAAAGGGAAACATTCCCAATTGTTTTTTTTATAATTGAAAAATTTACGGAAATAACAAAGTTATTTTTTGAAATATTTAACAGAAAACAACTATTTCCCCGGCTACACCCACGCTGTTCATTGATGTTCATCTGATAGATATTGTGGAAGGATTTGTTCGAAAATATGAACAGGAAGTTCATGAAATCAGATGTGGAATCATCTATGACTGACAGATAAACTTTAGTCACTATCTTCCATCGATCAAGATAACCTCTGGTGGGGTATTCATGTTGAAAAGAAAAAAATTCTCGATTGAATATTGAATAGAATTTGTTTTTCCGTGAATTGAAAAAGCCACGATAAAAATGAAAGGACCCTAACTCAAAGGACCCTAACTCAAAAGAAAAAACTAAACTAAACCTTAACCTAACTCAAGAGAAAAAACTAAAAGTGGATATTCGCATTTTTATTCAGATAGTTATTTGATTTTCTATTGGGGTCTTGAAGAGGAACCCATATAGATGAATGAGATGAGGAATAATGTTTTCTGAAAAAGGAGTACCCACCAGAAATCATTTGTAACATTGATGCAAGAGTGGCATCATATTCACTAGGTCTTCAATAAATTTTTGTCGACAAAAATCTATTTCACATTTTTAAAGAGCAATTTCACTATGCAATGATGTGAAAATGTTAAAAATATTCCTTTTGGAGTGACACTTTGGAATATGTGTTTTTTTTACATAAAAACCTGTCATGGGGTATGATAGATTTATTTGTTTGATGATATGAACAAGTATTATCCAACTATGTTATGCATATAATAATAGAAAATAGTCAGATTCAGATGAAGAGAACAGTTTTCATCAGAATCCATTATTGTCTAATGTTGCCAATAACGAAGCTATAATACGATTTGAGAAGCAATACATATCGGACAAACTGGAAAAATATGAGAAAAATACATAGAAATAGGTGCAGGGTATAGTGGGGGTACAAATCATGACATAAGAATAGGAGATTGTTCACCAATTCTAGAAATAAACCGAATGGAAGAATTTAGGGGCGGTTTTCCATCCGGATCCCCATTTATATATATATATATATATATATATATATATATATATATATATATATATATATATATATATATATACGACTACCCTCTCACTATAATATATATATATATATATATATATTCTTTCCTGTGGGGTCTTGGGGTTGTAGTTCAATGAAGACAACTAGGCAATGCCTAGTAGATGTTTATGTTAATATTGGGAAAAACATCAACGTTTCGACGATGGGCCCATCGTCCTTTTCAGAATACATAAAATTGGGTAACTTTCGAGCTAATGAGCATATCGCCCAAGAAGAAGAAAATTCAAAAAGGTTCGAGATCCTCGAAACAATATATCATTATATATATACATATATATATATATATATATATATATATATATATATATATATATATATATATATATATATATATAATATACTGAGGAAACATGAACCAACGGCAGCGAAAATATTGGGTGGGAATAATCAAAACACAGGTATAGCTCATCAAATCAGTCATGAGACGTGATGATTTCATATTGTTTCTCTCATCTCTATTGCTCCGAATGCGTTCTCGCTCTGTCTTGCGCGCACTCCGCGAAATCCTCACGTCTCATGAGCTGTAATAATCACTCTTCAATTCACTTACGAATACTATTCTCAATTGATGAATAGAAAGCGTTGACAACTGCCGGCCTTCCGTGGGTAACCCAATCGGTCTTGTTCACTGCTTGCCTCAATCGTTTGAATGAGAATCTTGTTCCAAATAGTGTAACGTTGAGAATGGATCTCATATACTGATTTGGATCAAGTTCCAGCTGAAAAATAAAAAAAATCTAAATAGTTTAAGCAATGTTTCGAAAAAAAAAGTAAGCTGATATGCTCGCATAACTTGACATCTGTATGGGGAAATATTCTGATCACAATGTATTCATTGTCAAAATGTCCGATCTCATGAAATTTTATGAAAATGAAATTTGCCAACTATATTGTTCCAAACTCGACCCGAATTAAGCAAACATTGAATCTCATTTTGAACTAGAGTACAAAGTATCAATTCCACAAGACTATTTGATTCTTTTTGATCCTTCATGTCGAATTGCGATTCGAGTCCTGAAACTTCATTACTCGACTGGTTGACGTGATGGCGAGCTTCCGGAAGGAGCTCAAAGAACGTCCTAGAATCGTCGAATGGTTCGAGCAGCGAATGATCCAGTGCGAAAGTGCGTGCAAATTTTTACTGAAGTGCAAAAATCGTTGTGTGCAATATGGAGGGTATTTCTGGAACTATTTATATTTACTAATCATCCACCTTATATTTCGATACTTGCATTTATCTAACGTGGGAACAAAAACATTCTGTAATTTTTATCGATTTCTGATCATATCAATCGTACGTTATCAGAATAGTTGTGAGCCCAAGAGATCATGTACTTTTTGATGTTGGAAAATACGTAGTGTCAAGTTTCTATATCAAAAAAGGAAACCTTCGAATTTCTTTAGACAAAGTTTCTAAGTAATTACTTCTACCTCTGTCTACCGAGAATTTTTTTCGCAAAAATGTGTGAGGGACAAAACAATGGAAGATCTTTTCCAACGGATGATGATTACATCTGATACATATATTCCAAGTTTCGGGATATTACTCGAAAAAAGGAAAAGCTTCTCACTCGAAGGCTATTGCGATGTTTCTTTGCTTTGACGATTCCATGATAAATTATGACGATTCAAGTACCTCAGATGATAATTAGAATAAGCTCATCTAATATACCACGATTGTATTGTTCGTAATAATAAATTCATTTTGAATGCAAGCCTCATATCGCAGAAGTTGTACATTATGTATGATCAAATACCTAGGAAACCTCAAATTTCGACTTCACATACGTTTTGAGAGGATTCGGCATGTGACAGACTAATCTTTGTCACTCCACTGACTTAAAAGAGATGTCCGCAGATACCTCTGGCGTATTTAATCTGTCGCAGACAGAACTGTTCGTTAGTGGCGAAAATCTTTTAACTTGTCTGCCGACTTTATCAAAACTGTGGAATTCAGTCTTGACAAAAGTTTCTGGTGATGTCTCTGCCATTTCTGGTGACATATGCCTAGTTGTTGGTGACAAAATGCCCAGCAGAAAAATAAATAAGGCAAAAGTTGCATGATCTCCATAACAGGTATTTTCTTAAGATTTTTAAGGATTTATTTTTTAGTTCGGAAGTATCACTACTGTTGACAATAGTAAAACATTCGTTGGTATCACCTACAATTGTTGTTTATTACCATTAATTATGCTGAATGAAATTTCTTTGAATAACTTCACTTTCGTCCCAATTTTTCGTTGGGAACCATTTTGGCACTATTCACCACCAGAAATGATGAATTTAAAATGTTACATCAGATAGAATGATGGAATAGATACACTGAGAACTACCTAGTAACTCCTACGTTAATTTATCTAGTTACAAACAATCTACAAATCCTTGATATTAAATTACTCACACCATCATAAAACTCCTCTAATTTCCTGTTGTCCAGCAGTTCATCAGGGTAGGCAATGTGTGACGTCATGGATCTGGCTTTGTCTATGGCATTCATCCTTGTTTCATCATCCATCCATTCCACACTCTTCAAGATATCCTCGAATTCGGCCCTTATGTCATCCACCATCTCCAAGGCGTTTTTCTTCGCCCCTTCATTGAAATATTTCCGTACATACAGTGCTCCTGCCGCAATCGATAAACTAGAAGCAGAAATGGAAAAATCAGGAAATTCATAATATACAACTTTATATTTTGGGTTTTCTCCCCCCCTGGAAGGTGGGAATGTAAGTTATTTGTTCAAAGAAGCGCAAATTACTGAATTCACCTCGATACGTTACTGCGTTCTTGTATTCTTTATTCAAAAATGAACTAGGGAAATTTCAAGTTTATCCATAACGTACCGTTTGAAAATAATTTGACTAAAATATTTCACAGCAAAATGTATAGGGTAAACCACCATATTTTGTACATAGGAGAGCGTGTAAGTACATTTGTTTGAGGAAAGGGGAGGTAAAATGTATTACTATTACGTACAGGTAGCCTGGGAACATGCAACTTTATATGTGAAAGTAAGTATGGACAATCAATTATAGAGAAAATAACCTTGTGCAAAAATAATATACCTAGGTATTTACGACGATTGTCTAGAGAGTGAACCTGGAATCTCAAAAGTAGCACTTCATGCGGAATACCTTGGTTTGGATAGAATCCATCACACTTAAAACTAATGTACTTCAAGAATCTTCTCTGAATATTCTCTAAATTTATGACGTGTATGTTGTAACAAGGATTCCACACGACACAGCAATACTCAAACCTTGATCTCACTAGCGCATTGAAAAGGAGTAAGTAAGTGTTGATATCAGAAAACCATTTGGAGTTTCTAATGATGAAACCGAGGATTTTGAAGCCATTTGAAACAATTGTATTCACGTGATGAGTGAATGTGAATTTTTCGTCAAAGATGACCCCTAGATCTTTGAATTCTGCCAATGTTTGCAAGATGTTTCCATTTATTGTATAAGGATATTCGGTGGGTGATTTTTTGCGACTAAAGGAGACAAAATTGCATTTTTGTATGTTGAGAGAAAGTGAGTTCGCTTCACACCATAAATCCAATTTTTGGATATCTTTTTGTAGGTATCTGCAGTCGTTCACATTGGAAATCTGACGAAACAATTCACAATCATCTGCATATAGTAGAAATTCAGAGTCTAACTCAAGGCAAATGTCATTTATAAAAAAAATGAATAGCAAGGGAACTAATACAGATCGCTGAGGAACACCAGAGGTGGCTATTATTCCGACAGATTTGAAACCGCGGTATTGAACTCTTGAACGTCTTTCGGTTAGATAAGACTCCGAAAAAAGTGGGCCTTATTATCGGACGTGGGCCTTATTAGCAAACATAATTGTCGCATTT